>OZ024928.1:86545565-87795565 GCA_964017235.1 Sabellastarte sp. h YS-2021
TACGCATTGCTTCTGTATTTTCAGGATGATTTTGATTCCTTGAGACCATTGTGCTATCCAAACACAGACATCTTCTTGCTTTGCTTTAGTGTGGTGTCACCAACTTCTTTTCACAATATTAATGACAAATGGATATCAGAAATCCGAGATCATTGTCCAAAAGTCCCAATTTTGCTGGTGGGTACACAGTGCGACCTACGCAATGACGTCAAAGTGTTAATAGAACTTGCCCAGTACAATGACAAACCAGTGACTGAAGATGAGGCCAAACAAAAGGCTCAGGAAATTGGGGCACTAGACTACATTGAGTGTTCAGCACTGACCCAGAAACACCTGAAATTAGTATTTGACACTGCAATATTGGCAGCAGTGGAAAGAAAAGGGTTGTTGGGTAAAAAAGCTCACAGCAAAAAAGCTCAAAAGTATAAGTGTTCAGCTGACACACAAGTATTACATAACAAAGGAGCATTAGCACTGAAAGCTGCTTCACCCAAACTAAGAACAAAGCAACAGAAGACTAGTAGGCCACGGCGAGGCTGGCGCAAGATTTGTTGTTTTGCATGAGTGGAAGCATTTAGAACTAGGGCTGTGAAGGAGTACTTGATAAATAATATCAATTTATCAGGAGAGAAATGTTATCAATTTTCCATAATTTTTGACAGTTTCCTGACAAAAAAAGGGCAACTGACACAAATGTAGTCAATTTCTTGTATAAAACGTAGCCATTTTTTGCTGCCTTTAAAAAAAAAAAAAAAAAAAAAAAGAATTACTCATCACAAATAAGAGTAGTGCTTCAAGTATTCGATTAAAAAGTACTCTTTCCAGTCCTAATAATAACTGTTATTGATTAAAAAATCATGTGTCATTTATTTTATATTATTTTCACTGATTTTGCTATAATTATAATTAACTGTTGATATTTTATACATATGTATGACACACCTGTCTTTACAGTAGTTCACGCACAAAAGAAAACTTTTATGATATTTACTGTAATTAAGTCTGAACAGTATATAACTGTTGGATGCTTTGGTTTCTATGTTGGCTGGCAAAATTGTTGACATATTGCCCGGCTTTTTGTGCGTTACTTTTGTAGCTGTGCCAATTCTGCTCCAATATTATAGATGCTATCATAAGAGTAGTAGACATCCAAACTGTTCCATAATTTCATTTCTTGATTTTTCATATCTTGGTTTCTGTCTCTTTAACAGTGGTAGGCCTGATAAAAGGCATATAAACTACCTGTTCAAAGTGATGAAGATATTTAATTTTAACTTGCTGTTGGCTTGCAAGGTTGGACGTTGTAAAATGCAACCTGTATAAATTTGTAACTGTTGCTGGTATTGTTGAAAATAAGACCTGCTATAAAAAATTTAAAACTTTTTTCCACAAATTTGTTTATGTTAACATTATTAAAGAATGTTCCATTGATAGAAATAATGATTATTGTATCCCTGGACAAAAGACGGGGATACTTAGGATTCAGTACAGTCACGCCGCTGCCGCAGAGATTTCTTTTGGACGCGATAACTTAAAAAATATTTTAGTTAGACCTTTCAAATTTGGTATGTGGGTATATATGGGCAATGCCACGAATGCTATTGTTTTGTGACCTTGACCTTCAATTTCAAGGTCACTGGTGACCTCTTAAAGGTCACACTGTGGCCCAGTTCTTATATACAGAAAGTTAGATCATCCTATGGCTGGTATATATAATACATATATATGTCCTCTGTGAGCATGCAGAAATTTGACCTTGAAGCTCTTCATTGAAGGTCATCCACAGACCGCCAAAGTACCTCACCGAGGCCATTTTTGGCCTTTTTGGAGATATTTTTACACTGAATGAAAAAAATATTATAGCTACCCTTCTCAAATTTACAGGATATATTCATAACCATAAAATCTTGCCTGTGAATTTTTTTGGCCTCATGTTGAAAAACAAGATTGCCGCCACTGGTAATTTTTCGACTTTCAGCAAGGACTTTTGTTGGCCCTGTAGAGCAAATGGTATTATAGGTCTCAAATTCACATGATATGTTCCCCATTACAAAATCTTGACTGGAAATATTTTTGGCCTCATTTTGAAAACAAGATGGCCGCCACGGGCGTTTCTTTGTCAGTCATGAAAAGTGCTTATATCTCCCTTATTATTGGTCCTGGAGACTTGGTATGTCAACCCAACCTATAGAAAATCATGGGCTGGAAATCTTTTGATGTGGTCAGATTTGACAGTGGACCCCTCCTTCAAGGTCAAACGAGGAGAGCCAAACTTAAAAGTGCTTGTAACTCACTTATTATTGGTCCTAGAGGTATGGGATGGTAAACCAACCTATAGGACATCATGGGGTGGGAATCTTTTGGTGTGGTCAGATTTGACCTTGGACCCCTCCTTCAAGGTCAAATGATGATAGTCAAACCTAAAAGTGCTTATAACTCGCTTGTTATTGGTCGTAGAGGTTTGGGATGGTAAACCAGCCTATAGGAAATCATGGGCTGGCAATCTTTTGATGTGGTAAGATTTGACCTTTGGCCCCTCCTTCAAGGTTAAATGAGGATAGTCAAACTTAAAAGTGCTTATAACTCGCTTATTCTTGTTCCTAGAGGTCACATTAACCTATAGGAAATCATCGGCTAAGAATCTTTTGATGTGGTCAGATTTCACCTTGGGCTCCTCCTTCAAGGTTAAGCGATGGTTGATTGGCTTTGGTGAGTTTTCTTTCTGGTGGATACAATTTGCATCGGTTCTCCGATGCGCTAGGTCTAGTTATTGGCTGTATAACTTACTAGCTCAGCTTGATCATCTCTAGATGGCCCGCTGGACAGGAGATTATGTATGGCATAGGTCCATAGCTAAGCGAGTAATAGCACTGGTGGCTACTTTGAGTAAGTGTTTATAACTCAAAAATGACTACATTTACAACATTTTGGTAAAATATGTTGTTCAGCTACTTTCTCCATGCCTACAAGGTGGTAACTTTTTCAGAGGCATGTCTCAATAGCTACATGAGTAATAGCTATATTCAGTTTTTAACCATGACCAAAATGAGTAAATGATATTTTTCTTCATAACTGTTAGAGTTACAATAATTTTGTCAAATATGTTGTTCAGCTACTTTTTATGCACAGTGTCATGGCAAATTTTCAGAGCTGTAGGTCCATAGCTAACCGAGTAATAGCTACCTTGACAATTCACCATTGAGTAAATCACTTATATCTGCAAACCTATTAAATTTAGAGGTTTTTTGTCAAGTATGTTATTCATGTACTTTTAAATGTACTCTGTCAAGGAAATCATGTGCCCCCAAATCTTTTGGTGGGGTCAGATTTGACATTAGATCCCTCCTTCAAGGTCGAATGTGGTCCTTGATACCTCTAATGGTCTATATCTCCCTTATTATTGGTCGTAGAGGTTTTGGATGTAAAGACAACTTATAGGAAATCATGTGCCCCGAATCTTTTGGTGGGGTCAGATTTGACCTTCAAGGTTGAATGTGGTACTTGATACCTACGATGGACTCGATCTCCCCTATTATTGGTCACAGAGGTTTTAGATGTGAAGACAACTTGTAGGAAATCATGTGCCCCGAATCTTTTGGTGGGGTCAGATTTGACATAATACTCTGTATGTCACACTTCAACCATGTCCTGTCCGAGGATACACTGCATCTCGATGCAATCTCTAGTTTTTTTATTTCCTTTTGTCTTTCAAACTATGTTCAGATTCAGAAGGGGCAGAGAAACACACTCTCTTTGTCTAAAACAAATCTTGAACAATTTATTACGACAATATGGCTCAATGTTGAACTTCATCAAGAGTTATCACATCATTGGGAATTTAAACTTGAGAACTCAATAACATAATGGACCATTAAAAATACCTTTACAAGTGGAGCACAAAATTTTTTCTCTTAATTTTCAGATAGCCCGGGACACTTTATGCTGTGCCTGTTTTAGGTACTTTTATTTTGTTTCAGATGACATTTATATTTTTGCAAGAATTGTATACTGCTAATTGTATCCTCGGACATAAGTCGGATATACTTAAGGTTTTAGCATGGTCATACCCTCATCAAGATTTCCTTTCATATGCACAACTTTTAAATATTATTATATAGACCTTTCAAATAAAGTTATGTTGGTATATATGGGTAAGGCTTGACATTTTGGCCTGGTTCGCACATTAAGGACAGATAATCCTATGGCTCATGTATATAATGTATATGTCCCCTGTAATTATGTAGATATTTGACCTTCGGGCTCTTCAGGGTCATGGCTAGCCTTGTGTCAACTTTTCCCCTATTTGTTGGATATTTTCATTTTATAACACTTTTATTATTGGCCGTAGGGATTCTAAATGTTAAATCAACTAATAGGAAATTATGGGCATAGAATCTTATGGAACGGGTGGACTTGACCTTTGATCCCTGCTTCAAGGTCAAACTGTTTGCTTACCAAAGAGGCCTTGTATCTTCCTCAGTGATGTTCCATAAGATGTGATAACTTTAAAAAATTAATATCTTTTTAAAGATCATGTTTTGCTTCCAGTAACAGCATGTCAGCCTTTTCCCCTATATTTTTGGATATTTTAATTAAGTGGCCCGTCAGGGACGCTTATTTGTTTTCACATAAGTTCGACTGATCACCGCCACCGCCGGATTATGGTCTCCCTTGATTAACTTCTTGGGCTTTCAAATATTCTTTCCTTCTTATCTTTCTTTAAAACTATAGGGGCGGGAAAAATTTTGGGGATACTTTGCGGAGACCGTAAGCATTTTTCAAAAACACCCCGTCATCGCATTTCGGAAAAAAACACACACACCTGTGCTATAAAATTTATCAGGTACATTCTAGACCTATTTCCGCAGGTCTGAAAGGATTTTCTCATCAATTGGACCATAGATGCCTGAATGGGAGGCATTTTATTTTCGTAAATTTTTTTTAAATGGGTACTTGATCTGTATCTCAAAAACAGTCAGGATTTGTTGGAATAACTTATTCAGCTACTTTTTAATAATCTTTCACATGCCGAAGTTTTAGCCCTGTATCTGCAACCTTAAGGTCACCTTAATGTCAGAAAAGGGGGCTTTAGCCCTCCAGTTCACTTAGTTTTTCACTTTTCTCAACCAAACTTGGCATATATATTAAGATTTATCAAAGGGTTATCCTGACTTTATGGTGACCTTAAACTGTTAATATAATTGGAGCTATGGGCCCCCTAAAGTCATAAAATTGCAATAAAGTCGTCTGGCCCCTTTCTTTTTCCATATCTAACGTATATTGATATTGAAGGGACATTCGCAGTTTATGGTCACCTTAAAGTCACAATATGAATGAACTTATGGTCACCTTACAGTGAAAAAAGGAAGTTTTCAGTCTCCAGCTATCTTATTGTTCAACTGACCTCAGCTACACTTTATGCACTTATAAAGGGTGACAAAAGGGACATTCTTATTTTATGCTCACCTTAAAGTCCCAATATGAATGAAGTTATGGCCACCTTGCAAGTACAGTAATGGCCACCTTGAAGTAAAAATGAGGGTTTTCATCTCACAACCGACTTACTGTTCAATGACATCAGTTTAACGTGGCACATTGATTTAAGTTTAAGGAAGACTTTTAATGACCTTTTCCCTTAAAATTCCTGTTTTTATGTCAGCTGACTGACAAGTCAGCTGACATTATGGCATCACTCTGCGGCGTACGTGTCTGCATGAACAACTTCTGCTCCAAAACTACAAGACCTAGACACATGCTGTTTTTTTTTTAAAGATACCTTATCTATCGAGGATGATAAATCATAAAAACCATGCAGATCTGTCTGTTCATTTTTTTCCTCTGAGCCATTAGATGAGAGGTACCCCCACCCAAAGTCTGAAAATTTCAACACTTTATCACAATTTTCTCATTGACTATGACAGGGATTTCTCTCAAATCTTGAATATAGGTACCAAGCCACCAGTAGATTCCCCTGTGGGAGTATCAGGCCTGGATCTTTCTTAATTAGTTTTTTATGAACTTTTGATGCATTAAAATTCATGTATTCATGCACTAAATCACTTAGAACTTGAAAAGTATTACATTTAGAGCATTTTGTTAAATGTGTTTTTGATGCAGTTTTGTGTCAGTTATAACATAGTAAAATTTCAGAACTGTAGCCCCTTACATAATTAAGTACTTGCTGTAACAAGTCTAAACATTCTACTGCAGTAAATAATCTTTTTCTTACCTGCAGTTTATTTCAGTGAGGGGAGTGAGGAAGAGGTAGTCTTTTTCTGCACAGATCTGCCCCCTCCCCACTCCCCTCACTCAAATAAAAATGCATGTGAGAAAAGAATTGCCCGTGTTTGGGGGATGGGGGGATGGGGGGGGGGGGGGGGGAGTGAGATGGGGAAGTGAGATTGTGTGTAAGTCTCGCTTCCCTCCATTCAAACAAAAAAAAAGAGGAGAACAAGTATGCAATGTGTGTATCTTTTCTGTCTTGCAAACAAAATAAATAAATAAACTGAAAATGGAAAGGTTCACTCTCACTGAGCTTTATCAAGCCTGGCTGTGCATGCTGTTATTCTGCTTACAGTCTAATACTGCAACTGATACAGTTTTTAGATAATTTATTTTCCCATCAGATAAAAAACACAGTAAAGCGTACCTTATCCATACAGTCTCATACCACAACTACTACAGCTTTATTGACTCTGGGCCGCTCATTTTTGTTAGCAAAAACCTTTTTCTAGTTTATAACATCTCTATTGTTGGTCACAGGGGTTTGGAATGTTAAATCAACTGACAGTAAATCATAGACTGGGAATCTCTGATCCCTTGTTCAAGCTCAAAGGGAGACCACCAAAGCTTTATATCTTCCTTCTTATTCTCCTAGACTTTTGTTGCACTTCACCATGTCCTGTAATGAATTGACACAATTCATAGTTTTAGTCAGAAATTATTTTATTAGCAGTTTAAATGTAACAATTTTAGCTTTCACATGCAATCAATGCAATAATTTTTGTACATAGATGGCCTTGAGTGAAAGTGATCACTATCAACTGTTTGTTTTCACCAGTACAAACAAAAAATGAATTTATACTTCCATGTTGTGGATAAAGAAAGAAATTATAGAAGAATACAAGGAAGTTACAGATTTATTGTCCATATGTGAATAAAGTGTTGCAATTACGCAAGAATATTGACCCACAACCTCACATGCTAGTCATAATGTTTAAACAGTGTGTTCTTTCTAGTAAGCTTTCTGCTACTAATTTAATAGTTTTACGTCACACATTGTAACATTATTATCACAGTTAATGCAGAGTTTTTGTTCATTTATTTGTGTGGTTGGACTATTCTTGAAAGAAAAACAATTTGTACAGGTGTGAAATCCAATTTTTTGGTTTTTTTGCTTAACATTTAATAGTTATGTGCTTTAAAATTGTTATAAATAAATGGACATTAAGTTAATTACAATTTGTATTATTCCAATTCCAGTGATCACAATTATGCACAACCATTTCTCTGAACTCTACTGCACTGAAATGAGAGATACCTAAGAAAAAGTTTTGATTCCCTGTCATTTAAAATCTAGAATTTGATATGAATTTGCTTTCAGTATAAGAACCTGGGAGGCTATTTTTGTACCAAAGATTTAACCATACTCCCCAAATACTGAGAAAAGTTGAAGACAAATCAAGTTTTTACCCCACAGCCCTTAAGGGCTGTCGGGGTATTGTTTTCACCCATGGTGCCCGGATGGGCGGGCGGGGGGGCGGGAAATAGTTTGTCCGGGCTGTATCTCAGAAACTGTAAGGTGTAGGAAGTTCATACTTGGCAGGGACATTGGTTGGGGGGGTGTCATGGTCTGACCTTGATTTGACCTTTGACCTTGCCGTAGTGACCTTGACCTTTAAAATTTTGTCCAAACAATATCTCTGAAACCGTAAAGTGTAGGAAGTTGATAGTTTGTAGGGGCATTGGTAAGGGGTTGTAGGTGTGCATCATAATTTTTAGTTTACTGATTAGTGCTGTCATCTTGCTATTGAATTGTCTTTATCTTTACATACATTTTCCTTCTCTTAGATGTTATTTTCTCTACTTAAACATCATTTTGACCTTAATATAACTGACAGTGCTCTGAAAGTATCCAAATCTTTGTACTGTTTCACTACTTCTATATCTCATGGTGTTGAAAACTGTTTCCCCAGGCTGTGGGGTACGGGCATCTCTGATGCTATTTTTAGATTTTCCAAAGAAATATCCTGTCATTCTGGTGACGTTATACTGCAAATATCTTTGAAGTGATGGCCTTTAAGTCATAAAATTTGGCTTTAATATGCTGTCTCATTGTATCCACCACATGCATCTGGTGGGTACTTTGGTTTAGTGTTCACTACGCCGCCAACGCGCGTAGAGAGATTTTCAACATTAATACTCTCAGCAGAAAACTATACCAGCTAGCGTCACTAAATTTGCAGGATATCTTTATTGGGAGGTAAGCTTATCTGGGACTGAAAAACAAGATGTCTGCCTGAAAATTATCTACCTTTTTCTACTTGCTGAATCTCATTACTAGAAGGTTGAATGTCTTCATAGGTCATATGTATAACAGACCGTTTGACCTTAAAACTCTGCATTGAAGGTCATCCATGGAGTGCCAGAGTACCCCACGTAGAACACTTTAAAAGTGCCTATATCTCCCTTATTATTGATCTTAGAGGTTTGTGTGTGACACCAACGTATAGGAAATCATGGGCTGGTAATCTTCTGATGTGGTCAGATTTGACCTTGGGCCCCTCCTTCAAGGTCAAATGAGGATAGCCAAAGTTAAAAGTGCTTATAACTCGCTTGTTCTTGGTCCTAGAGTTTTGCAATGAAAACCAACGTATAGGAAATCATGGGCTAGAAATCTTCTTATGTGTTCTGACTTGACCTTGGGCCCCTCCTTCAAGATCCAATGAGGGTAGCAAAACATAAAGTACTTATAACTCAATTATTCTTGCAATGTGAAACGAACCTAAACTTTTCTGAATTTCGGCTGCCATCTTGAATTTTGGTGTAAATGTTGTTTTAACTTGTTTATCTAGTTGCTCCTAGAGGTTTGGGATATGAAACAAACCTGTTGAAATACAGAGTAATATTAGGATTCAACACCAGGAACTAAGCAAAGGGAAATCAGTTTATAAAGCATGTTAGGTCCTCACTGAAGATATGTTTTACATCTTGCATCTTTTGTCCAGAATGTCACAATTTTGGGGGACAATGCAATGCAACAATTCTCTCCTGCAGAAAGCAAATGGATGATCTTGCTAGACTTCGGCACAGCTCATTTTCACATCCCTATAAATCAGAGGTCAAGGTGTTAAGTCCACGGGGCAAGCACGAAAGCAATTACCAGTTATTTTCAAGTTGTGACAGGAAAGAGTTTCCCTTTACAAATTTATTTAACAATAAAGTAATAACCATAGTCAAGATGGTTAATAGTATAATAATAGTAAACAACATGAAACCAATCCAACCTGGCCATAGTCCTATTCACCTAACAACCAGTTTGTCCACTCTGTCCAGTGATCTGTCTGGTACTCACCAGTACAAAATCTCTGTATCAGTGTGTTCCGTATGTTTGCAGAACTCTTATGATTGCTCCCAAATGCGAACAATGTTCGCTGATAAGCAAAAATCCACTGTCCAGGATATCCAGCTAAATCCAGTTCAAATAAATCCAGTCAGATATCTGAGTTTCAGAGACCTCTGTTCATATAGCACACTATTTCAATGCTAACTATGGTCAGACCTTCTACCCTTTATTATAGCAGGAGACTCTAGAAGGTTCTAGAAACAAATGTAAACTCATCAGTACATTTCCAGAAAAAAAAAACAAATGCACAAAAGGTTCTAGAAGCTTTGAAATATTTTCACTAGATCTAAAAATAGATCACCATAGTAGAGTACAAGAAAGGTGAGTGCTGACAAGGCCACTAATTCAAAATACAGAGAAAATCAATAATCCAGTGTCCTTATACAGTAAAGGAACTCTTGACCCATACACAATGATCTGGCACAATACCCTTACATGTAACAAAGGAAGCACCTAAAAATTTATTATCATATCAAGGTCAAACATTCCAGTTTAAGGCTCTTCCCTTGGATCAGTCCACAGTGCCAGTGGAGTTAGCAATAGTCATAAGTGAAACTCATGCCACAGGCAAGGGGTATAAAAATCCACCAGTACCTAGAAAACTGAATAAGCTGTCAACAAGGGATTTCTTCTAAGACACAAAACTGCTAGCTATCTGTCAGAAATTGGGAATCTCCTAACACCAAGTTGGACCCCAAGTAATTCCTCGACTTTGTGGATTGTCAGAACAACCTATTAAAGACCCACCACAGAAAGATGACAGGCCATGGGTCTGAAAATAAAGTACTTTATGTCAAATCCAGGTTGTTCAGTATGACCACTCATGTTTCTAATAGGTCTGCTGACTGCCACAGTAAAGCAAGTGCCCAAGGGCCATCTTTACATGCTACCAATTGATTGGCACCTGAGAAGCAACTGGCATGTGCATGAGTCTCCAGAGAAGAATATTACTGCCTGCAGGTCTGTCCACACTCACACTAGTGGCTAGAGGAAACTAACCTGCTTCCTGATGAACCTCTGCACCCCCTTGCAACATGCAGTATAAATTTTTACAGACACATCAATTGAAGATTAGAGATGTCACTTAGGAGATTGCACTGCAAAAAGTGTTTTGTCAGTTCCAGAAAGCAAACTACACAAACATTTTGGAACTAAAGGAAAGCTTGAGCACTTGTGTTTTGGTCAGACCATTTTGATTGTCACAGACAACACCACAATAGTATACTGCATAAACAAGGAGGGAAGTATGAGATCTGGCTCTGTGCCCTCCAGTCGAGGCTCCTCTCCTGCTGCAAGCTCAGACAGATAATTTAAAAGCATGGCATGTTATGTGTCAATTGAATGTATTTGAAAACGATCTGTCACAGGAGCCATTTGACCATATCAGAAACTGGTTGCACCATCCCTAAATAGACTTGTTTGCCACCAGGTATAACAAGCCAGCAGAGTTTGTATCTTAATGGATGCTCTCAGCCTGTCTTAGGAGAGTCTGATTCTATATCCTTTCCCGCAGTGTTCCTTCTGGGCAAAGTGGTCGGCAAAACCAAGAGCTACAATTGCAAGGTAATTTTGATAGCACAGAGCTGGCCCAAAATGCCTTTGTTCTGTAACCTATTGATGTTTTTGTTACCTCTGTGCCTTCTCCTTCAGAGAAGCTGTTAACCCAACTATTCAAAGGAAGTCTGTACAAGGACCTCAAACCTGAACATATATTTTTATTGCGTTAGCTGTGACTATGAAACAGCAGAGCATCTCTGACCAAGTGGCAGCAGTAATTGAGGCCCCTCAAAGAAGCTAAGAGTAGCCTATGAGGCAAAGTGGTTTATTTTGTCAGATGGTGTGAGTCAAATCTGATGGATTCCAAACGACCATTGGTTACATGTTAGCCATTGCAGACAAGACTGGCAATTCTATTCTCGACATAATTCGAGGTGATTATCTTTGTAGACTCTTAGATTACTTCCACAGGGATAGACGTAAGGGTCATAGAGGTATCCCTGCTTGGAACCTCCTGCATCAGCTAAAAAGCCTCCTTTTGAGCCACCAAAGGATTCTTCTCTGAACCATTTAACATTCAAGATGGTTTTCCTTCTGGCCCTCATGTCAGGTAAGTGCAAAAGGGAAATCTATGCATGCCCCAATAAAAACATTAGACATCGGAAAGATTGTTCCTTTACCCTTCACCTAGTTTCTTATCAAAGAATCAACTAGCAAGAACCTGTGAGTGTGGCCTCAATGGTCATTCCAGTACTGGCTCTAGACAAATCTCTCAAGGAGGGTGAATCATTTTGGCCAATCAGAGCCTTCCGTTATTATGTGAACAAAACAAATGTCCTGGGGGACAACAAGGAACTTGTTTTTGCCTCATTTAATGAAGAAAATGATTTATTTCTGCTTGGATCGAATGCTCCAATGTTACCATATGTCTGATCAGAATCCTTGACCTTGCACCAGATCTAAGCTCGTAATGTTAAAACCTTTGCTTCTTCTGAGACCTTGCAAGGGAGGAGGGGAGGTCTCCTTAGAGCTGATTCTCTCAGCCTGCTATTGGAAGTCCCAGATCACCTTCACACAGTTTGACTTGACGAATATGGCCTATGGTTTGGCCTGACTGAACCTTCTGGTCCTGTGGTTGCTGCCCAGCGTATTTTGTATATTTTTAAGCATGTTTGATGTATCTTACATTGTACCTAAAACAGAGTAATGGGTTGTGGCTTGATATAACCAGATACAAGTAGTAAAAGATCTTTAACTTAGCAGTTAGCACTATAATCACTATAATTTCATATTGCTATGGTAAGTCCCCATGTAAATATTGTTTTTTTATTATTAATACCCATACAAGTAATATAGTACAATTTTTAGTTTAAAATTAACTGCTCTTATAATAACTCATAAAGTTACATCTGGACACATATTGGTATATGTTCTTAAAATCAGGGAAAAAAAAATTATACAAATAATTTTCTGTATGGAAGCCATTGACAGTTGAATTTGTCAGTCCTATTCATCTCCATATTTACATGAAGCTGATCTCTAAATTGTTTCTGAAGTTTGTGCTTCAAAGCATTGATGTTTGGGATGGCCCCATGCATGGACTGCACTTGAGAAAATATAACTCTTTGTGACAGCTATGATGGTATTTACAGGATAGTAGTTATTATCATTGTATAGGTAGCCTAAGATAATATCTTCTTGTGAAAATACTAATCTTTTACATGTAGAAGAGTATATCAATGACTCCAAGGATGACCATAGGTTAACAACATGTGAACAATGAACAAACAGATGCATCAAGGATTCTGTTTCACACTGACATATTCTGCAGATGTTTGAATCTTCTAACTGCATTTTACGGAGTAAATCTTTAGTGCCAAGTATTCTATGGATCAGTCTATATTGAAACCATATCAAGGAATTGTCTTGGATATTATAAAAAATCTGTTTAAATATACTTTTCCATGTTGAATTATCGATATTCAATTTTAGATCTTTATTCCATTTCATCTTATATTTATTTTCCACCTCTTGTACATTAATCATATTATAGATACCTTTACAACCATGCTTACAGTTGAGCAAGATGGAAATATGATGGGGAATGAACGGTTGTGAAAAGAAAGACCTTTCGGTTACTAATGCAGAATTTTGTGATATGAATTTTTTCACTGTTGAATGCAATTGGAAGTAGTCTAAAAAGTTATTAATCCGAAAATTATATTTGCTTTCAATATCTTCTTTTTTAATATCTGAAGGTTTGAATCAACAATGTGTCCAATAACAGAAATTCCTTGATTGTTCCAATTGTTTTTTTACTAAGTTTTACTACTTATCAAAGAATCAACTAGCAAGAACCTGTGAGTGTGGCCTCAATGGTCATTCCAGTACTGGCTCTAGACAAATCTCTCAAGGAGGGTGAATCATTTTGGCCAATCAGAGCCTTCCGTTATTATGTGAACAAAACAAATGTCCTGGGGGACAACAAGGAACTTGTTTTTGCCTCATTTAATGAAGAAAATGATTTATTTCTGCTTGGATCGAATGCTCCAATGTTACCATATGTCTGATCAGAATCCTTGACCTTGCACCAGATCTAAGCTCGTAATGTTAAAACCTTTGCTTCTTCTGAGACCTTGCAAGGGAGGAGGGGAGGTCTCCTTAGAGCTGATTCTCTCAGCCTGCTATTGGAAGTCCCAGATCACCTTCACACAGTTTGACTTGACGAATATGGCCTATGGTTTGGCCTGACTGAACCTTCTGGTCCTGTGGTTGCTGCCCAGCGTATTTTGTATATTTTTAAGCATGTTTGATGTATCTTACATTGTACCTAAAACAGAGTAATGGGTTGTGGCTTGATATAACCAGATACAAGTAGTAAAAGATCTTTAACTTAGCAGTTAGCACTATAATCACTATAATTTCATATTGCTATGGTAAGTCCCCATGTAAATATTGTTTTTTTATTATTAATACCCATACAAGTAATATAGTACAATTTTTAGTTTAAAATTAACTGCTCTTATAATAACTCATAAAGTTACATCTGGACACATATTGGTATATGTTCTTAAAATCAGGGAAAAAAAAATTATACAAATAATTTTCTGTATGGAAGCCATTGACAGTTGAATTTGTCAGTCCTATTCATCTCCATATTTACATGAAGCTGATCTCTAAATTGTTTCTGAAGTTTGTGCTTCAAAGCATTGATGTTTGGGATGGCCCCATGCATGGACTGCACTTGAGAAAATATAACTCTTTGTGACAGCTATGATGGTATTTACAGGATAGTAGTTATTATCATTGTATAGGTAGCCTAAGATAATATCTTCTTGTGAAAATACTAATCTTTTACATGTAGAAGAGTATATCAATGACTCCAAGGATGACCATAGGTTAACAACATGTGAACAATGAACAAACAGATGCATCAAGGATTCTGTTTCACACTGACATATTCTGCAGATGTTTGAATCTTCTAACTGCATTTTACGGAGTAAATCTTTAGTGCCAAGTATTCTATGGATCAGTCTATATTGAAACCATATCAAGGAATTGTCTTGGATATTATAAAAAATCTGTTTAAATATACTTTTCCATGTTGAATTATCGATATTCAATTTTAGATCTTTATTCCATTTCATCTTATATTTATTTTCCACCTCTTGTACATTAATCATATTATAGATACCTTTACAACCATGCTTACAGTTGAGCAAGATGGAAATATGATGGGGAATGAACGGTTGTGAAAAGAAAGACCTTTCGGTTACTAATGCAGAATTTTGTGATATGAATTTTTTCACTGTTGAATGCAATTGGAAGTAGTCTAAAAAGTTATTAATCCGAAAATTATATTTGCTTTCAATATCTTCTTTTTTAATATCTGAAGGTTTGAATCAACAATGTGTCCAATAACAGAAATTCCTTGATTGTTCCAATTGTTTTTTACTAAGTTGCTATTCGATAGCTTACTATTGAACCATAGAGGAGTATTGAATATATCTGACTCAGTTTTCAATTCATGTAAATATTGTAGCTATTTTGCTTGGATCATAAAGTTTCTGGGGTGTTGTGCGGCGTGTGCCCGCCATCCAACTCCAACAAACCTTTCCCCTACCCTTCCCCTTGAAACCTTCTGTAAGCCCAGGTCATAGGGGTATTCTCGTATAGTTTATTGTTGTACAGTTGTCTCTTTAAGTGTCTTTTATAAGGGCATATGATGTCAGTTATTGATCAGTAATGTACCAGTTAAATGTAGTACATGTATCTCAATAATATTGTTCGATATTGCCATTAAATACTTATGGAAAACCTGGACAAAATCTGGAAAAATCATGGAATTTCAAAATGAAAATCCTGTGGCTACCCTGATTGGTTGAGGGTTTCAAGGTGTGCCACGTCATGGTGTAACACTGATTGACCTTTGACCTTGCTGTATTGACCTTTAAAATCTTGTTGCACCTTTGGGTCTGTCTGTTGATGCAGATTTAGCACTGTTAAAGTCATATTAGAATTCATTAAGAATTTCCTGTTGCAAGTTCCCATTGTAACAGATGGAATTTCATCAAGTGAGCCACAGGCTTTTCTCCAACACCACACAAGCATTCATTGAATGTATTGCCACTTCTGTATGCATGGGTAATATTCAAAACATCCAAACCATAATTCGGCCATTTTTGGTTTACTGATAAATGCTGTCATCTTATTATTGAATTGTCTTGTTTTAATACTTCATCTTTACATACATTTCTTTTCCTTAGATATTATTTTCTCTACTTAAGCATTATTTGGACCTTAATATAACTGACACTGCTCTGAAAGTATCTTGAACTTTGTACTGTTTCACTACTTCTATATCTCATGGTGTTGAAAAATATTTCCCCAGGCTGTGGGGTACGGGCATCTCTGATGCTATTTTTGTAATACCTAATCACAAAGATATTACTTGTCCAAGATTTCCAGATAAGTGGGTCAATCTCAGTGGAAAAGGATTTCTCAGGACTGGATATCTAAGAATTACTTCTAGTTCAACAGGAATTCTACTTCTCATTGTATCCCCGAAAAGCAGGGATACTATGGATCATGCACGGTTATCGTCTGTGGAAATTTTCTTGTGTTCAACCTACAAGCCACATTTCTTTTTAACTTTGCAAGTGGCTTGCTATGGCAGAGATCTGGCCACCCAATTGTTTTGGTAGCCCAGGAGTCAAAATTATGCTCTGGGGAGTCAAAAACATCAAAAAGTTTTACTTGAAACTTCAAAACTGTTGCATTTAGAGAATTTTGTTTAAATATGTTATTCAGCTACTTTTGGGTCATAGTAAAATACTAAGTAACATAGTAAAATTGCAGACCTGTAGCTCATTGCATTGCCGTGTAATAGCTACTTTGAGGTTCTCACTGTTGAGTAAATCAGTTGTAACTTGAAAACTATTGCAAAAGTGCTTGTAACTCGCTTATTGGTGCTAGAGGTTTGAAATGTACAAACAACCTATAGGAAATCATGGGTTAGGAATCTTCCGATGTCAGATTTGACCTTGGGCCCCTTCTTCAAGGTCAAACAAGGAAGCCAAGTTTAAAAGTGCTTAAAACTCGCTTTTTATTGGTCCTAGAGGTTTGCAATGTGAAAACAACCTACAGGAAATCATGGGCTACAAATCTTCTGGTGTGGTCACATTTGACCTTGGGCCCCTCCTTCAAGGTCGAACGAGGATAGTGTTTATAACTCGCTTATTATTGGTCCTAGAGGTTTGGGGTTTGAAATCAAACTATAGGAAATCCTGGGCTGGGAATCTTCTGATGTGGTCACATTTGATCTTGGGTCCCTCCTTCGAGGTCGAATGAGGATAGTGTTTATAACTCGCTTATTATTGGTCCTAGAGGTTTGGGGTTTGAAATCAAACTATAGGAAATCCTAGGCTGGGAATCTTCTGATGTGGTCACATTTGACCTTGGGCCCCTCCTTCGAGGATAGCCAAAGTTAAAAGTGCTTATAACTCGCTTATTGTATCCACTGGATACTATGGATTACGCAGGAGTACGCCGCCGCTGAAGTGTGTAGAGATTTTCTCGTTACCCCTCTAGAGGCCAGGGTATTATAGGCAGACTTCTCAAATTTTCAGGTTATATTCAGAACCATAAAATCTTGCCTGGGAATATATTTTGGCCTCATTTTGAAAAACAAGATGGCCACCATGGGCGTTTCTTTTCAGTCATGAAAAGTGCTTATATCTCCCTTATTATTGGTCCTAGAGGTTTGGAATGTGAAACCAACCTATAGGGAATGATGGGCTGCAAATCTGGTGTGGTCTGATTTGACCTTGGGCCGCCCCTTCAAGGTCAAATGAGGATAGGCAAACTTAAAAGTGCTTATACCTCGCTTATTATTAGTCCTAGAGGTTTGGGATGGTGAACCAACCTATAGGAAATCATGGGCTGTAAATCTTCTGGTGTGGTCAGATTTGACCTTGGGCCCCTCCTTCAAGGTCAAATGAGGATAGCCAAACTTAAAAGTGCTTATAACTCCCTTATTATTGGTCCTAGAGGTTTGGAATGGTAAAGCAACCTATAGGAAATCATGGGCTGGGAATCTTGTGGTGTGGTCAGATTTGACCTTAGGCCTCTCCTTCAAGGTCAAACGAGGATAGCCAAACTTAAAAGTGCTTATATCTCCTTTATTATTGGTCCTAGAGGTTTGGGATGGTAAACCAACCTATGGGAAATCATGGGCTGGGAATCTTTTGGTGTGGTCAGATTTGACCTTGGGCCTCTCGTTCAAGGTCAAACAAGGATATCCAAACTTAAAAGTGCTTATAACTCGATTATTATTGGTCCTACAGGTTTGGGATGGTAAACCAACCTATGGGAAATCATGGACTGGGAATCTTCTGGTGTGGTCGGATTTGACCTTGGGTTGCCCCTTCAAGGTCAAACGAGGATAGCCAAACTTAAAAGTGCTTATAACTCGCCTATTATTGGTCCTAGAGATTTGGGATGGTAAACCAAGCTATAAGAAATCATGGGCTGGGAATCTTCTGGTGTGTTAGGATTTGACCTTGGGCCACCCTTCAAGGTCAAATGAGGATAGCCAAACTTAATAGTGCTTATAACTCGCTTATTATTGGTCCTAGAGGTTTGGGATGGTAAACCAACCTATAGGAAATCATGGGCTGTGAGTCTTCTGATGTGGTCAGATTTGACCTTGGGTCCCTCCTTCAAGGTCAAACAAGGATAGCCAAACTTAAAAGTGCTTATAACTCACTTATTTTTGGTCCTAGAGATTTGGGATGGTAAACCAACCTATAGGAAATCATGGGCTGGGAATCTTGTGTGGTTGGATTTGACCTTAAACCCCTCCTTCAAGGTCAAACGAGGATGGCCAAACTTAAAAGTGCTTATAACTCGCTTATTATTTGTCCTAGAGGTTTGGGATGGTAAACCGACCTATAGGAAATCATGGGCTGGCAAACTTGTGGTGTGGTTGGATTTGACCTTGGACCCCTCCTTCAAGGTCAAACGAGGATGGCCAAACTTAAAAGTGCTTATAACTCTCTTATTATTTGTCCTAGAGGTTTGGGATGGTAAACCTATAGGAAATCATGGGCTGCGAATCTTTTGATGTGGTCAGATTTGACCTTGGGCCCCTGCTTCAAGGTCAAATGAGGGTAGTCAAACTTAAAAGTGCTTTCAACTTGCTTATTATTGAAAAAAGCTGTTTATCTTCTAAACTATGTTAGTTGGCCTTTTCCGGTGGATACATCTTTCATCTGCCCACAGTCCTTGGTCTAGTTATTAATCCTAGAGGTTTTGGGATGTGAAATCAAACTATAGGAAATCACGGGCTGGGAATCTTTTGGTGTGGTCAGATTTGACCTTGGGCCCCTCCTTCACGGTCAAATGAAGATAGCTAAATTTAAAAGTGCTTATAACTCGCTTATTATTGGTCCTAGAGGTTTGGGATGTGAAATCAAACTATAGGAAATCATGGGTTAGGAATCTTCTGATTTTGTAAATTTAATAGTAAATTAAATTTTTATAAGTTAATACCCTATCCAATGGACAATTGCTTTACCGGTCAGCGCGACCGGTCCCGCCAAACGACAGAAAAAGTCATTCTGGATAAATACCGGCAGGACCGGTCACAGTGTGTACGTTCGCCAGGTGTCGCCTCATGCATACTTCCTGTCTAGTCAGAATGACGTCATGGCGTCTTTTTCGTTGTCTAGACCTAGTAAGACCCCTAGTAAGCTGATAGCGGGGCCGGCTGGGAGGGCCTTGTCTGTCCATTGGATAGGGTATTAACTTATAAAAATTTAATTTACTATTAAATTTGCAATTTTATTGCGTTAATACATCCTATCCAATGGACAATTGCTGAATAACTACCGCTTGGTTGGCGGGTAAGTTACTAGGGACTATATTGTAACTCATGCTGGAGTATTTGAAAAGACTTTTAATTATTATTAAGCCTGGGCAGACCTTGAGGTCAATGCTCCGAAGGCTCTGGTCGAATATCATCATCCGGTTCTAAGCCTGAACCGTCAGTCGACCTTGCCCCCCCCCCCCCCTTTTTTAAACAGACCTGCTCTGAGGTAGGGGAAGAGAGGGATGAGTTCAGTCCCAAGGCACAATTTCTCAGATGAAGCATGCCAGAAGATTTTTTTTGTTTTTTTTGTACAGTGATGTCTCCTCCTTATAGGGCTTGTTGATGGACCTGCTGAGCAGCCACTATAGGCCCTAAGTGAAAAAGCTCTGAATCAGCCCAGGCAACATCCTTCAGGTAAAATTGTGTGAAGGTGTTGTGAGATTTCCAGTGACAAGCTGACAAAATCTGATCTAAAGAAATTCCAGACTGGAAGGCTTTAGAAGCAGCAAAGGACCTTACATCATGAGCCTTCACTTGATGTAAGGTAAGGGCTTGTTGGTCAGAGAGTTCATAGCATAGGATTACAGTCTGTTTGATCCAGGAGGAGACGGTGGCAGGAGAGATGTCCTTGTCAAAACCTTTCTTGAAAGAGACAAAGACCAATTCTTTGTTCTGCCTGAGGTCTGAGGTTCTATCCAGATAGTATCGTAAGGCCCTGACTGGACAGAGAGACCTATCACCTTTAAGTGACTTATCCAAGGTGGGAGCCAAGGCTGGGATCACCACCGGGGCCACACTATCTGGGCCCTCCCTAGCCAGCTGGTTCTTAGATAAGAAGCTGGGGGAAGGGTACAGGGACACCTTTGACCAATCTGACTGGTGTCTAATGTTCTTGTGTAGCCAAGCATGAATCTCACTCCTCCTTTTACCAGAACCTAGGGCCATCAGAAAAACAGTCTTAAAGGTTAAGTGTTTTAAGGAGGCCTCTTTCAAAGGTTCAAAGGGCGCTTTTGTCAGCTGGTGGAGGACCAGAGACAGGTTCCAGGAGGGTATGCCTCTCCGACCTTTTGGTCTGTCTCTGTGGAAACTGTAAAATAGACGAGTGAGATTCTCATCTTTGCTGATATTAACTGGAACATTGCCCAGTTTGTCAGCAATGGCTGATCTGTAGCCATCAATAGTGCCTGGTTGCAACTTCTTGTCCTGGAACAAATGCAGGAGGAAGTCAGCAATCGCTGTTAAAGGTGGTGCCCCGAAGTCCACCTCATTACTGAGGCACCACTTTGTAAAAATGGTCCACTTTGCCTCATAGACAGATCTGGTTGATCTTCTTTGAGGAGCCTCAATTCGTGCTGCCACTGCCTCAGAGAAGCCTTGCTCCTTGATTGCTGAGGCTCTAGGAGCCAGGCATGTAGGTTCAGATTCGACAGGTTCCTGTGAAGGACCTGGTTGAATGGCTGAGACACTAGGTTGGGTATGCTGGGCAGACATAGTGGGATCTGGCTTGACATTGCTACCAGGTCCCAAAACCAGGGCATGTTGGGCCACCCTGGAGCAATCAGAATTATTCTGTTGCAGGGGTAGTCCTGGAGCTTCTCCACCACGATGGCCCAAGATGGCTGCCGGTGGGAAGGCGTATGGGTCCAGGTCCTCCCAGGAGAGGCTGAGTGCATCCACTGCCCAAGCCCGGGGATCTGGGACCGGTGAGACAAACTGAGGAAGTTTGTTGTTGAATCTGGTGGCAAACAGGTCCACTTGTGGTTGGTGCCACCGGTTGCATAGAGCTTTGAACACTTCTGGGTGAAGCGACCACTCTGTTTGAATAGTTTGGCCAAGCCTGGATAGCTTGTCTGCTATCACGTTCAACCGGCCGGGGATGTGACATGCCCTGAGGGTTACTTGTTGCCTGGTGCACCAGGACAGTATTCTCCACAGTAGGGCACACAGTGAGCCCGACTTCATCCCCCCTTCTTTGTTGATGTAAGCAACCACTGTTGTGTTGTCTGTAGCTATCAACACTGTCTTGTTGCAGACGAGGGTTCGAAAGTCTTTTAAAGCTAGGAATACTGCTTTTAGCTCTAACTGGTTTATGTGTAGTTTGCTCTCTGGGAGGGACCAGGTTCCTCTTGCAGTGTGCTCGTCTAAGTGAGCGCCCCACCCTTCTTTTGATGCGTCTGTAAAGATTTGCAGAGCATGTTTTAGAGGGTGTAAAGGTTGACCTAGTAGCACATTGCCTTCCTCCAGCCACCACCTTAGATGAGGGTGGAGGGACTTGGGAACCGGGATAACCTTTTCCAGAGACTCTGGGACCCTCCAGTTGTTTTTCAAGTGCCACTGTATGGGTCTCATGTGTAGTCTCCCTAAGTGAACCTGTTTTTCTGTTGCTGTGAGGAGACCAATGAGGGACATGAACTGTCGAACCGGACAAACCGGACCGGACAGAATTGACTGGATTTTGTCCGTCAGGGCAAGCCAGCGTTCCTGGGTAGGTCTGACTCTGCCCTCTTCCAAATCGAACTGGTAACCTACGAAATTGAAAATCTGCTTGGGTTCCAGCTCTGATTTCTCTTCGTTTACCAGCCATCCCAGGTCTTTGCAGAGTGTCATTAATTTTTGTGTGTGTTGAAGGCAGACCTGGGGAGACTTGGCTATGACCAACCAGTCGTCGAGGTACTGGTGGATCCTTATACCCCGTCTCAAGGCTAGCCATTTTACTTCTTTGGCTATCATTGTAAATTCTCTGGGGGCTGTGGACAGGCCAAAGGGTAAAGCCTTGAACTGATAAGCCTTGTCTTGGATTGAAAACGCATGTACTTCCGGGATTGGCTGTTTATAGGGACATGGAAATACGCGTCTTTGAAATCTACTGAAGTCACCCACTCCCCTGCTTGGAGGGAGGTGCGAATTGTTTCCGGGGTCTCCATTTTGAAGGTTTGGGTCTTCAGAAATCTGTTCAAGTTGCTCAGATCCAAGATTGGCCGCCACCGGTTGTTGGGCTTGGGTACAAGGAACAACCGGTTGTAAAAACCCAGAGATTTTTGGTTTTGGACCAGCTCCACAGCATTTTTGTTTAACAGCTGATGCAATGCCTCCAACAGGTAGCTGTTCCTGTGGGGATCTACATAACAGCTTGTTATTGTCGGTTCTCTTGTGAGGTGAGGTCTGGACCGGAATGGCAGAACGTAACCCTCTCTTAGGACTGAAACCACTCTGGGGTTTACGTTCAGTGCAGCCCATTTTTCCCAAAAAAGGTGCAATCTTGAACCTACAGGAAGATTTGGTGCAACAAGTGGGACATTTGTAACATTGTGGACAGAACTCAACTGATCTACACAGGAAACATTTTTCACAGACTTTATTAACATTTGATGATCGGGCATTACGTCTTTCTTTTGCGACGACCCTTCTGCAAAAAGAACATGATTGGCAACATGACATAATACAGGAAAATGAGTTCTTTTGTCCCAACAACAGTTCTCTCCGGCCACTTTTGAGTCTGTAATAACACCTGACACAGAAGTCCCTATCTGACCCTTTACAACACAATAACTGTCATTTATATTGCTTCTGTGTCTTGGCAGGTCGCTGAGAGAAAGAGGAGGCCTTGCCCCTGTTAGATCTGTTACCCCGGCGTCTAAGCTGCTTCCAAGCTGGAAGGGTAGACGATTGCTCAGAACGTTGGTGGCTTTGCTTTGTAGACTGAGCATAAGGGTGGTAACGTGATGTCTTTCTTGCCGGACCGGGAGTACGCTTGTCCTCAAAATGGCGTATCTCCTCTTCAGCTTTTGCAATAATATGGTCTGGAAACAGTGCACTCATGTGAAGTGGGGCAGACCTGAGTGCCATGAGGGTATCCTGCTTGATGCCGGACCGGACAAAATCTAGGTAACTGTCTCTCCTAGCTAAAGACAAGTTGGCCACATTAACAAAAACACCATCGGAAAGATCTTGCATGGTGCGAGCCATTGCCTGTGTGATAGATCTATTGAAGGTGACCAAAAAATCCAGTTCATCAGCCGCCTGGGTGAGTTTAGGTGAAGACTTTCCCTTAACCGTAATACCCTGGATCACTTTCAATTGGTTTGTCATGTTCTCTTGGACCTTAGTCAGGCAACGACTGAATGCTGCTGCTTGGTTGCACATATACGTCTGGTCCCGTGCAGCCCGTTCCCACTTCCTCAGTGTGTCCTGTGACACCGGACGAGAAGCTGGAGCAGAAGGGAGAGAACGACTAGCTATCCTTGGAAAACTGCTATTAAGACGAGCAGGTTCACTGGTCCAGGTGTACACCTTGGAGCGGGAAAAGTCTTTCTTCTCACTATGCATTCCGTACCACTTCAAGGTTCTAGGTGGCTTAATGAACTGATCTTTACTGAGTCCGGCAGTTTCTGTAGTACGAGTGGGGTATCCCTCTTGTAAGGTCACATAGAGTTTCTCAACCTTGCGACATAGCCACTCATCTACTGGTACTTTAACAGAGATTTTCCCAGTCTGTGCTGTTTTGGTACCGGTGAAGGGATTATCATCTTGAGATGAAGAGGCTGAGTCGAATTCTGGGATGTCGGTCCAGGCCATGAAAGACCTAACTCCCCTTAGAGTCTCCCGGTAACTTTGTTCAGCAGAAAGTTCTTGATCACCCTCAATTCCTTCCTGTCCTTGAATAGATTCCCGGTCAGACAATTCCCCTTCGTCCGGTGAAAGATATGAAGGGTCACTGGCAAGTTCTTGTTCCGGCTCTTCAACAGGAACTGTAGGACCAGTAGAGATGGTACCGGGAGTAACAGGCAATACCGGTGAATGTAGCTGAGGTTTATCACCGGAGGTGGGTGAGACGACAGGTTCCTGGTCAGCTGGAAGATTTTCTGTGTCGGTACCGGGGGCCTCAACAGGCTGGGTAGCTGACACGTCTTCTGGATTCATAAGCTGGCTGCCAGGCAGGACACCGGAAACCTCAGGAGGCTGAGAAACTTTCTTAGTCTTCTTGTGACCGGTGGACTTCTTCTGCTGCTGAATAGAGGTGGAAGCAGCAGTTGGAGGAATAAAGGGTCTGTCTGTAACCGGAGCATCACTTTTATTGACCGGTTCTACTGGAACTGAGAAGCTTTTTGCCAGGAAAAGGGCTTCCAACCTGGAAAACCTTTCAGACCACTTGTCGTCTAGTGACTGTAGTTCAGTTTGAAGCTCTGAAGATTTGCTGGATTTTTTCTTAAGGGGAGATTTGTGAGAGACTTCTTTTGTTTCTTAGGTGTAGATTCGCCTCTATCACTGGGGCTCTCACCCTTGTTCTCGACCCTACCCAGAACTGTAACATCAGAGGCAGCAATGTGGGTGGGGGAGGGATTTTTCTTCTGGCCAGATTCCTTACGTTCTCTATACTTTGGAGTGGCCAACTGCGTCTTCTGAGCTTCTGTGAAACTATCACAAATGGAGCATGGTTTCTTTGCTACACAATCGTCCCCTCCAATCCCTTTCTCACGACAGCGAGCACACTTGGTATGAAGATCAAATAGGGCCATAACGTGCCCGTACGAGCCTCTACGTTGGCCAGGGGAAGACATATTGCTCCAAGAATAAGTAGAAATAAAACACGTTGACAAAAAAGTGATAGTCTTTGTAAAATATAAACTTCTTTAACACTGCAGGAAACACGTCCGTACACACTGAGCGCCAAACGAAAAAGACGCCATGACGTCATTCTGACTAGACAGGAAGTATGCATGAGGCGACACCTGGCAAACGTACACACTGTGACCGGTCCTGCCGGTATTTATACAGAATGACTTTTTCCTCGTTTGGCGGGACCGGTCGCGCCGACCGGTAAAGCAATTGTCCATTGGATAGGATGTATTAACGCAATAAAATTGCTATGTTTGGGGATACACCGCCGGCTCGCAATAAAGGGAGCTGCATAAGTCTAGTTTTACTTCTTTGCAGTTTGATTTCCATATATATATATATATATATATATATATATATATATGTATATATATTTAAAGATCTGTACTTACTCTGGCTGTATCAGAAAGGTCAAATAGATCTAGAAAGAGAAAATTCCCATTGGTTTACAAATTAATACAATGAACATGTATATGTTTATTTGTTGAACATAATTAACACATGAAGAATGCTACAACCAGCAAACCACACTGAAGAAATAACCAAAATTTGACTTAAAAAGGGGAAAAAATTTATAATTCATAACAAAGGTTACAATTCTATTAGCTTTTAGGTATTGCCAATATGTAACCATACAGTACATTGATAAGATGTAGCTAAACAACAGGATGTTTACATGTGAATTCCAAATTATTTACTCCATTTGGTAATAATTCATTTTCTTGAAGGAAAAAGGAATGTTACTCACAAAGTAAAACTTTTTGCCATTAAATAAAAGTAACAAAAATTCCCTTGACTACAAAACTTTAACAGAAACTAGAAAAAGATTTTTGCTAACAAAAATGAGCGGCTCAGATGGAGACTTGAGTTAATAAAAGCTGTAGTAGTTGTGGTATGAGACTGTAAGGAGAAGGTAAGCTTTACTGTGTTTTGTATCTAATGGAAAAGTGGATAATCTAAAAACTGTTTCAGTTGCAGTATTAGACTGTAAGCAGAATGTGAGCTTTATTATGTTTCGTAGAGTGGTATATTTTATGAAAAGAATATATCATTTTTGCTGTAAATTTGGGATCATAAATTTTTTCCAGAAGATACTTAATCCGAGATTTGTAATGATAAAGAAACACTGTAGTAAACTATAATTGGCTATAGATAGGGACATTCATATGTTGTATATCTTTGAGGCATTTTATGCCTCTGAAAATTTATTGCTATTTAATATTTTTATAAGATAAATATGCTTAAGATAATTGTATTTGTGAAATTCTTTATTGTTCCATTAAAAAAAAATACACAAAGCCATATTGTCAGATGTTATTGTTAACATTTTTAATTCACACATGACTCTATATCTGAATATCATGAAAGCCCAAGGTTTTTACATATTATTAAGGCTCACAAAGTAAAACTTTTTGCCACTAAATAAAAGTAACAAAAATTCCTTTGACTACAAAACTTTAACAAAAACTAGAAAAAGTTTTTTCTAACAAAAAGGAGCGGCCCGGCTAGAGACTTCCATTCTCTCAAAACAGACAAGGTATTCTTTCCTCAAGGCTCTTTTTGCATGAACCTAAAGATAAATGTCCTGGTTTGAATTGTTTACCCCAAAAAAGATTTACTGTAGGCATATCCCTTACTGAAAAGAAATGAATACATCTTGATATCCCTAATCAACTTTTAGTGTGCAGACACACACACACACACACCCACACACAGAGATGTTAACACACAAAGCACAGTGGGGCATCATTGAGTGAATCTGCCTCCAGATAGATATCACAAAAAAGCAAATACAGAGTTGGAGGAGAAACAAGGCCAAAAGGTGTTTTGGTCCCCTATCGCAAGTGCAAAGCCATCAGAAACATGAGTAGTGCACTAGAATTTACGAAAGTCTCATGAAAGAAAGAAATTCCAACTTAGATACACCCCACAGCTGGTCCCGAACTGAGACAGTCACCCATCCAAGTACTGACATAGCCCATTGCTGCTTAACTTCAGTGAGGAGACAAATAGTCTTCACTCTGAGCCACAATTTCTGAAAGTCTGATGCAAGAAGGACATATGTATGGGAAAAAGGCAAAAGGACATGTGTCCTTTTAGCTATTGGAGAGCAAGAGAGGGAAAATCAGAATGCACAGGTGTTGTCAATGTCATCAATGTCTGGAGACAAAGGGCATATGTACGGGCAAAAGTCGAAAGAACATGTGTCCTTTTAAGCTATTGGAGTGTTGTCAATGTTATCAAATTCCGGAGAGAAAAGGACATATGTATGGGCAAAAGCCAAAAGGACATGTGTCCTTTTAGCTATTGGAGAGCAAGAGAGGGAAATTCAGAATTCACAGGTATATTTCATCAAAGTCCGAGACATAAAAAAAAGTGATCTTGTAGAAGCGCGACCTCTAGTGAGCCTTGCGTTTAAAAAAGAGCTAATTTATTTCTTTTTTTAATTAGCTGGAGATACATAAAATACTGTACAAGAATAACAGCTTATGAGAAAGTGCTTTTGTCCAGTCATCTTTGGGGATACTTTGCGGAGACCTTAAGCTTTACTAAAGTTAACCTTAAGCATTTTTCAAAAACACCCCGTCATCGCATTCCAGAAAAAAACACACACACTTGTGCTATAAAATTTATCAGATACATTCTAGACCTAAATCTGCAGGTTGGAAAGGATTTTCTGATCAATCGGACCATAGATGCTTGAATGGAAGGCGTTTTATTTTCGTAAATTTTTTTTTAACAAATGGGTACTTGGTCTGTATCTCAAAAAGGGTCAGGATTTCAATGTTTTGTTGGAATAACTTATTCAGCTACTTTTTGATAATCTTTCACATGCCGAAGTTTTAGCCCTGTCTGCAATCTTAAGGTCACCTTAATGTCAAAAAAGGGGGTTTTAGCCCTACAGTTCACTTAGTTTTCACTTTTTTCAACCAAACTTGGCATATATATTAAGATTTACCAAAAGATTATCCTGACTTTATGGTGACCTTAAACTGTCAATATAATTGGAGCTATGGCCCCCTAAAGTCATAAAATTGGGAATAAAGCCGTCTGGCCCCTTTCTTTTTCCATATCTAACGTATATTGATATTGAAGTAGATCAAAAGGAGACTCTTACTACCTTATGATTTAAATATTAATGATGTTATGGCCATCTTAAACTTAAAATGTAGGGTTTTTGAGCACTAAGATCAGTTTTCGTATAAGTTGGTTTCGCATTGCAAACCTGTAGGATCAATAATAAGCGAGTTATAAGCACTTTTAAGTTTGGCTATCCTCGTTTGACCTTGAGGGAGGGGCCCAAGGTCAAATCCTACCACACCAAAAGATTCCCAGCCCACGATTTCCTATATGTTGGTTTAACATCCCAAACTTCTAGGACCAATAATAAGCGAGTTATAAGCACTTTTAACTTTGGCTATCCTCGTTTGATCTTGAAGGAGGGGCCAAAGGTCAAATCTGACCACACCAAAAGATTCCCAGCCCACGATTTCCTATAAGTTGGTTTAACATCCCAAACTTCTAGGACCAATAATAAGCGAGTTATAAGCACTTTTAATTTTGGCTATCCTCGTTTGATCTTGAAGGAGGGGCCAAAGGTCAAATCTGACCACACCAAAAGATTCCCAGCCCATGATTTCCTATAGGTTGGTTTATCATCCCAAACCTCTAGGACCAATAATAAGTGAGTTATAAGCACTTTTAAGTTTGGCTATCCTCGTTTGACCTTGAAGGAGGGGCCCAAGGTCAAATCCATCCACACCAAAAGATTCCCAGCCCATGATTTCCTATAGGTTGCTTTACCATCCCAAACCTCTAGGACCAATAATAAGCCTGTTATAAGCAATTTTAAGTGTGGCTATCCTCGGTTGACCTTGAACAAAGGGCCCAAGGTCAAATCTGACCAAACCAAAAGATTCCCAGCCCAAGATTTCCTATATGTTGGTTTATCATCCCAAACCTCTAGGACCAATAATAAGTGAGTTATAAGCACTTTTAAGTTTGGCTATCCTCGTTTGACCTTGAAAGAGGGGCCCAAGGTCAAATCCGTCCACACCAGAAGATTCCCAGCCCATGATTTCCTATAGGTTGGTTTACCATCAGAAACCTCTAGGACCGATAATAAGCGAGTTATAAGCACTTTTAAGTTTGGCTATCCTCGGTTGACCTTGAACAAAGGGCCCAAGGTCAAATCTGACCAAACCAAAAGATTCCCAGCCCATGATTTCCTATAGGTTGGTTTCACATTGCAAACCTCTAGGACCAATAATAAGGGAGACATAGGCACTTTTAAAGTCCGCTATTTGGGTTACTTCAGCACTCCGTGGATGACCTTTAATTGAGAGCTTCAAGGTCAAATGTGTGCAAGGTTGTAGAGGACATGTACATCTGTTATACATATCCCCTATGAAGCGATTCAACCTTTTACCTATTAGAAACAGCCAGTAGAAAAATGTAGATTATTTTCAAAGAAATGACCGCGGCGGCCATCTTGTTTTTCAGAATGAGGCTATTGTCAGTCCCCGAGAAGCTTAACCCCCAATGAACATATCCTGCAAATTTGGTGAACATAGCTGGTGTAGTTTTCCACTTAGAGCGTTAATGCCGAAAATCTCTCTACGTACGGTGGTGGCGGCGGCGTAGCGAACGCTAAACCAAAGGATCCACCGGATGCCTCCGGTGGATACAAATATAAATGTTTATAGATGCCAATGCAGTAAATTAGTGATTCAATAAACACTGTACAAACCAACATTTCAATATATTAAGCCTGAAACTAAAGAGAGAGAACATTTGAACAGTTTAATAATCAATTCAACTTGATACTTTCAATATTAATTTGATTTATTAAAATAAAATACCAACCACAGAAAGAAATTAATTATCAATCCCAAATAAGACAGGCCATGATTTCTTACAACTTGTTTTCATATTCTGAAGCCTAGAACCAACTAGAAAAATGTTTTGCTTACAAAAACAAAGCCTCCCGAAAGGTTAGATGCAGTATAGTAAAGTAGAACTGATCAAGGAGTTGAGATGAACCTTATATTATCGTCCATTAAATAGAATTTCAGATACAATAAAGTTAAATATGTGGAAAGTAAGTGTGCCTTGCATATTTATATGATTTGCATAAGTATTTTTACTGAATTTTTAACAATTTTCAGTTAAAACAAGGGTGTCAAAAGTAGGTGAATAACATATTTAAACAAAATACTGAAAATGCAATAGTTTATATTATCACCCATTAAATAGAATTTCAGATACAACTAGAGTATTGCTTCGCAAGAGAAAAAGAAATTTTTTTTCCACAGTAAAAACAAAGCGTCCCAATGAGTATTTATGTTACTAAAAATACTAATGTGAGTGTGAATAAAAATTTATGCATGGCAAAAACAAAGCGTCCCAAATGAAAGATGGTGTTGGCTGCTTATAATAGAAAGAAGATCTTGCCTAGATACCCTGTCAATCTAAAATTATATCGGAAAAAAATTGGAAAATTTAAAATGGTTCAGGAGAAAAATCGACAATTCAAAATGACCACCATTTTTGAAAAGAGGAAAAATTTTTGAGAATTGAGCACAGTATCTTGCATATACACCCTGTGGGCCAAAAATTTCGCCGAAATCGCTCTATCTTGCACGGTTTAGGAGATACAAGCAATTTTGAGTTTTACCATTTTTGTCAAAAATTACAAAATTCAAAATGGCCACCATTTTTGGAAAGAGGAAAAATTTTTGAAAATAGAGCATAGTATCTTGCATATATAACCTACGGGCCCAAAATTTTGCCAAAATCGCTCTATCTCGCACGGTTTAGGAGATACAAGCAATTTTAAGTTTTACCATTTTTGTCAAAAATTCAAAATGGCTGCCATTTTTGGAAAGAGGAAGAATTTTTGGAAATTGAGCAGAGTATCTTGCATATATACCCTCTGGGTCAAACATTTCGCTGAAATCGCTCTATCTCACACAGTTTAGGAGATACAAGCAATTTAAAGTTTTACCATTTTTTGTCAAAAATTCGAAAATTTAAAATGGCCGCCATATTTTGAAAGAGGAAAAATTTGTGAGAACTGAGCCGAGTATCTTGCATATATATACCCTGTGGGCCAAAAATTTCACCGAAATTGCTCTATCTCGCACGGTTCAGGAGATACAAGCAATTTTAAGTTTTACCATTTTTGTCAAAAATTACAAAATTCAAAATGGCCACCATTTTTAGAAACAGGAAGAATTTTTGAAAATTGAGCAGAGTATCTTGCATATATACCATGCGGGCCAAAAATTTCGCCGAAATTGCTCTATCTCGCACGGTTTAGGAGATAAAAGCGATTTAAAGTTGTACCATTTTTGTCAAAAATTCGAAAATTCAAAATGGCCGCCATTTTTGGAAAGAGGAAAAATTTGTGAGAACTGAGCCGAGTATCTTGCATATATACCCTGTGGGTCAAAAATTTCGCCGAAATCACTCTATCTCTCACGGTTTAGGAGATACAAGCGGTTTTAGGTTTTACCATTTTTGTCAAAAATTCAAAATGGCTGCCATTTTTTGGAAAGAGGAAAATTTTTTTCAAAACTGTGCAGAGTATCTTGCTTAGATACCCTGTGGGTCAAAAATTTCGCTGAAATCGCTCTATCTCTCACGGTTTAGGAGATACAAGCAATTATAAGTTTTACCATTTTTGTCAAAAATTCGAAAATTCAAAATGGCCACCATTTTTGGAAAGAGGAAAAATTTTTGAGAATTGAGCACAGTAATGTTGCATATATACCCTGTGGGCCAAAAATTTCGCCGAAATCGCTTTATCTCGCACGGTTTAGGTGATACAAGCAATTTTAAGTTTTACCATTTTTGTCAAAAATTCGAAAATTCAAAATGGCTGCCATTTTTGGATAGAGGAAACTTTTTTTTTGAAAAATGTGCAGAGTATCTTGCTTAGATACTCTGCGGGTCAAAAATTTTGCCAAAATAATTATTTGTGATGAACACTACATGAGTGCATTGTGTTCCCACAGAGTGCAGACCTTTAAATTTTTGCCATTTTTGCCAAAAATTACAAAATTCAAAATGGCCGCCATTTTTGGAGAGAGGAAATTTTTTTGGAATTGAGCAGAGTACTTAGCAGAGATATCCTGTGGGTCAAAAATTTCGTCGAAATCGCTCTATCTCGCACGGTTTAGAAGTTATTAAGGGATTTGTATTTTCCTCGTTAATAAAAATTTTAATGCCTAATTAATTAGCCAAATTTTAATGGAAGTCTACCAAAATCTAATCATTTCCAGATCTTTATACCTTGCATCCATATATCAAATTTCAGGCGAATATTTTGAATGCGTCTTAAGTTATCATCCGGACAAGCAAAATCCTGTTTTTTGGTCATGTGACTTCTCTGATTGGTTGAAATGTCATGGCACCAAATTCAGAAACTTTTCCCAGGGCTACTAAATATATGTGCCAAGTTTGAAGAAATTCCATCCACTAGTAAAGACGCTATAGGTAGGCAAACTTGCGGAGCCGGCGGATACGGCGGAGCCGACGGACCCTTCCGCGAGAATTCCTCCCATATGCAAACAAGCGTCCCGCGAGGGACGCTTAATAAAGTCCAAAGATATTGTATTATAAAATGGTTTTTATCAATTGGTGTGCCTCCTTTCACACTGTGCTGTGTGTTGCAAAGAATGTAGCACACTCGTTCAGTGGGACGGGAGTTTAAAATTTATAACATTGACAGAGTTGTCAAATACTTGGTTGAAATCTAGTACGATATGCTGCCTTGCACTAACGGTGTACTTGTCTGCCAATCTCATGAATATTCATGAACCAAACAAAGGAAATCTATTTTAAAACTGGGTGAGCTGTACATTGGCCGAGTTCTGTCTGAAAATGGGGAGAATACCCGGGAAAATGGTTCTAAAAGGTCAGGTATTAATGATGAAAACCATTGTGAGGTTCATGTGGCCATGTGCACATGAAAAAATCCCCATCCTCCCTCTGTGTTCACAATCCCCTTTATAGCTGTAACATTACTGTTATACCATGGGCATTTAATTTTACTTGATTATTCCCAATACAGGGAACATATTTTAGTATTCTGACACCAAAAAACAACTACAGATTTACAGATTTGACCTTTCAAGGTCATCTATGGTGTTTTAGTTGTTGTGTGCTTTCTTACAAGCTTACTTTAGTGTAAATACTTGGTGTAGTGGTTATAACATAGTAGTAAAGAGTTTGACTATTGTCAGTCTGATGTCTTTAACTTAAAATGCTTTATAGACAGCTGAAGGGATAGTAGATTGAATTCATGCTAACTATACAGCTAACTTTGTTAAAGTTACACCCAACTGAAAATAAGAATAACTCTCCTAATTTTAAGTTTTAATTAAATTTCACCAAATTTGGAGGAATCCATCTGTATCCATGAAATATCTGCCCACCAAATTTGAGCTCAATTGATGTTATAGTTTTTGAGTTATAAGAGTGAAAAGGTGTACAGACAGAAGGACAGAACGATGGCATGAACTGATTACAATAACCCTCTCCTATCGTCCAGCGTTAATTAGGAATATGAAATTCAGTCATCCTTACCAAATATATTTTGGTAATAAATGTAAATATAATTAACATTATACTTCCAAAGACATAATCTCTTAAATGACCTTAAAAACACTAATTATCAACTGTCAACATTATCTCTTAAATGACCTTAACAATAATTGTCAATGGTCAACTCTTAACATGAAATGGGAATAAATGCAAACGTGTTAAACACTATGTTTCAAATCCCTTTCCAAGAGGTCTTTAATGTTTTCATTTTTACTGTGCAGTACCCTCAGAAATATTTAAGTGGTATTTAAATTTGTTTGCAACTGGTCATTTTCTATTAATTTCTGGAGTTCTTCTGCATTTATAGCAACACTTTCTGGGTGGATTTTCTGTTGTAATTGACTGAAAATTGTTTTTGTCTCTAAAGTAGCATTTTCACTTTGAAAATTATTTCCATCATCAGGCAAGCTTAGTCGATTATTGACGTCTTCTCGTACTGCTTCGAGAGACTTTAACATATCTTTTGATGTTAATTCTTTTCCAGATTTTCCTTTCAAACGGCCCAGCTTACACTCTGAAAAGAAACAAGTAAACACAAACAATATTTTAAAATGGCAAACATATTTGCAGGGAAATTAATTAGAACTGAAATGGTCATACACAGAGCTTTTTGAAAAATTAAATTAAAGGATTTAAAGGGCTTCTGTGGTTAGTAGATTTTACTGAGCGGCGATGTCAGGTGGGTGTACCCCCCCAAAAAAAACTATTTTTTTTATCATGTGAACTTGATAAAAGGTTAAAGGTTAAATTTAAGCATGTGGAATAATTTCCTCATGCCTAAGGCATGTAACTGCCAATTATGGTTAAAAAGCTTTCAATAATAAAGGAAATATCCAAGGGAGACCATAATGTGGGGGTGATGGCAATGGCAGCGAGGAAACTGAAGTAAAAACAAATAAACATCCTTTCAGGGATGCTTAATTAGTAAAAGAGTTCCTAAATTGTTCAGTGTCAGCTTTGCTGAAATCCCAAACGGATTTGGTACAACATTTTGATTTCTTCACTTGAAAATGGAGTTTAACATAACCAGAACAATGATCATTATCTGCAAGTGGGGGTTCAACACTAGGGTCTTTAACAAAATCAGGAAAGTTGGTTAAGCAATGATCAATAATGCTGCTAGTGGTACTTATAATTCATGTGAATTGATAAATTAATGCACTTAAGTTGTTCACAATAGAAAAGTTGCTCAAATGCTGGCATTGTTGGGTACTGAAAACTGAATTAAAATCTCCAATTAACAGAATTTTTGATTTCCATCTCCAGTGATGCAGACACTGTCTAAACAGCTCTGAAGATAAATTTAAAATTTGTGTACATTTCTCTAATTTCTAGTCACATTGGCTCAATTTCATTACCTGCAAATATGACCTTTTTTGTACAGCTATATTATCTGCGACCCAGCATAGCATACCGCCCCCTGAACTAACTCTATTACAAACAAATGGTCTTTGAAATCCATCAATAGCAAAGTCAACAAGATTATCCAAATCATTTAACCAAGTTTCACTTAGCGTTATAATGTTATATTTAGGTGCGGTATGTCATTTAGTTTAGGTTTTAAGCTTCTAGGGCCGGTTTCACGAAGCCTCCTTTGAAAGGACTCCTTTAGTAATGGAAGGTCATTTTTATTCCTTTGGGAAGGCAAACTTAAGCTTCAGTTTCACAAAGCCTCCTTTAATTCTCTTTACTAAAGGTCTTCCTTGAAACTTAAGGAGGGAGCAAATGTTCATTAAAATTATTAAACATTCCTTGAAGGACACTTCCTTAAATTTAAGGTAGGTCCTTAGATTCCTTGAAATTTAAGGGAGTTTTTAAGGTTTCTTTTAAGGAAGGAGGTTTTGTGAAACTGAGAATTTTAAAGGAGGGAGAAATTCAAGGAAATCCATGAATTTAAGGTGACCTTTATTTTAAGGAGGCTTCATGAAACCGGCCCCTGATATTAATGTGACAGATTGACAAATTATAAAATTCATCCTGATCAGTACTTGGTTCAGGATTTGTTTCTATGTCACCAGCTAGTGCCAATAACTGAAATACAAGCAACCAGTGCCCCTGAATGGGCTCTGTGTCAGCTGACTGTGTGTTTTGAGTTTCAGAGCAGAAGTGAAAAAGGAAAGGACACAAACATTGTGCCCTGCAAATGGTATTCAGAAGTAAAGTACCAAGTTAACTGCTGAGAAGTAAAAAGTATATGGGAAAACATTTTTAAAGAAAATACTGTAAATACAAGCCTTTTCGAGTTTCAATTGATTTACTCAACTGTGAAAATGTCAAAGTAGGTTTTGCTCAGATATGCAATGAGCTACAGGTCTGCCATTTTACTATGGTATAGCTGAATAAAAAGTAGGTGAATAACATATTCAAACAAAAAACTCTAAATGCAATGGTTTTTCAAGTTATAACTGATTTACCCAACAGTGAGAACCTGAAAGTACCTTTTACTCAGCTATGCAATGACCTACAGGCCTGCAATTATACTATGCTATAGCTGACCCAAAAGTAGGTGAATAACAGATTTAAAGAAAATACTGTAAGTGTAATAGTTTTCAAGTTACAACTGATTTACTCAACAGTGATAAGCTCAAAGTAGCTGTTACTCAGCTATGCAATGACCTACAGGCCTGCAATTTTACTATGGTATAGCTGACCCAAAAGTAGCTGAATAACAAATTCAAACAACATACCGTAAATACAATAGTTTTAAGTTACAAATGATTTACTCAACTGTTATAACCTGAAAGTACCTTTTGCTCAGCTAAGCAATAAGTTACAGGTCTACAATTTCACTATGTTATAGAAGACTGAAAAGTTGGTGAATAAAATATTTAAAGAAAATACTGTAAATGTGATAGTTTTCAAGGTACAACTAATTTACTCAACAGAGAATAGCTGAAAGTAGCTATTGCTCAGCTATGCAATGGGCTACAGGTCTATAATTTCATTATTGTTATAGCTGACCCTTAAGTAGGTGAATAACCTATTTAAACAAAATTCTCTAAATGCAATAGTTTTTTCAAGTTAAAGCAGTTTACTCAACGGCGAGAACCTCAAAGTACCTTTTGCTCAGTTATGTAATGAGCTTCAGGCCTGCAAATTTCACTGTTATAGCTGACCGAAAAGTAGGTGAACAACATATTCAAACAAGAGGAGAGTGCCCGTGAACGGGCACTGTGTCAGCTGACTGAGTGTTTTTGATTTGTGAAGGTGAATAGAGGACAGAATAATTATCAGGAAAAGGGCTGTACAGAAATACAGTAAATGGTAACTGAACAGCAAGTTCGAAAGAAATTCCGAAGCTGACAGAAGAAAAGGATAAAAAAGTTGTGCCCTGTAAATGGTATTATGAAGGAAAATAACAAGGTAATTGTTTAAGTGTAAAAAATAGGTTAAAACATATTTAAAGAAATACTACAAATGCAATATCCTCGTTCGACCTTGAAGAAGGGGTCCAAGGTCAAATCTAACCACACAAATACATTCCCAGCCCATGATTTCCTATGGTTTACCATTCCAAACCTCTAGGACCAATTATAAATGAGTTATAAGCACTTTTAAGCTTGGCTGTCCTCATTTGACCTTGAAGGAGGGGTCCAAAGGTCAAATCTGACCATACCAAAAGATTCTGAGCCAATGATTTCCTATGGGATGGTTTACCATCCCAAATCTCTGTCACCAATAATAAGCGAGTTGTAGGCACTTTCAATTTTCGCTATCCTCATTTGACCTTAAAGGAGGGTTCCAAGGTCAAATCGGACCATATCAACAGATTCACAGCCCATGATTTCCTGTCTGTTTACCATCCCAAACCTCTGGGACCAATAATAAGCGAGTTATAAGCACTTTTAAGTTTGGCTATCCTTGTTTGACCTTGAAGGAGGGGTCATTGAAGGTTAAATCTGACCACACCAAAAGATTCCCACCCCATGATTTCCTACAGGTTGGTTTATCATCCCAAACCTCTAGGATCAATAATAAGGGAGATATAAGCACTTTTCATGACTGACAAAAACACCTGTGGCGGCCATCTTGTTTCTCAAAATCAGGCCAAAAATATTCCCAGACAACATTTTATGGTTATTAATATATACTGCAAACTTAAGAAAGCTAGCTATAATATTTTTTTTCATCAGAGCAGTAATGGTGAAATCTCTCTCTACACACTGCGGCTATCCAGTGGATACAATGATTTACTCAACAGTGAGAACCTGAAAGTAGCTATTGCTCAGCTATGCCATGACATAGAGGTCTGCAATTTCACTATGTTATAGCTGACCAAAAATTCTGTGAATAACATATTTAACAAATTACTCTAAATGTAATAGTTTTCAAGTTACAACTGATTTACTCAACAGTGAGAACCTCAAAGGAACTATTACTCAGCTATTCAATGAGCTACATGTCTGAAATTTTACTATGTTATAGCTAACCCAAAAGTAGGTGAACAACATATTTAAGCAAACTACTGTAAATGCAATAGTTTTCAAGCTACAACTGATTTACTCAATAGTGAGAACCTGAAAATAGCTATTGTTCCGCTATGCCATGAGCTATAGGTCTGTAATTTCACTATGTTATAGCTGACCCAAAAGTAGCTGAATAACATATTTGCACAAATTTCTGTAAATGCAATAGTTTTCCAATTATAACTGATTTACTCAACATTGAGAACTTCAAAGTAGCTATTACTCAGCCACAGGTCTGAAACTTCACTATGTTATAACTGACCCCAAAATAGGTGAATAACATATTGAAACAAAATACTAAATAGTTTTCAAGTTATAAGTGATTTACTCAACAGTGATAACCTAAAAGTAGCTATTACTCAGCTATGCCATGAGCTACAGGTCTGAAATTTTACTATGTTATAGCTGACCCAAAAGTAGCTGAATAACATATTGATACAAAATTCTCTAAATGCAATAGTTTTCAAGTTATCAGTGATTTACTCAACAGTGATAACCTAAAAGTAGCTATTACTCAGCTATGCCATGAGCTACAGGTCTGAAATTTTACTATGTTATAGCTGACCCAAAAGTAGGTGAATAACATATTTATACGAAATTCTCTAAATGCAATAGTTTTCAAGTTATAAGCGATTTACTCAACAGTGATAACCTAAAAGTAGCTATTACTCAGCTATGCCATGAGCTACAGGTCTGAAATTTCACTATGTTATAGCTGGCCCAAAAGTAGCTGAATAACATATTTATACGAAATTCTCTAAATGCAATAGTTTTTAAGTTACAAGTGATTTTACTCATAATGGAGGTTACTGAAAAGCCCAAAAGTAGCTATTACTCACTTAGCTATTGAAACAGACACCCAACTTACTCACCATATTGTAGCTATGAAAAAAGTAGCTGAACAACATATTTTCACAAAATGCTGTAAATGCAACACTTTTGAAGTTATAAGTGATTTAGTGCATGATTTCATGAATTTTAATGCATTAAAAATTATTAAAAAAAGCACTAAAACCATTCGAAGATATCATAAGAAAGATAAAGAACAATGCAACAGATGAAAACTTATTTTCAGGGTTAGATTCAGGCTTAGAGGTACTAAACATGCAAATAGACTCTGCGCGTAAAAGTAGACCGATATATGAAAAAATTAAAAAGCAGAAAATAGTTAGACCTTACCAAGAAGAAATCTGGGAAACAGTTTTCAATCAGCATGACATTGACTTTCAAAAGGTATACCTATGCAAAATCAAATATATTCCTGATAGAAAACTGAGTGAGTTTAATTTTAAAGTTTTACATCTAATCTTGCCCTGTGGTCTAAATCTGAGGCGATGGGGACAGAAAAATGATGATATTTGTGAGATCTGTGGAGTAACTCACGACATTGTGCATATGTTGTTTTATTGTGAAAAAGCAAGAAAAATATGGAATTTAATAGGACAAATATTCAATGTACAAATGTCCTTGAAACATGTAGTATTAACAGACTCAGATAATGACATGAGTTTTCTCTTTTCACTGGTATCTTTTCTTATTTATAAAGAATGGCTGTTGTTTAGTGTAAATGAAACATGGAAAACCCATAACATAATTGCATTCCTAATCTGGGAATTGAAGTTGAAATTAAAAATCTATAGAAAAATTGGTGATAATTGGCAAAATATCTGTCACTATATTGAACAGATTACTAGCAAGATTGATGCGTCTTAAACTCTGCTTACAAAGTGTTTATTCCAAAAAATGAAAGTGCTTAATTCCTTTGATATTTATGCACTAACTTTTTTTGTTAAATGAACAAAGATGTGAACTACCCTATGATGAACTGCCACTTTCCCTGCATGCCTTTGGTTTTAAACAAAGCTGCAGGTTCCTTGCACAGAACTGAACAAGACCTGCGATTTTCGTGTATAATAAATGCTATTACCATTATAAAGAGTATTTATAGTAATGTAGTAACTGTAGTAGTGTACCTTTTCACCTGTTATTTTAAGTCAAATTAACGTCTGGTTGTACACTTCATTCTACATACTCTGTGCAGTGTGATATGATTGATCTGTTTTGTATTGTTGCATTCTACAAACTCTGTACACTGTGAATTGATTTGTTCTGTATTGTTTCTGCATTGCTAGAAAACACACCTGCCATCCTGTTTATATATGTGAAAAATATATATGAGTAGTGGCCTTCTGAGGGAAAAAAAAAAAAAAAAAAAAAAAAAAAAATTATTAAAAAAATTTATTTAAAAAAAAGTAAGACAGATCCAGGTCTCATACTCACACAAGAGAATCTACCTCTGGCCTAGTACATATATGCAAGATATGAGAGAAATCCCTGCAATAGTCACTGAGAAAATTGTGATAAAAAGTTGAAATTTTCACACTTTTGGTGGGGGTACCCCCCTTGTAATGTCTCTAGCAAACAGACGAACAGACAGATTTGCATGCCTTGAACAATTTTTCATCCTCGATAGATAAGGTATCTTTTAAAAAAAACAGCATGTCTCTAGGCCTTGTAGTTTTGGAGAAGAAGTTGTTCACGCGGACGCGTACGCCCACGCCGCAGAGTGATGACATAATGTCAGCTGACTGACAAGTCAGCTGACATAACAAAAAACTCCAAATGCAATGGTTTTCAAGTTATAACTGATTTACTCAACAGTGAGTACCTGAAAGTACCTTTTACTCAGCTATGCAATGACCTACAGGCCGGCAATTATACTATGCTATAGCTGACCCAAAAGTAGGTGAATAACAGATTTAAAGAAAATACTGTAAGTGTAATAGTTTTCAAGTTACAACTGATTTACTCAAAAGTGAGAACCTTAAAGAAGCTATTGCTCAGCCATGTAATGAGTTACACGTTTCAATTATAATATGTTATAGCTGACCCCAAAGTAGACGAATAACATATTTAAACAAAACATTGTAAATGCAATAGTTTTCAAGTTCAAACTGATTTACTCATCAGTGAGAACCTCAAAGTAGCTATTACTCAGCTATGCACCGAGGTACGGGTCTACAATTTTACTATGTTATAGCTAACCCAAAACTAGCTGAATAACATATTTATACAAAATTCTCTTAATTCAATAGTTTTCAAGTTATAAGTGATTTAGTATATGATTTCAGGAATTTTAATGCATTCAAATTAATTTCAAAAATTGATTAAAAATTAATTAAGAAAAATCCAGGCCTGATACTCACACCAGGGAATTTACTTATGGCCTAGTACATATATGCAAGACAAGAGAGAAATCCCTGCAATAGCCAATGAGAAAATTATGATAAAGTGTTGAAATGTTCACACTTTGGGTGGTGGTACCTCACTTCTTAATGGCTCTGGGGAACAGACGAATGAACACATCTGCATGCCTTGAACAATTTTCAATCCTCGATAGATAAGGTATCTTTTAAAAGCAGAGGAAATAGTCCTTACTACCCAGGGTATCCAAAATTTGCTTCAGTTTTAGTTACTCCTAACCCTTCTGCAATCTTCAGAGCATTTCCCACTAGAGCTAAAATTTATTAAATCTACAAGTCTACCTAATATGGGAAAAAGTGAAAGAAAACAACATACATTTGAAAGAACAGCATACACAACTGGACTTAATAAAGCTCATTGAAATGGAACCTTTCCATTTACCTTCATTTTCTTAGTTAACCAAGAAATATATAAGACTGCAGATTGGTTCATCCCTCCCCCACCCTTCTCCACTTCAATTGGAACACTGAAGGGAGAAACACAAAGATAAATATAACACACACACACAGGCAATTCTTTTCTCTGTGACACACACACACACACACAATGTATAGTTTTATATGCAGCTATTACATAATAAGAGGGTCAGAAATGCCCCAAAAGGCGGGTTGAACAGGCAGTAATAAGGTTAGCGACTGCTGTAATTAAATTTAGAAACAAGGAAAGAAATGTTAGGTCACCCAATTAAGGTAAATGTGTTAGATGTGCTAAAAAATGTAAACCTTGTAATCTAGGTTACGTAATTGTATCTATGATATAAACGGACAAACGAACAGACAGAATTACATCAATTTTGAAAGCAACTTAGCTATGATGGTGATCTATCTCCCTGTCAAGTTTAAATTCGATTGGACAAAGCATTTTCGAGTTAGAGAGTCCAGAAATGGAAAAATTGACGGAGAGACAAACGGACAAACAAACAAACAGAATTACACCAATTTCAAAAGCAACTTAGCTATGATGGTGATCTATCTCCCTGTCAAGTTTGAATTCGATTGGACAAAGCGTTTTCAAGTTAGAGTCCGGAAACGAAAATATTGACAGACAAATGGACAAAAACCGGACAAAAACGGACAAACGAATGGACAGAATTACACCAATTTTGAAATGAACCTAGCTATGATGGTGATCTATCTCCTTGTCAAGTTTGAATTTGATTGGAACAAGAGGAGAGTGCCCGTGAACGGGCACTGTGTCAGCTGACTGAATGTTTTTGATTTGTGATGGTGATAATGAGAGGAAAGCATAATTATCAGGGAAAGGGCTGTACAGAAATACAGTAAATGGTAACTGAACAGCATGTTCGAAAGATATTCCGAAGCTGACAGAAGAAAAGGACAAAAAAGTTGTGCCCTGCAAATGGTATTATGAAATAAAGTAACAAGGTAATTGTTTAAGTGTAAAAAGTAGGTTAAAAATATTTAAAGAAATACTATAAATGCAATATCCTCGTTCGACCATGAAGAAGGGGTCCAAAGGTCAAAACTGACCATACCAAAAGATTCCCAGCCAAAGAATTTAGGATGGTTTACCATCCCAAACCTCTCGGACCAATAATAAGTGAGTCATAGGCACTTTTTAAGTTTGGCTATCCTTGTTTGACCTTGAAGGAGGGGGTCCAAGGTCAAATCCGACCACACAAAAAAATTCCCAGCCCATGATTTCCTGTAGCTTGTTTACCATCCCAAACTTGTAGGACCAATAATAAGTGAGTTCTAAGCAATTGTAAGTTTGGCTATCCTCAATTGACCTTGAAGGAGGGGTCCCAGGTCAAATCTGACCACACCAAAAGAATCCCAGCCCATGATTTCCTATATGTTGGTTTACCATCCCAAACCTCCAAGACCAATAATACGCGAGTTATAAGCACTTTAAGTTTGGCTATCTTCGTTTGACCTGGAAGGAGGGGTCTAAGGTCAAATCCGACCACACCAAAAGATTCCCAGCCCATGATTTTCTATAGGTTGGTTTTCCATTCGAAAGCTCTAGGACCAATAATAAGTGAGTTATAAGCACTTTTAAGTTTGGCTATCCTCATTTGACCTTGAAGGAGGGGTCCAAGGTGAAATCCAACCACACCAAAAAATTCCCAGCTCATGATTTTCTATAGGTTGGTTTTCATTCCAACCTCTAGGACCAATAATAAGCGAGTTATAAGCACTTTTATGTTTGGCTATCCTCATTTGACCTTGAAGGAGGGTTCCAAGGTCAAATCGGACCATATTAATAGATTCCCAGCCCATGATTTCCTACAGGTTGGATACAATGATTTACTCAACAGTGAGAACCTGAAAGAAGCTATTGCTCAGCTATGCCATGACATAGAGGTCTGCAATTTCACTATGTTATAGCTGACCAAAAATTATGTGAATAACATATTTAAACAAAATACTCTAAATGTAATAGTTTTCAAGTTACAACTGATTTACTCAAGAGTGAGAACCTCAAAGTAACTATTACTCAGCTATACAATGAGCTACGTGTCTGAATTTTTGCACTGTTATAGCTGACCTAAAAGTAGGTGAACAACATATTTAAGCAAAATACTGTAAATGCAATAGTTTTCAAGTTACAACTGATTTACTCAATAGTGAGAACCTGAAAATAGCTATTGCTCCACTATGCCATGAGCTATAGGTCTGTAATTTCACTATGTTATAGCTAACCCCAAAGTAGGTGAACAATGTATTTTAACAAAATACTCCAAATGCAATATTTTTCAAGTTATAGCTGATTTACTCAACAGTCAGTGCCTGAGAATAGCTATTGCTCAGTTGTGCCATGAGCTACAGGTCTGTAATTTCACTATGTTATAGCTGACCCAAAAGTAGCTGAATAACATATTTGCACAAATTTCTGTAAAGGCAATAGTTTTCCAATTACAACTGATTTACTCAACAGTGAGAACTTCAAAGTAGCTATTACTCAGCTATGCAATGAGCCACAGGTCTGGAACTTCACTATGTTATAGCTGACCCCAAAATAGGTGAATAACATATTGCAACAAAATACTCTAAATGCAATAGTTTTCAAGTTATAAGTGATTTACTCAACAGTGATAACCTAAAAGTAGCTATTACTCAGCTATGCCATGAGCTACAGGTCTGAAATTTTACTATGTTATAGCTGACCCAAAAGTAGCTGAATAACATATTTATACTAAATTCTCTAAATGCAATAGTTTTCAAATTACAAGTGATTTACTCAACATTGAGAACTTCAAAGTAGCTATTACTCAGCTATGCAATGAGTCACAGGTCTGGAACTTCACTATGTTATAGCTGACCCCAAAATAGGTGAATAACATATGAAACAAAATACTCTAAATGCAATAATTTCCAAGTTATAAGCGATTTACTCAACAGTGATAACCTAAAAGTAGCTATTACTCAGCTATGCCATGAGCTACAGGTCTGAAATTTTACTATGTTATAGCTGACCCAAAAGTAGGTGAACAACATATTTAAGCAAAATACTGTAAATGCAATAGTTTTCAAGTTACAACTGATTTACTCAATAGTGATGACCTAAAAGTAGCTATTACTCAGCTATGCCATGAGCTACAGGTCTGAAATTTTACTATGTTATAGCTGACCCAAAAGTAGCTGAATAACATATTTATACTAAATTCTCTAAATGCAATAGTTTTGCAATTACAACTGATTTACTCAATAGTGAGAACCTCAAAGTAGTTATTACTCAGCTATGCAATGAGCTACAGGTCTGAAATTTTACTATGTTATAGCTGACCCAAAAGTAGGTGAACAACATATTTAAGCAAAATACTGTAAATGCAATAGTTTTCAAGTTACAACTGATTTACTCAATAGTGATGACCTAAAAGTAGCTATTACTCAGCTATGCCATGAGCTACAGGTCTGAAATTTTACTATGTTATAGCTGACCCAAAAGTAGCTGAATAACATATTTATACTAAATTCTCTAAATGCAATAGTTTTGCAATTACAACTGATTTACTCAATAGTGAGAACCTCAAAGTAGTTATTACTCAGCTATGCAATGAGCTACAGGTCTGAAATTTTACTATGTTATAGCTGACCCAAAAGTAGGTGAACAACATATTTAAGCAAAATACTGTAAATGCAATAGTTTTCAAGTTACAACTGATTTACTCAATAGTGATGACCTAAAAGTAGCTATTACTCAGCTATGCCATGAGCTACAGGTCTGAAATTTTACTATGTTATAGCTGACCCAAAAGTAGCTGAATAACATATTTATACGAAATTCTCTAAATGCAATAGTTTTGAAGTTATAAGCGATTTACTCAACAGTGATAACCTAAAAGTAGCTATTACTCAGCTATGCCATGAGCTACAGGTCTAAAATTTTACTATGTTATAGCTGACCCAAAAGTAGCTGAATAACATATTTATACGAAATTCTCTAAATGCAATAGTTTTTAAGTTACAAGTGATTCTACTCATGATGGAAGTTACTGAAAAGCCCAAAAGTAGCTATTACTCACTTAGCTATTGAGACAGGCACCCAACTTACTCACCATATTGTAGCTATGAAAAAAGTAGCTGAATAACATATTTTAATAAAATGCTCTAGATGCAACAGTTTTCAAGTTATAAATGATTTTGTGCATGATTTCATGAATTTTAATGCATTAAAAATTGTTAAAAAAATTTATTAAAAAAAAGTAAGACAGATCCAGGTCTCATACTCACACAAGAGAATCTACCTCTGGCCTAGTACATATATGCAAGATATGAGAGAAATCCCTGCAATAGTCACTGAGAAAATTGTGATTAAGTGTTGAAATTTTCAAACTTTTGGTGGGGGTACCCCCCTTGTAATGTCTCTAGCAAACAGACGAACAGACAGATTTGCATGCCTTGAACAATTTTTCATCCTCGATAGATAAGGTATCTTTTAAAAAAAACAGCACGTCTCTAGGCCTTGTAGTTTTGGAGGAGAAGTTGTTCACGCGGATGCGGACGCCCACGCCGCAGAGTGACGACATAATGTCAGCTGACTGACAAGTCAGCTGACATAAAAAAGGTTTTCAAGTAAGAGTCCAGAAACGGAAATGTTGACGGACAAACACGGACAAATGAACAAGCGGAATTACACCAATTTCGTTAGGAACCTAGCTATGATGGTGATCTATCTCCCTGTCAAGTTTGAATTCGATTGGATAAAGCCTTTTCGAGTTAGAGTCTGGAAATGAAAATGTGGATGGACAGACGGAGGTCAGACACATCAATCTAATAGACGGGTTGGTTACACGCAACCCGCCTAATTATGCAATCAGCTACAAGTCTGATATTTTACTATGTTATAGCTGAAAGAAAAATAGATGAAAAACATATTTAACAAAATGTTCTAAATGCAATACTTTTAAAGTTATAACTGATTTACTGCATGAACTCATGAATTTTAATGCATGAAAAATTATTTTAAAAAATCATAAAAAATTATGAAAGATCCAGGCCTGATACTCACATCAGGGAAGTTACTTATGGCCTAGTACATATATGCAAGATAAATGGGAAATCCCTGCAATAGTCAAAGAGAAAATTGTGATAAAGTGTTGAAATTTTCACACTTTGGCTGTGGGGTACCTCTCTTCTAATGGCTCTAGCAAACAGACAAAATGGAAAATTTAATAGTAAATTAAATTTTTATAAGTTAATACCTTACCTAGTGGACAGATGCATTTGTCCGGCGCCTTGCCGGTCACGCCAAACGTTAGAAAAAAACGTCCTGAGCTGGGCTCTGGCCGGGACCGGTAGTGTCCTGTTCATTCGCCAGGTGGCTGTATAGCCAACCTGCTGGTATACTGCGCATGCTCGCGCATGCGCTCTTCCTCTTTTTGTTGTCTACCTATGAATTTCCCCTTATACTAGAATAGCGGGGCAGGTAGGGTGGGAATCCCCTTGTCCACTAGGTAAGGTATTAACTTATAAAAATTTAATTTACTATTAAATTTTCCATTTTATTGCGTTAATACATCTTACCTAGTGGACAGATGCAGAATAACTACCCAGTGGAAGGAGGGTAGCAGAAGAAGGGGAATTCCTGAGAACTCTAGATACTAAGGGGTGATTCCAGCCATGGTTAAATAAACCAGTCCTTAGGAAAAAACACCCCCCCCCCCCCCCCCCCCCCCCTTTTTGTTGAAATTTCCTTGTACCAACTCAACCGAGGGTACAGAGGGAAGGGGAGAGATGAGTTCATCACGTGGTGAGGAAGACGAACAGGAACTGAAAAACCTAATAATTCCCTGGAACCACTTAGGCTCGTGATAATCCAGGGGAAAAACTTATTTATGAAATTATGTACACTATATACAATAAAGCCCAAAGAGGGACTTTATTTGTCCGCCTGGACCTGTTGGGCAGCCACAATGGGCCCCAGATGGTACAGGTCCGAGTCGGCCCAAGCTAGGTCCTTCAGATAGAACTGAGTAAAGGTATTGTGGGCTTTCCAATGACAGGCCGAGAGAATTTGTTCCAAGGACACGCCTCCCTGAAAAGCCTTGGAAGCCGCAAAAGCCCTGACATCATGTGCCTTGACTTGAAGCAACTTGTGGGAATCCTCATCGGATACTTGGTAGCACAAGAGCACTGTTTGTTTAATCCAAGAGGAGATAGTAGCCGGGACAATATCTTTCTCAAAGCTCTTCCGGAAGGACACAAAAACCAGATCCTTCCCTTTGCGGAGATCCTTGGTTCTGTCTAGATAGTAACGCAGGGCCCTGACTGGGCACAATGACCTATCCTCCTTAAGCTCTTTGTCCAAGGAGGGTGCCAAGGCCGGGATCACTACTGGAGCCACAGATGCCGGGCCTTCTTTGGCCAACTGATTCTTGGAAAGAAACATGGGAGACGGATAGAAAGACACCTGACTCCAGTTTTCTTGGTGCCGTATATTCTTGAATAGCCAAGCATGAATTTCACTTCTACGCTTGCCTGAACCTAGAGCTAGAAGAAAAACTGTCTTAAAGGTCAGATGCTTAAGGGAAGCTTTCCTCATTGGTTCAAAAGGAGGTTTAGTCAACTGGTGAAGAACAAGGGAAAGATTCCAAGAAGGCAGACCTCGTCTGCCCTTGGGCTTATCCCTATGAAAACTGTCCAATAAACGGGTTAAGTTTTCATCTTTGCTGATGTTCACCTCCTGGTTTCCCACCATGTCCGCAATAGCAGTTCTGTAACCGTCAATGGTGCTAGGCTGGAGTTTCCTTTCCTTGAATAGATAGAGCAGGAAATCAGCGATCTGGCTCACAGAGGGCGACCGGAAGTCCACCTTATGTGCGTCACACCATTTGATAAAAATGGCCCACTTTGACTTGTAAACGGCTCTGGTTGAACTTCTCTGAGGAGCCTCAATTCTTGCTGCCACTTCATCAGTGAACCCTTGTTCTTGAATGCAGGAGGCTCTAGGAGCCACGCATGTAGATTTAAGTTGGCTAGGTTCTTGTGAAGAAGGCCATTGAGAGGCTGAGTCACGAGATCCTTGCGGAGGGGGAGCTGGAAAGGAATTTGCACGGACAGATTGACCAGATCCCAAAACCAAGGCATGTTGGGCCAACCTGGGGCAATTAGGACCATCCTTAAGCATCCCTGATCCATTACCTTCGACGTCACCTGATTGAGCAGTGAGACCGGAGGAAAGGCGTAAACATCCAGGTTCCCCCATGGTATGCTGAGGGCGTCCACAGCCCAGGCTGCCGGATCCGGCACCGGTGACACAAACTGGGGAAGTTTGTGGTTGAACCGGGTTGCAAAGAGGTCCACCTGTGGGAGGTCCCAGTTGGAGAACAAGAGATTGAACACTGGTAGGGACAGGGACCATTCTGTCTGAATTACCTGACTGTGCCTGGATAGTTTGTCCGCTATCGCATTCAGGCGACCCGGAATGTGCCTTGCCCTCAGGACTATTCCTCTGGGATGGCACCAAGCCAGAAGTCTCCACAGGAGGGCACAGAGAGAGCCTGATCTCATACCTCCTTGCTTGTTGATGTAGGCAACCACAGTTGTGTTGTCTGTGGCTATGAGAACAACCTGATCCCTGCAGAGATGTTCGAAACTCTTGAGGGCCAGAAAGACTGCTTTCAGCTCTAGAAAGTTTATATGGAGGTGACTTTCTGGTTCTGACCAAACGCCTTGTGCTATAGCCTCTCCTAAGTGAGCGCCCCAACCTTCGTTTGAGGCGTCTGTAAAAACTTGTAGAGCGTGACGTAGGGCATGTAGAGGTTGCCCTCGCAGTACATTCTTTTCGTCCAACCACCAATCCAGATGGGGGTGCAGGGACGGGGGAACCGGAATCACTTTTTCCAGGACCTCCGGTACATGCCAATGCTGTTTGAGATGCCACTGAATTGGTCTCATGCGGAGGCGACCCAGCCAGACTTGCTTCTCTGTGGCTGTCAAGAGACCTATGAGGGACATAAACTGCCTGACCGTGCAGGAGTCCCTGTTCTTTACAAAGAGAAGTTTCGCCTTTAATGTCTCCCAGCGCTCTGACGTGGGCAGAACCCGTCCCGTCAGGAGATCGAACCGGTAGCCTACGAAATTGAACACTTGCTGGGGTACCAGTTCTGACTTCTCCAAGTTGACCACCCAACCTAATTCGCGGCAGAGGGCCAAGAGGGTCTGGGTATTTCGTTGGCAGGTTTCCGGGCACGGGGCTCTGAGCAACCAGTCGTCTAGGTACTGGTGGATTCTTATACCCTTTGTTTGAGCCAACAATTTCACCTCCTTTACCACTTTGGTAAATTCCAACGGAGCCGTGGCTAGTCCGAATGGAAGGGCTGTGAACTGATATGCCTTGCTGTTCAAAAAGAACCTGAGGTATTTTCTGGATCTGGGATGGATGGGGATATGAAAGTAAGCGTCGCTGAAATCCAGTGACGTGACCCATTCCCCTTTTTGTAAGGAGACCCTTATGGTTTCCGGTGTTTCCATCTTGAAAGTGTTTGTTTGGAGATAAAGGTTTAACTGGCTGAGGTCCAAAATGGGTCTCCACTTTTTGTTGGGTTTTGGGACCAAGAACAACCGGTTGTAAAAGGACAGGGAGGTCCGTACAACCACCTTTTCGACTACCAACTTTTTCCTTAGTGCAACCAAGGCCTCTGACAGAGCCCGGCTTCTTACCGGATTTGCATAACCACTTGTGATGAGAGGAAACCGTGTCAAGGGGGGCCTCATTTTGAACGGTAGAGCATAACCCTCCTTCAAAATGGAGACTACCCTGGGATTTGCCCCTAGTTCTTGCCACTTTGGCCAAAAGGTCTGTAGTCTCCCCCCTACACCCCACTCTTTGACAACATTGGGGACATTTGGAACAGGTTTGGCAGAAAGACAATGATTTACAAAAGAAGCACCTTTGACAAGCTTTATTTCTGTCTTTTTCACCACGGGTCTTATACCTTTCTTTTGCGGAAGCCCTTTTGAAATTGCATACTGAGCATGAGTTGCAACATGACAAGATACAAGAGGATTTGAAGGTTTTGGAACAGTGTTTAAAGAAGGAACTTTGACTACTGTCTGAACATTTAAACTGTCCTGAACCACTGGTTGTACAGTTTGCTTTACTAACGTTGACGTCCTCCCCACACTTACTGATTTCTGAATGGGAGGAAACATGCTGTAATTGTCATTTAAAACCTTTATATCCCTTGGAACGAGAGAAACGAGGGTTAGAACCTCTTCCTCTGCCACGTCCTCTATTCCTAGGCCTACTAAATTGCCTCCATGGTTGTTGTTCTTGTTCCGTACCGGTAGATCTTTGATCCCTTCTGTCATAAGGCCGGTATCTGTTGGCTGTCCTCCAACCGGACTGCTGTGAAGCACCCGGACCGGGTCTCAGAGCAGTACCGGAAGCCTCATGCTTGATGATATCCTGTTCAGCAGTGGCAATGACTGCGTCGGGAAAGAGGCCATAGCCAAACATTGGAGCATTTCTAAGATGTAACCATGTATCTTGCTTGACACCAGGCTTCATATGTTCTAGATAAGCATCACGTCGGATCAAGATAAGATTAGCAAGATGCACAAAAACACTGTCCGCGAGATGTTGCAAAGCCGTGCCCATGGCAACAGAGACACTTTGGTGAAAAGCCATAAGATCCCTGAGGTCGTTCAGGGCACCAGACACTTCCTTAGGGGCTTTGCCCTTGTTGATGCGGGAACATAACATGGCAACATTACTAGACATTTTATCTTGCAACTCACTAGCGCACCGGTTGAACCCTGCAGCATTGTTAATGATATATGAGTTCTCTCTAGCGCACTTCTCCCACCTTCTGAGGTATTCCTGGGAAATGGGCCTAGAAGGAGGGCCTGCAGCTGGATAGGCCGAAGCCTTAGTAAGCCTTGGAAACTGGGAATTAAGTTTCGCTTCTGTATTATGCCAACTGAAGAGTTTTCTACCCGGTCTGTGGGGGCCATCTTGTTTAATGGTATACATCTGATACCATCTTGCCTGTGACTTGGGGATCTTCACAAACTGGTCTTTTTTCAGTCCGGCCGAGTCTTGGGCCCTTGAAGGGTAGCCTTCTGCCACAACTGTATTGAGTCGCTCCAACTTCTGGCAGAGCCAGTCATCCGGCGGCATTTCAACTGAAATACGGGCAGGCCTTTTAGGATTCTTACCCTTCCAAGGGTTATTGGATTTATCCGGCTCATTCAAGTCACTTTCAAAGTCCGGTATGTGAGTCCACCCCATGAAGGAACGAACCGACCTTACAGTTTCTCTGTAGTTCATCTCTTCGGTTTGTTCTGGTTGTTCCAGAGTATCAGAGGAAATCTCACCCTCGTCAGAGCCAGAGTGCACAGACGACACATCAGAACCGGCCAAAGGGTCATCAAAATCAATGTCGTCCGGTTCCGGTGGAAGATTGAATGTACCGGGGAAAACAGAAGCTGAAGATGATGTTGAAGACTTAGCCAAAAACCGGTCACCAGCAGAACCGGCTTGGTCATCTTCCGGTGTAAGGGTGACTGAAGATGCCGGAGGAGCTTTCTTCTGTACTGTAGCCTGCGTTACACTCTCCGGACCGGAGGTGCCCAAAGCAGGGACCGGCTTATCCAAGGAAACCGGTTTATCAGCTATTTTGACTGACTTCTTATGTTTTTTGTCTTTAGCTTTCTTAGGTTTATCCTCCCCAGATTTAACAACGGCCTCCTGCACTGCCGGGGACTCCACCGGACCGGTGGGCCGGGCAGCCGGGGCAATAAAGGGGGAATCAGAAGGCACAGCTTTTGAACTTGAAGGGTTCACCGCCATCTTGGGGGTGGAGAAAACATTGCCTCTACTCAACAAGGCTTCTACACGTGCAAATTGCTCTGCCCATTTATCATTCATCAGAGAAAACTGTTCTGCTGTAACAAAAGTGGCAGGTTGAGATGTACTCTGAGGAGGGGCAGTAAAAGTTGGCTCCGCAGAAGAATCCACGGAAGCAATGACTTCAACTTCTTTAGGGGAAACTAAAATACCTGCTTTACGGTCTTTTCTGATTCTGTAAGAAGGGGTAGAAATCAACTCCTTTTGTTCATCAGAGAAGGAATCGCACACACTACACTGTTTGTCTTTAACACAAGGGTCATCCCCAATGCCTTTATCGCGACAACGCGCGCATTTCTTGTGCAAATCAAAGGCGGCCATAATGTGGCCACAAGAGCCCCGCCTTTGTCCTTTCTTTTCCCCTGGTGAATCCATGATATATATAGCACAACACTACTAACACACTTAAAACAAATATCCAATCTAACACTAGTAAAAATTAAAAAAGTTTCTCTTAAACTTCAAGCGTTAACAAAATGGACGCGCCAAACAAAAAGAGGAAGAGCGCATGCGCGAGCATGCGCAGTATACCAGCAGGTTGGCTATACAGCCACCTGGCGAATGAACAGGACACTACCGGTCCCGGCCAGAGCCCAGCTCAGGACGTTTTTTTCTAACGTTTGGCGTGACCGGCAAGGCGCCGGACAAATGCATCTGTCCACTAGGTAAGATGTATTAACGCAATAAAAAGACAGATCTGCATAAATTTTACGATTATCATCCTCGATAGATAAGGTATCTTTTAAAAGTAACAGCATGTCTCTGGCCCTTGTACTTTTGGAGAAGTCGTTTACGCGGATGGGAATGTGTACGCTGCAGAGTGATGCAATAATGCCAGCTGACATAATAACCAGAAAGACTTTGAAGATCAAATTGAACAATTTAACTGTGTTCAAGCTTAACAATGGTTTAACAGAATCCGAAAAATATTGTCAGATGGAAGATTCACAGGCAATGACTTTTTACAAGTTGCTTTCATATTTTGAGGCCCTAAAAGCAACTAGAAAAATGTTTTTGCTTACAAAAAAAAAGCATCCCCAAAGGTTAGATGCAATAAAGTATCAACGTAGGAAAGGTTTTTGAAAAGAAAAAACAGTGCTGAGAAAAGAAGTGAAAGTTAAGCAGACAGTGTGGAGCTTTATGCATCAACATGAAAGAAAAATGTAAGTTTTATTTTGTTTTCTATGGTCATAAATTGTCAAAAGTTAATTTAATAAATGCTATAGTTTGTAAGAAGAGTTGTTTTAGATGTAAAATATGCCCACTAAAAAGAATACTTATGGTAACTATGTGTTATAATGAGTAAGCTTTATGTGTTTTACATCAGCCGTCATTGTTGAATTTTAGATATAACATATTTCATGTGTATTATTAGCATATATTGTATAAAGTTCTGTGTATTGGTACAATCAAACTTAGGACTGTATCATATTTCTCATTTCTAATCTACAGACTTATATGTACAGGCTCATAGAGCATAATCTTACTTTTATTATCATTGTACTTTAAGCACTATATATCTATATACTTGGCACTTGGTAATGATTCTTGTGAAATCACACATGGTGTACAAAGACTGTTTTAACAGCCGGTCCTTCAACAGAAACGGGGATCTATCTGTATAATGTGGTAGCTTGTCAGTACATCTTAGATAATTTAGTATTTAGCGTGAACATTTCAAAAGCTTAATCACAAGGGACTTATTCATTACTTTCCTCTGAACTGGTTACACCCATGCTGTTAATAGCTCATCAGATCTTGAATGTGGCAAGCAGGTTATAAAAGATATATATGGTCAGGAAGTTATAAAAGACTAGAGGATTGCTCGCAAAAAAAAAGATAATGTTTTTGCATAGCAAAAACAAAGCGTCCCGAAAAGGATATAAAGGTGAGTGCTAAAGTATTAAGAAAATGCTTCGTTTCTAGCCTTATACTGTTGTGGCAACCAAAGTCAGCGCAGTCTGCTCTATCTAGCACGGTTTTCAAGATATAAGCATTTTTGTGTTTTGCAAAAAATTAAAAATGTCCGCTATATTTGGCGAGACAAAAATATTTTGAAAATTGGCATGGCTACTCTGCAGAGATACCCAGCAGGTCAAACATTTTGTTGAGTTCGCTCCATATAGCACGGTTTTCGCGATATAAACATTTTTGTGTTTTGCAAAAACTTTGAAAATTCAAAATGGCCACCATTTTTGGGGAGACAAAATTTTTTGTCAAGACCACTGCCGCGGTGTGTATCTCCCGCCGAGCATTAAAGCAGAAGAAATAGCTTTTCCGAGATATTCACAATTTTTCATTTTCGTGTGTGAAAGCTCTTCCAAAAGTAGGTGAATGAGTTATTTGAGAAAAATTGGCTATCTGCAACACTATTAAGAGATAATTCACATTTACTCATTTTGAGTAGGTGAATAATTATCTATGGGTCTGAAACTTCACCAAGTGAAAGCTCTCCCAAAAGGAAGGTGAATGAGTTATTTGAGAAAAATTGGCAATCTGCAATACTTTTAGAGATAATTCGCATTTACTCATTTTGAGTAGGTGAGTAATTAGCTACGGGTCTGAAACTTCACCATGTGAAAGCTCTCCCGCAAGTAGATGAATGAGTATTTGATAAAAATTGGGTATCCGCAATACTTTTACAGATAATTAGCATTTACTCATTTCAAGTAGGTGAATAAATAGCTATGGGTCTGAAACTTCACAGAGTGAAAGCTCTCCCAAAAGTAGGTGAATGAGTTATTTGAGAAAAATTGGCTATCTGCAATACTTTTAGAGATAATTCACATTTACTCATTTTGAGTAGGTAAATAATTAGCTATGGGTCTGAAACTTCACCAAGTGAAAGCTCTGCCAAAAGTAGGTGAATGAGTTATTTGAGAAAAATTGGCTATCTGCAATACTTTTAGAGATAATTCGCATTTACTCATTTTGAGTAGGTGAGTAATTAGCTATGGGTCTGAAACTTCACAGAGTGAAAGCTCTCCCAAAAGTAGGTGAATGAGTTATTTGAGAAAAATTGGCTATCTGCAATACTTTTAGAGATAATTCGCATTTACTCATTTTGAGTAGGTGAGTAATTAGCTATGGGTCTGAAACTTCACCAAGTGAAAGCTCTCCCAAAAGTAGGTGAATGATTTATTTGAGAAAAATTGGCTATCTGCAATACTTTTAGAGATAATTCGCATTTACTCATTTTGAGTAGGTGAGTAATTAGCTATGGGTCTGAAACTTCACAGAGTGAAAGCTCTCCCAAAAGTAGGTGAATGAGTTATCTGAGAAAAATTGGCTATCTGCAATACTTTTAGAGATAATTCGCATTTACTCATTTTGAATAGGTGAGTAATTAGCTATAGAATAGAAACATTTATATAGCGCAAAATTGATGCAACATCCTCTAATGCGCTTGAAATCAAAAAGGGAAAGTCGAGGGACGTTCGAGGTCATGATCCAAGGTTAGCGCCCGCCAGGGAGATGTACTATGGTGGAGGATATGCTAATCTAAACAAGTAGGTCTTTAGCTGGCTACGGAAACCTGTTATTGTTTGTTGTGATCGTACTGATTGTGGGAGTCTGTTCCATTCTATGGGGGAAGCCACTACAAAACCTCTCCTACCGATGGCCTTTTTGTGAGAGGCTGAGGAAAGAGAAAGACGATTTCCACGTGTTAGACAACTGGTTTTGATCAAGGATGATAGGTATATGGGTTGAGAGAAATTTATAGCCTTGAAAGTAATTAGATTGTACTTAAACAATATACGGTAAGTGATAGGAAGCCAGTGTAGTTTTTGAAGAAAAGGAGTGACATGGCTAGTTCTCTCAAGTCTAAAAACAATTCTACAAAGGGCATTTTGTATCTTTTGGAGTTTAGCAACATTGTACTTACTGATGCCATAAAGTAGGGAATTGCAGTAGTCAAGTCGACTACTGATCATTGAGTTTGCAAGCAAGGCTGCAGTTTCCACACTGAGGAATTTACGAATACGTCTTAGGTCCTTAAGGTGGTAGTAGCAGGCTCGACACATATTAGTTATGTGGTTGGAAAAGGTGTTTCCAGAGTCAAAAATTACACCCAGGTTCTTGACTGTATCAGTAGGGGAAATAGAATTTCCGAGAAGTTGAGTAGGGAATTTATTAATGAGGGACTCTCTGGCTTGTCTATCACCTATTATAATAAATTCAGTTTTCTCGGGATTGAGTTTCAATTTCACGCCAGCCATCCAGTTTTGGATACATGTGAGACACTCTGTAAGCTCAGCGAAATTGGAATCAAAATTCCTATTGTCCAATGCTAGATATACTTGGGTGTCATCAGCATATAGATGGTGGGTGACATTGAAATTGGAAATGATATTACTGAGAGGGGTTGTGTAAAGGGTAAAAAGGAGGGGGCCCAGGACAGAACCCTGAGGCACACCATACGGAAGTGAGAACACATCTGAAAAGCTAATTTAACCTTCTGTTTCCGGTTTGAGAGATAGGATCTGATCCACCTCAACACAGTGCCATCAACCCCAAACCAATCTCTTAGGGAATTAAAAAGAATGTCATGGTCGATAGTGTCGAATGCCGCTGAGAGGTCTAGCAGTGTGAGTGCAACAGCCTTACCAGAGTCCAACGAAGCAGCAATGTCATTCTGGATTTTCAACAGCGCTGTTTCTGTGGAATGGAGTCTCCTGTAAGCGGATTGGTTGACATTGGAGAGCCCCTCGCTATCGATATAATTATTTAACTGTTTGGCAACTACTTTTTCGATCAGTTTGGATAAGAAACTAAGGTTGGATACCGGTCTATAGTTTTTTAGGAGATTTCTGTCTAAGTTTGGTTTCTTGAGAAGAGGGGTGACATATGCTGTTTTGAAACAGTTTGCGAAACTATGGGTCTGAAACTTCACCAAGTGAAAGCTCTCCCCAAAGTAGGTGAATGATTTATTTGAGAAAAATTGGCTATCTGGAATACTTTTAGAGATAATTCGCATTTACTCATTTTGAGTAGGTGAGTAATTAGTTACGGGTCTGAAACTTCACCATGTGAAAGCTCTCCCACAAGTAGATGAATGAGTTATTTGATAAAAATTGGGTATCCGCAATACTTTTACAGATAATTAGCATTTACTTATTTTGAGTAGGTAAATAATTAGCTATGGGTCTGAAACTTCACCATGTGAAAGCTCTCCCAAAAGTAGGTGAATGAGTTATTTGAGAAAAATTGGCTATCTGCAATACTTTTAGAGATAATTCGCATTTACTCATTTTGAGTAGGTGAGTAATTAGCTATGGGTCTGAAACTTCACAGAGTGAAAGCTCTCCCAAAAGTAGGTGAATGAGTTATTTGATAAAAATTGGCTATCTGCAATACTTTTAGAGATAATTCGCATTTACTCATTTTGAGTAGGTGAGTAATTAGCTATGGGTCTGAAACTTCACCAAGTGAAAGCTCTCCCAAAAGTAGGTGAATGATTTATTTGAGAAAAATTGGCTATCTGCAATACTTTTAGAGATAATTCGCATTTACTCATTTTGAGTAGGTGAGTAATTAGCTATGGGTCTGAAACTTCACCAAGTGAAAGCTCTCCCAAAAGTAGGTGAATGATTTATTTGAGAAAAATTGGCTATCTGCAATACTTTTAGAGATAATTCGCATTTACTCATTTTGAGTAGGTGAGTAATTAGCTATGGGTCTGAAACTTCACAGAGTGAAAGCTCTCCCAAAAGTAGGTGAATGAGTTATCTGAGAAAAATTGGCTATCTGCAATACTTTTAGAGATAATTCGCATTTACTCATTTTGAATAGGTGAGTAATTAGCTATGGGTCTGAAACTTCACCAAGTGAAAGCTCTCCCCAAAGTAGGTGAATGATTTATTTGAGAAAAATTGGCTATCTGGAATACTTTTAGAGATAATTCGCATTTACTCATTTTGAGTAGGTGAGTAATTAGTTACGGGTCTGAAACTTCACCATGTGAAAGCTCTCCCACAAGTAGATGAATGAGTTATTTGATAAAAATTGGGTATCCGCAATACTTTTACAGATAATTAGCATTTACTTATTTTGAGTAGGTAAATAATTAGCTATGGGTCTGAAACTTCACCATGTGAAAGCTCTCCCAAAAGTAGGTGAATGAGTTATTTGAGAAAAATTGGCTATCTGCAATACTTTTAGAGATAATTCGCATTTACTCATTTTGAGTAGGTGAGTAATTAGCTATGGGTCTGAAACTTCACAGAGTGAAAGCTCTCCCAAAAGTAGGTGAATGAGTTATTTGAGAAAAATTGGCTATCTGCAATACTTTTAGAGATAATTCGCATTTACTCATTTTGAGTAGGTGAGTAATTAGCTATGGGTCTGAAACTTCACCAAGTGAAAGCTCTCCCAAAAGTAGGTGAATGATTTATTTGAGAAAAATTGGCTATCTGCAATACTTTTAGAGATAATTCGCATTTACTCATTTTGAATAGGTGAGTAATTAGCTATGGGTCTGAAACTTCACAGAGTGAAAGCTCTCCCAAAAGTAGGTGAATGAGTTATTGGAGAAAAATTGGTTATCTGCAATACTTTTAGAGATAATTCGCATTTACTCATTTTGAGTAGGTGAGTAATTAGCTATGGGTCTGAAACTTCACAGAGTGAAAGCTCTCCCAAAAGTAGGTGAATGAGTTATCTGAGAAGAATTGGCTATCTGCAATACTTTTAGAGATAATTCGCATTTACTCATTTTGAGTAGGTGAGTAATTAGCTATGGGTCTGAAACTTCACAGAGTGAAAGCTCTCCCAAAAGTAGGTGAATGAGTTATTGGAGAAAAATTGGTTATCTGCAATACTTTTAGAGATAATTCGCATTTACTCATTTTGAGTAGGTGAGTAATTAGCTATGGGTCTGAAACTTCACCAAGTGAAAGCTCTCCCCAAAGTAGGTGAATGATTTATTTGAGAAAAATTGGCTATCTGGAATACTTTTACAGATAATTCGCATTTACTCATTTTGAGTAGGTGAGTAATTAGTTACGGGTCTGAAACTTCACCATGTGAAAGCTCTCCCACAAGTAGATGAATGAGTTATTTGATAAAAATTGGGTATCCGCAATACTTTTACAGATAATTAGCATTTACTTATTTTGAGTAGGTGAGTAATTAGCTATGGGTCTGAAACTTCACCATGTGAAAGCTCTCCCAAAAGTAGGTGAATGAGTTATTTAAGAAAAATTGGCTATCTGCAATACTTTTAGAGATAATTCGCATTTACTCATTTTGAGTAGGTGAGTAATTAGCTATGGGTCTGAAACTTCACAGAGTGAAAGCTCTCCCAAAAGTAGGTGAATGAGTTATTTGATAAAAATTGGCTATCTGCAATACTTTTAGAGATAATTCGCATTTACTCATTTTGAGTAGGTGAGTAATTAGCTATGGGTCTGAAACTTCACCAAGTGAAAGCTCTCCCAAAAGTAGGTGAATGATTTATTTGAGAAAAATTGGCTATCTGCAATACTTTTAGAGATAATTCGCATTTACTCATTTTGAGTAGGTGAGTAATTAGCTATGGGTCTGAAACTTCACCAAGTGAAAGCTCTCCCAAAAGTAGGTGAATGATTTATTTGAGAAAAATTGGCTATCTGCAATACTTTTAGAGATAATTCGCATTTACTCATTTTGAATAGGTGAGTAATTAGCTATGGGTCTGAAACTTCACAGAGTGAAAGCTCTCCCAAAAGTAGGTGAATGAGTTATTGGAGAAAAATTGGTTATCTGCAATACTTTTAGAGATAATTCGCATTTACTCATTTTGAGTAGGTGAGTAATTAGCTATGGGTCTGAAACTTCACAGAGTGAAAGCTCTCCCAAAAGTAGGTGAATGAGTTATCTGAGAAGAATTGGCTATCTGCAATACTTTTAGAGATAATTCGCATTTACTCATTTTGAGTAGGTGAGTAATTAGCTATGGGTCTGAAACTTCACAGAGTGAAAGCTCTCCCAAAAGTAGGTGAATGAGTTATTGGAGAAAAATTGGTTATCTGCAATACTTTTAGAGATAATTCGCATTTACTCATTTTGAGTAGGTGAGTAATTAGCTATGGGTCTGAAACTTCACCAAGTGAAAGCTCTCCCAAAAGTAGGTGAATGATTTATTTGAGAAAAATTGGCTATCTGCAATACTTTTAGAGATAATTCGCATTTACTCATTTTGAATAGGTGAGTAATTAGCTATGGGTCTGAAACTTCACCAAGTGAAAGCTCTCCCCAAAGTAGGTGAATGATTTATTTGAGAAAAATTGGCTATCTGGAATACTTTTAGAGATAATTCGCATTTACTCATTTTGAGTAGGTGAGTAATTAGTTACGGGTCTGAAACTTCACCATGTGAAAGCTCTCCCACAAGTAGATGAATGAGTTATTTGATAAAAATTGGGTATCCGCAATACTTTTACAGATAATTAGCATTTACTTATTTTGAGTAGGTAAATAATTAGCTATGGGTCTGAAACTTCACCATGTGAAAGCTCTCCCAAAAGTAGGTGAATGAGTTATTTAAGAAAAATTGGCTATCTGCAATACTTTTAGAGATAATTCGCATTTACTCATTTTGAGTAGGTGAGTAATTAGCTATGGGTCTGAAACTTCACAGAGTGAAAGCTCTCCCAAAAGTAGGTGAATGAGTTATTTGAGAAAAATTGGCTATCTGCAATACTTTTAGAGATAATTCGCATTTACTCATTTTGAGTAGGTGAGTAATTAGCTATGGGTCTGAAACTTCACAGAGTGAAAGCTCTCCCAAAAGTAGGTGAATGAGTTATTTGATAAAAATTGGCTATCTGCAATACTTTTAGAGATAATTCGCATTTACTCATTTTGAGTAGGTGAGTAATTAGCTATGGGTCTGAAACTTCACCAAGTGAAAGCTCTCCCAAAAGTAGGTGAATGATTTATTTGAGAAAAATTGGCTATCTGCAATACTTTTAGAGATAATTCGCATTTACTCATTTTGAGTAGGTGAGTAATTAGCTATGGGTCTGAAACTTCACCAAGTGAAAGCTCTCCCAAAAGTAGGTGAATGATTTATTTGAGAAAAATTGGCTATCTGCAATACTTTTAGAGATAATTCGCATTTACTCATTTTGAATAGGTGAGTAATTAGCTATGGGTCTGAAACTTCACAGAGTGAAAGCTCTCCCAAAAGTAGGTGAATGAGTTATTGGAGAAAAATTGGTTATCTGCAATACTTTTAGAGATAATTCGCATTTACTCATTTTGAGTAGGTGAGTAATTAGCTATGGGTCTGAAACTTCACAGAGTGAAAGCTCTCCCAAAAGTAGGTGAATGAGTTATCTGAGAAGAATTGGCTATCTGCAATACTTTTAGAGATAATTCGCATTTACTCATTTTGAGTAGGTGAGTAATTAGCTATGGGTCTGAAACTTCACAGAGTGAAAGCTCTCCCAAAAGTAGGTGAATGAGTTATTGGAGAAAAATTGGTTATCTGCAATACTTTTAGAGATAATTCGCATTTACTCATTTTGAGTAGGTGAGTAATTAGCTATGGGTCTGAAACTTCACCAAGTGAAAGCTCTCCCAAAAGTAGGTGAATGATTTATTTGAGAAAAATTGGCTATCTGCAATACTTTTAGAGATAATTCGCATTTACTCATTTTGAATAGGTGAGTAATTAGCTATGGGTCTGAAACTTCACCAAGTGAAAGCTCTCCCCAAAGTAGGTGAATGATTTATTTGAGAAAAATTGGCTATCTGGAATACTTTTAGAGATAATTCGCATTTACTCATTTTGAGTAGGTGAGTAATTAGTTACGGGTCTGAAACTTCACCATGTGAAAGCTCTCCCACAAGTAGATGAATGAGTTATTTGATAAAAATTGGGTATCCGCAATACTTTTACAGATAATTAGCATTTACTTATTTTGAGTAGGTAAATAATTAGCTATGGGTCTGAAACTTCACCATGTGAAAGCTCTCCCAAAAGTAGGTGAATGAGTTATTTAAGAAAAATTGGCTATCTGCAATACTTTTAGAGATAATTCGCATTTACTCATTTTGAGTAGGTGAGTAATTAGCTATGGGTCTGAAACTTCACAGAGTGAAAGCTCTCCCAAAAGTAGGTGAATGAGTTATTTGAGAAAAATTGGCTATCTGCAATACTTTTAGAGATAATTCGCATTTACTCATTTTGAGTAGGTAAATAATTAGCTATGGGTCTGAAACTTCACCATGTGAAAGCTCTCCCAAAAGTAGGTGAATGAGTTATTTGAGAAAAATTGGTTATCTGCAATACTTTTAGAGATAATTCGCATTTACTCATTTTGAGTAGGTGAGTAATTAGCTATGGGTCTGAAACTTCACCAAGTGAAAGCTCTCCCAAAAGTAGGTGAATGATTTATTTGAGAAAAATTGGCTATCTGCAATACTTTTAGAGATAATTCGCATTTACTCATTTTGAATAGGTGAGTAATTAGCTATGGGTCTGAAACTTCACAGAGTGAAAGCTCTCCCAAAAGTAGGTGAATGAGTTATTGGAGAAAAATTGGTTATCTGCAATACTTTTAGAGATAATTCGCATTTACTCATTTTGAGTAGGTGAGTAATTAGCTATGGGTCTGAAACTTCACAGAGTGAAAGCTCTCCCAAAAGTAGGTGAATGAGTTATCTGAGAAGAATTGGCTATCTGCAATACTTTTAGAGATAATTCGCATTTACTCATTTTGAGTAGGTGAGTAATTAGCTATGGGTCTGAAACTTCACAGAGTGAAAGCTCTCCCAAAAGTAGGTGAATGAGTTATTGGAGAAAAATTGGTTATCTGCAATACTTTTAGAGATAATTCGCATTTACTCATTTTGAGTAGGTGAGTAATTAGCTATGGGTCTGAAACTTCACCAAGTGAAAGCTCTCCCAAAAGTAGGTGAATGATTTATTTGAGAAAAATTGGCTATCTGCAATACTTTTAGAGATAATTCGCATTTACTCATTTTGAATAGGTGAGTAATTAGCTATGGGTCTGAAACTTCACCAAGTGAAAGCTCTCCCCAAAGTAGGTGAATGATTTATTTGAGAAAAATTGGCTATCTGGAATACTTTTAGAGATAATTCGCATTTACTCATTTTGAGTAGGTGAGTAATTAGTTACGGGTCTGAAACTTCACCATGTGAAAGCTCTCCCACAAGTAGATGAATGAGTTATTTGATAAAAATTGGGTATCCGCAATACTTTTACAGATAATTAGCATTTACTTATTTTGAGTAGGTAAATAATTAGCTATGGGTCTGAAACTTCACCATGTGAAAGCTCTCCCAAAAGTAGGTGAATGAGTTATTTAAGAAAAATTGGCTATCTGCAATACTTTTAGAGATAATTCGCATTTACTCATTTTGAGTAGGTGAGTAATTAGCTATGGGTCTGAAACTTCACAGAGTGAAAGCTCTCCCAAAAGTAGGTGAATGAGTTATTTGAGAAAAATTGGCTATCTGCAATACTTTTAGAGATAATTCGCATTTACTCATTTTGAGTAGGTAAATAATTAGCTATGGGTCTGAAACTTCACCATGTGAAAGCTCTCCCAAAAGTAGGTGAATGAGTTATTTGAGAAAAATTGGTTATCTGCAATACTTTTAGAGATAATTCGCATTTACTCATTTTGAGTAGGTGAGTAATTAGCTATGGGTCTGAAACTTCACCAAGTGAAAGCTCTCCCAAAAGTAGGTGAATGATTTATTTGAGAAAAATTGGCTATCTGCAATACTTTTAGAGATAATTCGCATTTACTCATTTTGAATAGGTGAGTAATTAGCTATGGGTCTGAAACTTCACCAAGTGAAAGCTCTCCCCAAAGTAGGTGAATGATTTATTTGAGAAAAATTGGCTATCTGGAATACTTTTAGAGATAATTCGCATTTACTCATTTTGAGTAGGTGAGTAATTAGTTACGGGTCTGAAACTTCACCATGTGAAAGCTCTCCCACAAGTAGATGAATGAGTTATTTGATAAAAATTGGGTATCCGCAATACTTTTACAGATAATTAGCATTTACTTATTTTGAGTAGGTAAATAATTAGCTATGGGTCTGAAACTTCACCATGTGAAAGCTCTCCCAAAAGTAGGTGAATGAGTTATTTGAGAAAAATTGGTTATCTGCAATACTTTTAGAGATAATTCGCATTTACTCATTTTGAGTAGGTGAGTAATTAGCTATGGGTCTGAAACTTCACCATGTAAAAGCTCTCCCCAAAGTAGGTGAATGAGTTATTTGAGAAAAATTGGCTATCTGCAAGACTTTTAAGAGATAATTCGCATTTACTCATTTTGAGTAGGTGAGTAATCATCCACGGGTCTGAAACTTCACCATGTGAAAGCTCTCCCAAAAGTACATGAATGAGTTATTTGATAAAAATTGGGTATCCGCAATAGTTTTTGAGATAATTAGCATTTACTCATTTTGAGTAGGTGAGTAATTAGCTACGGGTCTGAAACTTCACCAAGTGAAAGCTCTTCCAAAAGTAGGTGAATGAGTTATTTGAGAAAAATTGGCTATCTGCAATACTTTTAGAGATAATTCGCATTTACTCATTTTGAATAGGTGAGTAATTAGCTATGGGTCTGAAACTTCACCAAGTGAAAGCTCTCCCCAAAGTAGGTGAATGATTTATTTGAGAAAAATTGGCTATCTGGAATACTTTTAGAGATAATTCGCATTTACTCATTTTGAGTAGGTGAGTAATTAGTTACGGGTCTGAAACTTCACCATGTGAAAGCTCTCCCACAAGTAGATGAATGAGTTATTTGATAAAAATTGGGTATCCGCAATACTTTTACAGATAATTAGCATTTACTTATTTTGAGTAGGTAAATAATTAGCTATGGGTCTGAAACTTCACCATGTGAAAGCTCTCCCAAAAGTAGGTGAATGAGTTATTTAAGAAAAATTGGCTATCTGCAATACTTTTAGAGATAATTCGCATTTACTCATTTTGAGTAGGTGAGTAATTAGCTATGGGTCTGAAACTTCACAGAGTGAAAGCTCTCCCAAAAGTAGGTGAATGAGTTATTTGAGAAAAATTGGCTATCTGCAATACTTTTAGAGATAATTCGCATTTACTCATTTTGAGTAGGTGAGTAATTAGCTATGGGTCTGAAACTTCACAGAGTGAAAGCTCTCCCAAAAGTAGGTGAATGAGTTATTTGATAAAAATTGGCTATCTGCAATACTTTTAGAGATAATTCGCATTTACTCATTTTGAGTAGGTGAGTAATTAGCTATGGGTCTGAAACTTCACCAAGTGAAAGCTCTCCCAAAAGTAGGTGAATGATTTATTTGAGAAAAATTGGCTATCTGCAATACTTTTAGAGATAATTCGCATTTACTCATTTTGAGTAGGTGAGTAATTAGCTATGGGTCTGAAACTTCACCAAGTGAAAGCTCTCCCAAAAGTAGGTGAATGATTTATTTGAGAAAAATTGGCTATCTGCAATACTTTTAGAGATAATTCGCATTTACTCATTTTGAATAGGTGAGTAATTAGCTATGGGTCTGAAACTTCACAGAGTGAAAGCTCTCCCAAAAGTAGGTGAATGAGTTATTGGAGAAAAATTGGTTATCTGCAATACTTTTAGAGATAATTCGCATTTACTCATTTTGAGTAGGTGAGTAATTAGCTATGGGTCTGAAACTTCACAGAGTGAAAGCTCTCCCAAAAGTAGGTGAATGAGTTATCTGAGAAGAATTGGCTATCTGCAATACTTTTAGAGATAATTCGCATTTACTCATTTTGAGTAGGTGAGTAATTAGCTATGGGTCTGAAACTTCACAGAGTGAAAGCTCTCCCAAAAGTAGGTGAATGAGTTATTGGAGAAAAATTGGTTATCTGCAATACTTTTAGAGATAATTCGCATTTACTCATTTTGAGTAGGTGAGTAATTAGCTATGGGTCTGAAACTTCACCAAGTGAAAGCTCTCCCAAAAGTAGGTGAATGATTTATTTGAGAAAAATTGGCTATCTGCAATACTTTTAGAGATAATTCGCATTTACTCATTTTGAATAGGTGAGTAATTAGCTATGGGTCTGAAACTTCACCAAGTGAAAGCTCTCCCCAAAGTAGGTGAATGATTTATTTGAGAAAAATTGGCTATCTGGAATACTTTTAGAGATAATTCGCATTTACTCATTTTGAGTAGGTGAGTAATTAGTTACGGGTCTGAAACTTCACCATGTGAAAGCTCTCCCACAAGTAGATGAATGAGTTATTTGATAAAAATTGGGTATCCGCAATACTTTTACAGATAATTAGCATTTACTTATTTTGAGTAGGTAAATAATTAGCTATGGGTCTGAAACTTCACCATGTGAAAGCTCTCCCAAAAGTAGGTGAATGAGTTATTTAAGAAAAATTGGCTATCTGCAATACTTTTAGAGATAATTCGCATTTACTCATTTTGAGTAGGTGAGTAATTAGCTATGGGTCTGAAACTTCACAGAGTGAAAGCTCTCCCAAAAGTAGGTGAATGAGTTATTTGAGAAAAATTGGCTATCTGCAATACTTTTAGAGATAATTCGCATTTACTCATTTTGAGTAGGTAAATAATTAGCTATGGGTCTGAAACTTCACCATGTGAAAGCTCTCCCAAAAGTAGGTGAATGAGTTATTTGAGAAAAATTGGTTATCTGCAATACTTTTAGAGATAATTCGCATTTACTCATTTTGAGTAGGTGAGTAATTAGCTATGGGTCTGAAACTTCACCAAGTGAAAGCTCTCCCAAAAGTAGGTGAATGATTTATTTGAGAAAAATTGGCTATCTGCAATACTTTTAGAGATAATTCGCATTTACTCATTTTGAATAGGTGAGTAATTAGCTATGGGTCTGAAACTTCACAGAGTGAAAGCTCTCCCAAAAGTAGGTGAATGAGTTATTGGAGAAAAATTGGTTATCTGCAATACTTTTAGAGATAATTCGCATTTACTCATTTTGAGTAGGTGAGTAATTAGCTATGGGTCTGAAACTTCACAGAGTGAAAGCTCTCCCAAAAGTAGGTGAATGAGTTATCTGAGAAGAATTGGCTATCTGCAATACTTTTAGAGATAATTCGCATTTACTCATTTTGAGTAGGTGAGTAATTAGCTATGGGTCTGAAACTTCACAGAGTGAAAGCTCTCCCAAAAGTAGGTGAATGAGTTATTGGAGAAAAATTGGTTATCTGCAATACTTTTAGAGATAATTCGCATTTACTCATTTTGAGTAGGTGAGTAATTAGCTATGGGTCTGAAACTTCACCAAGTGAAAGCTCTCCCAAAAGTAGGTGAATGATTTATTTGAGAAAAATTGGCTATCTGCAATACTTTTAGAGATAATTCGCATTTACTCATTTTGAATAGGTGAGTAATTAGCTATGGGTCTGAAACTTCACCAAGTGAAAGCTCTCCCCAAAGTAGGTGAATGATTTATTTGAGAAAAATTGGCTATCTGGAATACTTTTAGAGATAATTCGCATTTACTCATTTTGAGTAGGTGAGTAATTAGTTACGGGTCTGAAACTTCACCATGTGAAAGCTCTCCCACAAGTAGATGAATGAGTTATTTGATAAAAATTGGGTATCCGCAATACTTTTACAGATAATTAGCATTTACTTATTTTGAGTAGGTAAATAATTAGCTATGGGTCTGAAACTTCACCATGTGAAAGCTCTCCCAAAAGTAGGTGAATGAGTTATTTAAGAAAAATTGGCTATCTGCAATACTTTTAGAGATAATTCGCATTTACTCATTTTGAGTAGGTGAGTAATTAGCTATGGGTCTGAAACTTCACAGAGTGAAAGCTCTCCCAAAAGTAGGTGAATGAGTTATTTGAGAAAAATTGGCTATCTGCAATACTTTTAGAGATAATTCGCATTTACTCATTTTGAGTAGGTAAATAATTAGCTATGGGTCTGAAACTTCACCATGTGAAAGCTCTCCCAAAAGTAGGTGAATGAGTTATTTGAGAAAAATTGGTTATCTGCAATACTTTTAGAGATAATTCGCATTTACTCATTTTGAGTAGGTGAGTAATTAGCTATGGGTCTGAAACTTCACCAAGTGAAAGCTCTCCCAAAAGTAGGTGAATGATTTATTTGAGAAAAATTGGCTATCTGCAATACTTTTAGAGATAATTCGCATTTACTCATTTTGAATAGGTGAGTAATTAGCTATGGGTCTGAAACTTCACCAAGTGAAAGCTCTCCCCAAAGTAGGTGAATGATTTATTTGAGAAAAATTGGCTATCTGGAATACTTTTAGAGATAATTCGCATTTACTCATTTTGAGTAGGTGAGTAATTAGTTACGGGTCTGAAACTTCACCATGTGAAAGCTCTCCCACAAGTAGATGAATGAGTTATTTGATAAAAATTGGGTATCCGCAATACTTTTACAGATAATTAGCATTTACTTATTTTGAGTAGGTAAATAATTAGCTATGGGTCTGAAACTTCACCATGTGAAAGCTCTCCCAAAAGTAGGTGAATGAGTTATTTGAGAAAAATTGGTTATCTGCAATACTTTTAGAGATAATTCGCATTTACTCATTTTGAGTAGGTGAGTAATTAGCTATGGGTCTGAAACTTCACCATGTAAAAGCTCTCCCCAAAGTAGGTGAATGAGTTATTTGAGAAAAATTGGCTATCTGCAAGACTTTTAAGAGATAATTCGCATTTACTCATTTTGAGTAGGTGAGTAATCATCCACGGGTCTGAAACTTCACCATGTGAAAGCTCTCCCAAAAGTACATGAATGAGTTATTTGATAAAAATTGGGTATCCGCAATAGTTTTTGAGATAATTAGCATTTACTCATTTTGAGTAGGTGAGTAATTAGCTACGGGTCTGAAACTTCACCAAGTGAAAGCTCTTCCAAAAGTAGGTGAATGAGTTATTTGAGAATAATTGGCTATCTGCAATACTTTTAGAGGTAATTCGTATTTACTCATTTTGAGTAGGTGAGCAATTAGCTATGGGTCTGAAACTTCACCAAGTGAAAGCTCTTTGGGATAGCTGCTCTGCAGAGATACCCTGAAGATCAAAAATTTCGTCGAAATCGCTCTATGTAGCACGGTTTTCGAAATATTAGCATTTTTGTGTTTTGCAATTTTTGCGCAAAAATTCGAAAATTCAAAATGGCCGCCATTTTTGGCAAGATAAATTTTTTTTGAAAATTGGCATGGCTACTCTGCAGAGATACCCTGTGGGTCAAAAATTTCGTCGAAATCGCTCTATCTAGCACGGTTTTCGAGATATAAGCATTTTTATGTTTTGCAATTTTGCGAAAAATTCGAAAATTCAAAATGGCCGCCATTTTTTGCGAGAAAATTTTTTTTTTTTGAAAATTGGCATGGCTACTCTGCAGAGATACCCTGCGGGTCAAAAATTTCGTCGAAATCGCTCTATCTAGCAGGGTTTTCGAGATATAAGCATTTTTATGTTTTGCAATTTTTGCGAAAAATTCGAAAATTCAAAATGGCTGCCATTTTTGGCGAGACAAAAATTTTTTTAAAAATTGGCATGGCTACTCCGCAGAGATACCATGTGGGTCAAAAATTTCGTCGAAATCGCTCTATCTAGCACAGTTTTCAAGATATAAGCATTTTTATGTTTTGCAATTTTTGCAAAAAATTCGAAAATTCAAAATGGCGGCCATTTTTGGTGAGACAAATTTTTTTGAAAATTGGCATGGCTACTCTGCAGAGATACCCTGAAGATCAAAAATTTCGTCGAAATCGCTCTATCTAACACAGTTTTTGAGATATAAGCATTTTTGTGTTTTGCAATTTTTGCGAAAATTTCGAAAATTAAAAAAAAAACGCCACTTTGGGCGAGATAAAATTTTTTTGAAAATTGGGAAAAGTACTCCGCAGAAATACCCTGTGGGTCAAAAATTTCGTCGAAATCGCTCTATCTAGCACGGTTTTCGAGATATAAGCATTTTTGTGTTTTCCTTATTTGGAAAATTCGTAATGATTAATTAATCATTAATTACTCGGCCATTTCTTAACCAATCAATGCCAAAATCTAATGATTTCCAGATTTTAATAGAATGAATGTATTTGCCAAGTTTCAGGTGAATTGATAAAATTACTTTCAAGTTATCATCCGGACAAGCTTCCCCATCGAAAAAAGAAATTTTTTGTCATGTGACCTCTCTGATTGGTTGAAATGTCACTGCAGCATATTCAAAAAAAATTGTCAAGGCTACTGCCTAAACCTGCCAAATATGAAAAGAATCCGCCAAACGGTTAGAGAGTTATAAGGAAAAGAAAATGCGGAGCCGGCGGAGCCTGAAGGTCTCCCATACACAAACAAGCGTCCCTTGTGGGACGCTTAAATATATACCCGCCACACTTAATGACAACAAAACAGCTACAGCAACTTGTATCAAAGCACAACTGGATAAGCACATAATTACTGACATGTATTCTACATCAAAGCCTATACCTTCCCTGTTAAGTAAGCCTCACTTAGGTACAATGACTAACTTGTTGCCCTTACTGTCACTAAGCATTTATCTTGCGTTGTTATACTAGTTCATGATTCTACCCTAACATGTAATTGGCTGATAGGCTTCAACTACCTTATTGGCTTATGGTCACCTGAACGACCTACACTGTTTCTCATTTGTAAAAAGTCCGCTAATATCATGTCAGCACTGTTTTTTCTTTTCAAAAACCTTTTCCTACGTTGATACTTTTTTGCATCTAACCTTTGGCGACGCTTTTTTCTGTAAGCAAAAATATTTTTCTAGTTGGTTTTAGGGCCTTAAAATATGAAAGCAACTTGTAAAAAATCATTGCTTGTGAATCTTCCATCTGACAACCTTTTCACGGATTCTGTTAAACCATAAGCTTGAACACAGTTAAATTGAAAACAGAATAAAATTCAGTATGTTTCACCACATTGTGACATATTTATAAAACCACCAACGTTAAACAACTGTTATTTATTAACTGTAACCAAATGTGCAAATTAATTTGTAATGCCTGCTATTAAAACACACTTCCCTACTCGTTTAATGGGCAGATTACACGGTGTAACGTGAAATTTTTCCCGGAAGTAAAATTTTTATTTCAAAGTCCCAACTAAACCACGGATCTCATTTACTATTGTATTTGATGGTAGTTAAATGATAGTTTAAGAAATATAATGTACATATATCGATAACTTTCAACAATAGGTTGGGTATTATATTAAATAAACTGTTTTCGGTTTATAACATAACCATTTCTGCGCATGCACGATGGCGTGGAAACGGGTAAAAAGACAGGAAGTAGAAAAATTTCACGGGACACTGGGAAACCACCATAACCCTGATTAGACTGAATTCGCCTGTCTTCACTTGATCCAAGATGAGAACGGGTTTGAGAATGGGCCGAGTTTGCAGCAGAATGGGACAAATTGGTGGGGGCCGAGCTGCCCATGATTCTCCTGAAAATATTGGTTATGTTCCCCATCACCACCGAGGGGAAAGCAGAAACGACGCTTATTGCAGTTCAGATTATGGTTGACTTTCTAAACCGGCCTGAAACAAAACAATGTTGTCCTCAAATGATTCATTTTTCACGAAAGCTTACAGTACCTAAATTGGCTAGATAATCGTCTGATGTGCGGTGCATATTTAAGTTTACAGGTTTTACCTAATTACACATTTGAATCGTTAAACCGAATATTGGGTACGTACTAATCCGGCCAGACGGAGCCAGGGCCGGGATTCACAAAAGTCTTAACTACTTTGAATTTTTCATCGATAAATACACCAAATATGCTCTGAAAAATTCTAAAACAGATTTGTTACTTTTATTTTGTAAAATTTTGTAAAAATAGTAGTGTTTGTGTTTTATTATGAGTCAGCCATTTTTATGACATTATTTTTGCCACAAGAAGGTAAAATGTGGAAATTTATAGGTAATTAAATGATGTAAATTTCTAGTGGTGTAAATGATGTTCATTCTCAATGCTCCATAAGGCAAAATCTTGCATGAAGACAGTTTGATTTCTGCTAAAGATAAAAATTCTGTATGAGTGCTTTGTGTTACCACTACAGTCTTCTGCATAGCTGTATGAGTTGGTGAGATACTCTTGACATGTTTATGTGTGTAGTTTGGACTTTAAACCTGAAGTTTGTTTTGTTCACTGAAAACAAGCACAATTTTTATTTGAAAAGTTGGTGTTTTGTGTATTTTCTTCTAGTATGCTTTTGAGATATTTAGAGGATCCAAGATAGGTTTAGACAAATGTTTGAAGATAATTGAAGATTATTTGGATTTTAATTGTGCATTTAAGTGACTGCCAAAGCAAAGTCGGTAAGAATACTATTTTCCTTTTATTATTAATTTTACAATTTAAAGACAAGATGCTTTTAGATTTGTTTTAAGTTCTGTTTTGCAGAAGTAGATTTCACAGTAAAATGAAATGGGATTTAGGTAATAAGGCATAGATTTAGCTTGTACATGTAGCTTGGTAAATAGGTCTAAGAAGTAATTAGTTTGGTTTTAGATGCTCCATTATTTCAGATAATTAGTTTTACTCTTTATTACTAATGTTTTATTGAGTAATTATTTTACACTGAAATTGAAATATGATATTTGTCACAGAAAGTACATCTGTTGAATATTATTGAATATCTCATTTGCATGTGGTATGTGTGGTAACAAGAAAATGTATGTATACATGTTTGTTTGTTCGTTTGTTTGTTAGCATGTCCAGGTTATTGTATTTACAGTTGACGGTCAGAATAAATGCTGATCAGTGAATGACAAGTTTTAATGCGCAGTTGCAGTCAACGACTATTGGCCTTCATAAGAAAAGAAAATGTCTTCCCCAAGTGATGATAATGGCCAATACTTTGAAGATGACACTACAGAGATGACAATCAGAAGAAGCTCAAGAGAAAGGAATCCATCTGTCAAGGCCTTAGAAAATTTAGAGCAAATATTATTAGATAAATTCTGGCGAAAAATAACTGAGATAAAGGGATTATTGAAGACAGCAAGACAAAGTTTGATGAAAAACAAATTTGAATCAGTGGCACTGGAACAGATGTCGTGGCAAATAAGAAAATCAAAGGCTGACCTCTCCTCTAGTTATGATGAGATATGCAAGAGATTCAGCATTCCCCAGGAAGTTAGATTAGCCTATGACAGATGCCATGAAGAGACTGATGGGATTTTGTCACAAATTATCAAGGCAATGACACCAAGCAACAAAGATTCTTCTGACTTGCAGAGTAGAACCTCCTTAGTGTCATCCAAAAGGCTTGAGCTCACAGCAAAAGCAGCTGCGTTACAAGCTGAGCAAAATGCTAAATCTGAAGAAGCAAGGTTACAAGCTGAACTCAATTGCTTGGAGGCAGAAGAGGCCATTCGACAAGCACAGCTTGAAGCAGATAGGATTGTAAATCAAGTAAAGCAAGAAGCAGAAGAGAAGACAAGGAAGATCAAAATTAAATTGGAAATGGATCATAGACGCCAAGAGTTGGAAAATAGAAGACTCGAAACTGAAATGCAGAAAACAAATGCAGAACTCAAAGAATGGACAAGGTTTGAAGAATTGGATGAAGATAGATATTTTTATGGCCGACTAGACCAAATCCACTCCAATCCCCTTCACCCATCAGAAGAATTTGTTGACTATTTTGGAACACTGCCCCATTCTTCACCTATTCAACCACAGGACAAAAAGATGCAAGATCCCACAAGCCAAAGACTGCACCAGCACGATGAGGATACCCAAGTACAACTTGGCCCAGCTGCCACTTCGATGAATGCAAACAAAGCTCTTCAAAACAATTCAGCAGATATTGTTACTGATTTGGTTCAGTCCATAAGTTTGAGCCGTTTACCCTTACCTGAACCATGGGTATTTACTGGAGACCCATTAAATTACCCAAGCTGGAAAGCCTCTTTCCACACACTGATAAACACAAAGGGTGTCATGGGAAGTGAAAGAATACATTACTTGAGAAAGTATTTAGGAGGTGAAGCAAAGTCAGTGCACACAAAATCTCGGCCTAATATTTTGCTTGTTAAAAGTGGTGCCTAAGACGACAAGGATTTAGTTAGTCGAGATGACTAATGAAATTCTGTTATGTATGAACAGTGAAATGGTGGCAAAACCTGGATTATTCTCTTGTCCTTGACCAATAATATGACCAATATATTTCTTGATTTGTGACCAATGTTATAGTTGTCATGTGTATAAAAGTTTGTCATGGTGACCAGCAATATGTTAATAAAATGAGGATAATGCTTGTAAAATTGACCAGAATCTCAAGTGGTGCCTAAGACGACAAGTATTTTGTGGGACCAGTATTTTACTTGGATTACTGACAAGAACAATTTTTCCACTTAAATAATGGTCAAATTTTTCTAGCACTTTTCCGTTCACACAAGAACAAGTTTTTTCCAGTTTAATAGTAGTCAAATTTGACTAACTTTTTAATGTTCATACATTTGAGAACATATTACCGTTATTCTACTTGTACTTTATACAGTCAGGGATTCAGGAATAAATCATTATAATTAACAGAAAAAGTAAGGTTTAAACTTTATTATGATGAAACAAAAACATAATTACACAAAATTACAAAAATAAAAATTACTTGTACACTGTACAGAAAAGTGTAAACCAAAATTGTTGCACTGACATTAAAAATGAAGTATATTTTGTTGCATAAATTGTGCTCAAGAACATAATTTTGATTAAAATGTTTGAGCTCTGCGAGTTCACAATGTTTGAGTTACATGTCAACTCAGTTTTAGTACTCCCTTACCTTTTTTCAAGTCAGCACTATGCAACATTAGTCTGGCATCTTTTGAGTCTCTGTAACTAATTTGTTTCCTTATATACTTTGATTTGTGCCATCAAGCAAGGTTCAAAATTAGTAGTACTATTATCTAGTCCAAAACTAAACAACATCTATACTAACACTAACAAGTGCCTGTGTAACGTGCCAAGGGTCTTGAGTTGAACTAATGTCAAGAGAAAGCCTTATGTCACATAAGAGAACATTTATTTACAAAATATAACAAGTATTTTACCAGCAATTGCTGGGGCTGAATTGGTACAAGCACTAATGTCACAAAAGTATCAAAAATAATCAGAAATCACATTTATATTATATACATTCAAATAATTCCCAGAATCAACTAAAAGAATTGAAAACAAGTCATAACACTGGAAACCTACTGTCTACTAACACTTAGACCTTGGATCATACTCTATGTCAAAAACACTGGTTCCATCCTTTATCAAGTACCATAGTAGATTCAGTACCCAATGAAATGAATTGAAATGAATTCAATTAGTCATGAGTTTTACCCCATGAAACATTAATCAAATCACCGGCATTCAGCCTGAAACTATAATCATATGACTGAAATCAACACATCATGCACAATCAACCACATGCATCTATAACATCTCAGTCCATTCAATTCTTGCCAGGTTTTACCCTGCCACTAGAAATAAATACAAACTACTTCATCATTAATTCATTCAAACATAGTTAAATACAACAAGCAGCAAAGTATTAAATGAAAACCCAAGTTCCCCTGAAATAAACAGTTAAAATATCATGATACTTAAAAGTAAATTCCCAAACAGGTTTTAGCCTGAAATCAAACAGAAATTATGTACAGAACATTCTCCTTTCCCTGCCTGCTTTAAAATGTCATCTTGCAACTTTCCCTGCAACCTATGAAAATAATACCATGCAGGTTTTACCCTGACATTTCTAAAATCTAACAGAAGAAAATACCAGGTTTTACCCTGACATGTCTGTCCTCTGTTACCTATACCAATTCAGCAAAGAATGACACAATTCACCCTGCTTTTATAGAGAAATCCCAGACATGGGAGAATAACTCAAAGTCTGCACCTGTAAAATTGAAACAAGGAATCCTATTGGTCTAAAATTTAGTATTCTCCCAAACTTTGAAGTGACAACTTCCTCTCTGCACATTGACATGAGGATACAATACAATCCACTTACAGCAATCATATACAACAAGGATAACAGTATATGACACTAAAAAGGTAAATAAATACAAGTTACAATCATAATACATCAATTTAAAACTGTTTCATAACGAAATGGTAAAAACGTAATATCGCCGATTTCGCCGATATCACCGCATGCTTTACCTGTGCATTGGTTGTGCAAATAGCTGTCTGTACTGTTATAGTAACAGCAAAACTCTATATCTTAAAAATAATACTACATCTCGCAACTTAATACATACTGAGTTTTAGCTGTGTACCCAAGTTGAAGCCTCATCAATAAGAATCCAGGGCAAAACCCCACTCAGACCAAACCCCACAGGACAAAACCCCACTCAGACACAACCCCACTCACTTTTTGAAATTTCAGGACAAAACCCCACTCTAATCATATTTTTAAAATTTTGAAGTTTTTTTAATTAAGTTAAGTCTTAAATTTTAAATGGACATCATGTTTAACTGTATTAGCTGCTCAGTTTTTAATGATCAAAGGGAAACTTTTATCTGCTAGTATTTGAAGTGGGCTTTGTGTTCAGTGGCAGTAGTTACTCAGGCTAATTGCCTATGACTTTCCCCCATTGAACTCCTCCCCCAGCATTCACTTTGTGTTAATAATGAAATAGAAACATTAATCTGGTCATGCTAAAAGAAGCCATGATGTATTTTCCAAACATAAGAGGGTTGGTTGTAACAAGAAGCCACAGTTTATGGTTTTCATAAACTGGCAGGAGTCCCTAATTTCAATCAGTTTTAAGGTTTGATCTTCAAATGATTTTTATGAAATTATATCAAATGTCAAATAATATTTTTGTTGGGTCCAAAGTATCTTTTGTTATGTATATTTCTATAATTATATCTGTATCATGGCTGTATATTTTTATCAATAAAAATTGTAGCACAATAAATGAATGTTTTCTACATGATGAGTGGGGTTTTGTCCTTACTTTTATAGATCTGAGTGGGGTTGTGTCTGAGCGGGGTTTTGCCCTCCCCTGTAAATATGAGTGGGGTTTTGTCTGAGTGGGGTTTTGCCCGTTTACCCATCAATAATACTCAAATATATCAGATAAAATATGTCACATAAAATTGTATTACCTATAACACAAATTGAATGAAGTTTTGGAGAAGTTCTTGTCAAATAATGGAAAATTACTGAATAGAATTTAAAACTTAAAAATTGAACCACATCTATATTCATTACACATTCTCTGTACTTAAACATGTAAAGCAATAATTACTCGAATATTTATTTTAGAAATGAGTACATATCATGTGAACTGGAAAAGTTTTTCCAGATTTAACAATGCATTCCTTACAAACAGTGTCTCAACACATCACCTGAACATTCCTGATTGTAAAATGCAATACAACTGAAAAAATTACAAAGAATAAGTTTTCAAATAATGAACAATCATTACTATATAAAATCTCAACACTTTCAATGGATTTGGTCTCCATTAAACATAAAAAATCAAATATTTAATGTCGCTAAATGTCAATATGCATATATAAATGATATAGTATGGTAAACTATTCAGCATATCTGAAGAAAATTACAAAGAATAAAAAAATAGTGTTAACAGGTATGCCATCCACAATGAAAACAAAGATGATACAGGCAAAAATAATTGTTATGCATTTTACTAAATAAGCAATTCTCTTAGGCACATCACCAATTTAAAAGTTCGCTCAAAGCCAGGTAATTGTAATTCCTTTTATGCAAAATAAATGTTTGCAAACAAAAACCTTTTTAATGCCACCATTATCAATAAGACTTAATGGCCAACCTTTTCAGGTTTTCCTTGACAAGGAGAGGAGACAGTAAAAATAAACCTCAAACAGAAGTAGATAGGCTCAATATCAGTGTTGGTCGTATATTCAAAATCTGCTCAATTTCAAAATTGTGTATGCATGATTTCTGGATCTTAAATTTCTGAGGCAACATGAAATTGTTAAAACAATTTCAAATTATTCAGCACAATTTCAAAATTTCTCTCAAGAAACATGTTAACTTTCTTTAAACAGCTTAATCTAATGTGCAAATTAAGAAAGATAATCAAAGGCTTAATTTAACAGCAAATCCTGTTTTTGGTAAAAAAGAACACCATGTAAATAAGAATATGCTTAATGACACCAAAGAGTACTAAATTCATGATAAACTGTTATGTATGGTACTTTTATACACTGGAATTTTATATTCCGACATTAAGGTTGTCATTGGGCGTACTCCACACACTCGAATCCGACTAATCTGAATCCAAAAGATTGACAGATTACGTTAATTCGGACGGATTCCGAATCTAATTTGAACTCTAATAGTGTGCACACCTGAAGAATAAGTGAAAGACTCGGATTAATCTAAATCCCTCGGATTAACAGATTCGAGTGTGTGGAGTACACCCTCTAAGATCCCGCTAATTGCAATCAACCAGCACAATGATTTTTATTTCAATACATGTTGCCTCTCTGTCATAAGCCACATACAATTGATTACGAAGTCAAAATAGGTGGGCCTGATTCATGATTGCTATTTGAACAAAATACCTTGACATGATGTTGTTTTATATTTACCATGAAATTGATAATATAGGGATGGCGTAACATGGCAGTATAATTTAAGAAAACTGTATATCATAGTCAAATTTATGAATAGAAAAATCAGTTCCTGGAGTTCCTGGAAAAAAATAAATCAGCAAACGAATCAAATGTGAGAAAATATTCTTAAATTTTGCACAATTGCCACTTATATTTAAATCCCGAATTTGCACAAGCACAATTTTGAGATTATGCATATTTTAAAAGTGTGCCAAACATCAGCATCAACCAGTTCCATTTTCAAGTAAATTTTACAAATTGACTAAAAGTTTTACAAGAATGTAATCCTTATGATACATTTATTTACCATTTACCACACAACTGAGCAGCTTTGAAAGGTTTTATAATTGACAATTTCTTTCTTCAATTGTAATATCAAATATTTTAATGCTTCGTTATTAATCATTTTCACTCACAATGGTATTTGCACTGTAATACCGCTCGATGTTCATATAACCAAAAATAAAAACAAGATGCAAGACAAAAATTGTTTATAGCATCAAATTCAGGTATTTTGCAAAATGCCTTCATCTCCAAAGCAAAATGTTTGGAAGTTTTTATCATTTGGTAAATTGCTGAATGGATAATCACACATAGAGAAACTTTAAAGATAATTTTTGTAAATTACGCAAAACAGAGGGATTCTTCTGTGTATTTTCAATGCCTACAACATTGTTCCACATGTTTTTGACAGAAACAAAATCTTAACAAAATATTTAGGTTTTAACACCAAATAAAAAGAATAACTGTCTAACATCATTTTCAACAAAAGCAGAATGTAACAAAATATTTAGGTTTCACACCAAATTAGAAATTACTGTCTTATATTAATTTCAAAAGACTTTGTGCTTTTTTTGCTGAGCTTTTGACCATGCTTGAAGTCCAGCAGTCCAACCTCCAGAAAGTTAAATGTTTCTTGCAGCCCATCAGGGTACTTGAGATTAAAAAGATAGGTTGCTGCAATTACTACAGCAACAGCCTCGAAGATGTTCGAGCATCTTATGCTCACATTTTCCAAGTTCACAACTGATTCTTTAAATGGGATGTTACTTTCAAAGCTTATCAGTGCCTTCTGTGAGTCCTCCTGAAAAATAGGGTAAAAGAAAATTAAACCAATTCAAACAGGTATAAACCTTACACACGGTCAAAAATCTTATGAATATGTTAAGTTTACCAAAAAATAGTAAACCAAGATCACATAAATAAAGTTTTAATATTACAAGAAATCAGTGCCCAATCCTGTAGTTAACTTGAATCAGATAGAAGAACAAGTTTGCTACCATTTGTTCACAGTGGCAAATTTTAAAACTGGCACTAATTTAGATGGTAATCCTAGCCTACAACTCTGTTAAATATGTAATTAACTGGTAAAGGCAGAGCCAAGAGCTCCGAAAAAGAGTTTAAAGATGCCAGCCATTTTGCAATACATCTATTTCACAGATTTGAAATTCATTTAAACCTGCTCTATTTTGTAATTGAGATTCTTTATTGGCAGAGATAAAATTCTACTAAGTTTATATTACATTTTAAGATACTAAATTTACAACTGCTGTCCAAAATTAATTTAAAGTCACTCTAATTTTCAATTTAAGCTGTATAAAAATAGCCTATTACATTACATGGTGCTATGTTCATTGTGCTTTATACCATATGCATTCAAAGACTTATCAAATTAGTTATATGTGCCACCCTTAATATTTCCTCCTTGCAAAGCTTAGACTTTATTCAAATTTAACATTACATTTTATGGTACTGTATTTTTATCATGCTTGATATAAGTGTTTCAATGGCTAACAATTATCCAGCATTAATTCTGATTCAGGGTAATATATTGGCTCAGGTGGTACATGTAATTTAAACGTACTCATCCCATGCTAAATCGCCTCATTTATATCCTATTCATATTACAAAATAAACAAGCCCTGGAAAGGTTGATAAATAATGAAAATGATAGAACTTACCATTTCTTTTGCAAACAAAAGTTCTGGGCACTCGTGTAGAAGATGTGGGAGGCACAACAATGCTGTACAACCACGGACCACTGAATAATTAAAAAATTACATTAGTTTCACATGTTTACTTTTCAATAAGATACAACGATAGTCTACATTCTAGTGTTACAACTAGGGGTGAGAGGAGACAAGAAATATGGTCCCGGAAACCAGTTGGACAAAAACCTGACCAGTGTCGGGAGTAGTATATACCGAGTGTATATCGAGTCGAGTTTCCCATCAATCATGTCACTTTTTGACAGCTGTGCAGCTGCCTGGGGCAGATGGTAGATGGATGGCTAGGTAGGGGAGGGTCGATACTAGCTCTATACAGGTTATTGGGCTCTATACAGGTTCTTGAGACTGACTCAATGGGGACTTTTGTTTTACTTTGATAGTTTATAGCTATTACTCAGATGAATCATCACACAGCTGTGCTTTTTAATGGGCAAGCTCTTTGTCTGATTTTTTATGGGGTTAGCACAGCTGTGTTTAATGGGGCTTTGTCTGCTAGCTCCAAGCTTTGTTTTAATGGGGCTTTGTCTGCTAGATCTCGTGGCATTGTCAAATCAGCTGTGTTTAATGGGGGTTATGTCTGCTTAATGGCAGTGTGTGCTTTTTAATGGGCAAGCTCTTTGTCTGATTTTAATGGGGGGATAGCACAGCTGTGTTTAATGGGGCTTTGTCTGCTAGCCCAAGCTTTGTTTTAATGGGGCTTTGTCTGCGAGATCTCGTGGCAGGGTTAGAACTGTTTTAATGGAACCTTTATCTGCTACAAATGTTTAATGGGGCTTTGTCTGCTAGCCAAATTTTTAATGGGGCTTTGTCTGCTGGCCATGCTTTGTTTAATGGCTAGCACAGCTGTGTTTAATGGGGCTTTGTCTGCTAGGCCAAGCTTTGCTAGCCAATCTTTTAAATGGGGCTTTGTCTGCTACCCATACTAGTTCACAGCTGTGGTTTTTTTAATGGAACTTTAATGGGGCTTTGTCTGCTGGCCATGCTTTGTTGTTTAATGGCTAGCACAGCTGTTTTTAATGGGGCTTTGTCTGCTAGGCCAAGCTTTGTTTTAATGGGGCTTTGCTAGCCAATTTTTTTAATGGGGCTTTATCTTCTAGCCTACTGCATCATATTACTACTGAAAACTGAATCATCTAATAGCCCTTTTTCTGCTGATGGGGGCTTTGTCTGCTACCCATACTAGTTCACAGCTGTGGTTTTTTTAATGGAACTTTAATTGGGCTTTGTCTGCTGGCCATGCTTTGTTGTTTAATGGCTTGCACAGCTGTTTTTAATGGGGCTTTGTCTGCTAGGCCAAGCTTTGCTAGCCAAATTTTTTAATGGGGCTTTATCTTCTAGCCTACTGCATCATATTACTACTGAAAACTGCTCTCCCAACCATCATGCTAAACACAGCTAGCCACATTGGAGGTCTATTGAAAATCTCCATTCCCAATTAAAATTAACGTGAAATTTCGAACCCCAGGGTAAGCACTCGAACGCAATTCCTCATATACATTCTCAGTATCACTTGTTTAGTGATATGGCTTTATGAAAACAAAACAATTGCTCTCTATCGTATCTCTCACTTATTATACTGAATCTTTAATGTTATGGCTATTAGGGTTAGGGCTTTGGGTTTAGAGATGAAAAATCTTAATTGAACAAACTCCTAGATAAAATAAATCTCATTTGCATGCAAATCCTAATTTTCTTTACATCACAAAGACCATTAAATCAGATAATGCACTAGATAAAAAAATTTAATATCAAATCTGAATCTACTCTCCTTTGTTACTTTATTTCCTTTGTATGGTTTCCAGCCAATCTGTTACCCTCTCACCTGTTCCCTTTTATATTTCCCACATCTGCATCTTTGACAGAAGACCCATTGTTCTATTATTAAAAATGTGTCACTTATTTTTATCATAATTTTTACATAAATATTATAGCCCTCACAAAGACCTCCCCAACCCCCCTCAAACCCACCCTTTTGTATTTCTCACCTCTATCTCATTATGTGACTGTCATTAGGAGCTCATACGTTAACTGACAAATACCTGTCTAGCACAAAGACTGCCCTAACTTTATTTTCCTATATTTAAACTTTCTCCTTTCACTCACATCTGTCTAATAACTCTTGTTTTATGTAACACGGGCTATTTATACTGGTAATGAAATGCTGAGCTTGCTTTTGTTTATAAAATTTTTTCTCTGACATAAGGATCCTGACACTCTTTTCAACACATTTACTAAAAATGCTGATAAGACTAAATCTTTTCTATAGTAATTATAAACTCCCCAGTCGCTATATAAACCCCTGGGAAATCTGTTTTTGTGAAATATTAAATGCTTATCACTCTTGCGAAATTCTGCAAAAATTATTTTGATATAAAAAAGAATTGTTAGAAATGTCTCAATCAGGATTAACTCTTAGGGATCTATTTCTACAGGTGGGAGATATGAACCTTCAGCACCCAGATTATTTTTTAGAGATGGCACTCAATACCTTTCATATTAAAAATTGTACATGCCTAGGGGTGTCATTGTTTTATGTCTCATGCTTCATCTGGCATTATCCATCCTATACTCACAGGATTCTTCTTACAGCCTTTAGAGCCTACAAGAACAAACTTATTAAATCCTATTTAGGATGGAGAAAGAGGATGAAAACATATTCGACTCAGGCTCAGCAAATGCGAAGAATTATGCTTAACAGAATGGTTTCAGGTCAGAGAATGCGTAGACAGGTTATGAGACAGATGGGAATGGAAATCAATGATTCAGACTCTGAAGACGAAGGCATTCACTCTGTCTAGAACTCATTAATCATCTGAAATCTTCAACAAAATCAATAATAATTGCAAGACACTCCCCTATATAAACTGGAAAATCTTCAACATATTGTAATATCTCCTTATTTTTCATATCTGAATACCCTGTACCATGGAGTGTAGATGTTATTTATGTGGTTCTAACCTTCTGAATCAGAAAAATCTACTTCATCACCAGAAGTATTGTCACCAAGTAACAGATAAGATACAAGAGAAATGCAGGATATGTGATCGACAATTCCATGATAACCAGGCCTTGTGTTTACATCTTCAAAAATGTGGAAAATATATCTGTAGGAGCTGTGATCTTCCATTTCTTACAACAGAGGCCCTCAACTTTCATGTGGAGACATTTCATAAGAAATCTACAGCTGCTAAATCTTACAGATGTGGCATTTGTAAATGCAATTTTGAGGGTAGGAGGGCCCTGTACACGCATAGAATGAGACAACATGGAGGCAACAATGATGACCCTGTCCTACCAGCCTTTATTGTGGATAATGATGACGAAAATTTACGTGAGATTTACGTTACAAACATAGATCACATACAGGCTAACCATCAAGAGACTGAACTAAAGAATATCTACAATTTTCCAACCAATAATCTGCATGGGGGTTACAGGGAGATTCGATCCCAGGTGAGGGAAATCTATCAGAACCTACACAATGCCTTCAGGATTAATCTCGCCTTTGGAACCATTTTATTTAACAATGAAACAAGGGAATACAGATATTTTGTTCCACATTACAACAGTAAGATTCTTCAATATCCTTTTCGAATTTCGAATATGAATAGTATTCGTTTTTTGATGAATAAGTTAGCTGGAATCGATATAATTACACAAGCAAGATCAGATAGACCCTCTACTGCCTGGAGCCTCGCCTTCATAACTAATGTGCAGTATGTAGTTTTTAAAACAGAGTTTCCATTGGGAAATGCTGAAGACCTGCCAGATTACATCAAACAGAATAGGAATCTGAAGACAATGTATATAGACAAATGGACGGGCAAACCATATACAGACAATTTATGTTTCTTCAGATGTCTTCAACAACATTTTAATGGTAACAAAGATTTCCTCGAATATTTTCGTGTATGGATGAATTTTAAAAAATCAGAAAAATTAGGAACTTCTACTGGACAATTTACTGGTGTGACTATGGATGAGATGATGGATCTAGAAAGATGTTTTAATGTAAAAATTTTGATATATTCTCTGTCACCAGATGGAGTTGTCTGTAATCTGTATAAATCTGTAAATAATTATGATAGTAAGATGTATCTTAATGTACATGAAAACCACCTTAGTTATATTGTAGATATAAATAAATTCGCCAAAAAATTTCAATGTGAGAAGTGTCTTAAGTTGTTCACAAGAGAGTGGAACATGCAAAGACACTACAAAGTATGCTATGATAGAACTATCTACCATTTTCCAGGTGGCTTCCATAAGTCACCCTTAACCATATTCGAAAAACTCGAATCTCTAGGAATACATACCTCTGAGCAATCTAGATATTATAAACTCTTTGCAGTGTGGGATATGGAGGCGATGCTTCAAAAAACAAACCACAGCACCACGAGTAAATTGAACTGGATATCCAAACATGTTCCCATTAGTGTGAGTGTAGCTTCTAACATAACCAATTTTGAATCACCGAGGTGTTTTATCAATCCGGATCCGACAATTTTGATTCAAAATATGATGGAATATCTCAGACTGATTAGTATAGCCGCTCGTAAACAAATCTCCTGCAAATATTTTCATGTTTTATATGAACTGGATGAGCTCATTCAGAAATATAAAGAGGATGGGGAGCAGGCGGATTCGGATTTCGAATCAGAGGACTGGGAAGAGGAACTCGAGTCGGACGAATCTGATTCAGAATCCAATATTGTCTTTACTCCAAGTAAGATTCTGTCACATTTCATATCCAATATTCAACAAGTTAAGAAAGAGTTTCTTACTTACATTACCCAACTACCTGTTATTGGATTTAATTCAGGTAGATACGATCTGAATTTAATTAAGACTGATATTCTCAAGTATATAAGTTTAAATTACACAGAAAATGAAATCTTCACCATCAAAAAAGAAAACAGCTATCTCACCATAGGTACTCCACATATGAAATTTTTAGATATTTCTAATTATTTAGCAGCTGGATGTTCCTATGAGAAGTTTCTTAAAGCCTATGGTTGTGACATTCCAAAAGGTGTTTTTCCTTATGAATGGTTTGATTCTCTTGAAAAATTAGACTGCACCTGCTTACCGGAAATGAAAGATTTCTATTCTAAAATGAAGATGTCTAACCCATTAGAATCTGAGTCTGAGTATGAAGAGCTTAGAAATCTTTGGAATAAGAATGGTATGAGGACTTTTAGGGATTATTTAATACATTACAATAATCTAGATACTGGACCCTTCTGTGAAGCCCTCACTACTTTCATAGATCTTTATGTATCGGAAGGGATAGATATTTTTAAAGATTACATCACCTTGCCTGGTGTAGCCAGAAAAATGATCTATACCTCCTCAGAGAGTAATTTTGCACTCTTCAATTCAGATAACGCAGACCTATACTATACATTTAAACAAAATATTGTGGGAGGTCCTAGCATAATTTTTAGCAGATATCAAGAAAAAGGGGTAACAAAAATTAAAAATGTAGAAAATAACTTATGTGAGAGCGTGGTGGGTTATGACTGTAATGGCCTCTATTCCTATGCTATCAAGCAGCTAATGCCAAGCGGTGTGTATGTAAGAAGATTCCCTGAAAACCATTTTAGACCAGAGGTTAGCGAAAGGTACATAGATTCATACGTTTGGTTAGATTGTCTCAGCTGTAAAGAGGGAATAAAAATTCGACATAAATTAAATAATCAAAAAGAGGTGAGAATAGGGAACTTTAGGGTAGATGGTTTTTGTTATCAAAATAAAACAGTTTATGAATTTAATGGATGTTATTACCACGGTTGTAAATTTAACTGCTTTATAGTTAAAAATTTAAAAAACAAAACCTGGTCAGAAAGACTGAAAAAAGTGCAACAGAGGGATAAAGCTAGAATGAACTACATAATTTCACAGGGTTATAAATTTGTGGCTATTCAGCAATGTCAATTTATCTCCAAAATAAAACCCAAATGCCTCCGATTTTATGAACATTACCTCCCTTCTTACTACAGGAAAAATAAGGGGGATTTAACACACTCAAAGATCTTAACATATGTTAAAAATGGAAGATTGTTTGGTGCATTAGAGGTAGATATCCAGGTGGAGGAGGGGCATGAAGATTTCTTTCAAGAATATCCCCCTTTTTTGCTACTTGTGAGGTACCAATGGAGGTAATAGGTTCACATATGCTCTCCTATTGTAACGCCAATGACATTCAATTTAAAAGTAAAAGACTTCTGATTAGTGGGCTTAAGGCTCGCAAAATTTTACTTGCCACCCCTCTTTTGCAGTGGTATCTGAAAAATAAATGTCAAGTCTCAAAAATCTATCAGATAATCGAATTTCAACCCAAACCCTCATTCACTTCATTCATAGATAAGGTGACCCATCACAGGATTCAGGGTGAATTAGAGGCAGATAAAGCAATTATAGGGGACACCTTCAAATTGATAAGTAATTCCAGTTATGGTTCCTTTCTCATGAATAAAACTAAACATTCTAATGTGAGATATCTAGTGGATAAGAATAAAGTCCGAAAAATAATAAACTCTTGCATTTTTAAAGATATGCAGGATATTAATGGAGTTTTTGAGGTAGAGACCTATAAGTCTAGAATTGTGATGGATAACCCTATACAAATTGTTTTTTTTATTTTACAATATGCGAAGTTAAGAATGTTGGAATTTTATTATGACTGCTTACTGAAATACCTTAGACCCCAGTCATTTGAATTAACGGAAACTGACACCGATAGTCTGTATATGGCTATAAATCAATCTGATCTAGATCTTTGTGTTAGGGGAAGATACCGACAGAAATATCATAAGGAAATTTTTGGGTCCTGTTCTGATGAGTTGAATGCACTCTGGTTTCCAACACGCTGCTGCTCCCACCATATCACCATAGATAAGAAAATCCCAGGGATTTTTAAGAAAGAATTCTCTGGATTTCGAATGTTATCACTCTGTTCAAAATCCTATATCATAGAGGATCAGGATGGTAAACAGAAAATATCTTCTAAAGGTATTTCTAAAAAAAATTTAACTGATGCTATGGCTAAATTTACTCACACTCTAAGCACTGGAGAGACAAGTTTCTCCACCAATTTAGGATTTAGAATGAGGGATGCTAATATGTTTACCTATTCACAAACTAAAATAGGATTCAATTATTTTTATTGTAAGAGAGAGGTGCAAGATGATGGGATCACAACCAGACCTTTAAATATAACCCTCTCACCATGGGAAAGAGAATCCCTGGTTGTATCAGAGGTACAGGATCCCCTATCTAATCTGTACTATTCTCAGATGAGAGTAGACGCCTTATCTTATCATTCAATTGAACAAATGTTTTATCACCTTTTAGCCAAACATTACAAAAATATTACACTTTGTCATAAGATTTTGCTGGAAACAGATCCCCTTAATGTATACAATCATCTTGACAAAACATTTATCTCAAAAAGTAGAAATGAAGAAATTAAGAAGGATATTATGCACCTATGTGTCTCTGAAAAATTTAGGCAGTGTCAAAATTTTCGAGATCAACTAGTATCTGTTAATGATAAGGCTATTTATTATAAGCAGCCTAATTATAGTAGAGAGGATGAGGCCTATTGGGGTGTCAGTAACCCCACTAAACTTATTTCTGTGCTTCCCCCTAATTCTCTAGCCGGAAATAACATCATGGGTGAGCTAATTATGGATTGCTGTCGAAAATTTTCTACTGAAATCTCCATTCCCAATTAAAATTAACAGGAAATTTTGAACCAGAAGGTAAGCACCCCAACGCATTGCCTCTGAATTCCTGTCACTTTTTGCTGCGACAGTACAGACTGAGGAACTCTGTTGAAAATCTCCATTCCCAATTAAAAATAACAGGAAATTTCGAACCCGAAGGTAAGCACCCGAACGCATTTGCTCTGAATACTTGTCAGCGTTTTATGATAGTACTGACTGAGGAACTCTGTTGAGCAGGACACAGATGATTCAAGTATGCAATTGTTTTTTTTGAAGAAATAACAGAGAAAATATATTTTAATGTAATACCATTTATTTCTTATACTGAATCGTCACTTTACAAAGTTATTATTAAAAAATCTAATGATCATCTCCTCGTTACTTTTTAGGTTTACTGAAAAATCTGATAAAATACTTTGCATGGTTCTTCCTCTGCTACTGTGATAGCTATAATACAAACAAAATAATCCACATGTATCTGTCTGATAATTTTGCACTCTCTTATTATTGTATTTGTATGATAATGCATTACTGAATAAATTATTAACTATGTCTCTCTTTGGTTGTTTTCCTGCTGAATCGAATTGTTCCACAACCTCATTATTCACCCGATGCAATACCACCCAATGGCTCCCCTTGTCAGTGGAGTAATCCAGATTAACAATAACTAGGGAGGGAATGGGTAGTTTTTTAGGGATAAGGTCTAGGGAATATACGCCATAGAATTGTTCTCGAATTTTTTCATCCAACCTCATATACTTTGCAATTTCGTAGCTATCCATCACCCAACATTTACCATTCTAGCTTGATCTATCTTTAATATTTCAGGGAATTTTGCGTAGACAATAATATTTATAGTTTCTGGAAGGGCAGTCCCAAATCTTAGACTTAATCTCACATGTCCACTTCCGGAAGTTGTCATCACCTGACCAGATAGGAAACTCTGTATGTCGAATTGGTACAATGCATATCCCTTGGGATAATCTGAAAGTTGAATAATCAAACCATTTTTCCGATCAGAATCGTTTGGTACCAGACTTAGATAAGAGGCTACATAATCTTTTTCATTGAAATTGGGTTTAAAGGGTCTATTTGGTACAGGCTGTCCATCCACACTCAATTCCATATAATTGAGATCCATATTTTGAAAGTTAAACGGATTTTTAGTGTAATCTCCAGAATAGGCAGCATTTGAAACTAAGCCAACCACAATCTTGCTGGGAACTTTACCATGGAAGATATTATCAGTCATAAATGTGTGAGATCCTTTAGCAATACTGAAGCTTTTAATATCACTTCTCCAGAAGGGATAGAGTGCAGGACTTGTTTGCAAAGCCTCATTATGAGCGACTAACATATCTGGATTCAAAGAGATATAACAAACTTTTAAAATAGCCTCTGTGATTTTTAACCTCAACTTTTCTTTCCCATCTCTCATTAATCTGAACTCATTGAAGGATTGAAAAAACTTCAAGGTAACCGCCACCCCATTTATTATAGCCCTGGGTTGATCTATTCCAAAGTCTGTATAAAGTAAACCCTCCACACTAGCCGTTCCTCCACTTCTAGTTGGTCTGCCTCTCTCTGTAAAGCCTGGATTACCCCCTGTGTAGGTGATAGCCTCCATGGCTCCTGGTTGATCTTTATGAAACAATGCTGCCTCACCCTCTGATTGAACCATGTTGTTGTTGGTTGATAGAAGAAAATCAATCATTGCCTTATACGGATAATTAGCACCCACATCTGAGGATACTACTTTTTGATTTAATGCAATATCAACCTGTCTAAAAATTGAATGGAGGGTCAAGTTTATAGGCGCCACCTGGTGACTAGGGGTTGGAGGTTGACCAGCTGATGGTGGCTTATTATGAATAGGAACCCCCTTCTCATCTGTAATGATGTATTTTACATGTAACCTGGTTTTAGCTAAATTGATATAATCTACTGAGGTCCCTGGGATATTAAATTCTATTACACTGCTATCTGTGATAGCGGCAATTGGATTGAACTCCACCCAATATTCTTTCTGAATCGTCTTATCTATGGGTGGCGGCTGGAAGATGGTTAAAGGTGTTTGAATTATATCCATAATGAGTGAGAATTGAATTTTTCTTCTTACTCTTTACTTTCACCCCCTTCTGGACAGATGATGATGATCTCCTAGTGCTGCTACCTTTCCTAGTTTTATTTTTATTCTTGGAAGAAATTTTTCTTGAGGATTTCTTTGTAATCTTACTCTTTCTAGTCTTCCCACCAGTTTGACCTTTGTGGGTTCCAACCATGCTATTTATACCCTTTTTCAATTTTATCTCACTCTTGGCCTGCTCCACTGCTGCCTCTGTAGGTGTAACTAATGTAACCTCCACCGGTTTGTCATTAACCCTATCTGTTTCTGAATTTTTAGGATTTAATTCATAAAAATTTGGGTTATATGCGACTCTTCCCTCAATACATTTCTTGCAAAAGTTTAAATATTTATCCATTTTCTTTTTTAAGGTGTAATGTGAGCTGTATCTCCCCCTTTAATGCTAGAGCATTGTTAAAGGAGCTATCTTTTATATAGATTTTGATTCGACCTAAATTCGACTGCCTCACCCCCAAATAAAACCTGTCTGGAAATAATTGGCTTCTTTTATTGTTTGGCATTAACATTCTTAAAATTGGTTCTAAGGAATCTCTAACAAAACTATAATCACAGATATCTGAAAAAACCATGAGGGTCTCTGATATTTTTTCATTTAAAAAAATATCGCAGAGCGCCACTTTCCAATTTCCTCTCAATTCCACTCTCTCAGGAAGTTCCACAGTGAAGTTATAACCCTTGTTACCAGGATGAAACCTTAAGGAATCCTTCGAACTTAAGAAAATGTAAAAGTCTCCCTCTGTCATTCTCCCTCTTTTTCATTCAATTATGAAAGCTTTAACACAAACACAGGGCAGCATTGGCTATTTATAGTTCTTCCATAGCTGTCTCTGGTATCCAGGAATTAAATTTGCTTGGCCATCCTTTCCATTTTACCAGCATCTCTGATATCCCCTTTCTTTTCCTTTTTTTAAGAATTTTTTCTATTTTGTAGACCATATTTTCATCCAAAAATGCTAGTTGTAATTCAGGCTCATAAAAATATGATGTTATGACCTCATTTTGATAATCTTTTAGTTGATACATTGGGATATCTTGGTTTAGTTTTCTATCAATGATTGTAAAAATCTCACCAGACCATTTTTCAGCATATTCTCGATCGAAACTGTTATTTAGATAACTTATTTTAACCCTATCACCAACCTTATACTTAAATTTCACCCTTTTAGGGTTAGGTCTGGTCTTCTTCATGCTTTTGTCTTTCTTAATACCCTTAGTTTTGAGGCCGTATTGATAAGACCATATATCATACTGGTTTGAACTCTGAGCCTTTGTGGGGGTCATCTTAATAGATCTATGGCTGGCATTGTTGTAACTAGCCGTAAAGTTTTGTAAATTATCTACCCATCTGAAGGATTCTCTAGCTGTTAAATATTTGAATATCTTGAGTTTAATTGTTTTTATTACTCTCTCTGCGTAATTAGCTTTAGTTTCATAATAAGTAAATATCTGATCCACCTTTGAGATTCTCAAAAATTTGGTCACCTCTGAATTTTTATATTCACTACCTTGATCACTTCTTATTTTCTGTGGTTTCACCCCTGATTCCTCAAAAATATTAGACATGACTTGCTTCATTTCCTTTCCTGTGAGAGTATACAATGGTCTGGTATAGAGATAACGAGTAAATATATCGATAAAAACCACAAAATAGCCATAATTATCATTCGATTTTCTGTATTTCACCATATTAGCAGTATCTGTATCCCATTGATAATTTTTGGAGAAGGAAAGGACCTTGGGTCTCTTGAAATGTCTCCTGACAGGATGATGTGAAGTATAGGCCTCCTGTTTAGCTAGCCACTGTTTAATAGTTCTCCTTGAAATCTTGTATTGACCATTTTTTTTCAAAAATTGGTACAATTTTTCAAACCCACTGAAGGAGGCGGGACTACTGGGGTTATAATATGCCTCTTTAAGCACTATCTCCAAATCAGGAGAGATTTTTATTCCAGAATTTAATCCATGCTGGTTTGCGCTCTCTGATAGACTCCCTGTCTCCTCCCCTCTGTTTTGTAGTCGATCCTCCTTGCTGTTTAACCCTTCCTCCATTGGAATTATTTGGGGTTTTTTGACCGCCAGTCATTCGCTTATCTACACTACTCTCAGGCAATCCTGGTGGGGGTGACATATATAGGCTCTCATTGCTTCCAGTCTCAGCCTTGGACGATGTTACAGCATTATTCAATTGCTCAGATTCCTCATCAGCTGTATTGCTTTTATACGGGCCTTGTTTTTCAATTTCGAGATATTTTTTAAATTTCAAAAATTGTTCATGAGGTACCATTACAAATTTATTCATTGTAAAATTTGGTTGATATATTTCCTTATGCTATATAATAATTCTGAAAAAATTGTGTGATGTTTCTTCAGTAATTGAAGCCGCCCTCTAACCCTTCTTAGAAATCGCTTAATCAACCCAGAATATTTTTCAAATTTTGCCTTGATCTTTTTGCTGAGTGGCAGACGAAAAATATTGAAGAAAATCTCTGCAATGGCTTTTATTTGTGACTGATTAGCCTCTGAAAAGATATACTTGTTTAAATTTTTATTGTTATCCAATATAACCTTTAGAAAATGCTTTGCTCTAAGGAGATTAGAAGACATACTGATCAGTAGTCTTTAATCTAGCAAGTATTTATAGCTATTTATATACGGTTAGGTACTCATCAGGAAAAATATGGGTACGTAACCAGGAGGTCTTATCTCTGGTAGGAGATAGATCTATCAGCAAGTAACTGAAAGATTCTGCAGTGGTGTCGTCATAGGCCAGACAGACCTTATCACACATTCCTAACTGATTTCCTAAGATTTTTATTTGATTGATATCCCTAGGATTTTTAAATAAAATAAAATAATGTGTATTCAGGGTAATGTCTCTACTATATTTTCCCGAATGGTAGAGATTTTGTAAAATCAAAAAGACGCTCAGATTTCTGTGATGTGATTCTCTACTAAATAGATTGGTAATAGAGGGGCTATTCACTGCTGTCATCTGTAAATCATCAATAATAATCAGATTATGCTTAGAGTCGGCAATTTGCTTTATTCGAGCCTCATCTGGAACTCCTTGAATAAATTCTAAATTTTCAATTATTTTGTTGTCAAAGGATTTCTGCCATACCCCATAAAAGTAGTACACCTTCTCCACAGGAACCTCAAACATAGCATTTAAATTCTCCAATAACTTAAAGACAAAGTTTGTCTTTCCAGAGCCTGTAGGACCTGCAATCATTGCAGTAGTGGGTGAAAAAAATCTGAACATTGTTATCTCTATCTTATCACGTGAGTCACATAGTAAACAATCAGAAAGCTGGTTAGTCTCCTCTCTATTTATATTATTTTCACTTGCCAAGATTACAATCGCCTGCTTGCCAGTTACCTCAATACCTGCCAGATATCCTAGACAAAAGATTTTGTTTTGTATTATTTTCAGGTATTGTTGTGGCATAGAGTACATACAAATCAGAAAATGCAGGCTCAAATATTTATACTCTTAGGCTTTTTACCCGGATTAATATATTCTAAAGCTTGTTTCCAGAGAATGTGTAACTGTGAGAATGATATGGCTGTTTGTATAGATGTTGTATGGGTGGAATTTACCTATAATCCAAAAATCCGTATTTTATATCTGAAACAGTTGGAATATCTAGATATCCATCTAGTCTTGAAAAATTTTCCCTCTTTAGAATATTGGGTAATGATGGATATGATGTACTTCAACTGCAGTTGGATTAAAGAAATTCCATTGCAAATTAAAGTATCCACTAATATGTGCACAGACAAGGTCCAGAAAGGTGAGTTTATTAACCTATGCAGATGAAAATGTAATCTAATAGTCAGAGAAAAAATGCCTTTGGGGTGCTTAGACTCGGGTTCGAAATTTCCTGCTATTTTTTAATAGGGAATGGAGATTTTTAACAGATTTCCTCAGTCTGTACATTCACAGCTTACTGTCATCGCCTCCAAAGAAGCACAGAGGATAGCAATGCCTCATTAATATGTTTATGAGGTGCTTACCTACGGGTTCGAAATTTCCTGTTAATTTTAATTGGGAATGGAGATTTTCAACAGAGTTCCTCACTCTGCACCTTCACAGCCTACTGTCATTGCGTCCACAGAGGCATACAAAGCATTACCTCATTAATATGTCTATCTGATCTACCTTCGGTTTAGAAATTTCATGTTAATTTTAATTGTGGATGTAGATTTTCAACAGACCTCTACAGCAATTTTTTCCCTTTTTTTATTAGCTACAACAGAGAGTGAGATATGGGAGGATACCCAGTCCTTATTGTCATCAACAGGTCTCTGGGATTCAACTACCTCTGCCCAGTATTCGTCAAATAATTCTGATCATAATATGAGCAAAAATAGAGATTACAGTAGCACTCATATCCAAAGGTACTACTGGATATTAATCTCGATCAGTACCGCATGCATTATGGTTGTATTACTATTTGCATGGATTTTGGGAAGAAAATTATTATGCTGTAAGCTTCAAAGAAATTCGGGAAATGAGACAAATGCTGTCAAAATGGAGGATGTGAGACATACTGCTGATGAGGAGACTGAGACCAATCCAGAAAGGTAGGAAATTTGTTATGAAATTGTGAAATTATTATTTTATACGAATGAAACAGGGATTGTGACGTCACATTGCATGAACATATAATTTGTGACGTATTTTTTAGCTAATGACAACCTATGACGTTTCTCAAACCTTGTTTACATGTCTATTTTCTTCATCATGGCTTATTTAGTAGAGATTTTATTTATTGTATCTTTATATCTGTCAAGTATGGATTGCTATCATGTTGAATGTAACTTTTATAAGGATACGTCGCATTTACATATTGTGGGATTGAGATCATTTGAAGACTTTAAAAATTACGGGATCAAATGTGGTGATTACGACGTCGTTACTCTAGTATACGAAGACTGTTATCTGGGACAAATCACACTTCCTCTTAGGAATATTATCCTAAGTTACCCAAATTTGAGGACTCTGTATTGGCGGTGTAAAGGATATTGTGTACATCAAGATACCAGAATCACTGTAGTCGGATGCAGTTTGGGTAAGAGCTAGGAATCATATACTCTATTGTATTAAGGATCTATGTGATCCTAAGATTTCATAAAGTCTAAAATATTTATGCATTGCTGCATACTGACTTATCAGATTTCACCTACATTTTTCATATAAAAATATTTGTCGGATGTCATGATAACCACACTCTGTTGAAAATCTCCATTCCCAATTAAAATTAACGGGAAATTTCGAACCCCAGAGTAAGCACACGAACGCAATCTGTCGCCTCATATAGCTTTAGTTAGCGGTTTATGCATTACAGCATATCCACTTAACAGATTTCACCTTACAGTTTTATACATAAAAATATTTGTATGTAAATCACACAATTTACAGATTTTTATATTTCTTTTATTTTTTATGTTTAGACCCCAGAGAGGAGTCAGACAAATGCAACCAGAGGAGATCTGAGGTGAATGACCAGGATGATTATGACAATGATTGTGAGCATCATGATGATGAGAATTATGATGATGAGCAGGATAACGACCAGAATGACCTATATGCCCTTCTGGTTATACCATTTTTTGGAATTATTGGTGGAATTATGGTGTATGTTATTCGACGTTTTAAGGATAGACTGCTAATTATAATTCTGGATACAATTTTTAATTGCACTGGGGGTAGAGAAAGAGTTGAAACTAGCACATCAGAGACTGATAGCACGAGTGCTGATACGACTTATGTGAAAGAAAGGTTACAAGTTCCACAGGTTACATCAGAGACTTCCAGTTCCATTTTTCCCCTCAGCTCATTCTCTGCCGACACCTGGGACGACAGGATTGTGACAGACGCTAAAAAAATTTTTGATCACTGGATGGAGGAGAGGAAAAATGTAACCGAGGTGTCTACACAGGTCAGTGATTCAGACATTGAGATGCAGATAGAAATGAAGGATATATCAATAATGAGGTCTAGTGATGAGGTACATAGATCTGACCATGAAGTGGAAACAGCAAAGACCAGCTTCATACAGACTAGGTCTGGTCGTACATACCAAAAAATTTTTGTATAAAAAAAGAATGGAGAAAAAACTTTTAGACTTACATTTATAGATTGAGACCTCATGGACCTTAGTTTCAGTTATTTTGTAATTTTCAATTTTTTTTTTTTTTTTTTTTTTTCCCAAGTAATTATTGGAATTATGATCATATGACAGAGTTGTTGGTTACTAATTTAGAATATTACTGTCGTCCATAATATGTTGTAATTGTGTTTCCATGAATGTTTGTTGACATTTCTTATCAGAGAATTTTTTTGGAAGAATATTATATATTTAATTCCTTTTAATTGTACTAATTATCATCCTTTGATTATTATTATGTCTCTCTGATATATACATATATGTAATTTTCTTGTGAGAATAGTTCATAAAGAATAATATATGTGATAATTTTCCATCTTTTATTGTCAAATAACCATATAACCCTTTCAAACAATATATACATAAGAATTTCAATAAAAAATCCTATACAGGTATCATGGTGTAGAGCATATTAATGATATCTTTAACAGAGGATTCTACATAGAATGACTTTAAAAAAATTAAAAAAATTCAGTGTCACACAATGAAAAGTAATAATTCAGTCACATTGAATGGAATTGAAGGTGTAACAGAAAAATATTTTTTTTTAAATCTTTTGAGAAAAATAGACTGGTCATACATCCAATTTATTATGTTAACATTTACACAAACCAGAGCAGACTTCTCCATTGCAATGACTGGTGTCGCTGATTGATTGCAAAGAAAAAGCTAAATAAATACCAGTACTTTGTAAATGGAGACATATGATGAGCTCATATTGTCGAAATTCTTTTGCAATGGTTTATTTTATTAAAATAAAAATAGGTTAAGACACCTCCTTTAACAAGATAAATTATGACCTAGCAGGCTGAACAATTCTTTTGAGAGATGACTGTACAGAGCGTTCTTCTGATTGCACAGAAGATCTCATACAGAATAAAAACCATAAATCAGCTTGATTGTACAGTCACCACACAAAAGGCGTGTCATGTACACTTGTTTAAATATTGACTTAAGGATGCATATAAATTATGAGGAAGTGCTACCTTAGCCAAAAAAGCATCTGAAACCTTCATGTATTCAGCTATTATAATAAAATCATTTCTTAACAAGATCATTGTTTTTTTAGTAGATTAAAGACATATGACAAAATAATATAAATTACTAAGGATCTACAGGAATAATCATATACTAAGTGAAAAATATTTACATTAGCTTCCAAATATTAAATGATTTAAAAAAACTTCAGATTATTCAAACTCTTGCAAACTATAATTACAGAGATTTTTTTTTGACATTTACCTTTTTTCAAAGTTTTTTATTCCCTCTATTACACATTCAGCTGGTTTTATAAAACTTCTATAAGATTGTCTAAGTGATATCTCAGTCCCTCCATCATTTTGATATATGCCGAGCTCCTTGTCTTATTAATTATCCCAATGGTTTCATGCTGTTGATGATGACAGTTGCTCAGATTTATTCTGGGTATCCTTCTGTTATTGATGACATCTGGCTTGATTGGCTCTGTGCAGAATATAACCTAGTCAATTTTTAGGGATATGACAGGAGAAAAAGGATGAAGACTGAGGAGGCACCCCATTCATTCAGACCAAATTTAGAAATAAAAAATTATTTTTAACAAAAAATTTTGAGATTGTAGACCACTAGGTGTTTGTAGGACGCAACATGCTGCAACCACTAGGGTCAACATGCCATTGGGTGTTACACTCTAAACACCTACTCGGATGATGTGCTAAATTACCGGATATTAGTGCTGAGCATGTTGTACAATAAAAGTGATAACAAGAGCTCATAAAAGCCCTTGTTAATGGTAGGTCTATTTTACAGCAGGCGCATGTTAAGTTGTTGGCTCGTTGCTGGTAATATGTAGCCCACTGAGGAGCTATCATAGTTTCCACATCTTCTGGGCTTTTGCCTAGAAAAAAGGCGCACCCAAAGGCCATCTCGAGGTCTCTATTAGTTAGAGCCTCGATCAGCAATTGGTCATAACTGGTATTCATGTACATGGAAGTGGGGACCCATGTAAATAGTGAGGTAGTGCTCATTTTTGAACTGCGGATAGAGTAGGCCTTTGTGAATTTGTGTTCTAAAAGTATGGTCCTACATATGGAACACCTCAGTTCAGACTCAGCCCCATCCTGCCACATCCTTGATAACTGACAAGAACACTCCACACAGAGCAAGTGTCCACATGGGTTGGTCAGTATGATGTCTGCTTGATCTAAGGCGTCTTTACAGATAGCACATTCAGCTTTTTCTAGGAATTGGCTCACAAATTGAACGAAATCTGGATATTTCCGGCTGAAAAATATAAAAATTAGAGAAATTTTAGTTATTTGACTAAATAGCAGAGATTAGTCAATACAAAATTGGGTTGAGAAAAGGAAATTGTGTTCCTGTGCATACCTGGGAGTTCAAATCTCATGTTATTGCTTATTGTGATTGGAGATTATCAACAGTCCTCACCCTAGGGAAATGCCTCCGATTGTTTGTTAGAATACTGCAGTATTGCAGAGCTATGATTCTCTGTTGAAAATCTCCATTCCCAATTAGAATTAACAGGAAATTTCGAACCCAAAGGTAAGCACCCTGACATACATATTAATGAGCTTAAGTCTTCTCAACCTCTCTGGATGTTGTGAGCAAGTATACTCAAGTATGAGGAATACTGTTGAAAATCTCCATTCCCAATTAAAATTAACGGGAAATTTCGAACCCGAAGGTAAGCAGCTTGACATACATATTAATGAGCTTATGCCTTCTCAATCTTTGTGGATGCTGTGAGAGCAAGTTATCAGAGGAATACTGTTGAAAATCTCCATTCTCAATTAAAATTAACATTGACAATTTGCATATTGAGGGTAGAGAAACCCTTTTCGTATATTATCTCTCACTGAGAAATTACACATGTTTTACCCAAAAAGCTTCATTAAGATAAAAAATAAAAATTAATTGAGATAGTTTAGCGAATAAGGAAATACATCAAATTTAGGAGATTTATCTAACTAGACCCTAAATTTCACCCACTTGGTTTTTTATTAGAGCTGTCATGAGAGAAGATAATTTATTGACATTTATTAACATTTCATTAAAATTCTTACTTGAATGAATGGTGTTACGCTCAGGAGGGGGTCTATACAAAGCTAGTTCTACAATAGCCTCACAGCTCCACCTCGTTACATTGGAATAAGTCCTCTCTAAAATTTTATGTAAAAAATTAAAATAAATAAATATTTGGTACTTACACAATAAAGGCCGGTAGAATGTCGTTGAGCAGGATGTAACAAACCATCGCCTGCTGGTAGTGTCCATTGTCAATCAGCATCAGTAGTTCACAAATGGTTATCATATTGGAAATCAGATGATTGGGTCGAAAGAGATCAATTCTTCTTCCAATTTGTACAAAGTTATCCATTTTGAGATTAATTGAACAGCCTATTTTGATTCAGTAAAATTCTGGGGCCCAGAATGGGTTTGATGCGGGGTTTTATAGTGAAATTTTGGGTTGAAAGCTGTTGCCATTATCTGATAATTAAAAATAAAAAAGTGATTTAATGTCAATTTGTCCCTGAATAATTAAAGGGGTATTTCCACGTCTACCTCCCCTTTGGCTGATTCATCTAAATGCGAACATTCCTCACATGTCAATTTTGCATGGTTAGGTTGATCAGGTTGAATTAAACATGGAACATATGTATATATTTCCATACGTTCGCTATACATCTGGTTACATACTTTCAAAAATTCTTCCCATTCTTTGGGTTTGCAAGATAGCCCTTCAGTGGTGGGAAACAAGTCTCCCTTGGCATTGGTCTTCCATTTCCTGATACCTACAGATTTATAGGGACTATTACAGGCTACATAGTAGGAGCCACCTATATGTACTTTCTTCTCTATTCCTTTGTCTCCTTTAAGAATAGCCTGCAGTGCATGGTTAATTAGTTCAGAAAAATGAACTAATACAACCAATTTTGAGATATTAATCTTGATCCCTGGGTTGGTGACAATCTGACCATCCCATTCCTTTAAATGAATAGACTGCACTTGACCAGTTTCACCATGAAACACCACATACTTCTTGGAGCCTAGATGAAAGGTTCTTCTATAGGTGACAGATAGAGATGCCTCTGAATAGTTCATTGCGGACATCGCCCCATGGCTTTGAGGCTCTATAAGATGATCTTTCTTCTTATTTTTAATCTGTAGAGATAGATCTTTCTTATTCTTCTTCAGAGCAGGTTTCCCTAAAACTTGAGCCTCTGCCATATTCACTGAATGATTTCGTCCTATTTTTTAATTCCTAGATTACAGCTTCAGATGATGTGTAAGGGTTAGAGCGAGAGGGTGGCTTTTTATAGATTTTGAGGTGAGGGGGAGAATATATCACAATTCAGCATATAGGATCACTTACTCAGCAAAAGCTTTGTGTAGGAAAAAATACTTACTCAGCAAAGGCTTTGTGTGAGGAGACTTAAAACAGACTAGTATAACTGATCATTAAAGGAACAAAGAAACTACAATAGTGATTAAAAACAGATTCTATTGATAATTAAATGCAGATAATACAGACAAGTTTATTACTTAATAATTGTAAAGTTAAAGTGACAAAAAGGTTAGTATATCAGAAAGACATCTGCCCGTCCTTTACATCTGTGTCTAACTAGAATTTATAAATAAGTTTTCATCTACTTGGATTTTAGAACATAATGAAGATTTATTATTGGTAGAGTACTGTTCTAAAGTCACAGGTGTCTGTCTTCCATCTGTCTTAGGTAGAGTATTTTTGTAAAATTCACAGCTGACTGTCTTCCATATGTCTTAGGTAGAGTATTTTTCTAAAATTCACAGGTGTCTTTCTTCCATCTGTGTAAGGTAACATCTCGTAACTATTCAATTCATTCAATAATTTTAATGTCTCTTTATCTTCAAGAGGTAGGAGAGAAAAAACTATTTTTGGGCATTATCATTTTCACAAATTCACAGGTAGGTGCATGCCTTTTATGTTCGTCCATTGGTATATCATAGGTCTCCCATTCAATAAGAGATATTTTACACCAGGGGCAGGTAACCTTGTCCCCCTCCCCTGTATAGAGGAAACCAGCACGAGTTAGGGCATCTGGGCGAATGGGGTGAGACTTCGGCCATGTTCTAAATGTAGCATATCTCTCATCATATCCAGAATAATCAGGAACCTTAAATATCCATCTTCCCACGTAGGGTGTGGGTTTATGACATAAATGTAACCCAGCAGAGCTACCACAGGGTGGTTGAATTCTTGGATTGGAGTTATATCTAGCTGGAGAATTCAGTGAAAAGCCTCCAACCGAGGCGGCAGAATGAGTAGAGGCAGACTGAAGATAAGATGACCTAGCATCAGTCTGGTCTTCCACTGGTTTACTTGCTGGATGAACTATCTCGCTATCCTTATCAGTTATGTTGGATGCAGTATTAGAAAACATGTTGCTAGAAGATGCTGTTAGCTTGATAGTTGGAAAACCAATTAAGTTTATAAGCTGAATTTTTGCGTTTATATAGACTGTTAAAATTCTAGTATTCAGCAGTTTTCCAAAGAAAAAGACAGGATTCACTGATTATTAGTTAACCCCAAAGCCCTAACCCTAATCAAAAGTGTATATGAAAGTATGAGATTAAACTGCGACTGTATATGAGGCGAGATATTGCGTTTGTGTGCTTACTCTGAGGTTCGAAATTTCCCGTTAATTTTAATTGGGAATGGGATTTTCAACAGACCTCTAATGTAACTAGCATACATTGTGTAATAAATCAAATATAGCTTTGATAATTCATTTTTTCACAAGTGATATTGTCCCAGTAGGGTAGCATACAAAACCCCCATTAAATGGTTAGCAGACAGAGCCCCATTACAAGAGTTCTAGCAGAAAAAGACCCATTAAACAACACAGCTGTGCGATGATTCAGTTTTCAGTAGAAATATGATGCAGTAGGCTAGAAGACAAAGCCCCATTAAAAAATGGGTAGCAGACAAAGCCCCATTAACCATTTGCAGCAGACAAAGGTCTCATTAAAACAGTTCAACAGTTCTACCCCATTAAAACAAGTCCCATTAGGCAGACAAAGCCCCCCCATTAAAACAGGCTTGGGCTAGCAGACAAAGCCCCCATCAGCAGAAAAAGGGCTATTAGATGATTCAGTTTTCAGTAGTAATATGATGCAGTAGGCTAGAAGATAAAGCCCCATTAAAAAATTTGGCTAGCAAAGCCCCATTAAAACAAAGCTTGGCCTAGCAGACAAAGCCCCATTAAAAACAGCTGTGCTAGCCATTAAACAACAAAGCATGGCCAGCAGACAAAGCCCCATTAAAGTTCCATTAAAAAAACCACAGCTGTGAACTAGTATGGGTAGCAGACAAAGCCCCATTTAAAAGATTGGCTAGCAGACAAAACCACAGCTGTGAACTAGTATGGGTAGCAGACAAAGCCCCATTTAAAAGATTGGCTAGCAGACAAAGCCCCATTAAACACAGCTGTGCTAGCCATTAAACAAAGCATGGCCAGCAGACAAAGCCCCATTAAAAATTTGGCTAGCAGACAAAGCCCCATTAAACATTTGTAGCAGATAAAGGTTCCATTAAAACAGTTCTAACCCTGCCACGAGATCTAGCAGACAAAGCCCCATTAAAACAAAGCTTGGGCTAGCAGACAAAGCCCCATTAAACACAGCTGTGCTATCCCCCCATTAAAATCAGACAAAGAGCTTGCCCATTAAAAAGCACACACTGCCATTAAGCAGACATAACCCCCATTAAACACAGCTGATTTGACAATGCCACGAGATCTAGCAGACAAAGCCCCATTAAAACAAAGCTTGGAGCTAGCAGACAAAGCCCCATTAAACACAGCTGTGCTAACCCCATAAAAATCAGACAAAGAGCTTGCCCATTAAAAAGCACAGCTGTGTGATGATTCATCTGAGTAATAGCTATAAACTATCAAAGTAAAACAAAAGTCCCCATTGAGTCAGTCTCAAGAACCTGTATAGAGCCCAATAACCTGTATAGAGCTAGTATCGACCCTCCCCTACCTAGCCATCCATCTACCATCTGCCCCAGGCAGCTGCACAGCTGTCAAAAAGTGACATGATTGATGGGAAACTCGACTCGATATACACTCGGTATATACTACTGTCGGGTAACCGGGACATACATACAAGTGTGTAAAATTGAAGGAAAATTTCACTTAACTACTCAAAGTAACGTGTTATTTAACATAACCTCAATAATCATATATAGATATGTCCATTTGTATTTAAAAATGTTCCTCAATAATCATATATAGATATGTCCATTTGTATTTAAAAAATGTTTGTTTACATGTGGGTAGGAAATAAAAGATTGAAAGTGAGGCTGTGGTGATTACTAGTGCTGTTTTGCTAACACGATAAATTTTTGGGTTCTTGACATTCATTATTAGACCCCGGAACACTGCTGGACCCAACCAATCTTGGGTTTTCAGGTACCATGTCTCACCCCAGTTTCAATAGGAAGAAATACACAAAAATTTACTCCAAGGCCAGTTGCAAATCTGAACTGAAACTTTTGTGACATTGTGATTATTGGGATTTCTACCATAAAACTCTTCAAAATTCAAAAAAGATCACAAAAAAGAAAAAAAATCAATAGAAACAATCAAACAATGTTTAAAACTAATTTACTTTCCTTTTAAAATGCACAAGCATTTATACTTTAACATAGATTCCTCTCAAAATTCTTTGTATAATACTGGTTTGTGTAAAACCAAAGTCCAAAATTACATTCTTATATAATTAATTAACCACAAAAGAAACAAAAGAAATTCTCCTGAAAAGGACCATGTTAGGGTCACAAGAGTGACCTTAAAACGAAAAAAGCAATCAGTGCCTATGAACGGGTTCTGTATCAGCTGACAGTGTTTTCAGCTGCAAAGTAGAAGCATGTTTATGTTTGGCTATGCTCGTTTGACCTTGAAGGAGAGGCCCAAGGTCAAATCTGACCAAACCAGAATATTTCCAGCCCATGATTTCCTACTTGTTGGTTTCCCATCCCAAATCAATAATAAGCAAGTTATAAGCACTTTTAAGATTGGCTATGCTTGTTTGACCTTGAAGGAGAGGCCCAAGGTCAAATCCGAGCACACCAGAGGATTCCCAGCCCATGATTTCTTACAGGTTGGTTTACCATCCCAAACCTCTAGGACCAATAATAAGCGAGTTACAAGCACTTTAAAGTTTGGTTGTGCTCATTTAACCTTGAAGGAGAGGGCCTAGGTCAAATCTGACCACACCAGAAGATTCCCAGGACATGATTTCCTACAGGTTGGTTTACCATCCCAAACCTCTAGGACCAATAATAAGCGACTTATAAGCACTTTTATGTTTGGCTATCCTTGTTTCATCTTGAAGAGGCCCAATGTCAAATCTGACAACAACAAAAGATTCCCAGCCCAGGATTTCCTATATGTTAGTATACTATCCCAAACCTCTAGCACTAATAATAAGCAAGTTATAAGCACTTTTAAGTTTGGCTATACTCGTTTGACATTGAACGAGGGGCACAAGGTCAAATCTGACCACACCAGAAGATTCCCAGCCCATGATTTCCTACATGTTGGTATACCATCCCAATCCTCTAGGACCAATAATAAGCGAGTTATAAGCACTTTTAAGTTTGGCTATGCCTGTTTGACCTTGAACAAGAGACCCAAGGCCAAACCCGACCACACCAGAAGATTCCCAGCACACGATTTCCTATATGCTGGTATCCCATCCCAAAGCTCTAGGACCAATAATAAGCGAGTTATAAGCACTTTTATGTTTGGCTATCCTCGTTTGACCTTGAAGAAGAAGCCCAAGCTCAAATCTGACAACATCAAAAGATTCCCAGCCCATGATTTCCTATATGTTGGTATACCATCACAAACCTCTAGGACCAATAATAAGCGAGTTATAAGCACTTTTCAGTTTGGTAATCCTCGTTTGACCTTAAACGAGGGGCCAAAGGTCAAATCCGACCACACCAGAAGATTCCCAGCACATGATTTCCTATATGCTGGCATACCATCCCAAAACTCTAGGAACAATAATAAGCAAGTTATAAGCACTTTAAACTTTGCCTATCCTCATTTGACCTTGAACGAGGGGCCCAAGGTCAAATCCGACCACACCAAAAGATTCCCAGCCCATGATTTCCTACATGTTGGTATACCATTCCAAAGCTCTAGGACCAATAATAAGCGAGTTATAAGAACTTAAAAGTTTAGCTATGCTCGTTTGACCTTGAAGGAGGGGCCCAAGGTCAAATCTGACCACACCAGAAGATTCCCAGCCCATGATTTCCTATATGCTGGCATACCATCCCAAACCTCTAGGACCAATAATAAGCGAGGTATAAGCACTTTTAAGTTTGGTTATGCTCTTTTGACCTTGAAGGGGAGGCCCGAGGTCAAATCTGACCACACCAGAAGATTCCCAGCACATGATTTCCTACATGTTGCTTTACCATCCCAAAGCTCTAGGACCAATAATAAGCGAGTTATAAGCATTTTTATGTTTGGCTATCCTTGTTTGACCTTGAAGGAGAGGCCCAAGGTCAAATCCGACCACACGAAAAGATTCCCAGCCCATGATTTCCTACATGTTGGTATACCATTCCAAAGCTCTAGGACCAATAATAAGCGAGTTATAAGAACTTAAAAGTTTAGCTATACTCATTTGACCTTGAAGGAGGGGCCCAAGGTCAAATCTGACCACACCAGAAGATTCCCAGCCCATGATTTCCTATATGTTGGTATACCATCACAAACCTCTAGGACCACTAATAAGCGAGTTATAAGCACTTTTAAGTTTGGCTATGCTCATTTGACCTTGAAGGATGGGCCCAAGGTCAAATCTGACCACACCAGAAGATTCCCAGCACATGATTTCCTATATGTTGGTATACCATCGCAAACCTCTAGGACCACTAATAAGCGAGTTATAAGCACTTTTAAGCTTGGCTATGTTCGTTTGACCTTGAAGGAGAGGGCCTAGGTCAAATCTGACCACACCAGAAGATTCCCAGCACATGATTTCCTATATGTTGCTATACCATCGCAAACCTCTAGGACCAATAATAAGCGAGTTATAAGCAGTTTTAAGTTTGGCTATGCTCGTTTGACCTTGAATAAGGTCAAATCAGACCACACCAGAAGATTCCCAGCACTTGATTTCCTGTATGTTGCTTTACCAACCCAAACCTCTAGGACCAATAATAAGCGAGTTCAAGGCTTAATCTTAGCAAAATTTTATGAACTTATAATCAATCGCCCGTCAATCGGTCAATTATGGCCCGATTGATCCCAATATCGACTGGGCCCTAGATTCTTCCCTCAGGAATGTACATACCAAATTTGGTTGACCCACACCCAGTACTTTCTGAGGAAATCTAGTGAAAAGGAAGTAAATTTTTTTTTTGAATTTTTGATGTGACCTTGATAAAGGTCAAAGGTCAAATTTATGCCTGTCAAAAAATTTTCCCACGCCTATAGAAGAACACTGCCAAATATCATTTGGATATGCCTAATAACAAGGGAGATATTCAAGGGAGGTGATAATGCGGCGGCGGCGGCGGCGGCTGACTGAAAACCAGGGATGAAACCAATAAGTGTCCCCTTTTCAAGGGACGCTTAATTACTGGAAATCTATTTTCTTTACAATGTAATTAAATAATTTTTTTTTTTTTTTACTGACAAATTAATTTACTTGAACAAACAAATCTGGCAAAATTCCAAATATTGCCAATTATATCAGTTTCCACCAAATTTTACTATTATTCAGTGAAAAGTCAACTACAGAAACTCGTAATACAAGTCAAAATATAATTTTTCACAAATAATATTCTCTGCCGTCAGTCAATATTTCACCTCAACATATAATATTAAAAATTTAAAATTGACATTTACAACAGTATTGCTGACTGTCGTCACCGTCAATTTTCAGTACATTAATTCAATCAAAAAGAAATTTCACCGGTAACACTCACTGGCGTCACCGTCAAAATTCAGTGAATAAATTCAATGAAAATTATAGTTCACCAGTAACATTCACTGGCGTCACCGTCAAATTTCAGTGCATAAATATAATGAAAAATTGAATTTCATCAATATCATTCACTGGAGTAAGTGTCAAAATTTAGTGCATTAAATATGTATCAAAATTCAAATTAATACACTATGAAATATTCACCAGTATATTTAAATTTCAACATAAAATACACACTGGATGTTAAATATTCACTGGTGTATTCCAATATTAATTATACCAATAGTGCAGTGAATGTTAAAATACTATTCACCAATCAAAGTCCAATGCACCTCAGTACTATTATGGTGAACACGAAATATTATTCACTAACAAAAATATATCACAAATTCAAAATTATTTCAAATTATAATTTTTCAATCAAAATATATCACAAATTCAAAATTCTTTCAAATTAATTTTTTGAAAGACAAATGCACTGTTTTAATCAGAATATTTAAATTATCCACTAATTCTGACAACAGTGGACCAGCAGTACACAGTCCAATTCAACTTGTCGAAGCCTCATACACTGTATAATGCAGCAATTTACCTCAAAAATCAGTTAAAACAACAAATATGAGGTCAATAACTGATTAATATTCCATTAATAGCAATTTGGAGTCGGAGTCAAATAACAGTGAATTTAATGCTCAAAAATCGGCAAATTCACATTCAAAAATCGGTGATTTTGCGTTAATTACACGCTCGAAATTACCGTGAATTTATACTCAAATGAACCAAAAAACAGTGTATAAACTCTCAACATATCACAGAATTGAATATAAATAAAATTATTGGCACCAAGTAACAGAAATGTGAGTTTTTCACACACTTCTGGTACGAATAAAGTGTTTACTTTATTTGTTTCACTGATCTAAACCTAATTGCACTAAATTTTAACACATGAAATATGGTCCTACAAATGCTAGAACAATAAATTGTTAATGTTACATAGTAAATAAAAGGTGATGGCTTGTATATATTTTGATACAAATGGATTTACCTGGTAAAACTGATGGCGTTACAGGTGACATGTGACGTCACACTGTTGAGTGCTGGGAAAATTCAAGAAATAACATTGTGAAATGACAATTAAAATACTGGTACTTAAAGAGATTGAGAAGACAAGCAAAATACTAGTAAAATGTTGAACATTACAGACATTTTGTCAAGCATTTCCAGTGGTAAACTTCGCAATAATTTGACCAGGAATTTGCTTGTTAAAAAAGTTGTCAATATTTTTCAGCCGTTAAAATACTGATCAACCAGAAAAATAGTTGTTAAAATACTCGCCCGGATTTTGTGTGTGGTTGAAGGAACTTTCTATCTGAAATCAGAGGAAGCATATGAACGAGCTGTGGCTCTTCTAGAAAAAAGATATGGAAACAGTTTTGTAGTTGCAGAGGCATTTCGAGATAAACTACAAGTATTTCCCAAAATACCATCCAGAGACAATAAAGCATTAAGAAGGTTTTCAGATCTGCTGCAACAAACTCTAGTGGTAATGGACCAGATAAAAGGATTGGAGATTCTTAATGATTGTAGAGAAAACAAGCGACTGCTTGAGAAGCTACCTGATTGGCTTCTACAAAGATGGACAAGGATTGTTGCTGACCATCACACTGCATATCCTTCATTTGAGAGGTTTGCTGACTTCATCACTAGAGAGGCAGATATAGCCTGCCACCCAGTAACATCCACTCTGACAAGTAATCAACGAAGACAAGATAACCCGGAAAGACGAAACATGGGCAACAGAACTCTTGCAAACATCAGTCAAGCAAATGACAAACCCTTTTGTTTGCTTTGCAAGAAGTCAAATCATGACCTTCATAACTGTTTTGTCTTCAAGAAGAATACTCCAGAGGAAAGAAAAATATTTTTAATGAAAAGTGGAATTTGCTTTGGATGTCTTTCACATGGACACAAAGCTAAAGACTGCAAGAAAAGAAATATGTGTGAAAGGTGCAGCAAAAACATCCAATCTGTCTCCATGGTGACTACGAAGCACTGAAGACGAACAATGCAGAGAAGAACAACCAAGCATCCAGCATAACAAACCAAGACTCTAGGCATAATTCAGCTCAAGTAGACATTGAGGGTGTATCCCACAAAACTTCACAAAATACGAAGAGTCTTAAGACTTCAATGATTGTCCCTGTCTATTTGTCAACTACAGACTAGCCTTATGAAGAGCATCTCACTTATGCAATGCTCGACACCCAGAGTGACACAACGTTTGTACTTGAAGAAACAAGTTTGAAGTTAAACACAAAGTCTGAGCCAAGCAGACTGAAACTTTCAACAATGACTTCTACTGAAACCATTGAGTGCAGGCGATTCCACAATCTTCAAATAAGAGGCTTGAAGTCCCTTACAAAGATTCCTCTTCCTGTAACATACTCCCGAGAGTTTATACCTGCCTATAGGTCACACATACCAACTTGTGAGACAGCAAAACAATGGGCTCACCTTCAAGGACTAGAGTCAGAAATTCCACCGGACTTGCAATGTGAAGTAGGGCTACTTATTGGCTACAACTTTCCACAAGCATTGGCCCCTAAAGACCACATACTTGGAAGAGGAAATGAACCGTTTGCACAGCAGACCGAGCTAGGGTGGAGTATAGTAGGACGCATAAGTGCTGAAGATGATGGTGAAAATGTAGACAGTATTGGGCTTTCTCACAAGATAATCACAAGACAAGTTCCAGAAAGTATCCAAATCTCTGGTGAATCACCTGAGGAAGTACACTTCATGTGTAAAGCCAGAATAAAAGAAGAAATGGTAACCCCTCAAATTGTGAAACTTTTAGAAGCAGATTTCCCGGAGAGAAGAAATGAAGAGAAGACAATGTCACAAGAGGACAAACAGTTCATGAAAATAGTAGAAAACAGGATTCACAAAGATGAAGAAGGTTACTATGAGATTCCCTTGCCATTCAAAAGGGAAATGCCAGCTCTACCCAACAACAAAGCAATGGCAGAGAAACATTTAACCCATTTAAAGAGAAGACTGATATGTGACCCAAAACTCTATCAAGACTACAAGGCCTTTATGGAACAGATCATTCAGAATGGTGATGCAGAAGAGATAAACAATGAAAAAGAACCCACAAATGCTTGGTATACACCTCATCATGGTGTGTATCATTCAAAGAAGCCAAACAAAATCAGAATTGTGTTTGACTGCAGTGCAAGATACAAAGGCGTTGCATTGAATGATTACCTTCTCCAGGGTCCAGATCTCTTAAACTCTATGGTTGGAGTCCTCATAAGATTCAGAGAAGATCCTATTGCCATCATGGGGGATATACAGAAAATGTTTCACAAATTCAAGGTGAATGAAGAACACAGAGACTATCTGAGATTCCTGTGGTGGGAAAGTGGAAACTTAGAATCACAGCCAAAGTCATACAGGATGAAAGTGCATCTTTTTGGTGCAACCTCTTCACCTGGTTGTGCAAATTATGGCTTGAAGAAACTGGCCATCGATAATCAGAATGAATTTGGAAAAGAAGCAACACATTTTCTTCTAAATGACTTTTATGTGGATGATAGGCTGACAAGTTGCAAAAATGTTGCTGAAGCCATACAGCTGATAGAAACAACAAGACAGATTTGTAAAAAGGCAAATATAAGACTACACAAACTGGTTAGCAATCATCCAGAAGTTCTTCAGTCAATTCCAGAAAGTGAAAGGTCTGAAACAGAGAAGCTAAACATCAATCTGGAAGAAGTGACAATTGAAACAGCCTTAGGAATTCAATGGCGCATTGTGTCAGATGAATTTCATTTCCGTGTCACCCTCGCTGTTAAGCCAAAGACAAGAAGAGGTATCCTGTCTACAGTTGCTTCCATATTTGATCCAATGGGATATATTGCTCCATTCACTCTAATTGGGAAGCAAATTCTACAGGATATGTGCAGAGAAAATGTGGGATGGGATGATCCACTTTCAGAAGATTTAGCCACACGATGGAACCGATGGTTAGATGAGTTACCAGCACTTGCAGACATCAAAATACAGAGACATGTAGCACCCAAGGAATTTGGAGACATAATTTCAAGAGAACTACACCATTTTTCAGATGCTAGCTTTTCTGGATATGGGCAATGCTCATATTTGCGTATAGTCAATGCACGAGGTGAAGTGTTTTGTACATTGATAATGGGAAAATCCAGAGTAACTCCAATGAAAACTATCACGATTCCCAGACTAGAACTCACAGCTGCACTGGTCTCTGTGAAGATAAGAAATCTGTTGATCAGTGAGTTGAAGCATACAGTTACAAGGGAAGTCTTCTGGACAGACTCAAAGATAACTCTGGGTTACATAAACAATGACGCAAAGAGGTTTCATGTGTTTGTTGCAAACAGAGTGCAACAAATCAAAGAAAGCACTAAAGCAAATCAGTGGAGACATGTGCCTTCAAGCAAAAATCCAGCAGACTCTGCCTCCAGAGGACTACTTGCATCTGAGCTGGAAAGGTCGACATGGCTTTCAGGACCAAAGTTTCTTTGGGATATAGAACTGCCCTCAAATGATTCCACAGACATATTATTGTCATCAGATGACCGCAAAGTGAAAAAGGTAATTGTGAATGCCACAAAAACCTCAGAAGCTACAGATGTTGTACTGAAGAAACTTGAAAAATTTTCCAGGTGGTCATCAGCCATTTTAGCCATAAACCTTTTGCGAAGAACTTGTTACAAAGGAAGGGACAGTTATGATCCTGTGAAACACAGGTATGAAAGTGAAATGCTAATAATCAAGAAATTACAAAAGGTTGCATTTTCAGAGGAAATACAGAGACTGGACAATCTTCCAAAGGGGAGCAAACTGTTCAAACTGGACCCCTTTATTGATGAAAATGGTGTACTTCGAGTTGGTGGTAGACTGAAGCTCTCAAGCATGCCATTTGGAGTGAAACATCCAGCAATACTGCCCAAGTCAGGACATATTACTGAACTGATTATACGACACTACCATGAAAGAGTTCAACATCAGGGACGAGGATTCACTACAAGTGAAATTAGATCACACGGTTACTGGATAGTAGGAATGAATAGGGCTGTGTCATCAGTTATCCACAAGTGTGTTCAATGCAGGCGACTTAGGGGAAGCCTGAATTGTCAGAAAATGGCAAATTTAAGTGAGGATCGAACTGAAGCAGCACCACCATTTACTTACTGTGGCATGGATTATTTTGGGCCCTTCATTGTGAAAGATGGGAGAAGGGAGGTAAAACGCTATGGACTTTTATTAACATGTTTCTCATCAAGAGCAGTGCACATAGAGATGTTGGATGACATGTCCACAGATGCATTGATTAATGGCCTCCGCTGCTTTGTCTCTCTGAAGGGCCCTGCAAGATCTATCAGATGTGATAGAGGAACAAACTTTGTAGGAGCATCACATGAATTAAAGCAAAGATTCAATGAACTTTCTGATGACAGAGTTAAACAGTTCCTGATGAAACACAGATGTGATTTCCTCATGAATGTGCCTCATGCAAGTCACATGGGAGGTGTATGGGAACGGCAAATAAGGACAGTGAGAAGCATCTTGTCTTCTCTAATGTTGCAACATGCATCACGTTTAGACTCGGCATCTTTGAGAACATTCTTTTATGAAGCAATGGCTATTGTGAACAGTCGTCCACTCACCACAGACAATCTAAATGTACCTGAAGAGCCTGAGCCATTGACACCAAACCACTTAATCACAATGAAGTCAAGTGTGATTCTACCTCCTCCAGGAAACTTTGAAAAGGAAGATCTGTATTCAAGAAAGCGATGGAAAAGAGTTCAGTTCCTGGCAAACCAGTTCTGGAATAGGTTTAAAAGGGAATATCTTCAAGCACAACAACAAAGACAGAAATGGAACAAAACACACAGAAATGTGAAACTTGGAGACATAGTTGTACTACATGATGATGGTTTGTTCCGTGGCCATTGGAGAATGGGGAAAGTCATTGAAACTGTTGTTGATGAAGACAAACTAGTTAGAAAGGTAAAAGTGTTGATAGGAGACAAACATCTGTCTGGAGATGGGAAGCGACTCTCTGAGCCTTCAGTTCTTGAAAGACCTATACACAAACTGACTGTTCTGGTGGAAAGTTTATAAACTCATTGATTGTTTTATGTTTTATAATGTCAAATTCCCTTTGGAAAATCAAAATGATTTTGGGAGGGACTGTAAATGATGTTCATTCTCAATGCTCCATAAGGCAAAATCTTGCATGAAGACAGTTTGATTTCTGCTAAAGATAAAAATTCTGTATGAGTGCTTTGTGTTACCACTACAGTCTTCTGCATAGCTGTATGAGTTGGTGAGATACTCTTGACATGTTTATGTGTGTAGTTTGGACTTTAAACCTGAAGTTTGTTTTGTTCACTGAAAACAAGCACAATTTTTATTTGAAAAGTTGGTGTTTTGTGTATTTTCTTCTAGTATGCTTTTGAGATATTTAGAGGATCCAAGATAGGTTTAGACAAATGTTTGAAGATAATTGAAGATTATTTGGATTTTAATTGTGCATTTAAGTGACTGCCAAAGCAAAGTCGGTAAGAATACTATTTTCCTTTTATTATTAATTTTACAATTTAAAGACAAGATGCTTTTAGATTTGTGTATTTTAAGTTCTGTTTTGCAGAAGTAGATTTCACAGTAAAATGAAATGGGATTTAGGTAATAAGGCATAGATTTAGCTTGTACATGTAGCTTGGTAAATAGGTCTAAGAAGTAATTAGTTTGGTTTTAAATGCTCCATTATTTCAGATAATTAGTTTTACTCTTTATTACTAATGTTTTATTGAGTAATTATTTTACACTGAAATTGAAATATGATATTTGTCACAGAAAGTACATCTGTTGAATATTATTGAATATCTCATTTGCATGTGGTATGTGTGGTAACAAGAAAATGTATGTATATATGTTTGTTTGTTCGTTTGTTTGTTTGTTAGCATGTCCAGGTTATTGTATTTACAGTTGACGGTCAGAATAAATGCTGATCAGTGAATGACAAGTTTTAATGCGCAGTTACAAGTGGATTCCCATGGTATATATTTTGTTGGCATAACAAAGGGTAAAATGTAAATACATGTAATGGTATATTTTAAAAATGACTTAAGGGGCTATCAACGCAAGTACATAGAATTTGTTTACGTAACGCTCACCAGACGTCGCAGCAAAAACTGTTGTCGTTGTCAAGCAGGAACTAGTTTTGTATTGTTTACGACAAAGAAATGTACGTCATAAAGTTTCAGTGAGGACTATGGGTGGATTAGATTTGTGATGTTTTTCTTCTTTTTGGAAACTGCTCATCTGGTTGTTGTATACTTATGTTTGTACTTTAATTCAAATACTGATAGTAATTCATGGTAATCCTGTTACTGCTATTGAAGGGGAAAATTTGAACTCAGATTTCCATTCCACAACACTAAATTTTTTTTCATTCAAAACATTTTTATTTTTGGAAAAACCGATCCTCCATTTCTGGAAACAAATTGTCCCAATCTAATCCAGCCAATGTGAACCAACAATGTTTTTTTTCTGTTAGTCTCTGCCTCTCTCTCTCTCTCTGTGTAAATTTAGTAGGTGAGAAGAAAAGGACAGTATTGATTTTGTTGTAGTTGGTCTTCATAATAGCTGAGTGTTATGTATCATATGTGTACATGGTGTGTGTATATACATTGACTGTGGTGCAACGGAAAGAGCATTTCATGATTTTAACCTCACATATTGTATACATGTGTTACTTAATGTTCTTACTTCAGTTTTTTTTTCTGAGGGGAAAGGACCTTATACTTTATTCATCACTGGTCAACAGACATGAAACCAACAGTTTTTAACATCTTTAGAGTTTTTAACATCTTTCCAACAGATTACAGTCTTTGGATGGCCAATAAAACTTTTGTTTACAATTCAGCCACCTCTTACAGTACAGTACGTAGTAAAACAAATTCAATCCCCATAAAATACAGTTCTCAAAGTCGTAAAATAAATACAGATCAATTCAGCCAATAGTGTGTTATATATCAAATGTTAAGTTTTGACTCAAAGTATGTTTGCAGTTTATTATCTGTTTAGGCATGATATTTACAAAGTGATGAAAACTGCTGTTTTGTATTACTACGCTATAGCAACAGGGAAAAAGTTTTCAAAAGTGAGTGAAAAAATGGAAATACATGCCTTACTTTCGTGACAGAAAATCAATGATAAAATGTTGAGAATGAGGCCATAATGAAATATACACTGCTCAGAAAAACAAGCACATTAATTTGTATGATTTATTTTTTGGAAAAGAATTTCCTCTGATTTTTAAACATAAGGAATATGGGAAAGTTTATAAATATTGAGAATGTGCAAAGTAATGTGATTTCATTTTTCAGTTTTACAAATTAATATCAAGCTTAAATAAAAATCTAAATCATTCAAAATTTTCGTGAGATACTTTTCTTTTGAGTGGTGTGTGGAAAACCAAAGTTTGTTTTTCTTTGATATGCTTTTTCGGTCACGGACAGAAGTCATGTCTTATGTATAAGGTGATCAAAATTACACCACTTTTAGTTTGTATTTGTCATGAGTATTTATTGTTTATATAAATTGTAGTTTAAATAAAAACAGCTAAAACAATTTATTTCAATATTTTTTTCATTTATAAAGCATTTAAGGTAAAAATAAATGTGTATTTATGGATTTAATATGACTTTAAGACTCTAAAAATTACTACCCAGAAAAGGTAATTCAAGTCTTTGTTCATCAGTTTGGTTTGCTTTGAAAACGATGCGTTACGTTGATAGCCCCTTAAGTCTGCCCGGCAGTGGTCTTAAAGTTTTGTGAATCCCATTTTGTCTAAGCAAAAAAAGTCTTAACTTTATGACAAAATTCTTGCACAGTTAAGACTTTTCTCTTAAAGTTATGACATTTTTTTGCTTAAGACCTTTTGTGAATCCCGGCCCAGGGGAAAAATCCACACTTGAAAAGCTCTGTGGAGAAAAGACCTCAGGAGAATCCCCTCAAATTTCTCCAGTGGAGAAAACCCCTCAGCCAGTTTCGCAACCTGTGGATAAAAGTCCTCATCCTTTTGTGGGAACTGTGGAGAATAGCCCTCAATTTTATACAACATTATATAAGATGTATAAATGTATTCAAATTTCTAAAAAGGCCTCAATTTCCTGCAACAACATATAAGATATATAAATGTATTAAATTATTATATAAATGTATTAAATTAGATATATTAGATTATTTGTATATAATATATTAAAGCATATAATACCATTTTTTAGAAAATTGAGGGCTTTTCTCCACATGCCCCAAAAAGGCTAAGGGCTTTTCTCCAGAAGCTGCAAAACTGGGTGAGGGGTTTTCTCCACAGGAGAATTTTGAAGGGTTTTCTCCTGGGAGTTTTTTTCCACAGAACGATTCTGGTGAGGGCTTTTCTCTGTTTCCCAGCCAGACATTGATGGTGTATTGTATTTATCATACTCAGCACAATATCTCTTTTACTTTATGACTTGAAGCAAAAGTACTACCCAAGCTCTCTAATGAATTGCATTCTCATTACTGAATATTGATTATAAGATTACTGCAGTATATGGTTAGTTTCTTTTCATGAGCATGAATGAAAAGGTACAGCTTAAAATCTATGATTTAAAGGCAAAGTAATTTTACAAATAAGAAGTTCGGAGTTGGTATTTTAAGGTATGTTTAGCATTCAGGGTAATATTTAGACAGGCCCTTAAAATTCCCATTTGAGGGTGTCTAACCCACACCGTAGTGACAGTCTGTGATTAGATGTCAACAGATATAAGTGAAAAGTAATATATTTCCTCTCATGCCACAGTAGTTGATTAATTAGATGCAATTAAACATAAACTTCATACTTTTGTGCTGAGCTTATCAGGCAGTGGGGGTGTCCAGTACCAGGGCTGACATTATCAGTAGACCAATGTTCATTAAAAAATCATACATTTACACTTAATTTTTGTGTCACCAGCATTTATGCTGCGTGGCATATACAGACTGCCTCGCTATATCATTTTCTGGTGTCGTCGTCTGTCGTCACACTTTGTATTCTGGACAGTATCTCAAAAATGGCTTGTCAGATTTAATTCAAATTTAACATGTGGATGTAACTGCTCCTCAGGGTGTGCTGTACAGTTTGGTTACCTTAAACTCCCACTAGTAAGATACTTATATTGAGTTTAAGTTTTTTTGTTTCTGGACAGTATCTCAAAAATGGCTTGATGGATTCAATTCAAATTTGGCATGTGGTTGTAACTAGTTAATAGGTGTGCCCTATTTTAAGGTGACCTTAAACTCCCACATATCAAAACCATATGTCCAGTTTACGCTTTTCTTTGTCCATGGAGTATACTGAAAATAACTTTTGCATGTATATGTAACTGGCCATAGGTAAGTGCCATAGAATAAGGTGACCTTAAACTCCCAGTAATAACAGAATTATATTCACTTTAAGTTTGGTAATTTTTGAACAGTATTTCAAATATTGTGCAATTCTAGGCATATTTCAGTTGTGGATGTAACAAACGTTGAACAGAAACTTCAGAAAAAGATTACCTTAAACTCGTTACCATATATCGCAGTGCAAACAAATTACGAGTTTAAGATTGGGACAATACTTTTGGTGTTTGGAAGATGTTTTATATGCTAATTAAGACTTTTTACATTCATATTCATCATGTACATATATCTCCACCAAAAATGGTCTCTTTTGTCAGGTTATAATAAATTGCTGATATTTTATAAATTTATGAGTTTAAGATTACATTAGTTTGTGCTACTAGCAGCTATGATGGAAGACATACGTGGTCAGTGTTGTCGTTACACTTTCCAGACAGTATCTCAAAAATGGCTTGATGGACTCAATGATCAGCAGTTACCTTGACTACTCCAATTCCCTACTTTATGGCGTAAGTAAATACAATGTAGCTAAACTCCAAAAGATTCAAAATGCCCTTTGTAGAATTGTTTTTAGACTTGATAGAACTAGCCATGTCACTCCCTTTCTTCAAAAACTACACTGGCTCCCTTTCAAGGCTATCAAATTCTCTCAACCCATATACCTATCATCCTTGATCAAAACCAGTTGTTTAACACGTGGAAATCGTCTTTCTCTTTCCTCAGTCTCTCACAAAAAGGCCATTGGTAGGCGAGGTTTTGCAATGGCTTCCCCCACAGAATGGAACAGACTCCCACAATCAGTATGATCACAACAAACAATAACAGGTTTCCGTAGCCAGCTAAAGACCTATTTGTTTAGACTAGCATATCCTCCACCATAGTACATCTCCCTGGCGGGTGCTAATTTTGGATCTCAACCTGACACGTCCCTGGACTTTCCCTTTTTGACCTCAAGCGCATTAGAGGATGTTACATCAATTTTGCGCTATATAAATGTTTCTATTCTATTCTATTCTAATTCAAATTTGACATGTGGTTGTAACTGATTTTCAAGGTGTGCGCTATTTAAAGGTTACCTTAAACTCTCATGTATTAAAACATTTTGTTGAGTTTACATTATTTTTCCATAGAGTATACTGGAAATTCCTTTAGAAATTTTGCATGTATATGTAGCTTGTCACAGGTAAGTGCCATAGAATAAGGTTACCTTAAACTCCCAGTAATAACAGAATTATATTTACTTTAAGTTTGGCAATTTTTCAGCAGTATTTCAAACACGTTGCAATTCTAAGCATCTTTCAAATTGTGAATGTAACAAACCATGAAGAAAACCTACAGGAAAAGATTCCCTTAAACACCCTATCTGAAACTGTGGCCTTATCTGCCACTGTGGCCTAGCGGGTAACACACTTGTCTAGGAACTCAGAGGACGTGGGTTCAATCCCAGGTACAGGCAGATACATAGTGGCTCGGATGACCACTTAAAATGGCAGTCCTCTGTCATTGGGTCCTATCCCCAGTGGCAGGCTAAAGAACCTCAAGGACGTTGATAAATGGTCATCCTTGAGCCTCTATCTTCCAGTTAGGGGAATGTCAGTTACTTGTGAGTTGGGGCTGTACCTGTACAGTTGGATTGGTTAAATAGCGCTTTGAGTCCTGTAGTATATGGAGATATTGCGCTGAGTATAAATACACAATACAATACAATACACAGCTCCAAACTAACTTTGAGTTTAAGGTTGGGACAATTTTTTGGTGTTTGAAAGATATTTGATGTGCTAATTAAGACTTTATTCTTTCATATTCATCATGTACATCTGTCTACACCAAAAAAGTCTCTTTCGTAAGGTTATAAGGTTAACTTATGAGTTTAAGGTTGCATTACTTTTGTATCACTAGCAGCTATATTGGAGGACAAATATGGTCAGTGTCATTGTCACACTTCCTTTCCAGAGAGTATCTCAAAAATGACATGGTGGATTAAATTCAAATTTGGCATGTGGATGTAACTGGTCCTCCAGGTGTGCCCTATTTTAAGGTAACCTTAAACTCTCATGTATTGAAAAGTTATTTGTTGAGTTTACATTTTTTATTTTTCAATAGAGTACACTAAAAATAACTTGAGAAATTTCATCCAAATTTTGCGTATATATGTAACTGGCAATAGATAAGTATCATACAATAAAGTGACCTTTCAAATACTGTGCAATTCTATGCATGTTTCAGTTGTAGATGTAACAAACCTTAAACATAACCTTCAGGAAAAGATTACCTTAAACTAACATTGACTTTAAGTTTAGGACAATTGCTTTAGTGTTTGTAAGATATTTGATGTGCTGAGATTTTTTCATCGATGTTCATCATGTACATACTATTTAGATAAAAAGAAAAAGGTCTATTTTGTAAGGTTACAATAAATTGCTGATATTTTAGAAACTATTGATTTTAAGTTGCAACAGTTTGGTGTCACTAGGCTGTGATGGATCACCTATAGGACCAACATCGTCATCACACTTTATTTCTGGAAAATAGGTAAAAATTTACTTGTAGGATGAAATTTAAATTTGGCATGTGGGTGTCATCAATATGTGCCCTATTTAAAGATGACCTTAAACTCCCACTTATAACACAGTTATATTGAATTTTACTTTTGCGATTTGTGGGCAATAGCTTGAAGATGGCATCACAGATTCAAATCAAATTTGGTACGTGGGTGTAACTAGTCTTCAAGGTGTGGCCTATTTTAAGGTGACCTTAAATTCCTAGTGATAACATAACTATATTAAATTGAAATTTTTCAATTTCTGGAGAGTATTTCAAATCTGCATGACAGATTTAATTTAAATTTGGTATGTTGATGTATCTTGTCGTGAAGGTGTGGCCAATTTTAAGGTGACCTTAAATTCCTTTGTGTAAAAGAATCTTACTGAGCTCAACTTTTTCTATGAGTCCAGAAAGTATACCAAAATGGCATGACATATTTGATCTATATTTTGCAGTTACATGTAACTGATGTTACAGAAATGCCCTAAGACTACATTGAGGTGACCTTTAACTCTCAGTAATGGCATAATTCTAATTACTTTTCTTTTAAAATTTTGATAATATCTTAAATTATGTGCAATAGATTTTAAGCACATTTAAATTTTGGATATAAATAACCTTGAACAGAGTATACATGATTAACATGACCTTAAACTCTTAATATTTGCATTGACTTACATTCAGTTTAAGGTTAGAGCAAATTTTAATGATATTTTGGCAATATTAAAGTAATAGTTGAGAGTTTTCATTTAAATTAAACATGTACATGTATCTAGACCAAAATATGACGTTTATTGTAATGTTACCATAAAAACCTGAAAGTTAAAGAAGTGAGTTTAAGGTAACAACTTATTTTAATTATTATATCCATCCTGCTGGACATGGATATTATTTTGCCTTTCCCTCTGAATCACCGTTCATTGCTGCTCATTTACAGGTACAGTTTTTTAAGTGTCTCAGCTAAATTTGGTCTGGAGGTTTAATGGCATGGGAGTTTGTGTGAGATTGTTTTCTTGGCAATATCTGGCAACAATTGTTGCCGTGGCAACACTTTTTCATGTTTCTTGGGCTTTAATATCATTTTGGGGGTTCTTTGCAATCCGAACCCCTGCATGGATTGGAGCTGATTAGCTTTTTAACGATTACTGACAACAAGTGTTGCCAAGTGTTGCCATAGCAACCCTTTTTTCTGTTCCTTGGATTTATAAATATTTTATGTGTTCTTTGCCATGGCAACACTTATTTTGTTTCTTGGACTTACAACTATTTTTATGTTTTTTTTGCTGTCCATATCCCTACGCAGATTGCAGCTGATTAGTTTTTCGGCAACACCTGGCAACAAGTGTTGCCATGCTAACTGTTCTGCATGTTTGTTTTTCCAAACCCCTGCATGGATTGGTCCTAATTAGCTTTTCAATGATGCCTGGCAACAAATGTTGCCTTTACTTTTTTGTTTCTTGGACTATTTTTATGGACTATATTTTGTTTCTTGGACTATTTTATGGGTTCTTTGCTTTCCATACCCCTGCACAGACTGGAACTGATTGGCTTCTCGGGAACACCTGGCAACAAGTGTTGCCATGGCAACACTTTTTAAAGTTTCTTTGACTTCTATTTCTGTGAAATTTTTGCATTCCAAATCCCTGCATGAATAGGAGCTGGTTAGCTTTTCAGCAATATCAGGCAGCTAGTGTTGCCATGGCAACACTATTTTCTGTTTCTATGTTATGGATATAAAAAGTCCTGAAGAAGACATGTATGGTAAAGTGACCTAACACTCCACAAGATTAAACAATGATCTTGCTTGTTTGCTCTGTCACAAAATTGCGGACAAATATAAGTCCTTCTTTCCTCCATGAAGAGAGGAGGTGGACAAATATAAGTCTTCATACACTTTATTTCTCTTTCACACCGTCAATCCAAACTGTCAGTACACCTCTGGACAATGTCCCTACCAAATATAAACTCAATACAATACAACTTGGGACACAGTGCAGAATTATGATGATGAGCAGACATGAGTAGCAGTTAGTGCAATATTGATGTTGCATAAACTGTAGAAAGGGATTATATGGGAGGGGATTAATAATAATTCCTCTATTACTGTTACACCTAGGGCTCATTCTGCTGACCATCTCTCTGTAGAAGGGAGCTTAACTTGAAGCTGAGTGTATAAATTAACCATGATATTAAATTACAAAAATCTGACCCTCTTTAATATTTTATGATTTTATTTAACCTTTGGCAAACATTTCATATTTATGCATAAACAAAACTTTTGACAGTGATTATAAATATACCAGCAGCATAAACATGTCAACAAACACTGTCTTTGCTCTTTATAACTATTTATATAACTTTTGATATTTCCAAGCAACAGTTAGTCATTTAACAAGTTTTAATTGTCTAGAGATTGAAACACTACTACAATGTCATTTCTGAACACATTGCAAGAAACACAATTCATAAAAAATTAAGAATTACAGAATAAAACAATTTTTTGACAATATTGTGGTTTATAAAATCTGAGGACATCATAAATACATATTGCCGAGAAAGAAATGTTTTATTTCATTCATTATAATGAAAGTGTTCATTATTCATCTTTCTTCTTTACCAATAATTGTATACAAAAGTGCAAGAGTCTGCCTTTAAAAAGATCAGGCTCTAAAAGGTATAAAGGTCCTTTTAAATACAATGAATTGTGACATCACAAAACCAATTCCTTTTTTTGTCATTTACTATACCCAGTTTTTCTAAAAAGAGACTGAAGAAAATCAATATCCACTGCTTGTTGTTCCACTTGGTTTTTACATGACCATTGTATAAATTTTTAATATTGAAACTTTAAACCTATACAAAGGTATAATTTTGAAGCATTTCATGCTATCATTATTTAAAAATATATTACAATACTTTTATTTCCTAATTGGACAGCTTGTATCTACATTTCTCACAACCAAGAATCACCATACTTTAAAAAGCTTTGCAATGATTACATTTGCAGCTCATGCAAGTGAAGACTTTAAGATGAAATATATATGCATAAAGAGATCTTAAGTCTAAGACAAAAGTAGTCTCAGCTTTGAGATTTGGTCTCAGCTGGGACCAAGTCTCAACTTTAAATTTGTATTCACAAATAGGTTCTCAGCTGAGACCAAGCTGAGACCATTCTCAAGATTTTCTAATGTAAACAAACCATAAACTTGCAAATATATCCAACATTTTTTAAAGATCAATAGTTTTTGTGTGTTTTAATTCTTAACAAAAATTATACTACTAAAATAAAAAATAAATAGAAAATTGTGTCAAATGTTTTTTATTTTGCATGTCACATGATCTACTTCTTTGTTGCTATGCAGTCAGAAAACACCATTGAAAAGTGTCTCAAAGTAAGGTACTTTTGAAACCAAAGTTTGGGCTATCCGTTGTTACAAAAGTTTAGGCTAAGTATTATATATGTTGTAAATTATTTCTACTTTATATTAAGCCATAAAAAGTAAAAACATGAATCTCAGTTAAGGTGAAATAATGCTTGAGACTTTTGCCCAAATATTTGAGACAACTATATACCAGTCTTAAGTTTGAGACCAAATGTGAGACTAAATTTGGTCTCAACTATTTTGTGAATAGCTAACAAGTTTGAGACCAAAAACAGTCTCAGATTTCAGACCAAAACTTGAGACTTGAGACAAAATTTGGTCTCAGCAAGTTTCATGAAAAATGGCCCAGGGTGATATTTTTTTTATCAAAAATGGGCAATATCACTTCATATAATACACAAATCCTGTAATTTGCTTGGCTTAAACTCACTTTAGGTATAATAATATATCATACTCAAAGAAAGAAAGTATTTATTTCCATATATGACTCTATATAATTGTTTATATACCTTTATAAATCAGCAATGCTTGTTAAAAAGACAAAATGACCCCCTCCCCCAAAAAATATGTACAAAAGGATTTTCTAAAATGGAATAAATACATTAATTGCCTAAAAATAATGATCTGCAAATTTGTCCCTAAATATAGATAACTGATGTTTTGCGAACTACATTTTACAAAGTCAAATATCAAATTTTAATGGAATGCATTCTCTTAAATATAACTTTCACCAAATTGAAAAGGAAAAAAAAGTCCTCTATATTAAATGATTGGTCTGCACTCTATGAGGCTTTTTAAATTGACAAATTTTGGTAATTAGAATTACTAAGATGTTGTATTTCTGGAAGAAACAATGCTATACTTGATGGTTTTTGACATATACATATATATCAAATTTAATTTTTGTTTGTGGTATAATGGTGCATGCAGCCCAAACCTCGCAAATTTATTCCTGAAAGTTCTGGACGACTTATCCCTGGTTTTGGCATGGAAAATTACTTCCTTTAGGATTTCGTCATATTAGCGTCGTTTAAAATATATATGTACACTGTATGCGTATGTTGTTTGAACATGGTGTGTTGTAATGCTGTTATCTTTTAAAATATGTCTGTGTTGTTCTATACGTACCCCTTTGTCTTGTGTGTATATTGTGCCAGTTCAGTGAGGTTGTGGGGACGCCGTGACCTCTCGGTTATCGGAGATGCCCGGTGTAACGCAGGGTAATGACTCCCGTTATATTTTGCACTTCCCCTCCTTTGATCTTTACTGCTCAGCCAGTGAAGTTCGTCACCCCAGTGAATTTCGTCACCTGCATTTTATGGCAATATTAAAGAATTTTTACATGGGTGGACACAAAGATAAACGGTGGACACGAAGATAAACGTTTTTTGGAATGAAAAATAAAGCCATGTAAACAACAAAATCATATACATTACATATTAAAATAGACTGAAACAAATATTTTTATGATATTTCTTGGTTATTTGGTGAATTATTTTTGTTTATTCAACGAAAATATGCAAATTTCCGAAAATCGTTTATCTTCGTGTCCGTTTATCTTTGTGTCCACCCGTGTACTGTCCATTTATGCCATACATAATTGTTTTTGGGTATACACACAATTTTGCGGAGCAACAAAAGTGCACCGAGATGTTTCAAATGTTACAGATAAAAAAGACTGCACAATTTTGTTAATAGACTGGAAATAGGTACAACAATCATATACCTTGCCGTTGAAAGAAGCTATTCCATTTATTTAACAGAGTGGTTATTTATCGTTGTGTCTTTTATCGACGGTCGTCTATTATCGACGGCCGCGCATTAATACATTGTAGTTCTGTGAACATGATTTTTGTCTCCGTAAAATTACATATTAAATAAAAGGAAGGATTGCAGAATTCCCCTCCCGGAAGTAGAAAGGCGTAGGAATATCATTGAATTTATTGTCTGCGATAATATAGTTCCTAAGTAAATGGAAAATAAGAGACGTGGACAGGTAGACATGTAGGCAGGTAGACATGTAGGCTGGTAGACATGTAGGCAGGTAGGCTGGTAGACAGGTCGGCGGGTCGGCAGGTAGACAGGTCGGCAGGTTTGCATTAGAGATGTTAAACCAGCCGACCTGTCTACCCGCCGACCTGCCGACCTGTCTACCCGCCGACCTGTCTACCCGCCTACCTGCCTCTTTCTTAATTCTTTATATAATATATATATATATTTTATATATCTATATATTGACGGAACTACTTTCATGTATTTCCGGGAGGGGAATTCTGCAATTCAGCCAAATAAAATATTAATTTATATTTTAAATATGTCACATAATTTCAAATGCTGGTATTGCTTCGAATTTGATAAAATTAAGTTTCTTAATACATGATACAGTAAAATCCCGATTTTGTTAAGTGCATTAATGCATCAATTTTTAAAGTAAAATAAAACATGGTTGTCATTGGCAACGCTCATGAATTTCCGTGAAATATGCAAATTTTATCCTAATAAAATACAGTTATTTGTGTAAAAGGCAAATAGATTTATGTTATTTATTTTGCAATATAAAAAAATCTACATATTTTACGAAGTTGATTTTTATGTAGTCCATTGTCACAGACAGCATGTGTTAGTTCAGCAGCCAATACAAAAACTAGGGCAGGGTCGGTAACACCGGTATCTCGGTATCGAGACCAATTCACTTCAACACCGTGGTGACACTTTACAGCCGGTATTTCGAATGTCCGTATATAATATTGTGAGAAAACGTCAAGTATTAGAAACAAACCTCAAATTTGAAGAAATAACAAACTTTTATTGAGTATTTTCATATATTTTGACACTTTTATAGTGATTTCTGTCAGAACTTCAATGTTTTCTTTTCGCAAAACTTATTTCCGGTTGGTGGGCCTATTTGATTGGGGATATGCTAGAACGCAATTTCTTCTTTCGGTATCCCGGAATCGGTACGGTTTTACACTGGCGAGATACCGAAATGAAAAATATGCTACCGACCCTGCCCTAACAAAAACACATACGTATGCCATAAAATAATTTGATTTTTTGAGGTTATAAAATAAATAACCATGCCTGTGGTCATTAACATAAAAACAACGTGATTTACCTCGACACAAAATGGAAGAAATAGCTTTCAAAACCAACTTTAAAAATTAATGATATAATTGTCTACGAAAAAAATTTTATGTGCACACCTTCAAAAAGGTATGTTATTTGCTATTTTTATGATAGAATTGCAACAGTTATTCATTTTATTTATTTAATTATCGATTAAAGGGGACAAAGGAAAAAAATAAAACGTTTAGAATATATTTTAAAGACCATTAATATTGATTTTATTTTACCGTTGATAACAGACAACCATTTCTAAATAAAAAACACCATACACACATAAATTGAATCAAATAAAATAAAGTGAAATAACTTAAAATAGTTGTCCTGTCATAGTTGTACTTGTCAAACAAACAATATATTTTTAAATTTTAAGTTTGAAATATTGCAAGGACTGATCAAAGAAACGAAAATGAATTAAAATGCGTATGACCGTCGAAAACTGGCAACGCAAGGATACCCAACGGCTGTGTACGCTAGTTGTGATATTGGTCTAGCGTACCCAACGGCTGTGTATACAAGATTTATATCATCGCTAGCGTACCCAACGGCTATGTACACAAGATCAGTGCTAGTGCACCCATATTTTAATCACTTCTTCCTTAAATTAACTTTGTTAAAATGTAACAATAAGCTGAATAAGTTTAATTGAGAGAGTGGTCCTTGGCCCATTTCTGACTATTCAAAAAAATTCCTTAAATATTAATTACTTCACCATGCCTTGGATACAGACCTGTTGAGTAAGCTATGAAGGGTACTGATATCGAGTGCACAACCAATGAGAAATTGGGCAGGCTGTAAAAATATTGGAGTTGTTGGGTACACTAGCAGCGATATAGATCTTGTGTGCACAACCACTGGGTATGCCAGCAATGATACTGATCTTGGGTGCAAAACCATTGGGAACACAGAGTTTACTGCCTTGGGTACAGGGTAGTTGGGTATGCCAGTACCTTAAACAGCTTTTGGTTACACTAACAAAAGAAAATATCAATGACGTTAATCTAGGGTACATAACCATTGGGAAAACAGAACTTAGTGCTTTAACTGGATGCAGGAGAGTTGCATATGCCATTAGTCTACATACACAGCCGTTGGGTATGCTAGCAGTGATATAGATCTTGTGTACACAACCGTTGAGTAGGCTAGACCGATATCACTGTTAGAGTACACAACTGTTGGGTACACTAGCAGTGAAATACATCTTGTGTACACAACAGTTGGGTACACTAACAATGCTATTGATGTAGGGTGCACAACCATTGGGAACAAAGGGTTCACTGCTTTGATTGCAGGATAGTTGGGTATGCCGTCAGTGTACATACACAGCTGTTGGGTATGCTAGCAGTGATATGGGTCTTCCATACACAGTCTTTGGGTAAGCTAGACCCATATCACTGCTAACGTACACAACCGTTGGGTAGGCTAGCAGTGAAATAGATCTTGCATACACAACTGTTGGGTATGCTAAGAAAGTTATTGACCTAGGGTGCACAACCATTGGGAACATAGGGTTCAGTGCCTTGGGTGCAGGGTAGTTGGGTATGCCAGTAGTGTATATACACAGCTGTTGGGCAAACTAGCACTGATATAAATCTTGCGTACACAGCCGTTGGGTACGATAGACCGATATCCCTGTTAGCGTACCCAACCATTGGCTATGCTAGCAGTGAAACTGATCTAGTGTACACAGCCTTTGGGAACATAGGGTTCAATGCCTGGGGTGCAGGGTAGTTGGGTATGCCAGTAGTGTGTGTACACAGCCGTTGGGCACACTAGCACTGATATAAATCTTGGGTACACAGCCGTTGGGTACGCTAGACTGATATCTCTGTTAGCGTACCCAACCGTTGGGTATGCTAGCAGTGATATAAATCTTGCGTACCCAACCGTTGGGTACGCTAGCAGTCAAATAGATCTTGCGTACCCAACCGTTGGGTACGCTAGCAGTCAAATAGATCTTGCGTACACAACCGTTGGGTACGCTAGCAGTGAAACTGATCTAGCGTACACAGCCGTTGGGTAAATATCCTCTACCTTTATTTAAATGTGAATATTGCCTGTCCTTGAGTGCTTTTAAGGCAGGTGACGAAATTCACTGGGGTGACGAAATTCACTGGCCGACCAGTAGGGGAATAATTATCTTGCAAGCAATATTTTGCACCCCCAAACAATAGAGGGATTATAGGGATCAAAATATAGCAGACAGGGCTGCAAGTAGACGTGGTTACCTCGGCTCTACTTACTTGTGTGTAGAGCCGTGGCACGACCCCACATAAAACTAGAGATTTGCATAAAACACAAATACCATAAAAATTATACACACAACTGTTCCCACAACTATTTTGTTACATTGACCTCAACAGTCCGTCAACATGGAAAAATATTTGACAAAAAAAATTAATTATATTTCCTCATTTCAATACTTTTTGGACCATTTCTCCAAAAATTTGAAAATGCTCTTTTGTTATAAAAGCTGTATAAAATAGCATATATGTTATACACATATTGTATTTGTTATGTCCTTGATTTAATATCAACTGCTTTTAAATATATCAAACCATTTTGAGTCATTTTATCAAGTTTTATTCAACAGAAAATGATTTTTTGCAAATCTCTAGTTTTATGTGGGGTAGTGCCACGGCTCTACACGCAAGTAAGTAGAGCCGAGGTAACCATGTCTAGGCTGCAAGTAGACCGAGTTTCTGTCCCATCGCCAATTGTTATTGATACGGTATACTAGTGCTGGGACGATGTTTGCAAACTTCGGTATTATCGCTCGCTGGCTCGTTGTCAATCAATGATCGGTAAAATTTAAGTACAACCGATATTTGCTAAATCCATTTCTTTGCAGCTTTTTAGTCACAATAAAATGCTTACCTTAATAATATTTTGTAAAAATATGAAATAGTCATCAGTTAAAATCACAAAACTAGCTGTGAATGCAATAAAAATAACGTAAATAGAAACACCTTGGGGTTTTCCAACTGTTGTCAAGGTAATCATAAAATCAGCCAATCACAAGTGAGGATACATCAAGCATGGTCTGTTAGTGAGGGAGACGTCTGTGAATGGCTTTTAGGTTTTATTTTGGTCATATTTGTGTTAATTTGTGTGTATTTTACTTGTTATCATTTAATATTTGATTTTTCTGTCTGGTTTACACTTTTGACTCCATATTCGGAAATGTTCGAAGTTTGGTCACAAATGTCCGATACGAACATCGACAGGGAAAATCCAAGCGATCTCCCAGCACTACGGTATACTGATGGACACAATGGTGAGGGACAGAGCTCACATGTACTTGTTTTCTGTGTAAATTTGAACTGTTGGAAATTATTGCTTTAACCTTAGAAATTCTTTGATACGTCTACATAGCTATATCTAGGTTATAATACATATGTTGTTGCACTAAACTGCTTTTACAAGCCAGGAATTTTTTTTTGCAGATAGCAGTGCACTGTTAAAGGTTTGTTTACATTTTAAAAATAGGTTGAACTGTACACATATCAGTAGGATAGGCATTAAATATTAGTGAACGGCACATATACATAGCTCAAAGAATGTAAATAACACTTTATACTTGAGAAATTATGTGTACGAATATGCCGTTCAAAATTTACACAGAAAACAAGTACATGTGAGCTCTGTCCCTCGCCATTGTGTCCATCAGTATATCAATAGCAATTGGCGATAGGACAGAAACTCGGTCTAGGCTGCAAGATGATGATAATCACCCCCTGCTACGTAGATATTTACTCCCCTCTCTGTTATAAGAGACAATAGGACAATACACTAGTGTGTTTATTTAGTCAATTGGACAGTTGTCAATACATTTATATCAGTAACAATGCCTAAGACTCTTTTGGGTGTTTTTTGGGTGATGTATGCAAAATGATTGACTTAATTGCAATTTTTAAGTGTTTACATGCTAAGTTCTTAAATAGACAGTTTCCCATTTAACCTAGCCAAAAGATGCAACTTTATATGCATATCAGTGTGTTGTAAGGCTGTGACTTTGTTAGAAAAACGACACCGGGTATTCTTCTTGCAAGAACTGATCCGAATTTGGAATTTTGGATAACCGTCTTTTTAGTTGTCACCCATTGGAAGTAGCAGAGAGGCAAACATGGCGGATGATGTAAACAAAATATTACAAAAAATTATGTTAAATATTTGTATAAATAAGAAAATTACGTGAAAAACTATTAGCAGTTAGAGAAATTTGACAGAATATTGAGGTTTACTCACGTTTTTCATTGTTTTACAATATATTTAATACATTTTCAGTTACCCGCTTCATCACTTTGTACTCAGTTTCTTACAGACTTCGAACCATTTTCGGGTAACCGGGTAACCTATCGCAGCCTTAGTGTGTTGTATCATTAAATTCATCAGATTGATTTAATTGCATTTTCATATAGATTTGCATTGACTTGTGAAAATATAGCATTCTTAATACTTCTTTGTTAAATTAAATTGAACCATAAAATTGCCACAAATATGTTTGCCCTGATAAAGGTTTAATTTGAGCAAGTCTCATTATATTTATATATTACTTTGATGCTGATTTGTTTCATTTCATGATTTGGGTCTATTTTCCTAAGACACTATGTAAAATAATATAATAAATTATGTGAATATTATTATTAATGTCAAAAGAAATCTCAACAAAAAGGCATGGCTTTTTATAAGAGTTGATGCAATAATTATTTCATAAATGATGCAAGAATATAAAATCAACATAAATAAATAATAAATAAATAGAATGTCTGTGCTTTGCTTGGCCCCACATCAATATTAAATAGAATGCAAATGTTCCACTACAAGTTAATCCCCAACACAATGGTAATCACTCATTTGGGGAGGGATTCCAAATCTTGCAAGGGGGGTCAAAATATTTCAACCCTCATTGCAATATTTTACCCCCCTAGTGACAAATATAGGGGAGTCATTATCGCACGCTACACCGGTCCGGTCAACCACTTGTCCCGGTACTGAGTGCTGTATATGCTTGACAATTACTGCTTGCTATGTCTGTGAGACATTTTCGATTGTAATAGTGGTGGTGGACCAATTCACGCCCACCCCTGAATTATGTCGGTTGCACCAGTAATCATGCTAGCGTGTTCCGATGTAACTTTGACGCAATAACGATAAACAACGCACAACACACAATATGGGGACAAGTGAAGATAGAGGTACCGCTCGGCAAACTGATGGAAGATCTCCCCCCTCGACCCATGTTTTAGTGGCGTTTCAACTGAATGCGCCTCTCTCTTCACTTGATCCACAATATGTACACAATACATAAATAAAAACATCAGTGCATACCTCTGCAAGTGTTTTCAACCATGTATGTGCTTTAATACCAGCAAAGAAATGCTGAATTAGAAAAAATCTTGCACATTTCTGATAACATGTCCACCAGCCATGTTGTAAACAGGAACTTTATAACTTCGACCTAGTATCATATTCTTTGTTTCAAAAGTTTAGTGCTGGGTGCAAAACTCAAGTCAAGGTAGGTCTAACATTAAGAGGGGAGCTGTTGAGGGATGGAGAATGTATAATGAGCCTAATATATTTACAAATTACAGTAGAACCTCGATTTTATTTTCAGAACTGGTCCGACCACTAATTTGTGTAATATAATGTAACTGACCCTCTAATTGTTGCTTATTTGCTCCATATCTATGAATATTACCATTTTCATTTAAAATATTACCTGAATTTTAACTGGGTGCATTCGGTTGGTACATGTATTGTGGACGTTTTAATTTTAGACAAACATCGTTATGCATTTTGTCAATTGAAAAACTCCAGGAGATTATTTATTGTAAAACGCAAAGCGAACACACCTTTAGTGATAAGTGTGTTTGGTTGGTAATGCATTCTCTTTTCATCTTCTTCTTTTGATACATGTCAGTCTGTGAATAGAACTACTCTGGGAGATTATAAATTGCCAAACCCAATCGAACACTCCTTTATTGATTGGCACATTATCAAAGAAGTTGTGTAGCTGGGTCGTGTAATTGAATTAATCCCTCCCCTATTGTAACAATGGTGATAAAGATCAAAGAAATTAGGCTTTTTGTGGATGGTATGTTTTATAAAGCATGAGGATTATTAGTTTCCGAGAATGTGTAAAGTCCTGTATTATCGCTCACGCTAGACAGTGAATTATATGTAGGGAGACAAGGTTTCGGTTCGGTTAATCCGGAGATTCCGATAATAGAAGGCCGGATAATCGAGGTTCTTCTGTATTTACAATATGTTACACATATATATTAAATATTAAATAAACAGCTGTCTTTTAACAGTTAAGTGAAGTTTGAAGTGATACATTTGTACAAGCAAATAAATGCAGTTAGTCTCCAAGCAAAATGGAATGTAACTATTATGCAAGTATTTCATGCTCAAAACGTCGAACATAATTATGAAATACTATGTACATAAAAAGGCTGAATTTTCTTTTCTAATTACTGTTCTCTCTGGGTGTTTGAACAGCAGGGACAAAAAACTTTTCATTTCTCCTAACAGTGATTTTTGTATGGCAAAATTGCAAATGAACCCAATGTCCACAAGATCTGGTAGAGCATATTGGCCAATTCACAATTTTGAGAGTGGTAAAATTTTGTAAAGCTGGTGGACTGTGCTGGTTGCACACGCTGCATGACTCAGACTCCTCGTCGGAAATGTCAGAATGTGTTGTGCTATCATCAACATTGAATGCTGATGGGCCAGGGTTAGAGGGAGACCAGGGAACACAAACTTTGATTGACCTGCCACTTGATGGGGTTTTAGGGTGATCATTCCCTCTTGAGGCTCTAATCAAGTTCCACGGTATCAGAAACTGTTTTCGATTTTTTTACAGTTTTAATTTTTTTGGTCTTTGGAGTTTTTTGTGCATGCTTCTTCCGAAGTAGTTGGTAACCTGAAAAGGAAATAAGGTTTTTCCTTTTTTTTTATAACCTTCATATGAAGCGAGACTCTATATATGGAAGGGGTGGAACAGAGTGAATATTATTAAACATCATTGTGACATGCATGCAATGTACAAAATCTTTTTTATTTAGTACCAAATATTATGTCAAAGGCACTAACTATCAATCATGTATTGAGTGTTAACCTTTTCCTTCTGTGATGGCCATGCCTCCAACCTGGTGACTGGATCTTTTGGGCAGTTGAACCTCTCTTGGATGTGGCAGTCTTGCATTGAGAGCTTCTTCAAGATCATGATTTTGCTGCAATGGTGGGGTTGACTTGGAGGTACCAGTAGCCTCAGAAGGTTTGAATGTTTTTGGAGTGATTGGTTTCTTGGGGTTGAATGGGTAGATATCTGTCTTTTCAAAGGATTGCTTTATGTTTTAGGGTATCATGGCTGATGCATAAGCTTTGCATATGAGTGAGGTCATTATATATCTGTTGATAATTTTGCCCGGATGTTCTTTCATGTATGAATATGCCAGACTGTTGTATGCTTTCTAACCAATGTCAAGTGGCCGCAGCAGGTGGCTTGAGTGTGGAGGGATGACAAAAAGAACAGTTTTTTGAGTGAATGCCCGATTAATTAGTTCAGCATTGAAATGGGTTGATAAGCCATTATATAGGATCAAAATTTTGGAGTCCTCTGGTTTTGGCACCAATTTCACGAAATGCTTTTTCAAGTAGTCTTGAAACAAAACAGAGTTGGTCCATCCTGAGTCAGACATTGCAAAGCCACAACCTGCAGATGAATCCTCTTTCAAATCATCTGTCAATCTTTTGCCTTTGAAAATTAGAAAAGGTGGTACAAAATTTCCAATAGCACTGCAGGCACCAATGCAAGTAACTATTGTGGACCTTAGTGGTGAAATGTACTCTGGTGTATGTCCTTTTGCTGTGGCTAATTTTGGAGCAGTGTGCTCAGGTGAAAAACCTGATTCATTAATGTTAAATATCAGTTCAGGGGAATCGAGGAGGTTGTATTTAATCAGGATATCACTCAAGTTTTGAAAGTACTGACCTACTGCCTCTTCAGTCACAAACTTGGCCCTAGAAATGTTAAATGGCCTTGGTTTGATAAAAGCAATGTCATTGTGGCGCTTCATGAACCCTAAATATAACCAAGTCTCAGAGAGCTGCTTATCAATTGGGATTTTTTCTAAGAAGTGTGCCATATCAGAAGATAGTTGCGGTAATTCCCATCTTGAATACCCATAACCCATTGATGCCAATTCAAGGACATGGTTTTTTATTTTCAATTCTTCAGTCTCACTAAAAACTGTTGGATGGCCTGTGGCTGTGCAATGGCGATCAACTTTGCAAGACTTTGTAAAGTTTGTATCCTTAATAGTGGTTTGAGGAACCCCAGTAAGTTTAGAGGCCTTATATATTGAAACATCATTGTCAATAACTGGGCGTAGAGCTTCTTCAAGACTTTCAGCACTGTAGTTTCTATAGCCAGTTTTTGCCTTGCAGGAATTTTCCTACATAAAAAGGGTTAAAACTTACTTAAATTGATATCAATACAAACAAGAAAAGAAAAAGTATTCTTTTGACTTAAATTAAACAATCAAGTAAGTGAACCAATACATGTCCTAATTAGTTGATGGATATAGCTATATATCATATCAAATTGACGTTTCTTAAATGAATAAAGTGAATGAAAACATTAGGCCAACATTTACTTTTATTCGGGGTTTAGTGTGGCATTTTTGTACCCAGTACTAGTTTTTTGAGACCAATCAACAGGAAGAAAATGCCCGTGGGGGAGGCAGTTTTTGAGACCGTAAGGTGTAGGAAGTTGATACTTGGTAGGGACATTGGTTAGGGAGTGTAGGTGTGCAATGTCATGGTGTGACCTTGATTTGACCTTTGACCTTGCCGCAGTGACCTTGAGTTTGAAAATCTTGTGCGGGCTTTATCTCAGAAACTGTAAGGTGTATCAAGTTGATACTTGGTAGGGACATTGGCTAGGGGGTATAGGTGTGCAACGTCATGGTGTGACCTTGATTTGACCTTTGACCTTGCCGCAGTGACCTTGAGTTTGAAAATCTTGTGCGGGCTTTATCTCAGAAACTGTAAGGTGTATCAAGTTGATACTTGGTAGGGACATTGGCTAGGGGGTGTAGGTGTGCAATGTCATGGTGTGACCTTGATTTGACCTTTGACCTTGCCGCAGTGACCTTGAGTTTGAACATCTTGTGCGGGCTATATCTCAGAAACTGTAAGGTGTATCAAGTTGATACTTGGTAGGGACATTGGTTAGGGGGTGTAGGTTTGCAGCGTCATGGTGTGACCTTGATTTGACCTTTGACCTTGCCGTAGTGACCTATCAAATCTTGTAAGGAGCTATATCTCGGAAACCGTAAGGTGCAGGAAGTTGATATTTGGTAGGGACATGGGTTATGGTGTAGGTGTGCAACGTCATGGTCTGACCTTGATTTGATCTTTGACCTTGCTGTAGTGGCCTTGACCTATAAGATCCTGTCCAGGCTATATCTTGGAAACCGTAAGGTGTAGGAAGTTGATACTTGGTAGGGACATTGGTTTGGGGTTGTAGGTGTGCAGCGTCATGGTCTGACCAGGATTTGACCTTTGACCTTACCATAGTGACCTTGACCTATAAAATCTTGTCTGGGCTATATCTCAGAAACCGTGAGGTGTAGGAAGTTGATACTTACTAGGGACATTGGTTAGGGGGTGTAGGTGTGCAACGTCATGGTCTGACCTTGATTTGACCTTTGACCTTGCCGTAGTGACCTTGACCTATAAAGTCTTGTCCGGGCTATATCTCGGAAACTGTAAGATGTAGGAAGTTGACGCTTGGTAGGGACATTGGTTAGGGGTTGTAGGTGTGCATCATCATGGCGTGACCCTGATTTGACCTTTGACCTTGTAGTAGTGACCTTGACCTTTAAAATCTTGTTGCACCTTTGGGTCTGTCTTTTGATGCAGATTAAGCACTGTTAAAGTCTTATTACAATTCATAAGGAATTTTATTTTTACAACTTCCCATTGTAACAGATGGAATTTCATCAAGTGAACCACAGATTTTCTCCAACACCACACATAAGCATTCATTGAATGTATTACAACTTCTGTATACATGGTTATATTCAAAACATCTAAACCGTAATTGGGCCATGCTAGATGGAGATAAAGAGTACATGCATTATCTTTCTCTTAGACATTTAAACATTGTTTGGACCTTTATATAACTGACAGTGCTCTGAAAGTATCCTGAACTTTGTACTGATACAGTACTTCTATATCTCATGGTGTTAAAAATATTTCCCTAGGCTGTGGGGTACGGGCATGTCTGATACTATTTTTGCACAATACTAAAAAAACAAAGACATAACTGTTGAACTCTACGCAATAAACTTTCCAATGGTGTTTTAATTGTAAAAATTGGTTATGTATTGACAGATTTACAATCAATTAAAGATTGACAAAATTTCACATTGCATGGATAAAAATGTATTGGCAAATAAACTATTGTATGAACCCAAAATAAGGACTGAAAGAGTTTGACAAGTGATATCCAAGTACCCTGACTCAACTACAGAAATCTAAAGGTATCATTTTAAAGAAAAATAACAGTAGATTTTGTCAGTTTTTATTGGAAGAAATTTTGTATTGTATTGGCTGAGATATTGTTAAATATGTTGGAAACTAGGGCTGCAAGTGAGCCCAAAAATGCGCCTCAATTCCTCGTTTTGGAAGAACCGACTCGGACTCGGATAATCGCTTAATTATCACACACGAAATAAACTACATCATATTTTGACATATTAAACCTTATAAAATGGTCAAAAGGCACAGAAGTTTGATAATTCATTGAATTTAGAAAAAAGATATGTTCCTCATTATAAAATCTTGACTGGGAATATTTTTGGCCTCATTTTGAAAAACAAGATGGCCGCCACAGGCGTTTCTTTGCAGTCATGAAAAGTGCTTATATCTCCCTTATTATTGGTCCTAGAGGTTTGGGATGGTAAACCAACCTATAGGAAATCATGGGATGGGAATCTTTTGGTGTGGTCAGATTTGACCTTGGACCTCTCCTTCAAGGTCAAACGAGGATAGCCAAACTTGAAAGTGCTTATAACTCGCTTATTATTGGTCCTAGAGGTTTGGGATGGTAAACCAACATATAGGAAATCATGGGCTGGGAATCTTTTGGTGTGGTCGGATTTGACCTTGGACCCCTCCTTCAAGGTCAAATGAGGATAGCCAAACTTAAAAGTGCTTATAACTCGCTTATTATTGGTCCTAGAGATTTGGGATGGTAAACCAACCTATAGGAAATCATGGGCCAAGAATCTTTTAGTGTGGTCAGGTTTGACCTTGTAGCCCTCCTTCAAGGTTAAGCGAGGATAGCCAAACTTAAAAGTGCTTCTAACTCGCTTATTATTGGTGCTAGAGTTTTGGGATGCTAAACCAACCTATAATAAATCATGGGCTGGGAATCTTTTGGTGTGGTCAGATTTGACCTTGGACCCCTCTTTCAAGGTCAAATGAGGATTGCCAAAATTAGTGTTTATATCTTGCTTATTCGTATTCCTAGAGGTTTGCAGTGTCACACCAACCTATAGGAAATCATGGGCTAAGAATCTTTTGATATGGTCAGATTTTACCTTGGGCTTCTCCTTCAAGGTTAAGCGATGTTAGAATGGCTTTGGTGAGTTTTCTTCTGGTGGATACAATTTGCATCGGTTCTCCGATGCGATAGGTCTAGTTTGGAAGTGGTAATTCTGATGAGTCTCAAACTGCACTAGATGTAACTCTTATATGTAATCCTTGTCTGTAAAAAATTTAAAGGCTGTAGGTTTACCTGTTAGGCCGACTTAAGATCTCAAAATTGCCCACAGAGACCCAATTTATGGACTTTTTGCCATCTTCAAGCACTGTAGCTTTCAAACTATGTCTCTCATCTAAGTGAAATATCATCTGAGAATATATCAGTATGTTTTTCTTGTATGTACTCCAAAATTTAGGCCTTTAATAGACATTTAACCCATGTATGAGGACCATAAACACCCACCCGAGTGACCCTTTTAAGACATTTTTCACATATTTTGCTCTGTAACTTGGAAAGTCCGAGAAGTTTCAAACTGTATTAGATATATATTCTGTGTAATGTTAGTATGTAACAGATTTTAAGTCTGAAGCTTTAATTTGAAGGTCAAATTGAGGTCTCTGACGGACTCCCAAAGACCCAATATATGGACTTTTTGCCACCTTTAAGCCCTGTGACTGTTAAACTATGTTATTGATGGAGCTGAAATCCCATCTGGGAATGCATTATTATGTCCTTTTTACATGTGCCGAAAATCAAGGCTTTAAGTAGACATTTAACCTGTGTTTGAGGACCATAAATCCCCACCCGAGTGACCCTTTTTAGACATTTTTCACATATTTTGCCCTGTAACTTGGAAATGGTAAGTCTGAGAAGTTTCAAACTGTATTAGATACATATTCTATGTGTAATCTTAGTATGTGACAAATTTTAAGTCTGAAGCTTTAATTTGAAGGCCACATTGAGGTCTCTAAAAGGCCCCATAGAGACCCACTATTTGGACTTTTTGCCAGTTTTAAGGCCCATGACTGTTAAACTATGTGACTGATAGAGCTGAAATCTCATCTGGGAATACATTATTATGTTCTTTTTACATGTGCCAAAAATCAAGGCTTCAAGTAGACATTTAAACTGTGTACGAGGACCAATAACACCCACCCGAGTGACCGTTTTAAGACATTTTTCACATATTTTGCTCTGTAACTTGGAAATGGTGAGTCTGAGAAGTTTCAAACTTTATTATTAGATACATATTCTATGTGTAGTCTTAGAATATAGCAGATTTTAAGTCTGATGCTTTAATTTGAAGGCCACATCGAGATCTCTAAAAGGCCCACAGAGACCCAATATTTGGACTTTTTGCCACCTTTAAGCCCTGTGACTGTTAAACTATGTGATTGATTGAGCTGAAATCCCATCTGGGAATGCATTATTATGTCCTTTTCACATGTGCCGAAAATCAAGGCTTTTAGTAGACATTTAACCTGTGGATGAGGGCCATAGACACTTGCCCAAGTGACCTTTTTTGACATTTTTTTCTGTATTTTGCCCTGTTATTTGGAAATGCTTAGTGTGACAAGTCTTAAACTGTATTATATATAATTATGTCCACCCCACTGGGGGGGTGGACATATTATTTTTGCTTTTTCCGCCGTCCACCGTCCGGCGTCCCACTTGGTTTCCAGACATTTTAGGCAACAGTTCTTATCCTATCTTTACCAAATTTGGCATGCAGGTTTATTGGGTTAATAGCTTGTATGGGATTGCTTTTGGTGATGATAGCTCTATAGCTAACTGAGTAATAGCTACTTTGCTACTTTTGAGTAGCTCTTTGGTTTCCAGACATTTTAAGGAATGCTATTAAGCCTAGCTTTCTGAAATTTGGTATGGAGGTTCATTGGGTTAATAGCTTGTATGGGATTGCTTTTGGGGGTAATTGCTTCATAGATGAGTGAGTAATTAATTAAATAAATGAGTAATTGGCTATTTTGAATACTGAAAAAGGCAAATGTGCTCATATTTCCTAAACCGTGCGAGATAGAGCGATTTCGTCGAAATTTTCGACCCACAGGGTATCTAAGGAATGTAATCTTTACAATTTTCAAAAAAATTTTCTCCTCCCCAAAAATGGCGGCCATTTTGAATTTTCGAATTTTTGCCAAAAATGGCAAAACACAAATTTGCTTCTATCTCCTTAACCGTGCGAGATAGAGCGATTTCGTCAAAATTTTCGACCCACAGGGTATGTAAGGAATGTACTCTTTGCAATTTTCCAAAAATTTTCCCCTCCCCAAAAATGGCGGCCATTTTGAATTTTCGAATTTTTGCCAAAAATGGCAAACACAAATTTGCTTCTATCTCCTTAACCGTGCGAGATAGAGCGATTTCTTCGAAATTTTCGACCCACAGGGTATCTAAAGAATTGAAACTTTACAATTTTCAAAAAATGTTCCCCTCCCCAAATATGGCGGCCATTTTGAATTTTTGCCAAAAATGGCAAAACACAAATTTCCTTCTATCTTCTTAACCGTGCGAGATAGAGCGATTTCGTCAAAATTTTCGACCCACAGGGTGTCTGAGCATTGTACTCTTGGCAATTAAAAAAAAATTTTCCCCTCCCCAAAAATGGCGGCCATTTTGAATTTTCGAATTTTTGCCAAAAATGGCAAAACACAAATTTGCTTCTATCTCCTTAACCATGCGAGATAGAGCGATTTCGTCGAAATTTTCAACCCGCAGGGTATCTAAGGAATGTAATCTTTACAATTTTTAAAAAATTTTCCCCTCGCCAAAAATGGCGGCCATTTTGAAAACACGAATTTGCATCTATCTCCTTAACCGTGCGAGATAGAGCGATTTCGTCAAAATTTTCAACCCACAGGGTATCTAAGGAATTTGTACTCTTTGCAATTTTAAAAAAATTTTCCCCTCCCCAAAAATGGCGGCTATTTTGATTTTTCAAATTTTTGCCAAAAATGGCAAAACACAAAATTGCTTCTATCTCCTTAACTGTGCGGGATAGAGCGATTTCGTCGTAATTTTTGACCCACGGGGTATCTAAGAAATGTACTCTGCAATTTTCAAAAAATTTTCCCCTCCCCACATATGGCGGCCATTTTGAATTTTCGAATTTTTGCCCAAAATGGAAAAACACAAATTGGCCTTACCCGTGCAAAATAGAGTTATTTCGGTGAAATTTTCGACCCATAGGGTATCTAAGAAATGTACTCTTGGCAATTTTCAAAACATTTTCCTTTTCCCAAAAATGGCGGCCATTTTGAATTTTCAAATTTTTGCCAAAAATAGAAAAACAGGAATTTGCTTCTATCTTCTTAACCGTGCAAGATAGAGTGATTTCGTCAAAATTTTTGACCCAACCAATGCAAAAAGGCATGAAGCTGAAATAATTTACATCTACACTAACAAATATTTAAGCATCATTTATATATTTTACAAATGAAACAGGGTCTTGTAAGACTACTGTACAATTTGGGCAAAAGGTTCATGGGTGGACATAACACATGATAATGTGTGTTCTTCTATGCTATCCTGTTTCTATTCGCACCTACTATCAACAGGGCGTCCTATTTCTAGTTTTTGTTTGTTGTGTATGCCCCCCAAAAAGTTTTAGTTCTGTAGTTTAATTGCTAAGGTCTCTTTAACAATTGTAAAATGCCCACAGAGACCCAATTTATGGATATTATGCCACTTTAAAGCCCTGTAACTGTCAAACTATGTGGATCATAGAGCTGAAATCTTTGAATTTTTCAAAGGAAGTGCCTGTCTATTTAAATTTTGAATATTAATAATGTTATGGCTATCTTAGGCTTTTAAGAACTTATTTTTGTTTGTTATCTCTCTGCTTGCTGAGTTTTTAACTTTTTAATATGAAACTGGTTAAACATATTGAAGTAGGCAAAATGGACACTGTTATTTTCTGGTGAGCTTTAAGTCCCAAATATTAATGAAATTATAGCCTTGTGTAGTAAAAATAGGGGATTTTTAACCCTCAACTAGCCCAGTTTTATTCAACTTGCCTTAATTTTGACACAGCTCCTACAGTTACGAACTCATTTCAATTGATAATCACATACTTAAAATTCTCAATTCTGAATTATTATTATAAATCTGTTCTTGTTGTTTGATAATTTATATTTAATTCTGGAGGTATATAATCTTCCTGTTGGACATTCCTTATTTATATATTTGATTTTATTTTAGTGATAAGATTAACTGAGCTTTTTGTATTTGATTACCCCTTTTATATTATAAGTGTTTGTTTAGCATTTGTGCTGCAGCACTCCATCTCTTTGTAGTACCACCCCCCATCCCCCACCCACCTCTGGGACCTCCAGCTATAGAGTGACACTAAATAAACAAAGGTATACAGATCTTCTGTAATAGTGAGAGAGGTGTGGAGAAGGGGAGAGAGGTGGGGTGGGGGTGGGAGGTGGTGTTTGCTTCATTATCTAATTATCTAAGACAAAGGGAGTCAGAACTGAGATTGTGTCACATATTTAGGTTGCATATATATGGACCACATATATAGGAATTGAGGAAATGAATAACTGAAAAACAATGCAAATTCTAAAAATAATATAATAAAATAATAATATAAATAATATATGATTTTTAAATAATATTTTATTTGTGAACAAAAAAAGAAGCAGAGATACGCTTTTGGAATTATGAATTTAGAATGGACATTCAATCATCAATCATTTAAATACTTTGAAAATAGGTTCAGAGTTACCCTTTGCAGGAAGATTGAAAAGTATGATGAGTTAAAAATAATATTTTATTTGTCAACAAATATAGAAACAGATACGCTCTTTTGAGATTATTAATTTAGAATGGACATTCAATCATCAATCATTTAAATACTTTGAAAATAGGTTCAGAGTTATCATTGCAGGAAGATTGAAAATATGATCTGTTGAGTTATGTATTCGACATCTGGGGATACACCATCTTCCTTGGGAAGATATAAACTTAGTAGATTGATGTGCTGAAGTTCATATAACTTTTCCCAATATTTATGGCATACAACAAATGGATTAAATAAAAAATTCCCGATCAAAACCTGTGGCGTGAGTGATGACCTGTCTGGGGATATGTTGACATTCAATTCACCACCTAAGCTTACTGTTGATAACTTTATATACGAGTGTTTTGCTGTTGAAAGTTGAAAAGCAAATCTGTTATACACAGAAAAGCGAAAAAAAAAAGAAAAAAAAAGACACTAAAAATGTGTACTGCTGACTTGCCTCAAAACTACATCCACATATGAAAGACTGAGTTTACACTGTGATAAGCATTGTTGGGCATTTTAAATTGAATTTTACTTACACTTCTGTACTCTTAAGATGTATATTCGGGTTGAAATTCTCCACGTAGAAAGTGAGAGACATTTTTACCTCACAGCCCTTAAGGGCTGTCGGGGTTTGTTTTCACCCATGGTGTCCGGATGGGCGGGCGGGCGGCGGGAAAAAGTTTGTCTGGGCTGTATCTCAGAAACCGTAAGGTTTAGGAAGTTGATACTTGGTAGGGACATTGGTTAGGATGTGTAGGTGTGCAACGTCATGGTCTGACCTTGATTTGACCTTTCACCTTGCCGTAGTGACCTTGAGTGTGAAAATCTTGTCCGGGCTATATCTGGGAAACCGTAAGGTGTAGGAAGTTGATACTTGGTAGGGACATTGGTTAGGGGGTGTAGGTGTGCAACGTCATGGTCTGACCTTGATTTGACCTTTGACCTTGCCGTAGTGACCTTGACTATAAAATCTTGTCCGGGCTATATCTCGGAAACTGTGAGGTGTAGGAAGGTGATACTTGGTAGGGACATTGGTTAGGGCGTGTAGGTGTGCAATGTCATGGTCTGACCTTGATTTGACCTTTGACCATGCCGTAGTGACCTTGACCTATAAAATCTTGTAAGGGGTTATATCTCGGAAACCGTAAGGAGTAGGAAGTTGATACTTGGTAGGGGCATTGGTTAGGAGGTGTAGGTGTGCAACGTCATGGTCTGACCAGGATCTGACCTTTGACCTTGCTGTAGTGACCATGACCTATATAATAAAATCTTGTCCGGGCTATATCTCAGAAACCGTAAGGTGTAGGAAGTTGATACTTGGTAGGGACATTGGTTAGGAGGTGTAGGTGTACAACGTCATGGTCTCACCAGGATTTGACCTTTACGTAGTAACCTTGACCCATAAAATCTTGTCCAGGCTATAGCTCGGAAACTGTAAGATGTAGGAAGTTGATACTTACTAGGGACATTGGTTAGGGGGTGTAGGTGTGCAACGTCATGGTGTGACATTGATTTGACCTTTGACCTTGTCGTAGTGACCTTGACCTTTATAATCTTGTTGCACCTTTGAGTCTGTCTTTTGATGCAAATGAAGCACTGTTAAAATCATATTAGAATTCATTAAGAATTTTACTTTTACAACTTCCCATTGTAACAGATGATATTTCATCAAGTGAGCCACAAATTTTGCTCCAACACCACACATAAGCATTCATTGAATGTATTACCACTTCTGTATGCATGGTAATATTCAAAACATCTAAACCATAATTCGGCCATGCCAGATGTAGATAAAGTACATGCAGTATCTTTCTCTTAGACAGTATTTTCTCTATTAAAACATTGTTTGGACCTTTATATAACTGACAGTGCTCTGAAAGTATCCTGAACTTTGTACTGATACAGTACTTCTATATCTCATGGTGTTAAAAATATTTCCCAAGGCTGTGGGGTACGGGCATCTCTGCTATTTTTTTTTTTTTTTTTTTTTGTCCTCGCAAACATGGCTGCGCCCATGCTGTATAAAAGCATGTCATTTACACCTGGATATGAGAAAAGTTACTGTATTTTTTGAAAACTTCAGGTTTTCAGTAGTGCTGGCGTGACACTCGCTACTTCCAATACTATCGCAGGGGCGGATCCAGCTTTTATGTAAGGTGGGGGTTCACATTGAGTAAGGTGGGGGTTCACATTGAGTAAGGTGGGGGTTCACATCAGACATATTATAACTAAGGGGGTCTGGGGGCATGCCCCCCTGGAAAAAAATTAATTTTTGGTAAAAATCGAGTGCATTTCCTGTAAATTTAACACCATTGTCAAGAAATAATTTTGTACTTTGGGTTGAACCCCTTTACATTATTTTTCAAGGGCGGGGGTCGGGGGTTCGAACTCATCTTTATTTTAAAAAAAATTTTTCACACTTGGTAAGTCAATTTAAGTAACATAAAGCTTTCAAATAATCTTTAAAAACACTGTAGTTCTATTTATTAGAGGCGTACATGATCTTATATAGCCATTATGCAGCACTTTTCAAAATAAAAGGACAAATATGACCCTAAAATGATGTATTCGGGTGAGAAACAATATATTATTTTACATTTTAATTAAATAGTTTCGTTTTGAGGTGAGTTTATGAAGTCGACGTATGTTGGAACTCAATCAGCCAAAGTGGGCAATATTCGATGTTAATTTACAGCAGCGAGTGACAGCACTGGTATTCAGACAATTTAATACACCTCAAAACAAAAGGTGTCAGTAATTTGTTTGTCTTTCTCAGCACCGAAGTAAACAGCCCGTTGTCACTGCCATTGAATATGAATGGCGATTGGTCCCTCCCTAATCCCTTGTCAAATAAACCTTTGTATTAGGTTTGAAGTGTCTCTTCAAAAATTGACATAAAATCCCCTTTTCTGTCTTCAGTATTGGTTCAAATAAGGCCTAAAATATAAATTCGAAGTTCGAGCTATAACGTGAATCTGTACAGTAAATTGTTGGGACTTCAAAACTGCTTTGAATTACGGTAAAATTCGACTAATACAGAATCGAGTTACACAGAGTCTTCTGTAGCCCATTGCATAGCTGAGTAATAGCTACTTTGTTCTCACTGTTGAGTAAACCAGTTGTGACTTGAAAAATATTGCATTTTAGTATTTCTTTAAATATGTTATTCACCTATTTTTGGATGAGCTATGCCATAGTAAAATTGCAGCTGTTTAACTGATTACATAGCGGAGCAAAAGCTACTTTGAGATTCTCACTGTTGAGTAAAGCAGCTGTAACTCAAAAACTATTGCGTTTACAGTATTTTGTTTAAACATGTTTTCCACCTATATTTTACACCTTAACAGTTAATTTGGTACTTCTGAATACCATTTGCAGGGCACAACCTTTGTGGCCTTTTCTTCTGTCACTTCTACTCTGAAACTCAAAACACAGTCAGTTGACAAAGAGCTCGTTCATGGGCACTGATTGCTTGTCCCCCCCCCCCCCCCCCCCCTGTACCAGACTCTTACCTAATGTATGTACTCTGATTCTTAACCACTGTTAGATGGCCAGTGTTGTATTTCAGTGACGCTGGATTCAGACACCTTCATTAAAAATAATCTTAATTAAGGGGTGTATTATAATAATAATAATGAAACACAAGATTAAATTATGTTTGCATAAATTATTTTTACATCAGTTTCAATCAAATTGATTATCTGAATCCAGCACCACCTGAATCATCTATATCCAACACCATCTGTGTATAAGAACAAAAAAAAGTTGTGTATTTATTTAATTTTTTTTTTTTTTTTTTTTTTTACAGAAAAATTGACAATGCAGAGTATAGTAATAAAAGATGAAGAGTGGAGAGATGGTTTGGGAGTAAAGCTTTTTAACTTGCAACAGACCGGACAATTTTGTGATGTCATCATCAAAACAATTGAAGATGCAAGATTGCTGGTTCATTCATGCATTTTAGCAGCTGCCAGTCCCCTTCTCAAAGGTGTTATTGAATCCGCACTGAGTGATTCTTCTCTAGGTAAAATCGTTGAACAGTTCTCTCTATTTATTTGAATCCAGTTGTCTGTCATTGATATTAATAATCAGTATTTACGGTATATCCATGGTTGAGTCATTCTCTGACTTAATACTAAATCGCTATGTTAAGTATGAGTACTAGGGGCATCATGACTGGCCAACTTATCGACAACAGTTAGCATAGTGCTATATATCAGTTTCATGTTTTAGAGTATGAATTATCGCTCAATGTAGTAAAATATGGCAGAAGGTCTGAATCCATCAAATATGTACATATTGTCACATGAAATAAGTTAAAATCCAACAACAGCAACGTTTTCTGTACTGTTTATGCATTCACGTAAAACTGGAAGTACCATATACCTCTTATATCGCCCACTACCTGTATGAGAAAAATGCATCAGTATTCACAGGAAAACGGCAGATTTATTAATTTTACAGATTATAGACATATTTTTTCATTTTATTTCACATATTTGTTGTTTTCATTGCCTTTTACAATATGAAACTTAAGATTTTTGGTAGTTTCATATCATGGGGTATTGTTTTCACCCATGGTGTCTGGATGGGAGGGCGGGAAATAGTTTGTCTGGCCTGTATCTCAGAAACCGTAAGGTGTAGGAAGTTGATGCATGGTAGGGACATTGGTTAGGGGGTATATTTGTGCAACGTCATGGTGTGACCTTGATTTGACCTTTGACCTTGCCTGTAGTGACCTTGACCTATAAAATCTTGTCTTGGCTATATCTTGGAAACCATAAGGTGTAGGAAGTTGATACTTGGTAGGGATATTGGTTAGGGGTTGTAGGTGTGAAACATCATGGTGTGACCTTGGTTTGACTTTTGACCTTGTCAGTGACCATGAGTTTTAAAATCTTGTCTGGGCTATTTCTTGGATTCCATAAGGTGTAGAAGGTTGACACTTGGTAGGGACATTGGTTAGGTGGTGAAGGTGTGCATCATGGTGTGCTCTGCCAAAGTGTGTTCACCTGCCATATTTGAGACATCTTTCTCTTATGACAAAGATGTATGGATTGCTGCAACTGATTATTATATGCACTTTTACATAATTATGCTTTTTCCATTGAGAGCTATTCTCCAATTCATAAGTTTTACATCTTCATAGCGTTTAGTGTTCTGATTAATGCTGTCATTTAGCTATTGAATTGTCTTGTTTTAATACTTTATCTTTACATACATTTTCTTTCTGTTAAATGTTATTTTCTCTACTTAAACATTATTTGGACTTTATACGAGTGACACTGCACTGAAAGTATCCCAGTCTTTGTACTGTTTCACTACTTCTATATCTCATGGTGTTGAAAACTATTTCCCCAGGCTGTGGGTACGGGCATCTCGGATGCTATTTTTGTTTCTTTGTTTCTTTCTCTAGGCACCATTATGTTGTCTTCTGACATTGATCTTGCCACATGGAATCACATGTTGGAATTCATGTATATGGGGAGCACATCAGTTGAAGTGAATCTAATACCAAGCCTATCCAATGGGGCATCAATATTGAAGATTGATACTTTGGTCAATAAATGCAGTGAAATTATTGTTGAAAAGCCTGCTGAAATGGAGGAGCAAGGTATGTGCAGTGTATAGCAATTGGATCCTCAGTGCTTATTGCAGATTGAGCATCATCAATTAAAAATGAGTTGGAACTAGACCTCAACTGGCATATCGTGAAGTAAGCTAAACATAAAATAACATAATGTCCAAGTTTTACCATTAGTAGTGTTTATTGCCATTTTGTGGCAAGCTGTTAATAGAAATTGCACTGGTTAATTTGTTCAGGTATGTATGTGCACTTCATGGAAGAGCCAAGTGGGTAAGGTAAATACAAATGGCCCAAATATAAAACGACCACAAATTAATGTGCTTCAAGTTCAATTGATTAGTTCCTAAAGTTGCATTGTACCAAGATCAGTGTATCTTATATAATTTAGAACAATTAACTACAGTCCAAGTGCAGTTTTGTTTTAAGTGGAAGTAAATACCAAGGCCTTAAAAGCATTTGATCTTGGGCCCATCCTTCAAGGTCAAACAAAGATAGCTAAACGTCAAAGTGCTTATAACTTGGATTATTATTGGTCCTAGAGGTTTCCAATGTGAAACCAACCAATAGGAAATCATGAGCTAGGAATCATCTGATGTGGTCAGATTTGACCTTGAGCCCCTCTTTCAAAGTCAAACAAGGATAGCCAAACTTAAAAGTGCTTATAACTCAATTATTAAAATGCTGTTTATCTTTAAAACCATGTTACTTGTCCTTTTACGGTGGATACATCTTGCTTCTGGCCAGAAATGCGTTCTTCGTCTAGTTTTTAAATGATAAATGTCAGATATATTCACGGAGGCAAAAAAAATAATATACCAAGGATCATTTTCAAAGTTCACATTTGACCTTTGACCCCTTCTTTAAGGTCAAGGGAGATTGCCATTTCCATTGTCTTACCCCTTTGAAACCGCAATATCAACTGTGCATTTACTAAGGTAATCCCCCAACCTTGAGATTTGCAAAGCTTTGACATTGCATTGCTGGCCACTACAAATAATCCTCATATCTCACTGCACAGTAGATATTGCACAGCTTTTGCAAATGTTTACTGATATCAACACCCAATGCTCTGCCAGACCATAAAAATGTGGTCGTTGTTGATTTAAATAGACCACTGGACGCGTGTTTAGTATGCATGTTTTCCATGTTAATGCTATAAATTAACTTTTATATCATGTATCACACATGTCAAAACTTTTGATAATTTAAAGTACAGTTCAGTACTGCATCTATGTGTTCCATTCTGTTCTCAGAACCAATCACAGAACCACCACAAGAGTCTGCTGAGACTGAATTGTATCCAGCAATTGCTCAGATTAAGGAAGACAGTGAGCATGGAATGGACACAGAAGATTATAATATTGATGTTCAAGAAGTAAGTAATATTCTCAATCTAGACTACTAAGCCAGATTAGTAATCTTGGTTAGGATGGGCCAGCACAAAATTTTGGGTGCTGGTCTTGATTTCAAAGGAGATGATAAATTTTCTTACCAACTCCCTTGAATGTCAAGGAATTTAAGTGTATTCTGCAGTTTAAAAAAACAAAATTGATTTCCCAGTATACTAGACAAAAGCACTTGTACAAAGTGACATTTGCGATTTCACTTCAGTATAATTGTGAGAATATTTTGCTACTGACCCATCCATAGAACTAGGATTCTATCTCTGTGCGGCATTTGCTAAATTTTTTATCACTCTATGGCTGCTGTACTTAAGCTGCCATGTTTCGCTTCCATATGAGCATACATTGGTTGACAGAATGGTCTTAATCTGTATAGTTGTATTATAATCAGCCATTGTAGGAATAGACCTAACCTCTATAGTAATTGGTAAAAGAGAGACAAGTTTCAGCTATTTTACTATTAGCTGACCATAACACTTTAAATATCATACAGGAAGTGTAGTTTACCTGCACATATTCTAAATTCTAAAAAAAATTACACAATATATATATATATTTATAAAAGCAATAATATTCTCAAGGGCATTTGCTTGTTTTTCTGTTATTTTGTACTTGGATATATGTTAGTAGGATCACTTAAAAAGTACTTAAATTTGGGTGAAATTTTCTGTAGGCAATGATATTTTACCAAGAAACAGCTTTGTATTCTTTGATTGGAATCAGCTAAAAATGTTCATGTAAAAAGTTGTTTTTGAAATACACAACCAATTACTTAGTGTAAGTTATGTGTGAGTTTTCAGTACTTTATAGTTGGAGTCTATGTACCTTATTCTGTTGGCAGACCACCCATTATTCAGCCAACTGTATATAAAACTAGATGATGCATATTGGGTTTAAAGCACATAATATCCAACCCCAAGTAGGAATTCATGTGAGACATTGTTTGTATTAAATATCTTTGTTAATGGAAAAACAGTTTCTGTGGTTTCTGGTCGTTTTGGTCGTGAAAACCAGCAGTAGTTAACAATGTTTAAACCGGTTGTGGCATTCAGTATTTAGTGTAAGGTTGCTATATGCAAGGTTTTTTTTTTTTCAAGATTTCAATAAAATATCCGTTTTCCATATGTATAGACCACCTGTTTGTTGATGTATCACATTGCTTTAATATCGTTAGGTGTTTTAGCTGAAGCTGTTTTGAGGATTCACCAGTTTGTTTCTTTAAATTCATTGTTGAGACTGGCTTGTAACAGGTTATTGGTTATTCTTGGAAACCAACACCTGGTTTTGAAAAATTAAACCAACTGCAACTCGGTATTAAGTGCTTGCCATATCCAGTGGTTCAGAGTCCTATCATTCTCGTTCATTTCATCAAGTCTGGCCATTGAGATAGGGCCGAAGTTAAGGGTTGGGATGGGTATTATTTGCTGATAGTGCACATACCCAACACAATACAGCTAAAGAGAACACATTTCAGAAAGAAAATTAGGATGTACAATTAGGGCAGGGTCGGTAGCATATTTTTTATTTTGGTATCCTGCCAGTGTAAAACCGTACCAATTCCGGGATACCTAAAGAAGAAATTGCATTCTAGCATATCCCCAATCGAATAGGCCCACCAACCGGAAGTAAGATTCGCGAAAAGAAAACATTGCAGTTCTGAAAGAAATCACTATAAAAGTGCTAACATATGTAAAAATATGAGATCTAATTATGTCCACCCCACTGGGGGGTGGACATATTATTTTTGCTTTTTCCGCCGTCCGGCGTCGGGCGTCCCACTTGGTTTCCAGACATTTTAGGCAACAGTTCTTATCCTATCTTTACCAAATTTGGCATGCAGGTTTATTGGGTTAATAGCTTGTATGGGATTGCTTTTGGTGATGATAGCTCTATAGCTAACTGAGTAATAGCTACTTTGCTACTTTTGAGTAGCTCTTTGGTTTCCAGACATTTTAGGGAATGCTATTAAGCCTAGCTTTCTGAAATTTGGTATGGAGGTTCATTGGGTTAATAGCTTGTATGGGATTGCTTTTGGGGGGAATTGCTTGATAGATGAGTGAGTAATTATGTCCACCCCCCTGGGGGGTGGATATATTATTTTTGCTTTTTTCGCCGTCCGATGTCCGATGTCCGGCGTCCGGCGTCCGGCGTCCGATGTCCGGCGTCACGCATGGTTTCCGCTCATTTAAAGGAAAAGTATTAGAGCTATTGTCACCAAATTTGGTATGCAGGCTTATTGGGTCAGTAGCTTGCTTGGGATTGCTTTTGGCTGTTGTACCTCTTTTGCTTACTGAGTAATACTTAAGTACAGCTATTTTCAGTACCCATTGGTTTCCGTGCATTTAAGCCAAAATAATTAAAGATATTTTACTACAATTTTGAATACAAGATTGTTATGTCCATAGCTCGCTTGGTATTGCATTTGGGACTGATAGCTTTGTCAGTACATGAGTAATAGCCATTTAGGTACTTCATTGTGTATTTTCAGTACTACTTTTGAGTAATTTGCTTCTATCTCCTTAACCGTGCGAGATAGAGCGATTTCGGCAAAATTTTCGACCCGCAGGGTATCTGAGGAGTGTACTCTTTGCAATTTTCAAAAAATTTTCCCCTCCCCAAAAATGGCGGCCATTTTGAATTTTCGAATTTTTGCCAAAAATGGCAAAACACAAATTTGCTTCTATCTCCTTAACCGTGCGAGATAGAGCGATTTCGTCGAAATTTTCGACCCACAGGGTATCTAAGGAATGTAATATTTGCAATTTTCAAAAAAATTTCCCCTCCCCAAAAATGGCGGCCATTTTGAATTTTCGAATTTTTGCCAAAAATGGCAAAACACAAATTTGCTTCTATCTCCTTAACCGTGCGAGATAGAGCGATTTCGGCAAAATTTTCGACCCACAGGGGATCTAAGGAATGCAATCTTTGCAATTTTCCAAAAATTTTCCCCTCCCCAAAAATGGCGGCCATTTTGAATTTTCGAATTTTTGCCAAAAATGGCAAAACACTAATTTGCTTCTATCTCCTTAACCGTGCGAGATAGAGCGATTTCGGCAAAATTTTCGACCCACAGGGTATCTAAGCAATGCAATCTTTGCAATTTTCAAAATATTTTCCCCTCCCCAAAAATGGCGGCCATTTTGAATTTTCGAATTTTTGCCAAAAATGGCAAAACACAAATTTGCTTCTATCTCCTTAACCGTGCGAGATAGAGCGATTTCGTCGAAATTTTCGACCCACAGGGTATCTAAGGAATGTAATATTTGCAATTTTCAAAAAATTTTCCCCTCCCCAAAAATGGCGGCCATTTTGAATTTTCGAATTTTTGCCAAAAATGGCAAAACACAAATTTGCTTCTATCTCCTTAACCGTGCGAGATAGAGCGATTTCGTCGAAATTTTCGACCCACAGGGTATCTAAGGAATGCAATCTTTGCAATTTTCCCAAAATTTTCCCCTCCCCAAAAATGGCGGCCATTTTGAATTTTCGAATTTTTGCCAAAAATGGCAAAACACAAATTTGCTTCTATCTCCTTAACCGTGCGAGATAGAGCGATTTCGTCGAAATTTTCGACCCACAGGGTATCTAAGGAATGTAATATTTGCAATTTTCAAAAAAATTTCCCCTCCCCAAAAATGGCGGCCATTTTGAATTTTCGAATTTTTGCCAAAAATGGCAAAACACAAATTTGCTTCTATCTCCTTAACCGTGCGAGATAGAGCGATTTCGTCGAAATTTTCGACCCACAGGGTATCTAAGGAATGTAATATTTGCAATTTTCAAAAAATTTTCCCCTCCCCAAAAATGGCGGCCATTTTGAATTTTCGAATTTTTGCCAAAAATGGCAAAACACAAATTTGCTTCTATCTCCTTAACCGTGCGAGATAGAGCGATTTCGTCGAAATTTTCGACCCACAGGGTATCTAAGGAATGTAATATTTGCAATTTTCAAAAAAATTTCCCCTCCCCAAAAATGGCGGCCATTTTGAATTTTCGAATTTTTGCCAAAAATGGCAAAACACAAATTTGCTTCTATCTCCTTAACCGTGCGAGATAGAGCGATTTCGGCAAAATTTTCGACCCACAGGGGATCTAAGGAATGCAATCTTTGCAATTTTCCAAAAATTTTCCCCTCCCCAAAAATGGCGGCCATTTTGAATTTTCGAATTTTTGCCAAAAATGGCAAAACACTAATTTGCTTCTATCTCCTTAACCGTGCGAGATAGAGCGATTTCGGCAAAATTTTCGACACACAGGGTATCTAAGCAATGCAATCTTTGCAATTTTCAAAATATTTTCCCCTCCCCAAAAATGGCGGCCATTTTGAATTTTCGAATTTTTGCCAAAAATGGCAAAACACAAATTTGCTTCTATCTCCTTAACCGTGCGAGATAGAGCGATTTCGTCGAAATTTTCGACCCACAGGGTATCTAAGGAATGTAATATTTGCAATTTTCAAAAAATTTTCCCCTCCCCAAAAATGGCGGCCATTTTGAATTTTCGAATTTTTGCCAAAAATGGCAAAACACAAATTTGCTTCTATCTCCTTAACCGTGCGAGATAGAGCGATTTCGTCGAAATTTTCGACCCACAGGGTATCTAAGGAATGCAATCTTTGCAATTTTCCAAAAATTTTCCCCTCCCCAAAAATGGCGGCCATTTTGAATTTTCGAATTTTTGCCAAAAATGGCAAAACACAAATTTGCTTCTATCTCCTTAACCGTGCGAGATAGAGCGATTTCGTCGAAATTTTCGACCCACAGGGTATCTAAGGAATGTAATATTTGCAATTTTCAAAAAAATTTTCCCCTCCCCAAAAATGGCGGCCATTTTGAATTTTCGAATTTTTGCCAAAAATGGCAAAACACAAATTTGCTTCTATCTCCTTAACCGTGCGAGATAGAGCGATTTCGTCGAAATTTTCGACCCACAGGGTATCTAAGGAATGTAATATTTGCAATTTTCCAAAAATTTTCCCCTCCCCAAAAATGGCGGCCATTTTGAATTTTCGAATTTTTGCCAAAAATGGCAAAACACAAATTTGCTTCTATCTCCTTAACCGTGCGAGATAGAGCGATTTCGTCGAAATTTTCGACCCACAGGGTATCTAAGGAATGCAATCTTTGCAATTTTCCAAAAATTTTCCCCTCCCCAAAAATGGCGGCCATTTTGAATTTTCGAATTTTTGCCAAAAATGGCAAAACACAAATTTGCTTCTATCTCCTTAACCGTGCGAGATAGAGCGATTTCGTCGAAATTTTCGACCCACAGGGTATCTAAGGAATGCAATCTTTGCAATTTTCCAAAAATTTTCCCCTCCCCAAAAATGGCGGCCATTTTGAATTTTCGAATTTTTGCAAAAAATGGCAAAACACAAATTTGCTTCTATCTCCTTAACCGTGCCAGATAGAGCGATTTCGTCGAAATTTTCGACCCACAGGGTATCTAAGGAATGTAATATTTGCAATTTTCAAAAAATTTTCCCCTCCCCAAAAATGGCAGCCCTTTTGAATTTTCGAATTTTTGCCCAACATGGAAAAACACAAACTGGCCTTAACCGTGCAAAATAGAGTTATTTTGTTGAAATTTTCGACCCATAGGGTATCTAAGAAATGTACTCTTGGCAATTTTCAAAAAAATTTCCTTTTCCCAATAATGGCGGCCATTTTGAATTTTCAAATTTTTGCCAAAAATAGAAAAACAGGAATTGGCTTCTATCTTCTTAACCGTGCAAGATAGAGTGATTTCGTCAAAATTTTCAACCCAACCAATGCAAAAAGGCATGAAGCGGAAATAAATTACATCTACACTATCAAATATTTAAGCATCATTGATATATTTTACAAATGAAACAGGGTCTTGTAAGACTACTGTACAATTTGGGCAAAAGGTTCATGGGTGGACATTACACATGATAATGTGTGTTCTTCTATGCTATCCTGTTTCTATTCGCATCTACTATCAACAGGGCGGCCTATTTCTAGTTAATTAAATAAATGAGTAATTAGCTATTTTGAATACTGAAAAAGGCAAATGTGCCCATATCTCCTAAACCATGCGAGATAGAGCGATTTCGTCGAAATTTTCGACCCACAGGGTATCTAAGGAATGCACTCTTTGCAATTTTCAAAAAATGTTCCCCTCCCCAAAAATGGCGGCCATTTTGAATTTTCGAATTTTTGCCAAAAATGGCAAAACACAAATTTGCTTCTATCTCCTTAACCGTGCGAGATAGAGCGATTTCGTCGAAATTTTCGACCCACAGGGTATCTAAGGAATGTACTCTTTGCAATTTTCAAAAAATGTTCCCCTCCCCAAAAATGGCGGCCATTTCGAATTTTTGCCAAAAATGGCAAAACACAAATTTGCTTCTATCTCCTTAACGTGCGAGATAGAGCGATTTCGTCGAAATTTTCGACCCATAGGGTATCTAAGGAATGTACTCTTCGCAATTTTCAAAAAAATTTCCCCTCCCCAAAAATGGCGGCCATTTTGAATTTTCGAATTTTGGCCAAAAATGGCAAAACACAAATTTGGTTCTATCTCCTTAACCGTGCGAGATAGAGCGATTTCGTCGAAATTTTCGACCCACAGGGTATCTAAGGAATGTACTCTTTGCAATTTGAAAAAATTTTCCCCTCCCCAAAAATGGCGGCCATTTTGATTTTTCAACTTTTTGCCAAAAATGGCAAAACACAAAATTGCTTCTATCTCCTTAACTGTGCGAGATAGAGCGATTTCGTCGAAATTTTCGACCCATAGAGTATCTAACAAATGTACACTTGCCAATTTTCCAAAAATTTTCCCCTCCCCAAAAATGGTGGCCATTTTGAATTTTCGAATTTTTGCCAAAAATGGCAAAACACAAATTTGCTTTTATCTCCTTAAACGTGCGAGATAGAGCGATTTCGTCGAAATTTCCGACCCACAGGGTATCTAAGGAATGTACTGTTTGCAATTTTCAAAAAATTTTCCCCTCCCCAAAAATGGCGGCCATTTTGAATTTTCGAATTTTTGCCAAAAATGGCAAAACACAAATTTGCTTGTATCTCCTTAACCGTGCGAGATAGAGCGATTTCGTCGAAATTTTCGACCCACAGGGTGTCTAAGGAATGTACTCTTTGCAATTTTCAAAAAATGTTCCCCTCCCCAAAAATGGCGGCCATTTTGAATTTTCGAATTTTTGCCAAAAATGGCAAAACACAAATTTGCTTCTATCTCCTTAACCGTGCGAGATAGAGCGATTTCGTCGAAATATTCGACCCACAGGGTATCTAAGCAATGTAATCTTTGCAATTTTCAAAAAATTTTCCCCTCCCCAAAAATGGCGGCCATTTTGAAATTTCGAATTTTTGCCAAAAATGGCAAAACACAAATTTGCTTCTATCGCCTTAACCGTGCGAGATTGAGCGATTTCGTCGAAATTTTCGACCCACAGGGTATCTAAGGAATGTACTCTTCGCAATTTTCAAAAAAATTTCCCCTCCCCAAAAATGGCGGCCATTTTGAATTTTCGAATTTTTGCCCAAAATGGCAAAACACAAATTTGGTTCTATCTCCTTAACCGTGCGAGATAGAGCGATTTCGTCGAAATTTTCGACCCACAGGGTATCTAAGGAATGTACTCTTTGCAATTTGAAAAAATTTTCCCCTCCCCAAAAATGGCGGCCATTTTGATTTTTCGACTTTTTGCCAAAAATGGCAAAACACAAAATTGCTTCTATCTCCTTAACCGTGCGAGATAGAGCGATTTCGTCGAAATTTTCGACCCATAGAGTATCTAACAAATGTACACTTGCCAATTTTCCAAAAATTTTCCCCTCCCCAAAAATGGTGGCCATTTTGAATTTTCGAATTTTGGCCAAAAATGGCAAAACACAAATTTGCTTCTATCTCCTTAACCGTGCGAGATAGAGCGATTTCGTCGAAATTTTCGACCCACAGGGTATCTAAGGAATGTACTCTTTGCAATTTTCAAAAAATTTTCCCCTCCCCAAAAATGGCGGCCATTTTGAATTTTCGAATTTTTGCCAAAAATGGCAAAACACAAATTTGCTTCTATCTCCTTAACCGTGCGAGATAGAGCGATTTCGTCGAAATTTTCGACCCACAGGGTATGTAAGGAATGTACTCTTTGCAATTTTCAAAAAATGTTCCCCTCCCCAAAAATGGCGGCCATTTTGAATTTTCGAATTTTTGCCAAAAATGGCAAAACACAAATTTGCTTCTATCTCCTTAACCGTGCGAGATAGAGCGATTTCGTCGAAATATTCGACCCACAGGGTATCTAAGCAATGTAATCTTTGCAATTTTCAAAAAATTTTCCCCTCCCCAAAAATGGCGGCCATTTTGAAATTTCGAATTTTTGCCAAAAATGGCAAAACACAAATTTGCTTCTATCGCCTTAACCGTGCGAGATTGAGAGATTTCGTCGAAATTTTCGACCCACAGGGTATCTAAGGAATGTACTCTTTTACAATTTTCAAAAAATTTTCCCCTCCCCAAAAATGGCGGCCATTTTGAATTTTCGAATTTTTGCCAAAAATGGCAAAACACAAATTTGCTTCTATCTCCTTAACCGTGTGAGATAGAGCGATTTCGTCGAAATTTTCGACCCACAGGGTATCTAAGGAATGTACTCTTTGCAATTTGAAAAAAATTTCCCCTCCCCAAAAGTGGCGGCCATTTTGATTTTTCGAATTTTTGCCAAAAATGGCAAAACACAAAATTGCTTCTATCTCCTTAACCGTGCGAGATAGAGCAATTTCGTCGAAATTTTCGACCCATAGGGTATCTAACAAATGTACACTTGCCAATTTTCCAAAAATTTTCCCCTCCCCAAAAATGGTGGCCATTTTGAATTTTCGAATTTTTGCCAAAAATGGCAAAACACAAATTTGCTTCTATCTCCTTAACCGTGCGAGATAGAGCGATTTCGTCAAAATTTTCGACCCACAGGGTATCTAAGGAATGTAATCTTTGCAATTTTCAAAAAATTTTCCCCTCCCCAAAAATGGCGGCCATTTTGAATTTTCGAATTTTTGCCAAAAATGGCAAAACACAAATTTGCTTCTATCTCCTTAACCGTGCGAGATAGAGCGATTTCGTCGAAATTTTCGACCCACAGGGTATCTAAGGAATGTACTCTTTGCAATTTTCCAAAAATTTTCCCCTCCCCAAAAATGGCGGCCATTTTGAATTTTCGAATTTTTGCCAAAAATGGCAAAACACAAATTTGCTTCTATCTCCTTCACCGTGCGAGATAGAGCGATTTCGTCGAAATTTTTGACCCACAGGGTATCTAATCAATGTACTCTTTGCAATTTGAAAAAATTTTCCCCTCCCCAAAAATGGCGGCCATTTTAAATTTTCGAATTTTTGCCAAAAATGGCAAAACACAAAATTGCTTCTATCTCCTTAACCGTGCGAGATAGAGCGATTTCGTCGAAATTTTCGACCCATAGGGTATCTAACAAATGTACACTTGCCAATTTTCCAAAAATTTTCCCCTCCCCAAAAATGGTGGCCATTTTGAATTTTCGAATTTTTGCCAAAAATGGCAAAACACAAATTTGCTTCTATCTCCTTAACCGTGCGAGATAGAGCGATTTCGTCGAAATTTTCGACCCACAGGGTATCTAAGGAATGTACTCTTTGCAATTTTCCAAAAATTTTCCCCTCCCCAAAAATGGCGGCCATTTTGAATTTTCGAATTTTTGCCAAAAATGGCAAAACACAAATTTGCTTCTATCTCCTTAACCGTGCGAGATAGAACGATTTCGTCGAAATTTTCGACCCACAGGGTGTCTAAGGAATGCACTCTTTTACAATTTTCCAAAAATTTTCCCCTCCCCAAAAATGGTGGCCATTTTGAATTTTCGAATTTTTGCCAAAAATGGCAAAACACAAATTTGCTTCTATCTCCTTCACCGTGCGAGATAGAGCGATTTCGTCGAAATTTTTGACCCACAGGGTATCTAATCAATGTACTCTTTGCAATTTGAAAAAATTTTCCCCTCCCCAAAAATGGCGGCCATTTTAAATTTTCGAATTTTTGCCAAAAATGGCAAAACACAAAATTGCTTCTATCTCCTTAACCGTGCGAGATAGAGCGATTTCGTCGAAATTTTCGACCCATAGGGTATCTAACAAATGTACTCTTGCCAATTTTCAAAAAATTTTCCTTTTCCCAAAAATGGCAGCCATTTTGAATTTTCAAATTTTTGCCAAAAATAGAAAAACAGGAATTTCCTTCTATCTTCTTAACCGTGCAAGATAGAGTGATTTCATCAAAATTTTCGAGCCAACCAATGCAAAAAGGCATGAAGCTGAAATAATTTACATCTACACTAATAAATATTTAAGCATCATTGATATATTTTACAAATGAAACAGGGTCTTGTAAGACTACTGTACAATTTTGGCAAAAGGTTCATGGGGTGGACGTTACACATGATAATGTGTGTTCTTCTATGCTATCCTGTTTCTATTCGCATCTACTATCAACAGGGCGTCCTATTTCTAGTTTTCTCACAATATTATATATTGACATTCAAAATACCGGCTGTAAAGTGTCACCACGGTGTTGAAGTGAATTGGTCTCGATACCGAGATATCGGTGTTACCGACCCTGCCCTATGTGCAATACCTGCTCACTTTTTAACCCCGGCCCAGAAAGGCTCTGGGTATAGTAGTCCCATGCACTGTCTGGGTGGGGGCGGACATAAACCTTGTTGGGTGTTTCACAGCCTAAACCTATGTACGGATTTTCACCAAATTTTCAGGATATGTTTACCCCAAGAGAAGCTACAGCTGATTAGGATTTAGGGGGTAACGACCACATGGCAACACTTTTAAGATTTTGGGCTCTTGAAGTTTGTGGGTGTTCCACAGCCTAAATCCATGGATGGATTTTCACCAAATTTTCAGGATTTGTTAGCCCCAAGAGGATCTAGAGCTCATTAGCTTTTAGAGGGTATCTGGCAACAGTTGTTGCCATAGCAGTATTTCAAATACTAGGGATGAGTCTGTAGGCTTGGTATCAAGACCATTTTTAACCCCAGCCCTTAAAGGCTGGGGTTATAGTCGTCTCCTGCGCTGTCCGGGTGGCGGGGGTGGGGGCATAAAGCTTGTAGGTATTCCACAGACTAAACCCCTGCACGAATTTTCACCAAAAGTTTAGGGGATGTTTACCCCAAGAGGATGTAGAGCTGATTAGGTTTTGGGGGGTATCCGGTAACAACTCCATAGCACACTTTTAAGATTTTCAGGTCTTAAACTTTGTGGGTGTTCCACAGACTAAACCCCTGCACAGATTTTCACCAAATTTTCAGGGTATGTTAACCCCAAGGGGATCTAGAGCTGATTAGGTTTTGGGGGGTATGGGGTAACAACTGTTGCCATGGCAACACTTTTAAGATTTTTGGGTCTTAAAGTTTGTTGGTGTTCCACAGACTGAACGACTGCGTGGATTTTGACCAAATTTTCAGGGTATGTTTACCCCAAGAGGATCTAGAGCTGATTAGGTTTTGGGGGGTATCTGGTAAGAACTGTTACCATGGCAACACTTTTAAAATTTCAAGTTTGTTCTAAAATCTTTAACGTCTTCTGTAACCTAAAATATTGCAGCTAGCTTCATCAGATGGATAGGAAAGCGTGCCTGAGAGTAATTGTGTCCTTGTTTTGGAAACAAAATGGCCACCATATCAATCTTTAATGGCAAATAGGAGGGTCATCATATCAAAAAGGCCTTATATCTCCCTTATAATAGTTTCTTTGGCTTCAAAATATGAAAACTACTTGTAAGAAATCATGGCCTGTGAATCTTTTGTAGAACATCTTGTGGGTTCTCTAAACTTCTTACAACAGAAGTTGTTCCTAAGATTTTCCCAAATCTCAATGTTGTTGGCCATTTAGCTGTACCTGCAGGCTGGGGTTCTTGCCTGTCGAGACTGGCTATTTTAATATAAGTATACAGAAAGCTTATCAGAGTATTTTTTAATTCTACAAGTTTTATTCCACAATTTTAGTAAATTTCAGCAAAGTATAGTGTGATGTAATATTTATTATATCCGTGACAAAAGTCAGGTGATATTCTGGATTCAGGTCCGTCTTGCCGCCGCCGCTGCAGTATTAATTTCTTTCTGTGATATACAACAGTTCAGCACATCAGTTTCTTTTCAACCTTGGTCCACTTGTTAAGGATGGTGTAATGGAAAATCAGTACTTTCCAGTGACCTTAAACTCCCTGTAATAAAGAAGTTATGGTCACCTTAAGTCAAAAAAGGATTTAACCCCAGTTTTTTTCTTCAAACTTGGCATATACATTTAGATTTGCCAAAGGCATATCCTGACTTTTTAGTGTCCTTAAACAATATTTTTGAAGTAATTATGCGTCCCGCAAGGGACGCTTGTTTGTGTATGGGAGACCTTCAGGCTCCGCCGGCTCCGCATTTTGTTTTCCTTATAACTCTGTAACCGTTAAGCGGATTCTTTTCAAATTTGGCAGGTTTAGGCAGTAGCCTTGGGGAATTTTTTTGAATATGCTGCAGTGGCATTTCAACCAATCAGAGAGGTCACATGACCAAAAATGTCTTTTTCGATGGGGAAGTTTGTCCGGATGATAACTTGAAAGTAATTTTATCAATTCACCTGAAACTTGGCAAATACATTCATTCTATTAAAATCTGGAAATCATTAGATTTTGGCATTGATTGGTTAAGAAATGGCCGAGTAATTAATAATTAATTAATCATTATGAATTTTCCAAATAAGGAAAACACAAAAATGCTTATATCTCGAAAACCGTGCTAGATAGAGCGATTTCGACGAAATTTTTGACCCACAGGGTATATCTCTGCAGAGTAGTTATCCCAATTTTCAAAAAAATTTTGTCTTGCCAAAAATGGCGGCCATTTTGAATTTTCGAATTTTTCGCAAAAATTGTAAAACATATAACTGCTTATATCTCGAAAACCGTACTAGATAGAGCGATTTCGACGAAATGTTTGACCCACAGGGTATCGCTGCAGAGCAGCCATGCCAATTTTCAAAAAAATTTTGTCTTGCTAAAAATGGCGGCCATTTTGAATTTTCGAATTTTTGCGCAAAAATTGCAAAACACAAAAATGCTAATATCTCGAAAACTGTGCTACATAGAACGATTTTGATGAAATTTTTGATCTTTAGGGTATCTCTGCAGAGCAGCTATCCCAAAGAGCTTTCACTCGGTGAAGTTTCAGACCCGTAGCTAATTATTCACCTACTCAAAAAGAGTAAATGCTAATTATCTCTAATACTATTGCGGATACACAATTTTTATCAAATAACTCATTCATCTACTTTTGGGAGAGCTTTCACATGGTGAAGTTTCAGACCCGTAGATAATTACTCACCTACTCAAAATGAGTAAATGCGAATTATCTCTTAAAAGTATTGGAGATAGCCAATTTTTCTCAAATGACTCATTCACCTACTTTTAATATTGAGCTTCTTTGGGTAAATTTATGAAATAAACTGGACCATTGGTGTTTCTTAAGATCACATAACTAAAAAACAAAGTTATTTGAGAACAAATCTGTGGATTGTGTTCTCTACATATAAGATCATTGCAAATTTTTTTTGGAGAGTTTAACTCGTGTGAACAAATTACAGCTGGTTAAGCATGGTTAGCTTATGGAAGATGAATTATTGATTATTGTTGGTCTGTTATTATTTAGTTTCTTTTGAACTTGTTTGTATGGCACTAGATATATGCACAAGTATAGAAACAGTGAAGCAGTATCAGAAGACATAATTTTGTGTATATGAATTGTGAAAGGAAGAAAATATTGACTTGCAAGCATTCAGACAGAAAGTTGCACTGATGGAGGTTTCCCTATGTTTTGTAGGCTGCCACCACACCAGATTACATTATTGTTCCAAACACCACTGTGAGCACTGGAAAAGATAACACAGAAGATGGGTATCAAGCAGCACTTGATTTTTTATTGGCCAGTAATGTTCAGGCTGCAGCACTAAAGACTGTTGAGCCGATTAAAAGTGAGATTAATGAAGAGGATGCAGCTATTGTAAAGAGGAAAGCTTATGCAGAAGGCCAACTCTTGATTAAGGACACTGAATTTGAGTTGATTGGTTATACTCCAAAGGGTAAAAAACAGTATCGATGTTGTCTATGCAGCACCTTGTGCTTGGATCCAACTGTCCATCGATTGGTTCATTCAGAAGAGCGACCTTTCATCTGTGAAGTCAGTTCATGTGGCAAGGCCTACAAGAGTAAACCTGCTTTAAAACAACATATCCTTTCGAACCATTCAAAGTATGTACCCCATAGATGCATCAAATGTGGAAAATGTTTTAAGACAGAGTACCTACTGAAAAAGCATGTCACAATCACATGCAATGATTCCAGGCCCTATGTCTGTCGAACCTGTGGTAAAAGATTCAAAACCATTTCAAATCTGAGGTACCATGAAGGAACACATGCAACATTTAAACCATTCAAATGTTCTATATGCTATAAGGATATGGCAACAAAAGCCCATTTAAAGGTTCATATGATCTCTCATGATAATGGAACTTATAACTGTTTCTGTGGGAAAACTTTTAAGTCCTCTAAGCGCTACAAAGAACATTTCAAATATCTGCATGATCCTCGGAATCCTAATAGATGTAACATTTGTGAAAGAAACTTCAAGAATGCTGCTGCATTGGAGTATCATAAGCCAACCCATGAGAGACCTTTTGCCTGTCGGGTCTGCAAGAAAGGCTTCTCGAAGGCCATAAGCTGTCATATTCATGAAAAGTCACGCCACAAAATCGATGTTCCTGAGGGGTGTGAAAACAATGGGAAGTCGATGTGTCCAGTGTGTAACAAAGAGTACAAAACTGTACAGTCTATGCTCATGCATATGGAAATGCATAGCCTAGAAGACAACTTTGAATGTGGAAATTGTAACAAGAAGTTTAAACTGAAGAAGCACCTGCAGAGCCATATGCTCTCTCACATGGAACCACATGTTCCCTGCTCCAAGTGTGACAAGAAGTTCAAGAATGCCAAGGCTCTTCAAATACACCTTGCCTCACATTCCAAACCTTTCGAATGTGAAATCTGTAGAGCTAAGTTCTCTTGTGAAAAGTATCTTGACAAGCATAAAGAATACCATAAGACAGGGTTAAAACTGAAAACGTATCTTTGTCCAATTTGTAAGGATGCATTCCCTTCATTCAAAGATGCAGAGTACCACATAAATGATCAGCATAAAGAATTGAAAGGTCAAAAGATGGCATTAACTCCAGTGATTCAACAGGGCTTTTCTGACCAGTTGATCAAATCAGAGAAAGTTTTCCGTGGAAACTTCAATTGTGAAATTTGTTCTGCAGTTTTTCAATTTGAGAGTTCATTAATAACCCATGAAATCAGAAAACATGATAAATATGATGCAAGAATGGCTTGTAGTCATTGTGATGTGAAGTTTATAACACCTAGAACATTGAAGCAACACTTGTATTATGCACACAACATAGGAGACAGGATAGTATGCCAGATATGTGAAAGAGAGTTCTTCACAGAAGAAGATTTAATGCAGCATGATCTGGTCCATGCTGGACAGAAAGGCCATTCTGGTGCTCTGAAGGTGCTAGGAGGAGCACCCAATCCAGACAAGAGGCAGCTTCATGTCTGCATAGTCTGCACGAAATATTTAGCATCCTCAGAATTATTAGCCAAGCATGAGCAATCCCACTGCAAAGAAGATCTTGTGTGCAAAATCTGTGGCAGAGGAAGTATGAACTTAAAGCAATATAGGGATCATGCAGCCAGCTGTTCGACTACTCAGTGCATGTATTGTGGCCAGAAATTCAGTGACAAGGGGGCGTTGGACAAGCATATAAAGTTTCACAAATTGGGAAAGATAATATACAAGTGCTCAGTCTGTTCCAAGGAATTCAACGATCAAATAGATCTATTGAGCCATAAAAAACTGCATTCAGATAACTTGTCATCACAAGATACTAACATTTCTCAGCAAAGCACGACAGCATCTGGTTACAAGTCCTTATTGTCTGCCTTTAGCTCTTCTAAGAAATAAATAACAGAATGGAGAACAGTAGTGTGGGATTGTAAATTTAGGACTGAAAGAATTAGTTATTCCAAGAAAGTAGTCATATCTTTGCAAATATTGCAAAATCAGAAAAATGTGAGGGACTAATGCTAGATATTTGATTTGTATGAATGTTTTTTAAAGGTTTGAGTTGTTGAATACATGTGAAATATCTCCCAACATAGTGAACAATTGTGCATCGAAATAACCATGTTGACAAGGATGTGAAAATGTTTAATTTTAATTTATTCTAATTTTCTTAAACTACCATGATGCTTAAACATCCTTTAATTTTATGCAAAATACATGTATTGTGCACAGAATGAACTGGTTGAACTTATTTAAAGAAAGTGAAATCAGGAAAATGTATAATTTATCTTGTTGCACTTTCAAAAAAATATCTTCTCCATTTTCTACTTGTTTATTACCGTATCACTATCAGAAACATACTCTTTTAATTTAAGACATTTATAAGCTATAGCATCTAGAGCAAATTCTATTTTGTTGTGCCAAGAATCTGTTCTTCAAATGGCTATACATTAGTGTTTTTCAGACAGTATATTTAATAAATAATAGTATAGTAGTATATAGGTAGATAAATATGATGATAAGGTTGAAAGTATTGAATCAAAGAACAGCAAGCCAAGGAATACATTATTCATTAAATTTTCTGGTAACTCTTGTGATATTAATAATTCACTTATGAATAAGCATCTTTAGTAAAAATGTGCATTTTAATTGTAAACAGCACATACAATATATATGGATAATGCTTTACCGTCAAATCGGCCCCCAAAATAAAATCACCTGGTGAAATCGGCCCCCCTGTAAAATAATTTATGGTCAAATTGGCCCCCTATAAAATAATACATGGTCAAATCGACCCCCTAGATATAGATAGATAAGTGTACGTAAGATTTATGTAATTTTTTCACAATAACCATCAGAAATATAAGTTTACCTGTGAGTTTTATGTATCTCAGTTTACCCTGACCTTCTCATAGATTTGTATTCAAAATCTTCACAGTGGCTGGTATTATTGTATTTTTCCCCAATAGTTATTGCATTATTATCATTTTTAAAGTCACAACAATAGATAAATAATAATCTGTTTAAAATATAAAATAATAATAATAGTAATAATAAAAATAACTTGTATTAAATTATGGAGATGTGAATTTTGGTTCCTGATTTATCATGTAATTCAAAGGGATAAATGGCCATTGTTCTGTTTGATGCCCACAAGAGGAGAGATGATATAATCTTCTGCATGGTATCAAGGGACAATGAGCTTTTAATGTCTAATACTATTTGTTTGTTTAAAATTTAGCTAGTAATCTTTTTATTAAACAAATTCCAAAGATCACTAAAGTTATAATCCCATCAACAGAGGCTGTGCAGGTAATGTAATTGCACTTTTAATAATTCTAACATAAACAAGTTTTATTGCACATAGGATACAAGGGATTGATTGCAATATCCTGACATCTTTCATATGTGTTAATTACACTTAGTCAAACAACATATAAGCAATTGTCTCAATTGTCAATAGAGTGATTACAGCATCCAATTATCTTTGATGTGTGTCAATCACACCTAGCCAAAATTCTCCCCATTATACATAATTATAAAGAATTATCCCCCCTTAAGTTATCAATAACATGGACTAGATTTTAATTCAACACCATTCCAATTAAGGCAAGTAGTTTCTGTTGAAAAGGACCCCTTGCTTTACTGTTTTAAAAATCCAGAAGAAATATCTTTATCAACCCATTTGAATGCTCTCTGCAGGTCTACAAATAAGTTTTAATTGCAAAAGTATTCCACTGGGGGCTGATTTGTCCAGGGCCAAATTTTTAGGGGGCCGATTTGTCCAGGGGCGACTTTTTTAAGGGGCCGATTTGCCGAGGGCCGATTTGGCAAAGGGCCGATTCGTCCAGCTCCCATTTGTATGAATACAATTCAGGATTCTAATTTGTACTGTCAATCTGTCACTCAACATAGCAAAAAAATGTTGTGATAGAACCTTAAATCTGATAAAATTTCAAATTCTGTCATGAAAACTTCCCATTCTTGTGTTTCACTTGTTTAGAGCGATTACTATTTTTAATCCTTTTGATGAAGTTTTTGATACTGCTCTGAGGTCCAGATTTTCAGAGAGATTTGATGTTCTGTCGACAGAATTTGATATTGGATGTTCTGTACAGACTTAAATACAGACGTCAAATCCTGTTTATGGCATTGAGGGTATTGCTCTGAGGTCTGAAGTTTTGAAGAAGTATAATTTACTCGCTTACTCATTTCTTTTAATTAAGGCAGTTGTGGCAGTTAACATGATGTACCTTTTATGTTAAGTTTTCGTAATTTTCCTCAGTACTTAGTCCCCTTTTAGAGGATTAAATGCCCACTCACTAGTGGGTAAATTGTTTATCGATATTGCCGATATTTATTGTTTTGGAACTGGACTGCCGATATCGAGACCTAAACACGTATTTCAATATCGCCATTTTAAGCAAAACTGTAAACTTACACTGTTAATATTTGATATAAAGTCCAAATCTAAAGAAATTGTACACTTTTATCTCACATTTTTGAAGTTTTCAATGCGTTTGATTAAAACTGCAATGTTTTGTTTTGGTAAATTTCACTTCCTGTTAGCGGTTCGGGATAAACTAAAATAAAACGTTTTCAGTTTCCCAAATTCGGACTATTTGGTAGACAATATTAACCCCCCGATATCGCCCGATATTGAAATATTTTTGCATTCAGTATCGATACCCACAAAGCCAAACGATTTACCCCCTACCACTCACTATTCAGTATGCTTTTTAAAAGAATTAAATCATTTTACTACTTGTACCTTTTTTGTCTGAGTGTATAGCTCTGTTTGGTAACCCTTTTTACCTTAATCTTTTAATAACCATAACATACCCTGGAAATTAATTTAAAAGGGATCATCATTTAAAATTACAGGATCAATTGTGAGCTGACAATTGATAAATACAAAAAAAACAAGCCACATGTAATTACAAAGATTATTTACAAGTCTATATTTTGTTTTGACATGCCATGATTCTGTGAATGTCACATGGTTGACCAGATAATGCCTTTCTTTGGACAACAGCACCTGTATGTCGTGCAACTGCCCTCACACAAAAAATCTTGCTTTTTAGTTTCTGTCAGCAAAAGTTGAAATTAAAGTTACTGAGATTCAGGATTATAGATGTTGTTGAGATAAGTTGACAGAATTTCAAATTCTGTAAAATGTCTTGGTAGAACTTAAGGTTGAAAGTTTTGTTGACAGAATTTGAAATTATGTCAGAGGCATAAGCTTGTCGTGACATGAATATTACCTCTGTGGACAAAACTGAGTAAAAAAAAAATTGACCTCTTTATTTACTCCACAAAACAATGAACTGTTCAGATAAAAGGTATAGTAATATAATTAATATTCTTTTCTTACCTATAAGGGATGGTTTGGTGGCTCAATGTCTCTGTCTCGAGAGTATTTTACTGAAATAGTGTATCGAAATATTACAGCAGCCATCTCACTTGGCAAAACATATTATTAAAGGAAAGCCTACAGTATTAGAAACAAACTCCAAATCTGAAGAAATTACAAACTTTTATCCCATATTTTTGTGCATTAGTGAACTTTAATTACAATTTTGTTGAGGAAATGTCCATGTGTAGAGGGTGTACTAAAACGCAAAGTCCTGGAATCAAAACAGTTTTGCTTTGGCAGTCTCCTGATGTACACATTTTTTGTACTGATCCATCCCTGTACCTAACACAATGATTTTACAGAGTGCTTTAACATTTTACCAGCATCTTATTATTTTAAGTCAGTGAAGTTTGAGAAATATGAAAATGTGATTCCAAAAATACATTTTTACAATGTTTTTCATAGTGCTCATAGGCTATGTAACTCCCAAGAGTTTAAACTAGGATGCTGTATATGAAAATTACTACTGATTATGACTCACACTGGACACAGCAAACAATAATAACAAGGAAGTAAAGAGTGTCCTTGTAATCCTGTATATGAAGTTGATACCTTCATTGTCAGTTTAGGAACTTTGAAGTTTGAAGATGTGTCAAAATGAAGGGTGAAGTGAAACTATTTCTAAAAGGGTTTTTTATATGTGTATCAAAACATGTAATACCAATGTTTGAAGTAATGTTTAACAGTTGTTTGTTTTTAAAGTATTTCTATATTATTTGAAAGTTCCAAGAACAAATCCTCGCCAGTACAGCATCGCTTTATGAATTATTTTGCAGGCACCTGTCAGTCTAGAATATGCTCCTACAGCTGTCCCATGTGTTTCTACTATGGCTATGACCTCAAAAGATCATTCTATTTCAAGTAGTATTGGGGAAGATCATGGAACCCTCCATCTCACAGATGAGACTGAAGCAGATGATTCCTACAATACATCGGTACTTACAATTGTTACACATGATTCAAAAGATGTATTAAGACAAGAGCTGGACAATATAACTGGCATGGCAGAGGGTACAAGAGATGGTATCAGTATTGTAGACTCATATAGTAATACCACATGCCCACTCACAATAGTAAGAACTGAAGAGAGTAGCTGTAAAACTGACCAGGAGGATGAATTTCAGGCACAACAGCTGGCAGTTCATGAACTTGATTCTCAGGCTACAGAGTTGTCAGAAAAATCACTGGCAGAAAGTGTTTCGGCTGTTAATTTGAAGCAAGAAAGTGCAGATGATGGTACTGGTGAACTGGTTTTAAAAGGTCCACAGTTTCAGTTAGTTGGTTTGACACCAAAAGGTAAAAAACAGTACAGATGCTGTCTGTGCAATACCTTATGCATCGATCCAGCAGTGCACAAGCTAGTCCATTCAGAGATGAAGCCCTTTGAATGCAATGCCATAGGTTGTGGAAAGAGCTATAAAAGTAAAGCAGCACTGAAACATCATTTCCTTTCAAATCATGCCATTACTGTACCGCATAAATGTTTAAAATGTGGCAAGGTTTTTAGGACAGAATACTTGCTGAAAAAACATATGACTGTTACTTGTAATGATTCCAAGCCTTACATCTGTCAGACATGTGGAAAGCCATTCAAAACATTGCCTAAGTTGAAGTACCACGAGGGTATACATGCTCAGGTGAAGCTCTTTAAATGTGAAATTTGTGGGAAAGGTATGGCCAGCAAGGCTCACTTAAAAGTTCATTTGATAGTACATGAAGAGGGCAACTACAACTGCTTCTGTGGGAAGCACTTCAAATCTGTGAAGCGATACAGGGAGCATTACAAACTGATTCACGACCCAAACAATCCTTTTAAGTGTAACATTTGCGGAAAGAACTACAAAAATGAAGCAATATTGGAGCACCATAAACTCTCACATAACAGGCCGTATGCTTGTAGGTTCTGTAAAAAGGGTTTTGTACAGCTACTGAGTTGTAAACTGCATGAACGAAGTCAGCACAAACAGGCTGAACAGAATGTACCTGACCTCACAGGTGATGTTTGCCCAGTCTGTAACAAGCGGTATAAAAACAACAAAGCTATGCTTGTTCATTTCACCGTTCATTCCCTTGATGACAAGTTTGAATGCCCACATTGTGACAAGAAATTCAAGCTCGAGAAACATTTGCAATCTCATTTAGTTGTCCATGCTGAACGATCACTTCCCTGTCCCAAATGTGACAAAATGTTCAAACATGAGAAAAACCTGAAGATTCACATGAATAGTCATGAGAAGCCTTTTGAGTGCAATGAATGTGGATCCAGGTTTGCTCATGAGAGGTACCTATTACACCACTTGGAAAAACACAAAGAAGGTATCACCCCAAAAATTTACAGATGTCCGCACTGTGGGAAAAGCTATCCCAGTTTGAGCAACGCTAAGTTGCACATTGAGGAGGAGCATCCAAATGAACCCAAACTGTCCATTATGCCACAAACTCCACTGGCACTGCTGCGTGCTCCAAAGACAAGGTGTACTTGGCGGAAATATGATGGAAGTAGTCCAATTAAGAAAAATACTACTAGTAGGCTTCAGAAAACAAAGAAAGGACATTACAACTGTGATCTATGCTCTGATGTATTTACTCAAGAAAGTCAATTACTGTCTCATGAGTTAAAAAAACATACCTCGAGTAAATTAAGTTGTCCCAAATGTGAGGTGAAGTTTACCACAAATAGGACACTGGCCAAGCACCAATATGTGGTTCATGATATTAATAATAAAATGGTGTGTTACCAATGTGAGAGAGACTTTTATGATGAAAGGGACTTAGAAAGGCATGTTCTCATTGTTCATAATTGCCAACAAACGGGTAATGATGATAGTGAGGCATTAGATAAAATAGTTGTTTCTGTTTGCATCATTTGTGCCAAGCATTTCCAGAGCCAGGAATTGCTAGATGACCATGAAAAATGTCACAGGACATCTGAGATGGTTTGTAACATATGTGGTCTCGGTTTTCATTCAGTTGATATTTTGAAAGTGCATGTAGACGCATGTTCTGAGAAGCAGTGTGTCTTTTGTTTACAAAGCTTTGAAAGTGCAAGAGATTTGGAAAAACACAAAAGGTTTCATCAGTTAGGTAGAGTAACAATTAAATGCTCTGTATGTTCTGAGGAATTTATGAATAATAGGGATTTAGGTGAGCACAGGAAAACACATGAAAAGGTGAAAGGCACTTCAGAAAAGGCGACAGGCTTTAAGTCCTTACTATCAGCTTTCACAAAGTAAATAGGGAGAAAATGTACGGTAGAGTCTCAAACTTACTTTTCAGTTATTACAGTATGCGTAGTGTGTACCAAATGTGTAAAAAATAGATTATTTCATGAATATGTAACATAATACTTTTATTTATGCCATATGAATAGGTTCAATGGGTTAGTTTCATGATAAACTTTCCCTTACATCATATTGCTAATTGTATCCCCGACGCGAAGCGGGGATACTATGGATTCATCATCGTCGTCGTCCGCGCCCTCGTCCGCGTCCGCAGAGATTTCTTGTTAGCGACCTACAGTCCACATTTCTTTCCGGATTTCTTTCATATTTGGCAGGTGGCTTGATATGGTAGAGGACTCGCCACCCTATCTTTTTGGTAGGCTTTATGTCTAAATTAGGCGTGTGGTAGACAAAAATGTCTAAAATGTGGAATATTGCTTGTTAGCGACCTACAGTCCACATTTCTTTCCAGATTTCTTTCATATTTGGCAGGTGGCTTGGTATGCTAGAGGACTCGCCACCCTATCTTTTTGGTAGGCTTTATGTCTAAATTAGGCCTCTGGTAGATAAAAATGTCTAAAATGCATTAAAATTCATGAAATCATGCACTAAATCGCTTGTAACTTGAAAAGTGTTGCATTTAGAGCATTTTGTTAAAATATGTTATTCAGATACTTTTTTCATAGCTACAACATGGTGAGTAACTTGGGTGTCTGTCTCAATAGCTAAGTGAGTAATAGCTACTTTTGGGCTTTTCAGTAACTTCCATCGTGAGTAAAATCACTTGTAACTTGAAAACTATTGCATTTAGAGTATTTTGTTTCAATATGTTATTCAGCTATTTTTGGGTCAGCTATAACATAGTAAAATTTCAGACCTGTAGCTCATGGCATAGCTGAGTAATAGCTACTTTTAAGTTATCACTGTTGAGTAAATTGCTTATAACTTCAAAAGTATTACATTTACAGTATTTTGTTTCAATATGTTATTCACCTATTTCGGAGTCAGCTATAACATAGTGAAGTTCCAGACCTGTGGCTCATTGCATAGCTGAGTAATAGCTACTTTGAAGTTCACACTGTTGAGTAAATCAGTTGTAATTGGAAAACTATTGCATTTACAGAAATTTGTGTAAATATGTTATTCAGCTACTTTTGGGTCAGCTATAACATAGTGAAATTACAGACCTGTAGCTCATGGCACAACTGAGCAATAGCTATTTTCAGGTACTGACTGTTGAGTAAATGACTTGTAACTTGAAAAATATTGCATTTGGAGTATTTTGTTAAAATATGTTGTTCACCTACTTTTGGGTCAGCTATAACGTCGTGAAATTACAGACTTATAGCTCATGGCATAGCTGAGCAATAGCTATTTTCAGGTTCTCACTATTGAGTAAATCAGTTGTAACTTGAAAACTATTGCATTTACAGTATTTTGCTTAAATATGTTGTTCACCTAATTTTGGGTCAGCTATAACATAGAAAAAATTCAGACATGTAGCTCATTGCATAGCTGAGTAATAGCTACTTTGAGGTTATCACTGTTGAGTAAATCAGTTATAACGTGAAAACTATTACATTTACAGTATTTTGTTTAAATATGTTATTCACATAATTTTTGGTCAGCTATAACAGAGTGAAATTGCAGACCTCTATGTCATGGCATAGCTTACCAATATCTACTTTCAGGTTCTCACTGTTGAGTAAATCATTGTATCCACTGGATAGCCGCAGTGTGTAGAGAGATTTCACCATTACCGCTCTAACGAAAAAAATATTATAGCTAGCCTTCTCAAGTTTGCAAGGTATATTAGAGGGTGCACCACAGTATTCTATTGGTAGGCTTTATGTCTAAATTAGGCCTGTGGCAAAATTACTTGCCTACTAAAAATGAGTAATTCTGCATTTTCTCTAAAAGTATTGCAGATAGCAAATTTTTCTTAAATAACTCATTCACCTACTTTTGGGAGAGCTTTCACATGCTGAAGTTCCAGACCTGTAGCTAATTACTCACCTACTCAAAATGAGTAAATGCGAATTATCTCTAAAAGTATTGCAGATAGCCAATTTTTCTCAAATAACTCATTCACCTACTTTTGGGAGAGCTTTCACTTGGTGAAGTTTCAGACCCGTAGGTAATTACTCACCTACTGAAAATGAGTAAATGCAAATTATCTCTAAAAGTATTCCAGATAGCCAATTTTTGTCAAATAACTCCTTCACCTACTTTTGGGAGAGCTTTCACTTGCTAAAGTTTCAGACCTCTAGCTAATTATTCACCTACTCAAAATGAGTAAATGCTAATTATCTCTAAAAGTATTGCAGATATCCAATTTTTATCAAATAACTCATTCATCTACTTTTGGGAGAGCTTTCACATGGTGAAGTTTCAGACCCATAGCTAATTATTCACCTACTCAAAATGAGTAAATGCAAATTATCTCTAAAAGTATTCCAGATAGCCAATTTTTGTCAAATAACTCCTTCACCTACTTTGGGGAGACCTTTCACTTGGTGAAGTTTCAGACCTGTAGCTAATTATTCACCTACTCAAAATGAGTAAATGCGAATTATCTCTAAAAGTATTGCAGATAGCCAATTTTTCTCAAATAACTCATTCACCTACTTTTGGGAGAGCTTTCACTTGGTGAAGTTTCAGACCCGTAGGTAATTACTCACCTACTGAAAATGAGTAAATGCAAATTATCTCTAAAAGTATTCCAGATAGCCAATTTTTGTCAAATAACTCCTTCACCTACTTTTGGGAGACCTTTCACTTGGTGAAGTTTCAGACCAGTAGCTAATTATTCACCTACTCAAAATGAGTAAATACTAATTATCTCTAAAAGTATTGCAGATATCCAATTTTTATCAAATAACTCATTCATCTACTTTTGGGACAGCTTTCACATGGTGAAGTTCCACACCCGTAGGTAATTACTCACCTACTGAAAATGAGTAAATTCGAATTATCTCTAAAAGTATTGTAGGTAGCCAATTTTTCTCAAATAACTCATTCGCCTACTTTGGAGAGAGCTTTCACTTGGTGAAGTTTCAGACCCGTAGCTAATTATTCACCTACTCAAAATGAGTAAATGCGAATTATCTCTACAAGTATTGCAGATAGCCAGTATTTCTCAAATAACTCATTAATATGAATACAACTTATAGGAAGTCATGGGCTGCAAATCTTTTCATGTGGTCAGATTTCACCTTGGGCCCCTCCTGCTTATTATTGGTCCTAGAGGTTTGCAATGTGAAAACGACTTATAGGAAATCATGGGCTGCGAATCTTTTGATGTGGTCAGACTTCACCTTGGGCCCCTGGTACAGGGTCAAATAAGGGTAGCCAAACTTAAAAGTGCTTTCAGCTTGCTTATTAACGAAAAATGCTTTTTATCTTCTAAACTATGTTAGTTGGCCTTTGTCGGTGGATACATCCAGCATCTGGCCACAGATGCGTCCTTTTTCTAGTTTATATTTTGAATATTGTATGTTGTGGTGATTAACAGAATAGTTTTAAATCGGCATGCAGGTTTGATTTATACCCTGGTATATACCCCAAATGTTAATTCGCAAAGGGCTCCTGCTGTTAAGGAAATTATTGAACTGATAATATTGATTGATTTATGCAATAAAACTGATTAAGGTAGTTGTTAAACTTAAATTTCAGTATCCAACTCTGCATCACATCAAGAAATGTACAGTGTTTTAATGTTAGGCTTGATGTGAAGAAATAACCAAACTCTCATTGTATCATCTTATCTGAGAGTGACATGCAACTAAGACAATGTAGAAATACAGAGTTTATAATATAGCCTTTAAATCTGATGATTTTCAATCACCAATTTAGGTTTTGTAATAATGAGAATAAATAAATGTGTCTTCACTCTGAATGTGCATTTTTCCCATTTAAAGTGTCATTTAGTCTCTTTAAATTGAAGTTGTAAATAATATAATCATAATATTTTAAATGCAACTCAGTTTCTCAATGAAAATCCTATATCAGGTGAAATGTCCATGGAGTCTTTTAATATAAGAAATGAACACTTGAGAGATAGTTTCTGTGAACTTTTAAGCTTTATTTCTTCTGTTCTGTGTTCAATTTGTTACAGTGGCATATAGCCATATATGGTTGAAAATAAAATTTTGGCTTTTGTACAGTTGAAGTAGTTGTGTGTAAATTTTATCTTTGTATGATATTTAAATATAAATTTATTAATGTAGTGTAGTTTTAAGTTAAGAATGAAATGTGCCATATAATACTAAAAGTCTTAAATTTGTATGTAATAAACTTCTCAGTTTGTAAAAATAAAACTATATCTTGTGTTACAGTTAAATCCGTGTTAGATTTAGAAAATACGAGAAATGATTGATGGGAGCATGTAGTTTGTTATGTTTAGATTTTTCAGAAACTCACAATCACAAAAAACATCACTTTGTATTACCGAAGTATAAAAATGAATGGCTGCAAGGCTTTATCCATGTTTTGTAGGCCCCTGAGTCTTTGGATTACATTGCTGTTTCTTCAAACCCCATCAGTAGTCAGAACAATCCTGCTGAGGTGTACAAAGTTGAACTAGATGAACTCATGGCAAATACTACACAGCCAAGTGATGCAGAAGCCCTTCAAATAAAAATACAAAACCCAGCTGCTGTCCATGCCATTGAGGAAAACAATAGTGTGCCACCAGATAGTAATCTGGAGTATGAAGAGCTTGAGAGTATTGAAGGGTTAAAGCAGTATAGGTGTGGATTGTGTGGTAACATTTGTGAAGATCCTGTGCAGCACTCAAAGAAACATTTGGATGTTTTAATATCTGCTGAACAAATTGTCACAGTTGGTGTTAATGTGGGTATTGAATCTCCTGCTTTATCAAATTCTATACAAGAGGTTGACTATAATCCTCAACAGGTGATAGATGTTGACATTAACATTATAGATTACAAATGCCATCATTTTGATTGCAACAAAGTGTACAAGAGCAAGGCTGCACTTAAGCAGCATATATTAGCTCATCATACTGAAGGGGAAGTGCATTCCTGTCCAAAATGCTGTAAAACATTTAAAACTGAGTATTTGTTGAAAAAACATTTGTCAGTAACATGCAGTGATTCCAAACCACACTCCTGTAAAGTTTGTGGCAAGTCATTCAAACTGATGGCAAAATTGAAGTACCATGAAGGAATTCACGCAACAGTGAAACCTTTTAAATGTCCACAATGTTCAAAACCAATGGCATCCAAGGCGCATTTAAAAGTACACATGGAGGTTCACAGCAATGGCCATTACAGTTGTTTTTGTGGGAAGACTTTTAATCGAGTAAGGAAATACAAGGAACATTTCAAGCTTCAGCATGATCCAAATAATCCATATCGCTGTTCTGTTTGCCAAAAAAACCTAAAGAATGACCAGGCTTTAGAGACTCATAAGTTGACACACAACAGACCGTTTGCCTGTCGGGTTTGTAAGAAAGGCTTTCTGTTGGAAATCAGTTGTCGGTTGCATGAAAAGAAAATGCACCACATGGCACATCCAGATATTGCTGATGTTGAAAGTGACACAACCTGTCCAATTTGTCTGAAGACATTTAAAAATAAAAAATCAACCTTAGAACACATGGGTGTGCATACAGAGGGAGGAGAGCATAAGTGTCGGGAGTGTGACAAGGTATTTAAATTGAAAAAGCATCTCAGGAGTCACTTGAAACAGCACTTAGAGAGAACATTACCTTGTCCTGAGTGTGGCAAGATGTTCAAGCATGCAAAGAATCTTCAGCTACACATTGATACCCACAAAAAGCCTCATGCCTGTGAACAGTGTGGTTCTAGGTTTTCCAGTGAGAAAGGCCTGAAGAAGCACTATCAGTCACATGTAGAGGGGAGGACACCAAATGTTTACCGCTGCCCCCACTGTGGGAAAACCTTTCCAAGCTTAAGCAATGCCAAGCTACATCTTGGTGAGGCTCACCAGGACATGCCCAGTATCAGCATTGTACCTGAAAAGTCGACAAGCCTCATTAAACAGTTGGGAAGTGCACTATTAACCTGTGCGATTTGTAGAGGGACGTTTAGTCAGTTAGATGACTTGCAACAACACTTGCAGTCATCGCATGATTACCCCTACCTATGCCAGGTTTGCGGGAAAGGCTTTTTCCAACTTTTTGCTTGCAAGTTTCATGAAAAGAATGAACATAATTTGGAGATTCCTGATCTAACAGAATTAGTGAATGGCAGAACTTGCCCAGTATGTGGAAAGTCCTACAAAAACAAAAGCTCCATGCTTTCACATTTGTCTTTGCATTCTGATGAAGGCAACCATGCTTGTGATATCTGTGGGAAAGTATTCAAATTTAAGAAAAATCTGAACACTCATCTAATAAGTCATGCAGCTCGAAGTATTCCTTGTACAGAGTGTGGTAAAAAATTTAAGTCTGAAAGAAACTTGAGGGCTCATTTGATGAGCCATTCTAAACCATTTGAGTGTAGCACATGTGGTGTTAGTTTTTCTGCTGAAAAATACTTGAGAAAACACCAGGAAAACTCAGGTTGTAGTCCAAAGTCCTTTTCATGTCCAAGATGCTTGTTAGATTTTGATAATTTCATCAACCTTAAGGTTCATGTTGAAGAAAAGCATCCAAATATAAATAGTTCACATATAATGAGAGTGGTAGAAAAGAATTCTAATCCACTTCCCAAAATTTTTAATTGCGGTATCTGCTCTGATGTTTTCCAGAAAGAATCATTGTTAGCTTCTCATGAATTGAAAAGGCATTCAGGGGAAAAACGTTTGAAATGTGAGAGGTGTTGTGTTCTATTTATTTCTGCTCGTACATTGCATAAACATCAATACTCTGATCATAAATTAGGGGAATTGTGTGTCTGTGAGGTTTGCAAGCGTGAATTTTACAATCAGAATGATCTAAAGTTACATGTTTCTGTTGTTCACAATGTCAAGGATACTAGTATGATAGATACTGGCAGTTCCAAAAACTCTTTCAAGTCTTTGTTATCTGATTTTGTGAAACAAGACACATAAGAAATATTGTGCTGTTTTGGGTTTTTTTTTTCTTGTTTAATTTTGTTATCCGACACCGTTTCATTAACAAAAATAAAGTTTGTATAGAAAATTTGTTTTCTCTTTTATGCATTTTGTTATTAAATGTTTAATTATGTCTATTTTTTCTGATTTAATACATTGTTTAACCTTTTGTCATTGTTATGTCAGCTGACTTGTCAGTCAGCTGACATTATGTCGTCACTCTGCGGCGTGGGCGTACGCGTACGCGTCCGCGTACGCGTCCGCGTACGCGTCCGCGTGAACAACTTCTCCTCCAAAACTACAAGGCCTAGAGACGTGCTGTTTTTTTTAAAAGATACCTTATCTATCGAGGATGAAAAATTGTTCAAGGCATGCAAATCTGTCTGTTCGTCTGTTTGCTAGAGACATTACAAGGGGGGTACCCCCACCAAAAGTGTGAAAATTTCAACACTTAATCACAATTTTCTCAGTGACTATTGCAGGGATTTCTATCATATCTTGCATATATGTACTAGGCCACAGGTAGATTCTCTTGTGTGAGTATGAGACCTGGATCTGTCTTACTTTTTTTTTAATAAATTTTTTTAATAATTTTTAATGCATTAAAATTCATGAAATCATGCACAAAATCATTTATAACTTGAAAAGTGTTGCATTTAGAGCATTTTGTTAAAATATGTTATTCAGCTACTTTTTTCATAGCTACAATATGGTGAGTAAGTTGGGTGCCTGTCTCAATAGCTAAGTGAGTAATAGCTACTTTTGGGCTTTTCAGTAACTTCCATCATGAGTAGAATCACTTGTAACTGAAAAACTATTGCATTTAGAGAATTTCGTATAAATATGTTATTCAGCTACTTTTGGGTCAGCTATAACATAGTAAAATTTTAGACCTGTAGCTCATGGCATAGCTGAGTAATAGCTACTTTTAGGTTATCACTATTGAGTAAATCGCTTATAACTTCAAAACTATTGCATTTAGAGAATTTCATATAAATATGTTATTCAGCTACTTTTGGGTCAGCTATAACATAGTAAAATTTCAGACCTGTAGCTCATGGCATAGCTGAGTAATAGCTACTTTTAGGTTATCACTGTTGAGTAAATCGCTTATAACTTGGAAACTATTGCATTTAGAGTATTTTGTTGCAATATATTATTCACCTATTTTGGGATCAGCTATAACATAGTGAAGTTTCAGATCTGTGGCTCATTGCATAGCTGAGTAATAGCTACTTTAAAGTTCTCACTATTGAGTAAATCAGTTGTAATTGGAAAACTATTGCATTTAGAGAATTTCGTATAAATATGTTATTCAGCTACTTTTGGGTCAGCTATAACATAGTAAAATTTCAGACCTGTAGCTCATGGCATAGCTGAGTAATAGCTACTTTTAGGTCATCACTATTGAGTAAATCAGTTGTAACTTCAAAACTATTGCATTTACAGTATTTTGCTTGAATATGTTATTCACCTACTTTTGGGTCAGCTATAACATAGTGAAATTTCAGACCTGTAGCTCATTGCATAGCTGAGTAATAACTACTTTGAGGTTCTCACTATTGAGTAAATCAGTTGTAATTGCAAAACTATTACATTTAGAGAATTTAGTATAAATATGTTATTCAGCTACTTTTGGGTCAGCTATAACATAGTAAAATTTCAGACCTGTAGCTCATGGCATAGCTGAGTAATAGCTACTTTTAGGTCATCACTATTGAGTAAATCAGTTGTAACTTGAAAACTATTGCATGTACAGTATTTTGCTTAAATATGTTGTTCACCTACTTTTGAGTCAGCTATAACATAGTGAAATTTCAGACCTGTAGCTCATTGCATAGCTGAGTAATAACTACTTTGATGTTCTCACTATTGAGTAAATCAGTTGTAATTGCAAAACTATTGCATTTAGAGAATTTAGTATAAATATGTTATTCAGCTACTTTTGGGTCAGCTATAACATAGTAAAATTTCAGACCTGTAGCTCATGGCATAGCTGAGTAATAGCTACTTTTAGGTCATCACTATTGAGTAAATCAGTTGTAACTTGAAAACTATTGCATGTACAGTATTTTGCTTAAATATGTTGTTCACCTACTTTTGGGTCAGCTATAACATAGTAAAATTTCAGACCTGTAGCTCATGGCATAGCTGAGTAATAGCTACTTTGAGGTTATCACTGTTGAGTAAATTGCTTATAACTTGGAAATTATTGCATTTAGAGTATTTTGTTTCAATATGTTATTCACCTATTTTGGGGTCAGCTATAACATAGTGAAGTTCCAGACCTGTGACTCATTGCATAGCTGAGTAATAGCTACTTTGAAGTTCTCAGTGTTGAGTAAATCACTTATAATTTGAAAACTATTGCATTTAGAGAATTTAGTATAAATATGTTATTCAGCTACTTTTGGGTCAGCTATAACATAGTAAAATTTCAGACCTGTAGCTCATGGCATAGCTGAGTAATAGCTACTTTTAGGTCATCACTATTGAGTAAATCACTTATAACTTGCAAACTATTGCATTTAGAGTATTTTGTTGCAATATGTTATTCACCTATTTTGGGGTCAGCTATAACATAGTGAAGTTCCAGACCTGTGGCTCATTGGATAGCTGAGTAATAGCTACTTTGAAGTTCTCACTGTTGAGTAAATCAGTTGTAATTGGAAAACTATTGCCTTTACAGAAATTTGTGCAAATATGTTATTCAGCTACTTTTGGGTCAGCTATAACATAGTGAAATTACAGACCTGTAGCTCATGGCACAACTGAGCAATAGCTATTCTCGGGCACTGACTGTTGAGTAAATCGGCTATAACTTGAAAAATATTGCATTTGGAGTATTTTGTTAAAATATATTGTTCACCTACTTTTGGGTTAGCTATAACATAGTGAAATTACAGACCTATAGCTCATGGCATAGCGTAGCAATAGCTATTTTCAGGTTCTCACTATTGAGTAAATCAGTTGTAACTTGAAAACTATTGCATTTACAGTATTTTGCTTAAATATGTTGTTCACCTACTTTTAGGTCAGCTATAACAGAGCAAAAATTCAGACATGTAGCTCATTGCATAGCTGAGTAATAGTTCCTTTGAGGTTCTCACTGTTGAGTAAATCAGTTGTAACTTGAAAACTATTACATTTAGAGTATTTTGTTAAATATGTTATTCACAGACGTTTTGGTCAGCTATAACATAGTGAAATTGCAGACCTCTATGTCATGGCATAGCTGAGCAAAGCTTCTTTCAGGTTCTCACTGTTGAGTAAATCATTGTACCCAACCTGTAGGAAATCATGGGCTGGGAATCTGTTAATATGGTCCGATTTGACCTTGGAACCCTCCTTCAAGGTCAAATGAGGATAGCCAAACATAAAAGTGCTTATAACTCGCTTATTATTGGTCCTAGAGGTTTGGAATGAAAACCAACCTATAGAAAATCATGAGCTGGGAATTCTTTGGTGTGGTCGGACTTCACCTTGGACCCCTCCTTCAAGGTCAAATGAGGATAGCCAAACTTAAAAGTGCTTATAACTCGCTTATTATTGGTCCTAGAGGTTTGGAATGGAAAACCAACCTATAGAAAATCATGGGCTGGGAATCTTTTGGTGTGGTCGGATTTCACCTTAGACCCCTCCTTCCAGGTCAAACGAAGATAGCCAAACTTAAAGTGCTTATAACTCGCATATTATTGGTCTTGGAGGTTTGGGATGGTAAACCAACATATAGGAAATCATGGGCTGGGATTCTTTTGGTGTGGTCAGATTTGACCTGGGACCCCTCCTTCAAGGTCAATTGAGGATAGCCAAACTTACAATTGCTTATAACTCACTTATTATTGGTCCTACAAGTTTGGGATGGTAAACAAGCTACAGGAAATCATGGGCTGGGAATTTTTTTGTGTGGTCGGATTTGACCTTAGACCCCTCCGTCAAGGTCAAACAAGGATAGCCAAACTTAAAAAGTGCCTATGACTCACTTATTATTGGTCCGACAGGTTTGTGATGGTAAACCATCCTAAATTCTTTGGCTGGGAATCTTTTGGTATGGTCAGATTTGACCTTTGGATCCCTTCTTCATGGTCGAACGAGGATATTGCATTTATAGTATTTCTTTAAATATTTTTAACCTACTTTTTACACTTAAACAATTACCTTGTTACTTTATTTCATAATACCATTTGCAGGGCACAACTTTTTTGTCCTTTTCTTCTGTCAGCTTCGGAATATCTTTCGAACATGCTGTTCAGTTGCCATTTACTGTATTTCTGTACAGCCCTTTCCCTGATAATTATGCTTTCCTCTCATTATCACCATCACAAATCAAAAACATTCAGTCAGCTGACACAGTGCCCGTTCACGGGCACTCTCCTCTTGTTTTTTTTATTGGCATGTCTCATCAAATTTTATCAAACACTTCATCCTATAATCTCTGTACCAGTGGACCACAAGGTACAACAGGCAGTCACATTATATTGCTACTATGCACCAGGGTAGTAATATAAACTGAGGAACATAACACTAGTTAAACAAGTAAATATTTAACTTGCCTTTACTTGGAAACGAGGCTTAGGATACGTAACTAAGCTGTCTTGAATGAGAAAAATGTTTGGATTGACAATAAGCTGATTTTGGGGCGGGTTGCATGTAACCAATCTGCCTATTAGATTGATGAGTCCAACATCCGTTTGTCAACATTTTGGTTTCTGGACTCTTAACTGGAACACACCTCTGCTTATCAATTTGAAACTTAACAGGGTGCTAGGGCACCAGCTAGGCTAGGTTGCTTTCAAAATCGGTGCCATTTCGAAAAAAAGATGGCCGCCATCTTGAAATTCTGTTTGCAGACTGTTCCTGGAAGATGCTTCTGATGATCAGTTTTAAACTTGACAAAGTAGTAGGACAGAATCCAGCACTATTTTAATATGTCCAGGACCAGTATCACAGCTATCGTGTTGCATACATCTAACATACATCCATCCTGTTGACATGTCAAGTACTAGTATGTGTTAATCCCTGATGCTGATTGTGCAACCCGCCTTTTGGGGTCCACAACCCTAGTTTCTTGTCTATTATGTCTAATACTTAATCTATTTCATTACCCGGTGAAGAAGTGTAAATGGAAAGTAAGTTAAAGTTTTCTGAAAGCTTTTAAGCTCCTATTAAGCTCCTATTAAATCCCCCAGCCCCAGTGTAGGTCTGCAACATTATGGTTTTGACATTGATTTGATCTTGCTGTAGTGAGTTTAAAAATCTTTTCCAGGCTGTATCTCAGAAATGGCAAGATGTAGGAACTTGAAACTTGGTAGGGAAATTGGTTAGGTGTGCAACGTCATGTTGAAACCTTAACTTGACCTTTGACATTGCTGTAGTGATCTTGACCTTTAATCTTGTCAGTGCTTTATCTCAGAAACTGTAAGGTGCAGGAAGTTGAAACTTAGTGGTATTGGTTGGGGGTGTAGGTATGCAAAGTCGTATTACCTTGATTTGACCTTGCCGTAGTGACCTTGAGTTTGAAAATCTTGTTTGGGTTGTATCTCTGAAACTGTAATAATAAGGAAATTGAAACTAGAAATTGGAAAAGGAATTAGAAAAGGAATTGAAACATTGGTTGGGGGTTGTAGGTGTGCAAGGTCATGGTGTGGCATTGATTTGACCTTTGATCTTGCTCTAGTGCCCGTTTACATTCAAAATCTTGTCCAGGCTATATCTCTAAAACCATAAGGTGTAGGAAGTTGATACTTTGTAGTAGTGATAAAGACGGCAAACCGGATAGTTGGTTTCTATTCGATTTATAAAAGAGTAAACGAAATCCGGTGACAAATTCCAAGAACCGGTTCCCGAAATGTCACACATTTCACATCAAAACGTATAAAATATTGCACAGAAACATTTAAAAATATTAACTTCTGTAATATTTTGCCAATATACACTGAAATAATTTCCAAAACGTCTGTTTTATCATCAAATAAACCACATTTTAGTTGAAATTATTGTTCATGTACACGCACAAAGTTTTACAGCTTGACTACAGCTTGGTGTATACTAATTCCAACGAATCCGGTTTCCGCCGAATTTTTGTTTTCGGGACCCGGTTTCCATATTTACATTCGATCGTAACACTATTTTGTAGGGACATTGGTCAGGGATTGTAGGTATGCATGGTGTGACCTTGATTTGACCTTTCACCTTGCTCTAGTGACCTTGACTTTAAATCTTGTCCAGAGTGTATCTTGGAATCTGTAAGGTGTAGAAGGTTGATATTTTGTATGGATATTAGGGGTCGTAGGTATGCAATGTCACAGTGTGACCTTGGTTTGACCTTTGACCTTGCTGTGGTAACCTTGAATTTGAAAATCTTGTCCGGGCTATATCTTGCAAACCGTAAGGTGTAGAAAGTTGGTATTTTTTAGGGATATTGGTGAGGAACAACATGGTGTGACCTTGATGTGACCTTGTAGTGATCTTGTCTGGGCCATATCTCGGAAGTGTAAGGTGTAGGCAGTTGATTCTTAGATGGGTCATTGGTTGGAGAAAATACATAAGTCATGGTGTGATCTTTAACCATTGTGTTCACCTGCCATAGTTGAGATGTATTTCCCTTGTGACAAAGATAATATGGTTTGCTTTTACTGATTATTATATCCCGCCGGGCTTTAGCCTGGGAGGGAGATTATGAAATGATGCCTGTGTATGCGTGCGTGCGTTAGTCACGCAGATTTCTCCAAAACTACTACAGCTACAGATTTTTTGTAAATGTCCCAATGAATTTTCACGCCCTTGAAAATTATTTTGGTTTTATGTACTTAGGCCTAAAGATAAGTGAGTAATAGCAATCTTAGCTACTTGGAGTAAAGGGCTCGTAACTCAAAAACTATTGCAGTTACAACTTTGTCTTCAAATATGTTGTTCAGCTACTTTGTCGTTAGCTATAAGATGGTACATAGTTTGGGGTCCCATTGCATGTCATAAGTGAGTAATAGCTATTTTATTGCGTTAATGCGTCCTATCCAATGGACAATTGCTTATCCGGTCGGCGCAGACCGGCCCGCCAAACGTCAGAAAAAGACGTCCTGTGTTTCCACCGGCCAGGCCGGTCCAGTACTGAGCACTCGCCAGATGGCGTGTCATACTTCCTTCCTGTCTAGACAGCGTGACGTCATAGCATCTTTTTCGTTTGGCGCTGAGTACAAGGAATTTTATTTGTCAACGCTGTGGGGGTTGTGGACATATGATGGCGGGCTTTGATCCTCATTCTTACTGTGCACGGTGCCGTGACAAGAAAAAGGGCCAAGACCCTTGCATTGAAAGGCCAGACTCTGCATGTACGCACTGCAATGCCTTATCACCTGAACAGTTAGCCCAGCTCTCCACCCCCTCTTATAAGCTTAAAAAAGAGAAGCGAGAAACAAGATCTACACCTTCCAAAGAACCTTCTACAGAAGACACTCTCAGTCCCACCCTTGTGGACCCGGCCCGTGTGTCGGTAGTGGGGGTAGTGGATGGCCAGAGCACCTCTAGGTCGCCTGGTTTGAGTGCGCCACCAGAGAAGAAGAGGAAGTCGGACAACAAGAAATCTTCAACATCTAAGTCGGTTAAATCTGACAAGGCAGTGAAAACCTCTTCTAGCCGACCACCGGCTTCTACTTCTACAGAAAAGTCTGCCTCTGACTGACCCTCATCTTCTTCAACCGACTCCAGATTCACTGAACTAGATCAGAAATGGTCGGACCGGTTCAACCAGTTGGAAGCTTTCTAATGACTAGAACTCTGGAAACACCGTCGGATCAGACCTTCACTACAGTCAAGGTTACACCGACCCATGCTCCACCGGAACATGCTCTCAGACCGGAGCCCTTCCTGAAGCCTACTAGCCAGAGTTCTCAGTTAGCCGACCAACCTACCACTGTTGATCCACCGACCCTGTCTCTAAGCACAGGCCGGCTACTAAAGCCACCATTTCACAGTCTTCTGAACCGACCAGCAAACCGACCAGCAAACCGACCTCACAGAGACAGCCGACTAGTGATTCTCTCTCATCTGACGGACCACTATTAGAACTTTTCCTGGAAGAGGGTGAATTTTCGGATGAACAAGAATTCAATGCTTCCGAACATGACCAATCCCTCTCTGAAGAACAGTCCTACCGGGAAACAATGAGAGGGATCCGGTCCTATATGGGTTGGCATCATGTGCCGGACTTGGACTCTAGTGCTGCTACAGCTGATGATAATCCTTTTGCTGGCCCAAAGCTTCAAACTCCCGGCAAGGTGTCGGTCAACCTTCCCATTGATGAATGGCTCTGCAAGAAAATGTCGAAGTTAAACTTGACTCTGGTACAGGGCTACCCGACCCATACTTCCGAAGCAGGGGGTCTGTTGAGAGATCAATTTGTTCGACTGGCCAGGTCTACTGGGAAATGGTATGGACTTCACACCGACCCCAAGAAGGACTCTAGTGACACTTTTTCCTCTTGGAATACAAACTCTTCACGCTTAAACAGCACTTACCTTAGAATTGCCAGACAAGCCGGCATTGCTACCAACCCACCACTATCTCACCCTATTTCTCAGGAAAGCTTACGAAAGTGGGAAAAGTCGGCCCGTGAATCTTCAGTGATCTGCAACCAGGCAGCAGGGTTTAATCGCTGCCTGCTGAAGACTCAACAGAACATGCAATCCCAGCTTAAGGATATACGTGGGGACTCAAAAGGGAAATCAGCAGCCAAGGCTTCAGCAGCAGTCGACGTATTGCAGTATCTCCTCGATTTTAACTCCAGTGTGTGTCAAGCAATGGCCAAGTCAGTGGAACACTTGACAGATTTTGTTTTCATAAACTTGGCAAATACTACCCTTCTCAGAAGAGATTCTTATCTCCAGTATTTGAAGGCAGGAGTGAAAGCTGATACCTTGAACATGCTCAGAACTGCCCCTCTACAGTTAGAAACTTTGTTCCCGGACACTGTCATTAAATGTACTGAGGAAGAGATCTCTTCCTCTGACAAAGGTCGGTCTGCATCTATCTACAAGAAACGTAGATATCACCCGTACGAGAGGGAGGACACTAGGCCGGATAACAGAAGGCAGGAACGACCGGCATGGAAGAATCTTTCACGTGGTCATTACAAGAAAGGCAAAGGGAAACAGCAGTTTTCTTCACGACCAGCCAAGGGCCAGCAGTCGTATAAATGACAATCACTGTGTACCCAGAGTACAGCTACGACTGTTGGCCGGGGGCTTACCCCCACCACCAAGACAGACAATGAACACTCAGTTAAACCTAAATGTAAATTGTCATGTTGTCACAGATGTTTATACTGCCCCCGGGCTTTCACAAAGGAAAGATGTAAGTCCTGGGGTAGCAGATTGTCACTTGAAAAATTGCAAATTAAAATCTGTGAAAAGTGTTTCTTGTGTCACTCAATTATCTTGTGTAAATCCTGCCTCAAATGTTATCAATGCTGTACCAAATCTGCCTGTAGGGGCCAGACTTCAAAACTTTTGGCAAACTTGGTTGGAAATGGGTGCCGGACCGAAAGCGGTTCAAATCTTGAAAGAGGGTTACACCCTTCCCTTTCGGATCCGGCCAAAACTCACAAGATCTCCCACTGTTGTAAGCTGTTATGTCAATCCTCACAGGAACAGCTACCTGCTGGAGGCATTACATCAGCTTATGAACAAAAAGGCAATAGAACTGGTCCACAATCAAACATCTCTAGGGTTTTTCAACCGACTGTTTTTGGTACCCAAACCCAACAACAAGTGGAGACCCATACTGGACCTGAGCAAACTCAATCTCTTCCTCAGGGTGGAGAGATTCAAGATGGAGACACCGGAAACCATCAGAACATCCCTCCAGCAAGGGGAGTGGGTTACTTCAGTAGACTTCAAAGACACCTACTTCCATATTCCAATACAGGAACAGTCCAGGAAATATCTCAGATTTCATGTCCAGGGTCGGACTTACCAATTCAAAGCACTGCCCTTTGGTCTGTCCACAGCACCCATGGAGTTCACTGTATTAGCAAAGGAGGTGAAGCTGATGGCCATTCACAAAGGTATAAGGATCCACCAATACCTAGACGATTGGTTGGTGAGAGCCAGGTCCCACCAAATTTGTCTCCAGCATACGCAAATTCTGGTCAAACTATGTCAGGACCTAAGTTGGCTGGTAAATATGGTAAAATCGGAGCTGGAGCCCAAACAAGTCTTCAATTTTGTAGGCTACCAGTTCGATCTCAGGTCCGGCCGGGTCAGACCGACTCCGGACCGTTGGCAAAGCCTTCAAGAGAAGATACAGACACTCTTGATACTACAGGCCTGTCCGGTCCGGCAGTTCATGTCCCTGATAGGCCTGTTAACAGCCACAGAAAAACAAGTTTACCTAGGCCGACTGCACATGAGACCCATTCAGTGGCATCTCAAGAACAATTGGAGGGTACCGGAATCTCTCGAGAAGGTTATCCCTCTACCCAGTTCCCTGCACCCACATTTACGATGGTGGCTAGAAGAAAGCAATGTGCTCCAGGGTCAACCATTAAACCCAATAAAACATGCTCTGCAAATCTTTACAGACGCATCAAAAGAAGGGTGGGGCGCTCACTTAAACGAACTCACTACCAGAGGGTCCTGGTCGGTGCCGGAAAGCAAGCTGCACATAAATTACTTAGAGCTAAAAGCAGTCTTTCTGGCTCTGAAAGAGTTCCAAGATCTTTGCTTAAATCAAATAGTCCTAGTGGCCACAGACAATACTACTGTAGTGGCTTACATAAACAAAGAAGGAGGCATGAGGTCGGGCCCACTTTGTGCTCTACTGTGGGGAATCTTGACTTGGTGTTGCCAACGTCGAGTGACTTTAAAAGCTCGACACATCCCAGGCCGTTTAAATGTGATAGCAGACAAACTATCCAGGCTGGGTCAGACCATCCAGACAGAGTGGTCCCTCCTTCCGGAAGTTTTTAAAAAGTTATGCAGCAAATGGCACCGGTCTCAGATAGACCTATTTGCCACGAGGTTCAACCACAAGTTACCTCTGTTTGTGTCTCCAGTACCGGACACCCTGGCTGTAGCAGTGGATGCACTTACTCTGCCATGGGAGGATCTGGATGCATACGCCTTCCCACCGACCACCATATTGGGCAAAGTGGTGGAGAAGTTACTGGACGCCCCGCGCAAGAGACTCATTCTGATTGCCCCGGGGTGGCCCAACATGCCTTGGTTCTGGGACTTGGTGAACATGTCCAGTCAGGTCCCTCTCAGCCTGCCCAGCCTGCCCCATCTGTTGACACAGCCCTTCAGTCAGGTCCCTCACAGAAATCTGACAATTCTAAATCTCCATGCATGGCTCCTAGAGCCACAACAATCAAGAAACAGGGTTTCTCTGAGGCAGTGGCAGCAAGAATTGAAGCTCCTCAGAGAAGATCAACCAGATCAGTCTATGAGGCAAAGTGGACCATTTTTACAAAGTGGTGCATCACTAATCAGGTGGACTTCAGGTCACCACCTGTGAAGTCCGTGGCTGACTTCCTGCTGTACCTCTTTGAGGACAAGAAGTTACAGCCCAGTACCATTGATGGATACAGGTCTGCCATTGCTGATAAATTTGGTAATGCAACAATCAATATCAGCAAGGATGATAACCTCATTCGTCTCTTGGAAAGTTTTCACAGAGATAGACCCAAAGGGCGGAGGGGAATACCCTCCTGGAACCTTTCCCTGGTACTACACCAGCTGACAAAGGCTCCTTTCGAACCTCTTAGGGAGGCATCTTTGAAGCATCTGACCTTCAAAACTGTCTTCCTTTTGGCCCTGGGCTCTGGCAAAAGAAGGAGTGAGATCCATGCATGGCAGCACAAGAACATCAGACACCAGTCCGATTGGTCCAAGGTGTCCCTGTTTCCATCTCCCAGCTTTCTTTCCAAGAATCAGCTGGCCAAAGAGGGTCCGGAAAGTGTAGCCCCAGTGGTCATACCAGCCCTGGCCCCTACACTGGATAAATCCCTCAAGTCTGACAGATCCCTTTGTCCAGTCAGAGCCTTGCGCTACTACTTGGACAGGACCTCAGACCTCAGGCAGAACAAGGAGTTAGTCTTTGTCTCCTTCAAGAAGGATTTCGACAAAGACATCTCCCCTGCCACTATCTCCTCATGGATCAAGCAGACTGTGATCCTATGTTATGAGCTCTCCGATCATCAAGCCCACACCCTGCATCAGGTGAAAGCTCACGATGTCAGGGCCTTTGCTGCTTCTAAGGCCTTCCAATCGGGAGTCTTCTTAGAACAGATCTTGGCAGCCTGCCACTGGAAATCTCGCAATACCTTCACACAGTTTTATTTGAAGGATGTGGCCTGGGCAGATTCAGAGCTCTTCCATTTGGGTCCTGTAATGGCTGCACAGCAGATCCACCAATAAACCAGGACCTAGAGGAGATTTGTAAATATGTACATACAGTTAAGTAAAAAAAAACAAAAAACAAAAAAAAAAACAAAACTCAAATGTGCTTCCTTCGGGAGGTTTATTTCTTCTTATGGGACTGAACTCAGCCCTCTCTTCCCCTACCTCAGAGCAAGTCTGTTTAAAAGGGGGGGGGGGGAGTCGGCTTGGACCAGTGTACCGGACTCTGTTGTCCGACTATAGCCTTTAAGGGTTTCCTGACCTTAGGGTCGACCCAGGCTCTTGGAGAGTTGTTAGTTTATTTTATGAGTTCATCTATGTCCCTAGTAACTTACCCGCCTACCAAGCGGTAGTTATTCAGCAATTGTCCATTGGATAGGATGTATTAACGCAATAAAATTGCAAATTTAATAAGTAAATTAAATTTTTATAAGTTAATACCCTATCCAATAAACACACAAGACCCTCCCACCGACCCTGCTATCAGTTTACTAGGGGCCTACTAGGTTTAGACAACAAAAAAGATGCTATGACGTCACGCTGTCTAGACAGGAAGGAAGTATGACACGCCATCTGGCGAGTGCTCAGTACTGGACCGGCCTGGCCGGTGGAAACACAGGACGTCTTTTTCTGACGTTTGGCGGGCCGGTCTGCGCTGACCGGATAAGCAATTGTCCATTGGATAGGGTATTAACTTATAAAAATTTAATTTACTTATTAAATTTGCAATTTTTTTAGTTATAGCAAAATAATGACATAAGTAAATGTCAAATATCTTCAAAAGTATTAAAGTTGGGGAATTCTTTTCAAATATGTTGTTCATCTACTTTTTGATAAGCTATCACATAGTAAAGTTTCAGATCTGTTGCACATTGGATAGCTGAGTAATAGCTACTTTGAAATTCTACAGTTGAGTAAATCCATTGTAACTCCAAAACTAGTGCAGTTAGAGTATTTTCCTAAAATATGTTGTTCAGCTACTTTGTCCTTAACTATAAGATGGCATATAGTTTGGGGTTCTATTGCATGCCATAAGTGAGTAATAGCTATTTTCTTATTTGTAGCAAAATAATGACATCAGTAAATGTCAAATATCTTCAAAAGTATTAAAGTTAGGGAATTCTTTTCAAATATGTTATTCATCTAGTTTTTGATAAGCTATCACATAGTAAAGTTTCAGATCTGTTGCACATTGGATAGCTGAGTAATAGCTACTTTGAAATTCTACAGTTGAGTAAATCCATTGTAACTCCAAAACTATTGCAGTTAGAGTATTTTCCTAAAATATGTTGTTCAGCTACTTTGTCCTTAACTATAAGATGGCATATAGTTTGGGGTTCTATTGCATGCCATAAGTGAGTAATAGCTATTTTCTTATTTGTAGCAAAATAATGACATCAGTAAATGTCAAATATCTTCAAAAGTATTAAAGTTAGGGAATTCTTTTCAAATATGTTATTCATCTAGTTTTTGATAAGCTATCATATAGTAAAGTTTTAGACCTGTTGCACATTGGATAGCTGAGTAATAGCTACTTTGAAATTGTGACTGTTGAGTAAATCCATTGTAACTCCAAAACTAGTGCAGTTAGAGTATTTTCCTAAAATATGTTATTCAGCTACTTTGTCCTTAACTATAAGATGGCATATAGTTTGGGGTTCTATTGCATGCCATAAGTGAGTAATAGCTATTTTCTTATTTGTAGCAAAATAATGACATAAGTAAATGTCAGATATCTTCAAAAGTATTAAAGTTAGGGAATTCTTTTCAAATATGTTATTCATCTAGTTTTTGATAAGCTATCACATAGTAAAGTTTCAGATCTGTTGCACATTGGATAGCTGAGTAATAGCTACTTTGAAATTCTACAGTTGAGTAAATCCATTGTAGCTCCAAAACTAGTGCAGTTAGAGTATTTTCCTAAAATATGTTGTTCAGCTACTTTGTCCTTAACTATAAGATGGCATATAGTTTGGGGTTCTATTGCATGCCATAAGTGAGTAATAGCTATTTCCTTATTTGAAACAAAATAATGACATCAGTAAATGTCAAATATCTTCAAAAGTATTAAAGTTAGGGAATTCTTTTCAAATATGTTATTCATCTAGTTTTTGATAAGCTATCACATAGTAAAGTTTCAGATCTGTTGCACATTGGATAGCTGAGTAATAGCTACTTTGAAATTCTACAGTTGAGTAAATCCATTGTAACTCCAAAACTATTGCAGTTAGAGTATTTTCCTAAAATATGTTGTTCAGCTACTTTGTCCTTAACTATAAGATGGCATATAGTTTGGGGTTCTATTACATGCCATAAGTGAGTAATAGCTATTTTGTTATTTGTAGCAAAATAATGACATAAGTAAATGTCAGATATCTTCAAAAGTATTAAAGTTAGGGAAATCTTTTCAAATATGTTATCCATCTACTTTTTGGTAAGCTATCACATAGTAAAGTTTCAGACCTGTTGCACATTGGATAGCTGAGTAATAGCTACTTTGAAATTGTGACTGTTGAGTAAATCCATTGTAACTCCAAAACTAGTGCAGTTAGAGTATTTTCCTAAAATATGTTATTCAGCTACTTTGTCCTTAACTATAAGATGGCATATAGTTTGGGGTTCTATTGCATGCCATAAGTGAGTAATAGCTATTTCCTTATTTGAAACAAAATAACGACATAAGTAAATGTCAAATATCTTCAAAAGTATTAAAGTTAGGAAATTCTTTTCAAATATGTTATTCATCTAGTTTTTGATAAGCTATCACATAGTAAAGTTTCAGACCTGTTGCACATTGGATAGCTGAGTAATAGCTACTTTGAAATTGTGACTGTTGAGTAAATCCATTGTAACTCCAAAACTATTGCAGTTAGAGTATTTTCCTAAAATATGTTATTCAGCTACCTTTTCCTTAACTATAAGATGGCATATCGTTTGGGGTTCCATTGCATGTCATAAGTGAGCAATAGCTATTTTCTTATTTGTAGCAAAATTATGATGGAAATAAATGTCAAATACCTTCACGAGTACTAAAGTTAGGCAAATCTTTTCATTTGTTATTCATCTAGTTTTTCATAAGCTTACTTTCCTGTGTCCTTTATATTTTTGTTGCTTTTGCAGATGTAGGTCACAATATCTAAGTGAGTAGATAGCTGAGCAAGAGCTACTAAAATGAGTAAATGTCTTTTATCTCTAAAAGTATTATAGGTAGGCAATTTCTTCTAAGTAAGTCATTCACCTACTTTTGTGTGATCTACCACATAGTGAAGTTGCAGAACTGTAGCTCTTTGGATAGCTGAGTAATAGCTACTAAAATGAGTAAATGTCTTTTATCTCTAAAAGTATTACAGATAGGCAATTTCTTCTAAATAAGTCATTCACCTACTTTTGGGGGATCTACCACATAGTGAAGTTGCAGAACTGTAGCTGTTTGGATAGCGGAGTAATAGCTACTAAAATGAGTAAATATCTTTTATCTCTAAAAGTATTACAGGTAGGCAGTTTCTTCTAAATAAGTCATTCACCTACTTTTGTGTGATCTACCACATAGTGAAGTTGCAGAACTGTAGCTCTTTGGATGGCAGAGTAATAGCCACTAAAATAAATAAATGTCTTTTATCTCTAAAATTGTTACAGATAGGCAATTTCTTTTAAATACGTCCTTACCTACTTTGAGTTGATCTACTGCATAATAAAGTTGCAGAACTGTAGCTCTTTGGATGGCAGAGTAATAGCTACTAAAATGAGTAAATGCCTTTTGTCTTTAAAAGTATTGCAATCAAACATTAAACTTGTTGTCACTTCTACATGTGCCTCCATCTCACAAGAAAATTTATATTCCACTATCTTTAGTACATCTAATTTATACGGCGGGAGATAAATGCATGCGTCAGAATGCTTGTTATATGTACTTTTACTTAATTGTGCTATTTCTATTGATAGCTATACTTCAATAAAATTTACAGCTTTATAATTTACAGACATTTTCTCTCTCAAACATAACTTCCTTTACTAACATTACATGGACCTTCACATAACTGGCATTGTTTGCTGTGAAAGTCCCCTGATCTTTGTACTGTTTCACTTCTTCTATACTTAAAAGTGTTAACTATTTCCCTGGGCTGTGAGGTATGGGTATCTCCGATGCTATTTTTTGTCAATGGTATACTTTGTAATTGAATATTTATCCACTGATGGTCGGCAAATTGTTTTCTGTATTTATTATTGAAGCTTTACAGGTGCAGTTACAATTATTTTGCACATAAGTTGCTTAGGCCTTTAAAATTGTACTCCTGCTCGTGCTCGTTAAAGAGTGATTAGTATGCTTGAATGCTTTTCATTTGATTTGAGAGAACGCCCCTTTTTGTGAGATTATCAAATTGGCCCAATTGTTGTCCACTGTTTAATTTTTAAGCTTACAAGTGCAATTACAAACTTCTTACATTGAATCTGCTATCTGTTCAGGCTTTTAAATGTACTTCTCGGGTTAGTTAAAAAAAAACTTAAAAGAACAACAAAGTCCATTCTTTTGAAATTTTTATGTTTTAAAATAGCAACTTGTTCCAGATTTTATGAATACTGGGAAAATTTATCAATGTCATTACTTTTTCAAATCTGCATGGAGGTGGGGGAGGGGATTTACTTTTATACCAGCAAACAAATTCCAACTTTCTCGCTTTCTCTCAGTTGTTGAAACTGGAATCATAAGAACCTGATAAGTGGAAGACTGGGGTGCTACCATGCACCAACCTGGGCCCCTTTCAGTAATATTAACATTATGTGCTACCATCATAGTGGGGGTTCACACTACAATCCGGGTTGACAAGGATTGGGGGTTGAAGCAGATTCATCTCACTCCGAGTTTAGTGTCCATACATAGAGTTTAATCTGGATTGGGAAGTGTATAATTTTATACATTTGAAAGTGACTCTTTGTGTGCAGTATAGCAAATAATGTAGTCCGTCTAGTGACCTTGGCCTATAAAATCCTGTCCGGGGCTATATCTCAGAAACTGTAAAATGTAGGAAGTTGATACTGTATAGGGACACTTTGTTACATTGATTCGGGAGTGTAGGTGTGCATCATGGTGTGACCTTTAACTTTGGCTCTGCCAAAGTGTGTTCCACATTTGAGACACATCTATCAAAGATGAATGGATTGCTGCAACTGATTGTTATGTGTACGTTTACATAATTGTGCTTTTTCAACTTTTGACAACTATCCTCCAATTAATAACTTTTACAGTTTCATAATTTTCAGTATACTGATTAATGCTGTCATCTTGCTATTGAATTTTCTTGTTTTAATACTTTATCTTTACATATGTCACAGTGGAAACTCCAATCCAAACTGCCATTTCTAATTCCCCTAGTGGAATTAGAAATGGCACTGGATTGGAGTTTCCACTGTGACACATACATTTTCTTTGTCTCTTGAGTGTCTGCGTCTGCGTGAACAACTCCTTCAAAACTACAAGGCCTAGAGATATGCTGTTTTTTACCCCACAGCCCTTAAGGGCTGTCGGGGTATTGTTTTCACCCATGGTGTCCGGATGGGCAGGTGGTCAGGTGGGCGGGCGTGCGGCGGGAAATAGTTTGTCCGGGCTGTGTCTCAGAAACCGTAAGGTGTAGGAAGTTCATACTTGGCAGGGACATTGGTTGGGGGGTGTAGGTGTGCAACGTCATGGTCTGACCTTGATTTGACCTTTGACCTTGCCGTAGTGACCTTGAGTTTGAAAATCTTGTCCGGGCTATATCTCGGCAACCATAAGGTGTAGGAAGTTGATACTTGGCAGGGACATTAGTTAGGGGTTGTAGGTGTGCAACGTCATAGTCTGACCTTGATTTGACCTTGCCGTAGTGACCTTGACCTTTAAAATCTTGTCCGGGCTATATCTCAGAAACCGTAAGGTGTAGGAAGTTGATACTTGATAGGGACATTGGTTAGGGGGTGTAGGTGTGCAACATCATGGTCTGACCTTGATTTGGCCTTTGACTTTGCTGTAGTGACCTTGACCTATAAAATCTTGTCTGGGCTATATCTCGGAAACCGTAAGGTGTAGGAAGTTGATACTTGGTAGGAACATCGGTTAGGAGTTGTAGGTGTGCAACATCATGGTCTGACCTTGATTTGACTTTTGACCTTGCCGTAGTGACCTTGACCTATAAAACCTTGTCCGGGCTATATCTCAGCAACTGTAAGGTGTAGGAAGTTGATACTTGGTAGGGACATTGGTTAGGGGGTGTAGGTGTGCAACGTCATGGTCTGACCTTGTTTTGACCTTTGACCTTGCTGTAGTGACCTTGACCTATAAAATCTTGTCCGGGCTATATCTCGGAAACCGTAAGGTGTAGGAAGTTGATACTTGGTAGGAACATTGGTTAGGAGTTGTAGGTGTGCAACATCATGGTCTGACCTTGATTTGACCTTTGACCTTGCCGTAGTGACCTTGACCTATAAAACCTTGTCCGGGCTATATCTCAGCAACTGTAAGGTGTAGGAAGTTGATACTTGGTAGGGACATTGGTTAGGGGGTGTAGGTGTGCAACGTCATGGTCTGACCTTGTTTTGACCTTTGACCTTGCTGTAGTGACCTTGACCTATAAAATCTTGTCCGGGCTATATCTCAGCAACTGTAAGGTGTAGGAAGTTGATACTTGGTAGGGACATTGGTTAGGGGGTGTAGGTGTGCAACGTCATGGTCTGACCTTGTTTTGACCTTTGACCTTGCTGTAGTGACCTTGACCTATAAAATCTTGTCCGGGCTATATCTCGGAAACCGTAAGGTGTAGGAAGTTGATACTTGGTAGGAACATTGGTTAGGAGTTGTAGGTGTGCAACATCATGGTCTGACCTTGATTTGATCTTTGACCTTGCCGTAGTGACCTTGACCTATAAAACCCTGTCCGGGCTATATCTCAGCAACTGTAAGGTGTCGGAAGGTGATACTTGGTAGGGACATTGGTTAGGGGGTGTAGGTGTGCAGCGTCATGCTGTGACCTTGATTTGACCTTTGACCTTGCTGTCGTGACCTTGACCTATAAAATCTTGTCCGGGCTATATCTCAGAGATTGTAAAGTGTAGGAAGTTTATACTTGGTAGGGACATTGGTTGAGGGTTTTAGGTGTGCCACGTCATGGTGTAACACTGATTGACCTTTGAACTTGCTGTATTGACCTTTAAAATCTTGTTGCACCTTTGGGTCTGTCTGTTGATGCAGATTAAGCACTGTTAAAGTCATATTAGAATTCATTAAGAATTTCCTTTTGCAAGTTCCCATTGTAACAGATGGAATTTCATCAAGTGAGCCACAGGCTTTTCTCCAACACCACACATAAGCATTCATTGAATGTATTGCCACTTCTGTTATCTCAGCAACTGTAAGGTGTAGGAAGTTGATACTTGGTAGGGACATTGGTTAGGGGGTGTAGATGTGCAACGTCATAGTGTGACCTTGATTTGACCTTTGAGCCTTGCCGTAGTGACCTTGACCTATAAAATCTTGTCTGGGCTACATTTCGGAAACTGTGAGGTGTAGGAAGCTGATACTTGGTGAGGACATTGGTTGGGGATAGTAGGTGTGCAACGTCATGGTGTGACCTTGATTTGACTTTGTATTTGCCGTAGTGAACTTGACCTATAATACCTGGTCTGGGCTATATCTTGGAAACTGTAGGAGGTGTAAGAAGTTGATACTTGTTAGGGACATTGGTTAGGGGGTGTAGCTGTGCTACGTCATGTGACCTTGATTTGACCTTTGACCTTGCTGTAGCGACCTTGACCTATAAAATCTTGTCCAGGTTATATCTCAGAGATTGTAAAGTGTAGGAAGTTTATACTTGGTAGGGACATTGGTTGAGGGTTTTAGGTGTGCCACGTCATGGTGTAACACTGATTGACCTTTGAACTTGCTGTATTGACCTTTAAAATCTTGTTACACCTTTGGGTCTGTCTGTTGATGCAGATTAAGCACTGTTAAAGTCATATTAGAATTCATTAAGAATTTCCTTTTGCAAGTTCCCATTGTAACAGATGGAATTTCATCAAGTGAGCCACAGGCTTTTCTCCAACACCACACATAAGCATTCATTGAATGTATTGCCACTTCTGTTATGCATGGGTAATATTCAAAACATCCAAACCATAATTCGGCCATTTTTGGTTTACTGATAAATGCTGTCATTTTATTATTGAATTGTCTTGTTTTAATACTTCATCTTTATATACATTTCTTTTCCTTAGATATTATTTTCTCTACTTAAGCATTATTTGGACCTTAATATAACTTACACTGCTCTGAAAGTATCTTGAACTTTGTACTGTTACACTACTTCTATATCTCATGGTGTTGAAAAATATTTCCCCAGGCTGTGGGGTACGGGCATCTCTGATGCTATTTTTTAAGATACCTATTGAGGATGAAAAATTGTTCAAGGCATGCAGATCTGTTTGTTTGTCTGTTTGCTAGAGCCATTACAAGTAAGGTACCCCTACCCAAAGTGAAAATTCCAACACTTTATCACAGTTTTCTCATTGACTATTGCAGGAATTTCTCTCTTCTGGCATGTATGTATAAGGCCATAAGTAGATTACCTTGTGTGAGTATCAGGCCTGGATCTGTCCTAATTTTTTTTTTTTTTTTTAAGAATTTTTAAAATAATTTTTAATGCATTAAAAATCATGAAATCATGTACTAATTTACTAAATCACTTATTTTCTCATTGACTATGGCAGGGATTTCTCTCTTATCTTGCATATATGTACTAGGTCACAAGTGGATTCCCTTGTGCGAGTATCAGGCCTGGATCTGTCTTAATTATTAATTTTTATGAATTTTTAAAATAAGTTTTAATGCATTAAAATTCATGAATCATTCACTAAATCACTTATAACTTGAAAAGTATTGTATTTACAGCATTTGTTAAAATATGTTATTCAGCTACTTTTTCTTTAGCTACAACTTGGTGAGTAACGTGGGAGTCTATTCCAATAGCTAATTGAGTAATAGCTATTTTATTGCGTTAATACATCCTATCCAATGGACAATAGCTTATCCGGTCGGCGCAGACCGGCCCGCCAAACGCCAGAAAAAGACGTCCTGTGTTACCACCGGCAGGTCGGTCCGTAGTACTTGTGCATTCGCCAGATGGCGTGTCGTACTTCCTTCCTGTCTAGACAGAGTGACGTCATAGCATCTTTTTCGTTTGGCGCGTGCTTGTGCACAAGGGAAAATTTTATCAGCAGTTTTTTGGTGAATTTATTAAGTTCTTGAAGGACTTTCTTTTCTTTGAGTATTTTATTTTACTGCTACATACTCATAGCACACTATGTCGTCCCCTGGACAAAAAAGGGGCAGTTGTGGTCACGCCATGGCGGGATTTGATGGACATGCCTTTTGCGCCCGCTGTAGGGAGAAGGGAAAGGGTGAGGAACCCTGTATTTCTAACAAAGACACTACGGAATGTAAGTTCTGCAATCTTTTTTCTCCAGAGCAACGGGCTCAGCTTGCAACTCCCTCTTACAAACTAAAAAAGGAGAAACGGGAGGCCAAGCGCGTGGATAACCCCACACCCACTGAGGACATTGCCCTAGTAGATCCTGCTAGCGTCTCTGTTATAGGGGCTGTGGGTGGAGCCGCTTCTTCTCATTCACCATCAGTTCCGCCTGAAAAGAAACCCAAGAAGGACAAACCTAAGACTAAGAAAGCTGCCTCTTCTAGTACGGATGACAGGTTTTCAGCACTGGATGCTAAGTGGTCTGAACGTTTTAACAGGCTGGAGGCCTTGTTGCTGGCTTGATCTGTGGAACCTTCCTTCTCTGCGGATGTCAGGGTTACCCCTGTACACTCACCACCAGCCACTGTCTCTAAGGACTCAGAGCCTTTCTTTCAGCCTTCTCACCGACCTGTGGACCCTATTGCTAAGCGCACTGGCCCAGACTCTGATGCTGCTTTGCAGCTGTCGGCCGGCAAGCTTCCTCCAGGTTCTTCTTCTTCTACGCGCACTGGCCCAGACATTACTGCCACCAAGCAGCAGTCGGCCGGCAAGCCTAAGTCAGATCTCCCTTCCAAGACTTCATCAGGGCGCACTGGTCCAGACGTCGCTTCTAGTAAGCCTAAGTCGACCGGCAAGCCACACACCGACCCTCACCGACAGGCTGCATCGTCGGGACAGAAATCTGTCAGATCAACTTCCGACCGACCTCACACCGACCGACCCTCATCTGCAGGTCTCACTGGTTCGGAGTCACCTACCCTCCTTAAGTCGTCTGGCAAGGACAGCATATCCAGTGGAGAGTCGGATGCGGAGAGCAGTTTTTCAGACACGCCCCCCTGGAACTTTTTGTAGAAGAGGGCGAGCTCTCTGATGAGCATGAATTAACCGAACAGGACTTACCAACGTTGGAAGAACAGACATATAGAGAGACTATGCGAGGGATACGTTCCTTTATGGGGTGGTCACATGTACCAGACGTAGATAGTTCCAATCCGTCTGATGACAACCCTTTTGCTGGCCCCAAGGCACCGGCTCCTAGTAAGATCTCAGTCCATATGCCGACGGAAGACTGGCTCTGCAAGAAACTTAGCAAACTGAATCTTACCTTGGTTGAGGGATACCCCTCCCGTACTGCAGAGGCCGGTAGTCTACCCATGGATCAATTCTTGAGGCCACCACGCCCTCAGTCGAAGTGGTACGGGCTTTATTCAGAACAACCGGCTGATCCGACCAAAGTCACTTCTTGGAGTACGGGACATTCTAAACTTAACAGCAGTTTTGGTCGGATAGCTAGAAAAGCGGCTTTGGCATCGACACCATCAGCCTCACGCAGAATCTCCCAGGATACACTCCGGAGGTGGGAAAGGACTACTAGGGAAGCTTCTGTAGTGTGCAATCAGGCCGCTAGCTTTAACCGCTGCCTCTTCAAGGTGCAGGCCGACATGCAGTCACAGCTTAGGACAGTCCGTAGTGAAGGCAAGGGAAAAGGGTCAGCCAAAGTTTCAGAAGCCACAGAGGAGTTGCAGTTTCTGATGGAGTTTAACTCCAGTATCACCCAGGCTGCCGCTAAGGCGATGGAACACTTGTCAGAATTTGTATTTTTTACCATGGGTAATCTTACTCTGGCTAGGAGAGACTCTTATCTCAACCATTTGAAGAATGGTATCAAGCCGGACACGTTTGCTGCTCTCAGGACTGGCCCTCTGCACATCAGTACTCTCTTCCCAGAGTCAGCTATCAAACGGGCCGAAGAGGAGATCTCACATTATGATAACAAAAGCCAGCCGACAGCTACATCCTCACGAGGGAAGGCACGTTTTCACCCTTATGAGAGACAGGATAAGAAACAGGAGGGTCGGTCGGACAACAAGCAGGATAGACCCGCATGGAAAAACATCAACCGAAGGCAGTTTAGACGACCTAAAGGCAAGGGTGCTAACTTCTCTTCACGTTCTGCCAAGGGCCAGCAGCCGTAGCACCTCCACAGAACTGACTTTGAACTCAAATCTAAATGTGAACTTGCATGTTGTATCATTTGTTCCTTCTGCACACGGGCCTCCGCAAAAGAAAGGTCTAAGTCCCGGCGTGTCAGACTGTCAGTTGAAAAAAGATATATTAAATTCTGTGAAAGGTGTTTCTTGTGTCACTCAATTGTCTTGTGTGAATCCTGTAACAAATGTCCCAAATGCTGCACAAAATCTGCCTGTAGGGGCCAGGCTTCAAAACTTTTGGCAAACTTGGCTGGATCTAGGGGCCGGTCCGAAAATAGTTCAAATCCTGAGAGAGGGTTACACCCTCCCCTTTCGGATCCGACCACATCTTACAAGGTCTCCGACAGTCATAAGCCGTTATGTAGATCCCCACAGGAACAGCTACCTGTTGGAGGCATTGCATCAGCTTATAGACAAGAATGCAATAGAATTGGTCCACAATCAAACATCTCTAGGGTTTTTCAACCGACTTTTTCTGGTGCCCAAGCCCAACAACAAGTGGAGGCCTATACTGGACCTAAGCAAACTCAATCTTTTCCTCAAGGTGGAAAAATTCAAAATGGAGACACCGGAAACCATCAGAACATCCCTCCAGCAAGGGGAGTGGGTAACCTCAGTAGACTTCAAGGATGCCTACTTCCACATACCAATACAGGCTCAATCCAGGAAATATCTCAGATTTCATGTCCAGGGCCGGACATACCAGTTCAAGGCGTTACCTTTTGGCCTGTCCACAGCGCCCATGGAGTTCACTGTATTAGTAAAGGAGGTGAAATTGATGGCCATACGCACGGGTATAAGAATCCACCAGTACCTAGACGACTGGTTGGTGAGAGCCAGATCCCAAGAAACTTGTCTCCGACATACCCAAATCCTCGTGAAAATGTGCCAGGATCTAGGTTGGCTGGTAAATTTAGAGAAATCAGAGCTGGAACCCAAACAGGTCTTCGACTTCGTAGGTTACCAGTTCGATCTCAGATCCGGCCGGGTCAGACCGACCCCGGACCGGTGGCAAAGCCTTCAGGACAAGATACAAGCACTCCTTGTATTACCGGCCTGTCCGGTCCGACAGTTCATGTCTCTCATAGGCCTGCTGACAGCCACGGAAAAACAGGTTCACCTCGGCCGGCTGCACATGAGACCCATACAGTGGCATCTCAAAAACAGTTGGCGGGTACCAGAATCTCTAGAGAAGATTATCCCTCTTCCAAGATCCCTGCACCCTCACTTACGATGGTGGCTAGAGGAAGACAATGTGCTTCAAGGCCAACCATTACACCCAGTAAGACATGCTCTGCAAATATTTACAGACGCATCAAAAGAAGGGTGGGGCGCTCACTTAGACGAGTTCACTGCAAGAGGGTCCTGGTCGGTGCCGGAAACCAAGCTGCACATGAATTATCTGGAACTCAAAGCGGTGTTCCTAGCTCTCAAAGAGTTCCAAGACCTCTGTGCAGGCAAGATAGTGTTAGTGGCAACCGACAACACTACAGTAGTCGCTTACATAAACAAGGAAGGAGGCATGAGGTCGGGCCCACTGTGTGCCCTACTGTGGAGGATCTTGACCTGGTGTTCCCAGCGACAAGTGACTCTAAAAGCCCGACACATTCCAGGCCACTTAAATGTGATAGCAGACAAGCTATCCAGGCTGGGTCAGACCATTCAAACAGAGTGGTCCCTCCTCCCAGAAGTTTTTCAACAAATATGCAAGCGATGGCACCTCCCTCGAATAGACCTGTTTGCCACGAGGTTCAACCACAAGTTACCTCAGTTTGTGTCTCCAGTACCGGACTCCCTGGCTGTAGCAGTGGATGCACTCACTCTGCCATGGGAGGACCTGGATGCATATGCCTTCCCACCGACCGCCATATTGGGCAAAGTGGTGGAGAAACTACTGGGCTCCCCGTGCAAGAGACTCATTCTGATTGCCCCGGGGTGGCCCAACATGCCTTGGTTTTGGGACTTGGTGAACATGTCCAGCCAGGTTCCCCTCAGCCTACCCAACCTGCCCAATCTGCTAACACAGCCCTTCAATCAGATCCCTCACAGAAATCTGACAAATCTAAATCTCCATGCCTGGCTCCTAGAGCCACAAAGATCAAAGAACAGGGCTTCTCTGAGGCAGTGGCAGCAAGGATTGAGGCTTCTCAAAGAAGATCAACCAGATCAGTCTATGAGGCAAAGTGGACCATTTTTACAAAGTGGTGCGTCACTAATCAGGTGGACTTCAGGTCTCCACCTGTAAAGTCGGTGGCTGATTTCCTAATGTACCTTTTTGAGGACAAGAAGTTACAGCCCAGCACCATTGATGGATACAGGTCTGCCATTGCTGATAAACTAGGTGATACCTCGGTTAATATCAGCAAAGATGGTAATCTCACTCGTCTCTTGGACAGTTTCCATAGAGACAGACCCAGAGGGCGGAGAGGAATACCCTCCTGGAACCTTTCCCTGGTCCTACACCAGCTGACAAAGGCTCCCTTTGAACCTCTTAGAGAGGCATCTCTGAAGCTTTTGACCTTCAAAACTGTCTTCCTTTTGGCCCTAGGCTCGGGCAAAAGAAGGAGTGAGATTCATGCATGGCAGCATAAGAACATCAGACACCAGTCGGACTGGTCCAAGGTGTCTCTGTTTCCGTCTCCCAGCTTTCTCTCCAAGAACCAGCTGGCCAAAGAGGGTCCAGAGAGTGTAGCCCCAGTGGTCATACCAGCCCTGGCTCCTACCCTGGATAGATCCCTCAAGTCTGATAGATCTCTTTGTCCAGTCAGAGCTTTGCGCTACTATTTGGACAGGACTTCAGACAGTAGGCAGGACAAAGAATTAGTTTTTGTCTCCTTTAAGAAAGGCTTCGACAAGGACATCTCGCCTGCCACTATCTCCTCATGGATCAAGCAAACTGTGATCCTATGCTATGAGCTCTCTGATCACCAGGCCCACACCCTACATCAAGTCAAAGCTCATGATGTAAGGGCCTTTGCTGCTTCTAAGGCCTTCCAGTCGGGAGTCTCCTTGGAGCAGATCTTATCAGCCTGCCACTGGAAATCTCATAATACCTTCACACAATTCTATCTGAAGGATGTGGCTTGGGCGGACTCAGAGCTCTACCATCTTGGACCGGTTGTGGCGGCTCAGCAGATCCACCAACAGACTGGTACCTAGAGGAGATTTGTACATATGTAAATAGTTGTACATGTTTGTATAGATGTTGCACATATAGTTAAGGAATATATAAAAAAAAAAAAAAAAAATTCTCTGGACGTGCTTCCTCCGGGAGGTTGAATTCTAAGGGACTGAACTCATCCCTCTCTTCCCCTACCTCAGAGCAGGTCTGAAACAAAAGGGGGGGGGGCAAGGTCGACTGACGGTTCCATTCCGGATAACCGGATGATGATATTCGACCATAGCCTTAAGGGTTATTGACTTCAAGGTCTAACCAGGCTTTAAAAAAGGGAATTATCATTATTTCTAACATGAGTTCACAATTTTAGTCCCTAGTAACTTACCCGCCATCCAAGCGGTAGTTATTCAGCTATTGTCCATTGGATAGGATGTATTAACGCAATAAAATTGCAAATTTAATAAGTAAATTAAATTTTTATAAGTTAATACCCTATCCAATGGACGCGCAAGACCCTCCCACCTACCCCGCTTTCAGCTTACTAGGGGTCTAATAGGTCTAGACAACGAAAAAGATGCTACGACGTCACTCTGTCTAGACAGGAAGGAAGTATGACACGCCATCTGGCGAGTGCACAAGTACTACGGACCGACCTGCCGGTGGTAACACAGGACGTCTTTTTCTGGCGTTTGGCGGGCCGGTCTGCGCCGACCGGATAAGCTATTGTCCATGGGATAGGGTATTAACTTATAAAAATTTAATTTACTTATTAAATTTGCAAGTTTCTGACTTTTCAGTACCTTCCATGATGAGTAAAATCAGTTGTAACTTGAAAGCTTTTGCATTTAGAGAATTTTGTTTAAATATGTTATTCACCTACTTATGGGTCTACTATAACATAGTGAAATGCTGACATGTAGCTCATTGCATAGCTGAGTAATAGCTACTTCAGGTTCTCACTGTTGAGTAAATCAATTGTAACTTGAAAACTATTGCATATACTGTTTTCTTTATTTGAATGTGTTATTCATCTACTTTTCAGTCACTTATAACATAATGGAATTGTATAGCTGTAGCTCATTGCATAGCGGAGCGATAGTTACTTTCAGGTTGTCACAGTTGAGTAAATGAGTTGTAACTTGAAACTAATGTATTTACAGTATTTTTTTTTAAAAAATGTGTTATTCACCTACTTTAGGTCAGCTATAACATGGTGAAATTGTAGACCTGTAGCTCATTGGATAGCTGAGCAATAGCTACTTTCAGGTTTTCACTGTTGAGTAGATAAGTTGTGACTTGAAAACTATTGCACTTAGAGAATTTTGTTTAAATATGTTATTCACCTATATTTTGGTCAGCTATAACATATTAAAATTGCAGACATGTAGCTCATTGCATAGACAAGCAATATCTACTATGAAGTTCTCACTGGTGAGTAATTCAGTTGTAACTTGAAAACTATTGCATTTACAGTTTTTTTATTTAAATATGTTTTACCACCTACTTTTTACACCTTAACAGCTAACTTTGTACTTTTGAATACCATTTGCATGGCACAACTTTTGTGTCCTTTTCTAGTTTCACCTCTACTCAGAAACCCAAAACACACAGTCAGCTGACACAAAGCCTGTTCACGGGAACTGATTGCTTGTTCAAGTTAGCTTTGCTAGTGGCTGTCTTGATGTTTTATACAGCGAAAACCAAAAGAACTGCTGCTGTTTTAAAAATTAAAAGTAGCATTATTATATGCATCTGTTTGTAGGCAGTGGAAAATTTGACCAAGTCAGCTGGGCTCGTCCAAGGATCTAGCAGAAATATAACTGGCACAGAGTTAGTTGAACAGCTTATTGATGTTGTCAGTCCAAAAACTCCAGGAAATTCAGTGTCTGTTGGCTCTTCTGTTGATATTTACCAGCTGCAGGATAGTACAGTTCAAGTGCAGATCAGTGCTAGTGATGACACAACAGTTGATAATGATGTGGAAGAAATATTTCTTGTGAAAAACGAAAGTCCTTCAGCGACTGATGTTCAGTTAGTTAGTTCTGTAATTGACCAGGGGTCCACTTCAGATTTCATACTTGTTCAACCAGATTCAGATTTACAAGTTACAAAATTAAGTACCAATGCTATCATGAATGAAAGAATTCCTGCCAGATCTGAAATTTTCAGTTCAAACAGTTTTGAATTTGTTGGTAACACTCCTGCTGGTTCAAAGGAATATAAATGCCTGTTGTGCAACAGCCTTACTTCAGATATTATTCAGCACAGATATGCTCATTCTGATCAGTACCCTTACTTATGTGATCACAAGGGCTGCTGTAAAGCTTACAAACGAAAGAGGAATTTAAAATATCATGTCCTCACCACCCACACAGCAGTGAATCCAGTATGTAGGTGTTCAAAGTGTGGCAAAGTTTTTAAGTCTGAGTATTTACTGAAGAAACATATCAATATTATTTGCACTGACATGCGTCCATTTGTTTGTAATATCTGTGGAAAAAAATTCAAAACTGCCCAAAGCAAGGCTTATCATGAAACGATTCATGCAAATACCAGGCCATTCAAGTGTTCTGTTTGCAATAAAATGCTGGGAAGTAAGGCCCACTTGAGAAGACATGAAATGGATGCCCACACAGAAAATATATATCAGTGCCAATGTGGTAAGAACTTCAAATCCTTACGAAGATACAAAGAACATTATAGAGCTATCCATGATCCAAGCAACCCTTACAGATGTAGTTATTGTCAGAGAAATCTGAAAAATGAGGAGTCCCTGAAGAAACACCAAATCACACACACATATCCCTATTCATGCAGGATCTGCAAGAAGGGCTTCAAATTATACATTATGTGCCAGATTCATGAAAAATCCAAACACCAAATTCCTCATTGTGAACTGGCAGAGGTTAATGACCACACATGCCCGATATGTAGAAAGGAATTCAAGACAAAGCTAAGCTTGTACAGTCATCTAAGCATTCACTCTGGTGATAAACCATATAACTGTGTAAGATGTGGAACTTCTTTCCAGACAAAGCAAAGATTGCAATCGCATAATCTGAATGTTCATGTTGATCGTCGATTTTCCTGTGGTGAGTGTGACAAAAAATTTAAAAGCCGCTCACACTTGAAAATTCACCTGGAAAGCCATGATACCAGTTACTCCAATCGGTACCAGTGTGATGATTGTGGTATCAAGTTTTCATCAAAGAGTTACTTGAAAATACACAAAGAAAAACATGTGAAGGGCACTGTCAAAGCAGTTACTCATATTTGTCCATATTGCAAACAGCTTTTTCCTTCCATCAAGAATGTAAAAATTCACATTAAACAAGAGCATCCACATATGCCAGGTTATGATGAATGTGCTCATGAATGTCCAATATGTGGTCAAGTTTTCAAACAACAAAAACACTTGAGTGGCCATCTACAAAATGTTCATGTTGAGAAACATCTCCCTTGCCCTGAATGCCCCAAGAGGTTCAAAAACACCACTCACTTGAAGATACATATGGCAAGCCACATAAAACCATATCAATGTCTGCAGTGTGGTAGTAGATTTGCCACTGAGAAATATTTAACAACTCACAGAGCCAAACATGAGAAAGGCTTTGTGGCATTCACTTGCCCATATTGCAGTAAAGAATTCCCTTCTCCGGGCACAGTAGATGCACATATAGAGCAGACACATCCAATGATGCCCAAGATAGAGAGAAATAAAGAGTCTAAAGAAGTCCTCAAATATAAGACTCAGAACTTGTTAATTTTTAATTGTGAATTATGTGTAGCTCAATTTGCAGCCGAAACCAAGCTGACTGACCATGAACTTAAATGTCATTTTGATCCTCAGAACAGATGTCGCTGCAAAAGATGCAATGTCCAGTTTGCCACCCTTAGAACCTTGAAAATGCATCTTTTCAGTGTCCATGGGCAAGGTTTGCAGTACTGTTGTGGGCTTTGTGGCAGAAAATTCTGTCAAAGGGTGGATCTGTATAAACACGAAGGTGTTGTTCACAGTAAATTTCATGGTGTGAACTCAGTGGATGAGATATATGGTATGCAGAATGTAACAAATTTTTTTGTTTGTCTCGTTTGTAAAATGGTTGCCTCTGATGAAGATGACTTGATTAAACACGAAAGAACTCACAGAAATGAGGAATTTTCATGCACATTGTGTGGATTCAGGTTGACTGATCTGGATGGTTTCAAAAGGCATCTATGGTCTTGTGCTCCATTAACTTGCATCTACTGTAAAGAAAAATTTATATCAATTGAGGATTATCAAGACCACATATGGAGACATGAAAGCGGGGAAATAATATCAAGGTGTGATGTGTGTGGTCTCTTATATTCTTTAACAACAAGTCCATGCAGACATAAAGGTGACATCAAGTCTCTTAATGAGAAGCCTTTCAACAAAATGCTGTTGTCAACCTTCAAAAACTGAATGATTTAGATAGACCAATCATACCTGCTCTGTGTTTATATTAGCTGTAAGTCATATTGTATGGTTTTCTATGATGTGAATGGATGCTGAGGATTCGGAAAATGTCACTCAGTTGAAAGCCTCATAGCTGATGATTAATGCTCATTTTGAGACATGAAGTGGTGCTATTAAATATCATGCCCCCAGATAAATTTTGAAAAGCAGAAACATTTATACTTTTGGGATTAGCAGATAATACAAGTTTTAAATGATTGGTTGTGTTGTTTTTGGTCAGTGAATTCATTAATTAAGGGGGCCACGGTGGCAGAGTGGTAACACTCTCGCCTTCCACCTCTGAGGCCAGGGTTCGATTCCTGGCATGGCCTCATGTGGGAAAGCTGGTAGTTGCTTGTCGTTGGTCGGCAGTTTACAGTACAGAACCCTAACGAACTGTATGTACTGGTTTCCTCTGCCCTTCCAACTACCCGTCGTGATATGACCTGTACAGTGTTGAAAGCAACGTAAATCCCCAAATAAATAAATAAATCACAAATTAAGTTGATATAAAAAGAGAAATGTAACATACAGTTACAGTGTGGTTACTATACAAGGTATTATTATTGTGTTAATACATCCTATCCAATGGACAATTGCTAATCCGGTCGGCGCAGACCGGCCCGCCAAACGACAGAAAAAGTCGCCTTATATGTGTCATTATGAACACACAAGCTGGCCGGTCTCACTGTGCACTCGCAAGGTGGCGCATTGTACTTCCTTGCTGTCTAGGCAATGTGACATCATAGCATCTTTTTCATTTGGCGCGTGACTGTGCAGAAGGACTTTTGTCTTTATTTCGCAAGTTGTTTAATTTGGTGAATATTCTTTGGAAAACGACCTTTTTTTGTTTTGTTAGTGATTTAGTGAGTATTGTGGACAAACATGGCATCTCCTGGCCAGAGAAGAGGGGTTTGTGGACATGCTATGGCAGTTTTGACCAACACGCTCATTGTGCCCGTTGTAGGGAAAAGAAGAAGGGTTCTGACCCCTGTGTTAAACGAAGCGTTTGTCCTTCATCCAATATTCTCACTGAAGATCAAAAGCTTAGATTGGCCACTCTCGTTTATCAAAAGAAGAAAGAAAAGCGGGAATTGAAAGCTCAGACTGAGGACACTACCCTTGAAGATGACGTCACGTTGCCTAGACAGCAAGGAAGTACGATGCGCCACCTTGCGAGTGCATAGTGGGACTGGCCAGCTTGTGTGTTCATAATGGACACATATAAGGCGACTTTTTCTGTCGTTTGGCGGGCCGGTCTGCGCCGACCGGATTAGCAATTGTCCATTGGATAGGGTATTAACTTATAAAAATTTAATTTACTTATTAAATTTGCAATTTACTGCCTTAGTAACTGTATATTTAATATTTTTTCATGTTAACCAAAGTTATGAATATCATTACAGCTTTAAATGTATTGTATAAATGTGTGGTCTTTTGAATAAGTACAGTTGTTATTATATAGAACTATCATCTCCAAGTGTTTGTACCAGATTACTTTCTTTCGTGTACCCAATTGAGTCTAAAAAAAACCTGCCAATAATTGTATCCCCGGACGAAAGTCAGGGATACTTAGGATTCACTACGGTCACGCCGCCGCCGCAGGGATTTTCTTTCAGACCTTTCAGATTTGTTATGTGAGTATATACGGCCAATGCCACGAATGCTATTGTTTTGTGACATTGACCTTCAATTTCAAGGTCACTGGTGGCCTCTTAAAGGTCAGATTTTGGCCATTTTTTCACATTTTGGCCCAGTTCTCGTATACAGAAAGTTAAATCATCCTTTGGCTGGTACATATAATACATATATATGTCCTCTGTAAGCATGCAGAAATTTGACCTTGAGGCTCTTCACTGAAGGTCATCCACAGACCGCCAAAGTACATCACCGAGGCCATTTTGGCCTTTTTGGAGATATTTTCACACTCAATGCTGACTATATTGCATGGAAACTATTGAAAATGGCTTTGGAGGTTGAGTACATGATGGAGTACCAGCATCCAGTTTGTTGACCTTGGCTATTGTTTTCAAGGTCACCTTAGGCCTGCTAAAATGCCTGTGAGGCCATGTACCTCTTTTATTATTGGCTGTTACCGCTCTAACAAAAAAAAATGTTATACCATGCCTTCTCAAATTTGCAGGACATATTCATAACCATAAAATCTTGCCTGGGAATATTTTTTGCCTCATTTTGAAAAACAAGATGGCCGCCAGGGACATTTATTCGACTTAAAGCAAGGACTTTTGTTGGCCCTCTAGAGCAATGATATTATAGGTAGAGATCTCAAATTCGTAGAATATGTTCTGCATTACAAAATCTTGACTGGAAATATTTTCGGCCTCATTTTGAAAAACAAGATGGCCGCCACGGGCGTTTTTTTGTCAGTCATGAAAAGTGCTTATATCTCCCTTATTATTGGTCCTATCGGTTTGGGATGGTAAACCAACCTATAGGAAATCATGGGCTGGGAATCTTTTGGTGTGGTCGGATTTGACCTTGGGCTCCTCCAAGGTCAAACAAGGATAGCTAAACCTAAAAGTGCTCATAACTCACTTATTATTGGTCCTAGAGGTTTGCAATGTGAAACCAACTTTAGTTATAGGAAATCATGGCCCGGGAATCTTTTGATATTGTCAGATTTGACCTTGGACCCCTCCTTAAAGTCAAACGAGCATAGCCAAACTTAAGAGTGCTTAGAACTCACATATTTTTGGTCCTAGAGGTTTGGGATGGTAAACCAACCTATAGGAAATCATGGGCTGGAATCTTTTGATGTGGTCAGATTTGATCTTGGGCCCTTCCTTCGAGGTTAAAAGAGGGGCCACGGTGGCAGAATGGTAACACTTTTGCCTCCCACCTCTGAGGCCGGGGTTCGATTCCTGGCACGGCCTCAAGTGGGAAAGAGGGGGCTCGGTGGTGTAGTGGTTAGAGTTCTCGCCTCCAACCTCTGAGGCCGTTGGTTCGAATCTCGGGCCGGGCGCTTCATGTTGGAAAGTTGGTAGTTACTTGCTGATGCCCGGTGGTTTACAGTGCAGTATGCACTGCTTTCCTCCACCTGTAAACTACCTGTCGCAATATGACCCTGGCTGTTGAACGCGACGTAAAACAACAAATAAATCTAAATCTCAAGTGGGAAAGCTGGTAGTTGCTTGCCGTTGGTCGGCAGTTTACAGTACAGAACCCTAACGAACTGTATGTACTGGTTTCCTCTGGCCTTCCAACTACCCGTCGTGATGTGACCTGTACAGTGTTGAAAGCGACGTAAAACCCTAAATAAATAAAAATAAATAAATCAAGGTCAAACGAGGATAGCAAAATCTAAAGTGCTTATCTATCGCTTTTTCTTGGCCCTAGAAGTTTGTAATGTGAAAGCATCCTATAGGAAATCATGCACTAGGAATCTTTCGATGTGATCAGATTTGAGCTTTGGCCCCTCTTTCAAGGTCAAATGAGGATGGCCAAAATTTAAAGTGCTTATAACTCGCTTATTCATGTTGCAATGTCACACCAACCTATTGGAAATCATGGGCTAAGAATCTTTTGATGTGGTCAGATTTTACCTTGGGCTCCTCCTTCAAGGTTAAGTGATGGTTGATTGGCGAGTTTTTTTTCTGGTGGATACAACTTGCATCGGTTCTCCGATGCGCTACGTGTAGTTACATTTGTATCTTTCATTAAGCAAACATTTTGTTTACTTAGTGTCAGTACAAGTTGCTCCCATAAACACTTAGGCCCCCTCCCCACAGGGGTATATTTGTGTCAACCATAATACTCTGTATGTCACGCTTCAACCATGTCCTGTCCGGGGATACACTGCGTCGAGACGCAATCTCTAGTTTATCTATTATATATTACATTTGTCTTGTACCCTACAGTATACTCAGCAAGTTTATAGAATTGTCTCATAAAATTTTGGAAGTGTCCTACATTTATTTACAATAGCTATGTTTTATACCTAAAATGTATTTGATAGCCATCTTTAGCAGTTGAAGAAAAATAAGATAAATACAATGTTAATTGGACTATCTTTCTACAGTGTCTAACTTAAAGTTGCTTTTTATTACAAATAATTAAGTTACATGTAGAGTTGCAGTTGGCTTTAATTTTCCAAACCGATTATTTGTTGGTGATAGGTCATAACCGGTTATTAATTGGTTTTGAAATTATATAAAAAATCTCTTCCAAAATGACATAGGAAATATACATTTTCATCAGTTATGTTTATTAACCTCTTATAATATTTTATTGAAGTTTGAAAAAAAAATTGCACAAATAATTACATTTTATTACATTAATGTTGAATGCAACAACTGACTGAAAAATTTATAACCTGTTGTAGCTTTTATTGTTTTTATAACAGAACCATCCAACAAACTGATAAGCCAGTTTTCCATTTCCAGTGATCCTTGAGGAACTATTTTTGTTACTGTCATCTATGATTTGTCTGTTAGCGCATTAAAAAATATTTTTATTGCGTTAATACATCCTATCCAATGGACAATTGCTAAACCGGTCGGCGCAGACCGGCCCGCCAAACGCCAGAAAAAGACGTCCTGTGTTTCCACCGGCTGGCCGGTCCCAGTACTGTGCATTCGCCAGGTGGCGCATGGTATTTACTTCCTGTCTAGACAACATGACGTCATAGCATCTTTTTCGTTTGGCGCGTGTACTGTGCAGACGTGTTTTCAACATCTCCAGAATTTTAAAGGAAAAGTGTGCTTTATGACGGATTTTCAACCTTATATGTGGATATTTTCAGTGTAGAAGTGTTATCTTCTGCTCAAGCACGGATATACATTTAGAAATCTGCTGGAAACGCTCCCTAGCTGACTCAATTTAGTGTTGATGATAGGGCAGTTATGAAGACGGTATATATATATAAATGCAGCCATTTTCTAGTTTCCTCCCATTCAACCATTGTGTTGTTAGGGGCAGATCGACAATATTGAGGAATTATGGATTTTCTACTTACAGGTATTTTTATCCGTGTCTTTTGTTTGAATGTACCATCTGTAACATTCCAGCTACAGTCACCATAGAAACATCTTCTACTACTACAAATGCAAATCACGGAAAACTTCAGTCTACGTAGTTTTCAACACTGTATATAGAGGGAATTCCCCTTCCAAGCTGCATTCTTCATCAGAGCGCACTGGTACCGACTTCTCTGCTGTAAAGCATCAGTCACACCAGCCCAGCTCGCGTATTTGGTATTTTTTCATCAGAAGCATGAGATGAATTCTTCAGAGCGCACTGGTACCGACTTCTCTGCTGTAAAGCATCAGTCACACCAGCCTAGCTCGAGTATTTTTTCATCAGAAGCAAGAGGTGAATTCTTCAGATCTCTTCAACCGACCTCTCCAGTATTTACTACATAGAAGGAACTTTTGTCACTCTCAGTTCCACCCTTATGGACCCGGCACCTGTGTCGGTAGTAAGGGCAGTGGATGGCCAGGAAACTGGTTTGAGTGTACAGCCGGCTGAGAAGAAGAACCGACTTCAGACCGGCCAGGAATTTCATCTACAGAGTGCACTGGCCCAGGCTTCTCTGCTTTTAAAGCAACAGCCGGCCGGCCAGCTAAAAGAACGCGACCTCTGACGTCATATCCAGTCAGCCAAACGCGTGTCTTCACGAAACTGGTCACGTGTTTTCACCGACCAGTCACGAAGTTTATCACGGAATTCACCGAACAATAAGGTCGGTAGTACGTTCTTTGCACTCACGTCTACTGTGATTCCAGTTTTAGTTCCTGTAATCCACCTCCAGCGTACTGGTACAGACTTCTCTGCTACAGACATCAGTAGACCAGTAAGCTTACGTTTACTGTGATATAAGGAAAGAACACCTCTAGTGAGGGTGTATCCCCGAAGTTAGTCACGTGATTTTCCGACCAGTTCACGAAGCTGATCTTCATCTCCAACCAGCCAATCACGTTGTCCCTCCGACCAGCAAGCTGGTCACGTGACACACCGACCAACATTTGTTTCTAAATATAGCTCACAAGGGCTTTCCCAGCAACTGTCAAAATCTACAAATAAGACGTGCGTTCAAGATAGTTGTAAAATTTTTTCAACAACTGGTTACAGAGTGTATCGACCAGTACCGGCTATACAGCCTTGTACACTTGTTTCAACAACTGGTTACAGAGTGTACCGGCTATACAGCCTTGTACACTTGCTTCAACAACCGGTTACAGAGGAATTAATGGAGGAAACTGAATTCAACACAAGATAGTTGTAAACTTCATTCAGCAACTGGTTACAGAGTGTACCTACTGGCTACACAGCCTTGTACACTTACTTCAACAACTGGTTACAGAGTGTACCGACTGACTACCGGCTAAACAGCCTTGTACAGTTACTTCAATAACTGGTTACAGTATGTACTGACCGGCTACTGGCTTCACAGCATTATACAGTAGCCTCAACTGGTTACAGTGTACCGGCTACACAGCCGTGTACACTGGCTTCAACAACTGGTTACAGAGTGTACCGGCTGGTACTGGCTACACAGCTTGTACACTCCCTCCAACAACTGATTACAGTATGTACCAACCGGCTACCGGCTTCACAGCCTTATACAGTAGCCTCAACTGGTTGGCTTCAACAACTGGTTACAGAGTGTACCGGCTGGTACTGACTACACAGCCTTGTACACTTCAGTAACTAGCTACAGAGTGTACCGACTGGTACTGGCTACACAGCCTTGTACACTTGCTTCATTCTATGGGTTACAAGTCTACTAACAGGGTGTTGGCTACACAGTCCTTACTGTACAGTGCTTCAACCCAACTGGTAACAAAAAAAAAAAAAAAAAAAAAAAAAAGCTGGCTAAATATAGACCAGTAGCTGTCAAAATTCGTTGGTGACCCCAACGTGCCAGTTTTTGCCGGTTACAAGAATTACTGGTTACAGTAAAGTACCGGGTATGGAGTCCGGGTACCGGATAGAGTTGCCTAAGGTTAATTGGGTTACAGAGAATTCTTAAACTGGTCAGTGATCTTGATGATAGGACAGTTTCCCAAGCTACTGCCAGGCAACCTTCCCTTATCACACCTCTCAACAACCTGTTATCGGTGCTGGACTTGACTGCAGAGATAATAATCAATTTTGTCATCAGGTCCGGCCAGGGGACTGACATATCACATATGACAATTGCTCTGTAAATGCTGCACCTTGCAGGCTGCTGGCCCGGGGCAAAGAGTTTGTTAATGTGAAAATAAGACCACAATAAAAACAGAGAGACTGTTAACCTGGATCATTGTCACCAGACCGGACCAGTGTCCGGAGGGACAGAAAATGTTTATCAAAATACCAAATGTCCCAAATGTGGCACACAATCGGCCTGTAGGGTCCAGACTAAGCCCTTTTTCGGGAACTTAGGAAGCCTTGGGGGCTGGACCCTAGGTATTACAAATGTTCAAGGAGGGATACTTACTCCCATATACCTATACAAGAACAATCCAGGTAATGCCTGCTATTCGGTTTTGTCCACAGCACCTTTGGAGTTCACTGTGATACCAAAGGAGGTGAAACTTGTGACCATACACAAGGACTTAAGAAGCCACCAGTACCTAGACGACTGGTTGGTGAGAGCCAGATCCCAGGCTTGTCTCCAACATTCACAGGAACTAGTAAATAATGTGTCAGCCACTGGGTTGGCTGATGAACTTACAGAAATCAGAGCGGGAGCCCAAACAAGACTTTGATTTTGTAGGCTACCAGTTCGACTTCAGGTCTGATCGGTTCCGACCGACTCTGGACCGGTGACAGAACCTTCAAGAGACTATGTTAAAACTGCTATCCCTACCGGCTTGCCCGGTCCGGGAATTCATGTCCTTGATAGGTTACTGACAGCTACAGAAAGCAAGTTAGTCTAGGTCGACTTCATATGAGACCCATACAGTGGCATCTCAAAACAACTGGAGGGTACCAGGATCACTGGAAAAGGTGATCCAAGTCCCTAGGTCCCTGCACCCCCATTTACAATGGTGGCTGAAGGAAGACGATGTACTTACAGGCCAACCATTATACCCAAGAAAGCATGCTCTGCAAATATTTACAGACGCATCAATAAAAGGGTGGGGCGCTCACTTAAACGAGCACACTGCAGGAGGAACCAGGTCCCTCCCGGGAAGCAAGCTGCACATAACTATCTAGAATTTAAAGTAGGCTTCCTGGCTTTAAAAGAGTTCCAAGAACTTTGCTCAAACAAGATAGTACTTGTAGCAACTGACAACACCACAGTAGTGTCATACATAGACAAGGAAGGAGGCATGAGGTCGGGCCCACGTGTGCCCTACTATGGAGAATCTTGACCTGGTGTACCAGGAAACAAGTGACTCTAAGCCTGACACATTCCAGGCCGGCTGAAAGTGGTAGCAGACAAGCTATCCAGGCTAGGCCAGACCATTCAAACAGAGTGGTCTCTCCTTCCAGAGGTCTTCCACTCAATCTGCAGCAGGTGGCACCGGCTCAAATAGACTTATTTGCTATCAGGTTCAACAACAAGTTGCCTCTGTTTGTGTCTCCGGTACCGGATCCCCTGGCCACAGCAGTGGATACACTCAGTATGCTATGGTAGGATCTGAAAGCATACACCTTCCCACCATCAGCCATATTGGGCAAGTGGTGGAGAAGTTGCAAGACTCCCCATGCAAGAGAATCATTCTGATTGCTCCGGGGTGGCCCAACATGCCTTGGTTTTGGGATCTAGTGGCCATGTCCAGCCACATCCCGCTGAGCCTGCCCAATCTGTCCAGCCTGTTCACAGCCATTCGATCAGATCCCTCACAGAAATCTGACAAATCGTAATCTCCATGCAGGGCTCCTAGAGCCTCAGCAATCGAGGAGCAGGACTTGTCTGAGGCAGTGGCAGCAAGAATTGAGACTCCTCAAAGGGGGGGTCAATCAGATCAGTCTATGAGGCAAATGGTTCATTTGTACCAAGTGATGTATCATTCATCAGGTGTACTTCGGGCACCACATGTAAAGTCAGTTGCTGACTTCCTTAGGTACCTGTTTCTGGACAGGAAGTTGCAGCCCAGTACCATTGATGGTTACAGGTCAGCCATTGCTGATAGTCTAGAAATTTGCCCATCAATTTTAGTAAGGATGAAAATCTCACTCGTCTCCTGGATAGCTTCCACTGAGACAGACCCAAAGGCCTGAGGGAAACCCCTTCCTGGAACCTCTCCCTGGTTTTTGCACCAGCTGACAAGGTTCATTTTGAGCCAATTAAAGGCCTCCTTGAAGCATTTGACCTTCAAGGCAGTTTTTCCTCTTGGCCCTGGGTTCGGGCAAGCATAGAAGTGAGATACATGCTTGGCAAACAGCCCAGCACCATTGATGGTTATAGGTCACCCATTGTTGATAAACTGGAAATTCACCCTTCAACATCAGTAAGGACGAAAATCTCACTCGTCTCCTGGATAGTTTCTGCGGAGACAGACCCAGAGGCAGGAGTGGCATACCTTCCTGGAACTTCTCACTGGCCGTGCACCAGCTTAGACTCCTTTTGATCCAATCAAGGAGGCCCCCTTGAAGCATTTGACCTTCAAGACGGTATTCCTCTTGGCCCTTGGGTCGGGCAAGTGCAAAAGTGAGATTCATGCCTGGCAAAACTGATATATTGGACACCAATCCGATTGGTCAAAGGTGTCCCTGTATCCATCACCCAGCTTTCTATCCTAGAATCAGCTGGCCATAGAGTGTCCAGTGTGGCCCCTGGGGTTATAACAGCCCTGGCCTCGACTCTGGATAGATCCCTCAAGTCTGACAGGTCCCTCTGTCCGGTCAGAGCATTATGCTACTATTTGGACAGGACCTCAGACATCAGGCAGAATAAGGAGGTGGTTTTTGTTTCCTTTAAGAAAGGTTTCAACAAAGACATCTCACCTGCCACTATCTCCTCTTGGATCAAGCAGACTGTGATCCTATGTTATGAGCTCTCTGACCAGGAGGCCCACATTTAACATCAGGTTAAAGCCCATGATGTCAGGGCCTTTGCTGCTTCTAAGGCCTTCCAGTCGGGAGTCTCCTTAGATCCAATCTTGTCAGCCTGCCACTGAAGTCACAATACCTTCACACAGTTCTATATGAAGGGCGGGGCTTGGGCTGATTCAGAGCTTTACCAATTGGGCTCAGTAGTTGCTGCTCAGCAGATCCACAAGTGGCCCTTAGATTGAGGAGATTTGTATATATGTATAAACAGTTTCTTCATGTACATAAGAATTAAGTGTGGCGTGCTTCCTTTGGGAGGTTTATTTGCATTCTGGGACTGAACTCATCCCTCTCTTCCCCTACCTCAGAGCAGGTCTGCAAAAAAGGGGGGGGGGCGACGGCGGTATAGCCCCGGGTAACCGGCTGCTGGCAACCGACCATGGCCTTGCAGGGTTTCCTGACCTTAAAGTCAACCCAGGCCTGGACCTATAGGTCTCCTGACAAAGTCAGCCTAGACCGTAGGTTAAAATTTGCTATTACTTGTGAGTTCACATAAGTCCCTAGTAACTTACCCGCCGACCAAGCGGTAGTTATTCAGCAATTGTCCATTGGATAGGATGTATTAACGCAATAAAATTGCAAATTTAATAAGTAAATTAAATTTTTATAAGTTAATACCCTATCCAATGGACACACAAGACCCTCCCACCGACCCCGCTATCAGCTTACTAGGGGTCTAATAGTTTTAGACAACGAAAAAGATGCTATGACGTCATGTTGTCTAGACAGGAAGTAAATACCATGCGCCACCTGGCGAATGCACAGTACTGGGACCGGCCAGCCGGTGGAAACACAGGACGTCTTTTTCTGGCGTTTGGCGGGCCGGTCTGCGCCGACCGGTTTAGCAATTGTCCATTGGATAGGGTATTAACTTATAAAAATTTAATTTACTTATTAAATTTGCAAGTTTCTGTGTTGATGGTTTCTCTTTTGATATGAATGTTTCATGTTCGCTTAATCTTAATGTGTTTTATTTCATGTTTTAACCCAACATTTTCTCCATTTCAAAGTATTCTGGGATATTTGGTTGCAATATTTTTAATAGCAAACTATAAACTTTGCAATTGCAATATATTTAAAATCTTATCGCCCCACAGCCTTTAAGTTGGGCTTTTGGGTGGGTGGCAGGAAAAAGGTAACTTGGGCTGTATCTCAGAAACCGTGAGGTAAGATGTTGATGCATTGTATTTATATCCCCAGACGAAAGTCGGGGATATATTGGATTCAGGTCCGTCGCGCCGCCGTAGAAATTTCCTTGTGGACGCGATAACTCAAAAACCAATTAATTTTTTTTTTTCAAACTTGGTACACATGTTAAGGATGCCCAAAGGAAGATCCCTATTTTAAGGTGACCTTAAACTCCAAATAATAAAGAACTTATGGCCACCTTAAGGCCAGAAATTGCACTTTTGACCACTTAGAGCCCTCTAGGTCACAAACTATGAGGTGTATCTGGCTTAAATTTTACCTGAGAACACATTAATATATTCTTAGTACATGTGCCGAAAATCAAGACTTTAAGTTGAGGAGAAAATTGTGTTTGGGGCCCATAAAGACCCCACTTAGGACTTTTTTCCTAGATTTTTAACATATTTTGCCCTATAATTTGGAAGTGGTAATTCTGATGAGTCTCAAACTGCTCTAGGTGTAACTCTTATATGTAATCCTTGTCTGTGAAAAATTTAAAGGCTGTAGGTTTACCTGTTAGGCCGACTTGAGGTCTCAAAATTGCCCACAGAGACCCAATTTATGGACTTTTTACCACCTTCAAGCGCTGTAGCTTTCAAACAATGTCTCTCATCTAAGTGAAATATCATCTGAGAATATATCAATATGTTTTTTTTTTGTATGTACTCCAAAATTTAGGCCTTTAATAGACATTTAACCCATGTATGAGGACCATAAATCCCCACCCGAGTGACCCTTTTTAGACATTTTCACATATTTTGCCCTGTAACTTGGAAATGTAAGTCTGAGAAGTTTCAAACTGTATTAGATACATATTCTGTGTGTAATCTTAGTATGTGACAAATTTTAAGTCTGAAGCTTTAATTTGAAGGCCACATTGAGGTCTCTGACGGGCTCCCAAAGACCCAGTATTTGGACTTTTTGCCACCTTTAAGCCCTGTGACTGTTAAACTATGTGACTGATAGGGCTGAAATCCCATCTGGGAATGCATTATTATGTCCTTTCTACATGTGCCGAAAATCAAGGCTTTTAGTAGACATTTAACCTGTGTATGAGGGCCATAAACACTCACCCAAATGACCTTTTTTGACATTTTTTTCCGTATTTTGCCCTGTTATTTGGAAATGCTTAGTGTGACAAGTCTTAAACTGTATTATATATAATTTTTGTTTGTTATGTTTGTCCCCCAAAAAGTTTCAGTTCTGTAGTTTAATTGCTAAGGTCTCTTTAACAATTGTAAAATGCCCACAGAGACCCAGTTTATGGATATTATACCACTTTAAAGCCCTGTAACTGTCGAACTATGTGGGTCATAGAGCTGAAATCTTTGAATTTTTCAAAGGAAGTGCCTGTCTATTTAAATTTTTATTAATAATGTTATGGCTATCTTAGGCTTTTAAGTACTTATTTTTGTGTGTTATCTCTCTGCTTGCTGAGTTTTTAACTTTTTAAAATGAAACTGGTTAAACATATTCAAGTAGGCAAAATGGACACTGTTATTTTCTGGTGAGCTATAAGTCCAATATTAATGAAATTATAGCCTTATGTAGTAAAAATAGGGGATTTTTAACCCTCAACTAGCCCAGTTTTATTCAGTTTGCCTCAGTTAATTTTGACACAGTTCCTACAGTTACTAACTCATTTCAGTTGATAATCACATTCTTAAAATTCTCAATTCTGAATTATTATTATAAATCTGTTCTTGTGGTTTGATAATTTATATTTAATTCTGGAGGTATATAATTTTCCTGTTGGACATTCCTTATTTATATATTTGATTTTATTTTAGTGATAAGATTAACTGAGCTTTTTGTATTTGATTACCCCTTTTGTTTGTTTACCATTTGTGCTGTAGCACTCTATCTCTTTGTAGTCCCACCCCCCATCCACCTCTGGGACCTCCAGCTATTGAGTGACACTAAATAAACAAAGGTATTGAATGATATCAAATGAGAAACAAAGAACCAGATTTTTCAGTGGGGTTGCAGATCTTCTGTAACAGTGAGAGAGGTGTGGAGAAGGGGAGAGGGGTGGGGTGGGGTTAGGAGATGGGGTTTGCTTCATTATCTAATAAGACAAAGGGGAGTCAGAACTGAGATTGTGTCACATATTTAGGTTGCATATATATGGACCACATATATAGGAATTGAGGAAATGAATAACTGAAAAACAATGCAAATTCTAAAAATAATATAATAAAATAATAATATAAATAATATATAATTTTTAAATAATATTTTATTTGTGAACAAATATAGAAACAGATGTGCGCTTTTGGGATTATGAATCATTTAAATACTTTGAAAATAGGTTCAGAGTCACCCTTTGCAGGAAGATTGAAAAGTATGATGAGTTGAGTTAGAAATAATATTTTATTTGTCAACAAATATAGAAACAGATATGCTCTTTTGGGATTATTAATTTGGAGTGGACATTCGATCATCAATCATTTAAATACTTTGAAAATAGGTTCAGAGTTATCATTGCAGGAAGATTGAAAATATGCTCTGTTGAGTTATGTATTCGGCGTCTGGGGATACACCATCTTCCTTGGGAAGATATAAACTTAGTAGATTGATGTGCTGAAGTTCATATAACTTTCCCAAGATTTATGGCAGACAACAAATGGCTTACATAAAAAATTCCCGATCAAAACCTGTGGCATGAGTGATGACCTGTCTGGGGATATGTTGGCGCCGAGTTGGCCCAATCTAGTTATTTATTTGGGTTTTAACACATTGTATAAGTCATATCACAATGGGTAGCTTTATGGGTAGAAGAAACCAGTACATACAGTTGGTCAAGGTTCTGTACTGTAAACTGCCGACCAACGGCAAGCAACTACCAGCTTTCCCACTTAAGGTCAGGCTGGGATTCGAACTACGATCTCAGAGGTGGGAGGTGAGAGTGTCACCACTGTTCCAACGTGGCCCCTGGATGCATTGTAGGAACATTAATTAGGGGATGTAGGTGTGCAATGTCATGATATGGCCTTGATTTGACCTTTGACCAATGCTGTAGTGACCTTGACCTTTAACATCTTGTCCAGGTTGTATCTCAGAAACTTTAAGGGGTAGGGAGTTTTTATTTGTTAGGGAGATTGGTTAAAGGGTGTGGGTATGCAACATCATGGTGTGACGTTTGACCTTGGCTCTGCCATATTTAGGACATATTTCTCTTATGTCAAAGATAACTTGATTGCTGCAACTGATTATTGTACATGTATGTACTTTTACTTAATAATGCTGTTTCCAGTGACAGCCGTACTTCAATGGATAAATTTTACAGCTTCATAATTAAGCGTCCCTGAAAAGGGCGCTTATTTGATTTCACGTCAGTTTCCTTGCCGCCGCTGCCACATTATGGTCTCCCTTGAATATCTCCCTTATTATTGGAAGCTTTTAACCATATTTGGCAGCTTTATACCTTAGGCTTGGGAAAAATTTTCCACATGCTTAAATTTGACCTTTGATCTTTATCAAGGTCACAATATCAAAAAATAGTTTTTTTGGGTACACCCACCCGTCATCGCCGCTCAACAAATCTATTGACCGCAGAGGCTTGTAATTATACACGCATGTTCATACTATCAAAAACGCGAGCTGATTAGATTTTGGGCGCGATCTGATGAAAAATGACTGATTTATGAGCGATTTTCTCACACTTACCAACCAGAAAACTTAAAATTCATGTGAACCCCCCTATTATCTTCTTAAGTATTGCATTTAGAGCCATAAAATGTATTGAGAGGTAGTAGGAAACCATATGTGGAGAAAGCAAGTCAAATTTCCTCCCGACCGCCCTGTAGGGGTCAAACTGGGGGTCGTAAAATAGCCAATTTTGACATTTTTCCTTATATCTCCTTTATTATTGGTTTTAGAGCTTTAGAATGAGAGGTATTGGGAAACCATATGTGAAGAGTCTAGATAGCCGGTAAGATTTAACCCCGACACCCCCCCCCCCCCCCCCATGGGTTAAACTGGGGTCATAAAATAGCCGATTTTGTGTTTTTGCCTTATATCTCCTTTATTCTTGCTTTTAGAGCTTTAGAATATATTAAGAGGTATTGGGAAACCATATGTGAAGAGTCGAGATAGCCAGTCAGATTTACCCCCCTTATGAGTCAAACTGGGGTAATAAAATAGCCGATTTTGTGTTTTTGCCCTATATCTCCTTTATTCTTGCTTTTAAAGCTTTAGAATGTATTCAGACGTATTGGGACACGATAGGTGAAGAGTCAAGATAGCCGGTCAGATTTAACCCGACCCCCTTCCCCCCCATGGGTCAAACTGCAGTCATAAAATAGCCGATTTTGTGTTTTTACCTTATATCTACTTTATTTCTTGCTTTTAGAGCTTTGCAATGTATTAAGAGGTATTGGGAAACCTTATGTGAAGAGTCTAGATAGCCGGTCAGATTTACCCCCGACCCCCCTTGTGGGTCAAACTGGGGTCATAGAATATCAATTTTTGCCTCACATCTTCTTTATTATTGGTTTTACAGCTTTACAAGTTTTAAGAGGTAGTGGGAAACCATATATGGAGGTCTTAAGAGCTGGTCACGCCAGGGTCATGGAATACAATTTCTACTTTAATATTTCAACATTAATGATGTCATTATCTTAATGTTATTTTCATATGTTCGTGTAAAGGGTGTAACTTTTTGAAATTGCACTCACAACTTCTACATACTATTAAATCAGGCAAAATACATTCCTAGTTTGTTGTCATCATCTAAAATTATGATATGCATCAAATTGTGCTTGTTTTATTGTAAAAAATTGGGTCCAAATATTTACAAACTTATTTCGGTGCAGCAGTTTGATAATGACACATTTATAAATTCCCTTTTTCAGCTCAGAAAACTTAAAATTCATGTGAAGCCCCTATTATTATCTCCCGCCGGCTGGGCGGGAGATTATAAAACGCATTCCGTGCGTGTGTTCGTGTGTTATGGAGTGTGTGTCACGCTTTTATAAAGGGCTGTACATCACACTGGTTGTTTCTCCTTGGCCTTTTCAATGTTTTTTAAGACCTTATTGCTTATGTCCTTTCATTTGATGCTGTTATTTCACACCTAGGACCATAGCTAAGTGAGTAATAGCAATGGTGGCTACTTTGAGTAAAGTGCTCATAACTCCAAAACGACTGCATTTAGAGTGTTTCTGTAGAATACGTTGTTCAGCTACTTTCTCCATGCCTACAAGATGGTACCATTTTTAGGGTTCTATCTTCATAGCTAAGTGAGTAATAGCTATTTTCTGTTATTAACAATGAGCAAAATGAGTAAATTGATTTTGTCTTTGTAACTGTTACTTACAATATTGGCCTGAAATATGTTGTTCAACAACTCCTTTATGTACTATATCGTGGTGAGGTGTCCAAGGTGTAGCACCATAGCTAACTGAGTAATAGCTATACTAAGTTTAACATTTGACCATTGAGCAAGTCACTTATAACTCAAAAACTATTGAATATAGAGGATTTTTGTCGAATATGTTGTTCACCTATCTGTTGGATATACTGTATTGTGCATTTTCACAGCTGTAACTCCATAGCTAACTGAGTAATAGCTACTTTGATGATAACCATAATGAGTAAATGGCTTATATCTTCAAAAGTATTGCAGCTACACAATTTTGTTCCAATATGTTGTTCAGCTACTATCTCCACAGCTACAACATGGTCACTAGTTTGGAAGTGTATCTCCATAGCTAAGTGAGTAATAGCTACTTTGTCAATTTTTAATGATAACCATAATGAGTAAATTCCTTATATCTTCAAAAGTATTGCAGCTACACAATTTCTCTCAAATAAGTTGTTCATCTACTTTTTTGTGAACTGTAACATATTTAAGTTTCACAACTGTTGCTCAATCTACAAGTGAGTAATGGCTACTTTATTGCTACTTTTGGTGAAAATGTGAAAAATGACAAATATCTCGCAAACCGTAATAGCTACTTTGTCAATATTTAATGATAACCATAATGAGTAAATGCCTTATATCTTCAAAAATATTGCAGCTACACAATTTCTCTCAAATAAGTTGTTCATCTACTTTTTAAGTCATTCATCTACTTTTGGGAGAGCTTTCACTTGGTGAAGTTTTAGACCCATAGCTAATTACTCACCTACTCAAAATGAGTAAATGCGAATTATCGCTAAAAGTATTGCAGATAGCCAATTTTTCTCAAATAACTCATTCACCTACTTTTGGGAGAGCTTTCACTTGGTGAAGTTTCAGACCCATAGCTAATTACTCACCTACTCAAAATGAGTAAATGCGAATTATCGCTAAAAGTATTGCAGATAGCCAATTTTTCTCAACTCATTCACCTACTTTTGGGAGAGCTTTCACTTGGTGAAGTTTCACACCCATAGCTAATTACTCACCTACTGAAAATGAGTAAATGCGAATTATCTCTAAAAGTATTGCAGATAGCCAATTTTTCTCAAATAACTCATTCACCTACTTTTGGGAGAGCTTTCACTTGGTGAAGTTTCAGACCCATAGCTAATTACTCACCTACTCAAAATGAGTAAATGCGAAGTATCGCTAAAACTATTGCAGATAGCCAATTTTTCTCAAATAACTCATTCACCTACTTTTGGGAGAGCTTTCACTTGATGAAGTTTCAGACCCATAGCTAATTACTCACCTACTCAAAATGAGTAAATGCGACTTATCTGTAAAAGTATTGCAGATAGCCAATTTTTCTCAAATAACTCCTTCACCTACTTTTGGGAGAGCTTTCACATGGTGAAGTTTCAGACCCATAGCTAATTACTCACCTACTGAAAATGAGTAAATGCGAATTATCTCAAAGTATTGCAGATAGCCAATTTTTCTCAAATAACTCGTTCACCTACTTTTGGGTGAACTTTCACTTCGTGAAGTTTCACACCCATAGCTAATTACTCACCTACTCAAAATGAGTAAATGCGAATTATCGCTAAAAGTATTGCAGATAGCCAAGTTTTCTCAAATAACTCATTCACCTACTTTTGGGAGAACTTTCACTTGGTGAAGTTTCACACCCATAGCTAATTACTCACCTACTCAAAATGAGTAAATGCGAATTATCGCTAAAAGTATTGCAGATAGCCAATTTTTCTCAAATAACTCTTTCACCTACTTTTGGGAGAGCTTTCACTTGGTGAAGTTTCATACCCATAGCTAATTACTCACCTACTCAAAATTAATAAATGCGAATTATCTCTAAAAGTATTGCAGATAGCCAATTTTTCTCAAATAACTCATTCATCTACTGTTGGGAGAGCTTTCACATGGTGAAGTTTCAGACCCGTAGATAATTACTCACCTACTCAAAATGAGTAAATGCGAATTATCTCTTAAAAGTATTGTTCTTTGCCAATTTTTCTCAAATAACTCATTCACCTACTTTTGGGAGAGCTTTCACATGGTGAAGTTTCAGACCCATAGCTAATTATTCACCTACTCAAAATGAGTAAATGCGAATTATCGCTAAAAGTATTGCAGATAGTCAATTTTTCTCAAATAACTCATTCACCTACTTTTGGAAGAGCTTTCACATGGTGAAGTTTCACACCCATAGCTAATTACTCACCTACTCAAAATGAGTAAATGCGAATTATCTCTAAAAGTATTGCAGATAGCCAATTTTTCTCAAATAACTCATTCACCTACTTTTGGGAGAGCTTTCACTTGGTGAAGTTTCACACTCATAGCTAATTACTCACCTACTCAAAATGCGTAAATGCGAATTATCGCTAAAAGTATTGCAGATAGCCAATTTTTCTCAAATAACTCATTCACCTACTTTTGGGAGAGCTTTCACTTGGTGAAGTTTCACACCCATAGCCAATTACTCACCTACTCAAAATGAGTAAATGCGAATTATCTCTGAAAAGTATTGCAGATAGCCAATTTTTTCTCAAATAACTCATCCACCTACTTTTGCAAGGGCCTTCACATAGTGAAGTTTCAGACCCATAGCTAATTACTCACCTACTGAAAATGAGTATATGCGAATTATCTCTAGAAGTATTGCAGATGGCCAATTTTTCTCAAATAACTCATTCACCTACTTTTGGGAGAGCTTCAAACCAACCTGTGGAAAAGCACAGGGTAAGGGTAAGACCTTGGGCCCCTTCTTTGAGGTGGAATGAAGATATCCAAACCTTTTTAGTGCATATCTTACATGTACATAACTGCGGAATATGTACATTCAGTGGCTCTAACTCTGGAATGTGGCCATTCGATGGCCAAATCATTGAATGGGTATATGCTATGATTTGCCATTGAATGTGTACATTCAGTTGCCAGAACTATTGAATGTATACATTCCATGCTGTGAGTAATGGAATGTATAAATGACTTTGTGACAAAAGAAAGACAATGTACAAAAAAAAACATTTTATTAGTACATTAAAACATTAAAAACAACTATGAAATGTAAATTTTTAGTAAATGGCACAAACATATTGATCAAGTACATCGTTTTGATATTTCAAAAATGTTCCTGTCATTAACCATTATTACTTTGATTTCCTTTTTATCTTTCAACCATTTCATTAGTACTAAACCACAAAGAGAAACTTATGAAATGCACAACATTACTTCATACAGCTATTGCTGAAGCCCATGATAATTAGATTTATTATTATTCTTCATTATTTAGCATACGCAGGGAATCTTTTCATGTTATTGGATTTCATCTTAAAGTTAATGTGATTGTCCTGAACAATACATTTCTAATTTCAATAACAAACATCTTTGATGTGTACGCAACAGATTCTTCTTTTTACAAGTTTCATTCTCTATTGCTAATTGCCTTTTATTGTAATTTGCTTTTACTGACGATATTTAATTGTATCGTGTATAGAACCTGCAAAACATTGATAGTGTCAACAATTATTTATTTGTGACTACATTTCAAACTAATTATAACATAACGAAACTGTAAATGTTGCTTGTACAATAAATCAATCGTTCTATCAATATTAAATGATTACTGTGTATTATTAAGAAAATACATACATATACATCTATATAGATACAGAGAAGAAAATAAATTGGTGGTCACTAGTAAAGCGGCATTTGACTTGTTGTTAATTTTAAACTTTCGGTTGCAAACACAAGGTCAAGAATACCACCACATATATGACTTGGTTCACTTGTGTATTGCTTCAAAGAATACCTCTGCAAAAGTGATGTAGCTTTATTAAGATTATATAAATCAAAGTTAAAGTCACCACAAATGATTATCTCATACATATCTTCTTTCAATTGCACTATAAGCTTTTCAACTTCTTTCAAAAAAGTTTTTACGTTGTCTTTAGGAGATCTGTAAACAGTCACTAGAGCAAAGATTACTTCATTCGCTTCGATTATCACACATGTACATTCTGTGTTAATTGCATGGAATTTCTTCTCACAACATTTAGTGTCCCGTTTGACATAAATACCTGTACCATGAACTGACTTACTACACGTTAATATGTAATTATCCATTTCAAATTTCTTATGTGACGCTATTTTAGAAATATGTGTTTCCGTTAAACATATAGCATCTAACAGTTTAACTGATGGATCACTCTTTAAATCTTGCAGATGCATTTTCAGAGATCTTATATTTAGGCAACCCAAAAGAAAGGCATTTTCCCTTGCTATTTTTTCAATTGGAGAAATCCATTGTAATTTAGATTCAGCTTCCATCCGTTTCATTTCTTCAAGAGCACCTGCGTTTACTTTTATATGGCTTGGGTTAAAATTGCAGATTTTTATTCCCCTACTTGTTTTGGCTCTACTTAGCATAGTGTAAATTAGTCCTTGAGGAACACATTTCAAGTTTGATGGTTTCATCATATCTGCGACCATTTCGCTGTATGTACTACCCTGTGCTTTGTTGTTAATCCCCATGCTAGGTCAGATATGTTGTTCACCTACTTTTTGATGTAGTGCGGCGCGAGATCATACCACGGCAGTGGTCTTGTCTTCTTAAGTATTGCATTTAGAGCCATAAAATGTATTGAGAGGTAGTAGGAAACCATATGTGGAGAGTCTAGAAAGCAAGTCAAATTTCCTCCCGACCCCCCTGTAGGGGTCAAACTGGGGGTCGTAAAATAGCCAATTTTGACATTTTTCCTTATTTCTCCTTTATTATTGGTTTTAGAGCTTTAAAATGAGAGGTATTGGGAAACCATATGTGAAGACACCCCCCCCCCCCCCCCCCCCCCCATGGGTTTTTGCCTTATATCTCCTTTATTCTTGCTTTTAGAGCTTTAGAATATATTAAGAGGTATTGGGAAACCATATGTGAAGAGTCTATATAGCTGGTCAGATTTACACCCCCCCCTGGGTCAAACTGGGGTAATAAAATAGCCGATTTTGTGTTTTGCCGTATATCTCCTTTATTCTTGCTTTTAAAGCTTTAGAATGTATTAAGAGGTATTGGGAAACCATATGTGAAGAGTCGAGATAGCCAGTCAGATTTACCTCCCTTATGGGTCAAACTGGGGTCATAAAATAGCTGATTTGGTGTTTTTGCCTTATATCTCCATTATTCTTGCTTTTAGAGTTTTAGAATGTATTAAGAGGTATTGGGACACCATATGTGAAGAGTCGAGATAGCTGGTCAGATTTACCCCCTGACCCCCCCTTATGGGTCAAACTGGGGTAATAAAATAGCCGATTTTGTGTTTTTGCCCTATATCTCCTTTATTCTTGCTTTTAAAGCTTTAGAATGTATTCCGAGGTATTGGGACACGATATGTGAAGAGTCAAGATAGCCGGTCAGATTTAACCCGACCCCCTTCCCCCCATGGGTCAAACTGCAGTCATAAAATAGCCGATTTTGTGTTTTTACCTTATATCTACTTTATTTCTTGCTTTTAGAGCTTTACAATGTATTAAGAGGTATTGGGAAACCTTATGTGGGTGTTCCACCACACGACTAAGGCTCCCGATTAAGGGATTTTTGGGGTCGGTTTGAAAAATATGCTTAGTCCCAGGCGTCCTGTAAGGGTCGGTTGTGGTCGGTTGAGGCCGTGTGAAATATCAAACATGTTTGATATTTCTCCCGACTCAAACCGATTATTTTTTCCCGCCATAAACAAAATGTCCAGTCCCAGGCGTCCTCAGGCCTCCTCAGATCAAATTTACACAGTCCTATGTTGTCCCAGGCCGCCTGCGACCCTTAGTCCCCGACCCTTAGTCCCAGACCTCTATCACTTAGTCCCAGGCTTCCTGCGACCCTTAGTCCCATTGCCAAACAAAAATCGGCGACCCTGGTCTGGGGACGCCTCAGGACACCTTGTGGGGTCGGTACTTAATCCTGTGTTAGTCTGGGCTTAGTCCCAGGAGGCCTGAGGCGTCCTGGGACCCAGTCGGTTTGTCTACGACAGGATCGTGGTTCAAACCGACCAGAAAAATGGCTTAGTCGGCTCTTAGTCCCAGACCAGTTAGGGACTGTCTGGGGCCGCCTGAGGCGTCCTGAGGCTTCCTGAGGACGATCTGTACTTAATCCCAGACTTTGAAACCGACCCAGTATTCCCGCCCATTTTTGTTTATTTTCACCGACTGTCCACGATTAAGGGTCGCCGACAGGGTCGGGGCTTAATCCTTTGGTGGAACAAGGGCATTATGTGAAGAGTCTAGATAGCCGGTCAGATTTACCCCCTCAGTGTTCATTTTACTACGCGTTTCCGCGTCTTTTGTTGCTATACTGGGGCGAAAAGATGCATACACGTTATGATCCCGAGTCGCGGTGACGCATAAATCTTGCATTATCGCCCGCATTTTCGCTGTAAATATTGGGAAAATTAGACGAATTTTGTTTTAAAATCAAATAAAAGGACACATATATTGTCTTTTTAATCCAATTCCTCCATGTTGCCTTGCTTCTAAATGCCTTAATTTGATTGCTTGAGCGGAAACGGCACTGTCCAATCATACTTCGTTTAACAAAAATTCAGTATTTATCAACAGAAAACACGTTTATAGTAAGTGATTTAAACTCACCAGTAGCTATAAATTTCCACTTTTTTCATAGTTTTGTTAAATATATATAGAAATAAATATCTATTGCACAACAAGATTTTATTATCCAGCTTTTTAATATTTTCACTTTTTAAAGTTTATTTTTGCATAATGCACTCTTACAAGTGACTTCAAAGACAATTGTTAACGGGTAACAACAAACATTTTAAACTACTGTGGGACAAATCTATGTTAATAACAAATTTTCGGCTGGAAAAAAGTTAAATAATAATTTAACTTAAACTTTACATGGTATGTTATTGCTTTAAAACCAGTTTTTTGTTTTTTTTTCCAAAAGTGGCGAATTTATATCCATTTACATAAATAAATGTCCGAGTTTTTTTGTATTAAATAAAAACAACTCCCTGAGTGAACCTATGTCAAGGTGAGTTAATTTTTTTTCCAGTTTTAGATAGAGCAGGGTTGGACCATATTTATTGAAACCAAAAAAAAAAAAAAAAAAAAATGAAAAAAAAAAATCAGTAAAAAATACTTTTATTATTGCAAATCATGTACATCATAGGAAATCTTGTACATCATGCTGACTACAAATATGTCTTGAATTGAAATAAAGTTTTTTTCACAGTGAGTAGACTTGAATTTGATTTAGTATTGCAAATTCACTTTGAAGATAGACTAATAGTAATTTTTTCTCCTCTCTCCTATTTAAGTAAATTTGCTCAACTGTAAGGTTAATTTTTGTCATTTGACTCATCGCATTTGCTGAATGTTCCACCAAAATTTAGCAAAGGAGTCATTTGACTCAAGTAGCTCCAACTCTAGAATGAACACTGCCCCCTAACCCCCCTTATGGGTCAAACTGGGGTCATAGAATATCAATTTTTGCCTCACATCTTCTTTATTATTGGTTTTACAGCTTTACAAGTTTTAAGAGGTAGTGGGAAACCATATATGGAGGTCTTAAGAGCTGGTCACACCAGGGTCATGGAATGCAATTTCTACTTTAATATTTCAACATTAATGATGTCATTATCTTAATGTTATTTTCATATGTTCGTGTAAAGGGTGTAACTTTTTGAAATTGCACTCACGACTTCTACATACTATTAAATCAGGCAAAATACATTCCTATTTTGTTGTCATCATCTAAAATTATGATATGCATCAAATTGTGCTTGTTTTATTGTAAAAAATTGGGTCCAAATATTTACAAACTTATTTTGGTGCAGCAGTTTGATAATGACACATTTATAAATTCCCATTTTCAGCTCATTGTCACTTCTTCTGACTTCCATTCTTCTGCAGTAAACTGACAACTCAGCAATGCAAACATATTCTTTACTATGTCTCTTATTTATACATAACATCTACTTATCACTGACACTTTCAACAGAGCATAGATAAAGATAACATCTTAATCCTTATATGAGCATTTCTTCATGCATAGACTACAACAGGGGGGGAGGGGGGATGTTGGGGAGACACACATTAACTTGATTTTATCCCTTATCAGCATATACCCAGTGGACTTATTCTCTGGGGACTCCTCAAAGACAGGCAATTTAACAGTGACGAGCTGTTTCATGTAAAGGCTTTTATTGAGTTGCAACTTCCCCCTTAGCAAATTTTCCTTTAAATGCCTGATATATTAGTAAGGCTTTTTATATTCATAGTGACGATATTTAGCATCAAGATTGAAAAAGCATTTTTAAACCAAGTCGATTCATGAATTGATCTGGTTTGCAAAACTTGATTTGCAAATTGATTCGGTTCATAATTTTATGATTCCTTGCACCCCTAGTAGTAAGGACTCTTGTGGAAATAAATTTCAATTTTCAATATTCTGACAGGGGTCTTGAATTTTTGTGGAAATGGAAAATGTCATTTATTTAACTGTAAAACATACAGTGATTTTAGCAAATTTTACATCTACTGCTTCGTAAAGTTGCTTCCAAGTTGAGTTTATCATATGGAAAAGTTCTTTTATCCCTCTCATTGCTTCTTGGGCTTTCAACTCAGTTTTGTGGTCACGCTACTCCATATATGGAGAGTCTATATAGCCAGTCAGGTTTACCCACTGGCCCCTTCTTATGGGTCAAACTGGGGTCATAAAATAGCAGATTTTCTTATTTTGCCTTATATCTGTTTTAAAACTACTTTTCTTACAAACTATAGCATTTATTAAATTCACTTTACACAATTTATGACCATAGAAAACAAAAAAAACTTACATTTTTCTTTCATGTTAATGCATAAACGTCCACACTGTCTGCTTAACTTAAGCTTCTTTTCTCAGTGCTGCATGTTTTTCTTTTCAAAAACCTTTTTCTACTTTATACTATAAAGCATCTGACCTTTTGGGATGCTTTGTTTTTGTTAGCAAAAACATTTATCTAGTTTTTAGTTTACTGATTAATACTGTCATCTTGCTATTTACTTGTTTTAATACTTTATATCTTGTTTGAATACTTTATAAACATTTTCTCTATCTTAAACGTTACTTTTTCAACTTAAACATTATTTAGATCTTGACATAACCCATACTGTTTGCTCTGAAAGCCTCATGAGCTATATATGTACTGTTGTACTTCTATATCTCATGGTGTCAAAAACTCTTGCCCCAGACTTTGGGGTCTGGGCATCTCTGATGCTATTTTTAAAATGGCAGTTGTTTAGTGATTAGTGAAACCATCACGTACCTATACCAGTGGTACGCACTCACATTAACCAAAAGTTTTTGACATGATTACATTAATGATAAATTTAATGATTACATGTAATGATAAATAGGTTCAGAAAAAATAGACACTTACCATTCATTTGGAACAAAAAATGATCGGATGCACTAGCGGATTCAGAGAGAGGGTGCACACCCCCCCCCCCCCCACCCCCAACCCCCTTGAAAAATGCTGGGGTTTCAACAGTGAACCCAAAGTAACGGACACAGATTTAAAAGTTGAACATCTTGCACTGGATCGCGCATGCTGCGGAGACATGAACACCCCCCCCCCCCCCCCCCCCCCTTATGTATAGCTGGATCTGTCCCTATGATGATAATTTACAATTAATATAGGATTAGACATATAATAACAAATTATTGTGCGCTTTCCATCTTCCATCTTATTTTGTTTTCATATTTCAGTAGCGTGTTTCAGTACTCTAAAATCTTTATCATTTTAATAATGTTCAGTTCAGGAATAACCCATTAGCTTGACTTAGTCTGTGTGAAGTACACATATATACTGGTATCTTTAGTGTTCAGCTGAATTACAAAATTACAATATCAACTAGACTCCACATAAATGATGTGTCGTATGCTAAACACCTCTTTGTTTACTGATTACTTGTTTGAGTATGTCTTTTTATTTAGTAGGCGGTAACTAATGCGATTTTTATTTCCCGCCTGCGGCCGAAGGCTGAGGTTGGGAGATTAGAGAGTTTGCGAACAACGTTTTTGATACCCGTATCTACTTTCCGCTACGTTACACGTCATTGATTCTTGTGTGTGATGTCATTTCATAAGGTTTTAACTGCATAAGGTTACGTTTTTTTACGTAGCAAATGGCTTTGCCACGTAATCTTTTTCCCTTGTGGATTTATTAATTATTGGAGCAATAAAGTGTGTTTTACATGTCAGTACAGAGTTCTTGAGATACTGTAGATTATTTTTAGCAACTTTGTCAGTTTTTGAGGAACCCAAGTGTACAACGACCAGCCTTTTTTCATCCCCTTTCCTTAATTTTTTTGAGGTAATGAACAGAATCTTCGAAAGTTTTATTTGCGTGTGTTTTATAAGCTATTAAACTTGTGGGTTTACTGCTTGTTGGGCCAATTAAGTTTGTATTATATATCAGTACCCAGTTCATTCAGTACTGTAGATAAATAAAACCAATGAAAATTATCTTTATTGACTTGTATAATTGCCAATTAGTTTAAATGAAATGCATGTAAAAGTCCTGGTTCAAACGCTGTTCGCAAACAAAACTGTCCCCCTCAATGGCTTTCTCCCGTATTGATTAATTATGTTGCGTGTTTTCACAAGGGACGTTTATGAAACGTTGTTCGCAACCTCTCTATTATAAAACGCCTTCCGTACGTCCGTCCGTCCGTCCGTCCGTTCGTCACGTTTTTGCATAAACCTTAATATCTCATTCATTTATAAAGATATCTTTACCAAATTTGCAGGGAATGTTTATGGCTATGAAAACCTGTCTCTGCAAAATTTTAGCCTCATTTTCAAAAACAAAATGGCCGCCATAGCTAATTGTTTGAAAATCATAAAGGTGCTCTAAATCTTGAAATATTCCAGCTAGCTTCATCAAATTTGCACAAAAGCTATATGGCTAGAAAAACTAGCCTGATAGTAATTTTGGCACTAGTTCAAAAAACAAAATGGCCGCCATATCACATGTTTAAAGTTCGTCACGTTTTTGCATAAACCTTAATATCTCATTCATTTATAAAGATATCTTTACCAAATTTGCAGGGGATGTTTATGGCTATGAAAACCTGTCTCTGCAAAATTTTAGCCTCATTTTGAAAAACAAAATGGCCGCCATAGCTAATTGTTTGAAAATCATAAAGGTGCTCTAAATCTTGAAATATTCCAGCTAGCTTCATCAAATTTTCACAAAAACTATATGGGCTATGAAAACTTGTCTCTGCAAAATTTTAGCCACATTTTGAAAAACAAAATGGCCGCCATAGCTTATTCTTTGAAAATCATAAAGGTGCTCTAAATCTTGAAATATTCCAGCTAGCTTCTTCAAATTTGCACAAAAGCTATATGGCTAGAAAAGCTACCCTGAGAGTAATTTTGGCACTAGTTCAAAAAACAAAATGGCCGCCATATCACATGTTTAAAGTTTGTCATGTTTTTGCATAAACCTTAATATCTCATTCATTTATAAAGAAATCTTCACCAAATTTGCAGGGGATGTTTATGGCTATGAAAACCTGTCTCTGCAAAATTTTAGCCTCATTTTGAAAAACAAAATGGCTGCCATAGCTAATTGTTTGAAAATCATAAAGGTCCTCTAAATCTTGAAATATTCCAGCTAGCATCTTCAAATTTGCACAAAAGCTATATGGCTGGAAAAACTAGCCTGATAGTAATTTTGGCCTAGTTCAAAAAACAAAATGGTCGCCATATCACATGTTTAATGACAGGTTAAGGCCATATATCTCCCCAAATATTGCTCCAAGAGGTTTGGAATTTGAAAACAACTTGTAGGAAGACATGGACAGGGAATCTTTTCCAGGTGTTGAATTTGACCTTTGACCCCTGCATCAAGGTTAAATGAGGTCGCACTAAAACATCCTTATTTCTCCCTTATTATTGGTGCTATGGCTTCAGAATATAAAGACAGACCATCAAAACTCCTGGCCTTCAAATGTTATGCCTGAGAAAAATTTTTGGCTTATTTTGAAAAGCAAAATGGCCGCCATAGCCAATTATTTAAAAATCATAAAGCTGCTCTAAAACGTGAAATATTGCAGCTAGCTTCATTAAATATGCGCAAAATACATATGGCTAGGAAAGTTAGCCTGATAGTAATTTAGCCTCGTTTCAAAAACAAAATGGCCGTCATATCACATGTTAGATGGGATTATCCTATTAAAAGGCCTTATATCTCCCTTATCATTGCTACTACGGGTTCCAAATGTGAAAACAACTTATACCAAGTCAAGGCCTGAGACTATTTTGAAATTGATGACTTTTACCTTTGACCCCTTCTTCAATGTCAAGTTAAGGCCTTACTTCAAAGGCCTTAAATCTCCTTTAGTTCTCCAGTTTTACTGATTCTAAGGCGGGAGATAACCGCTGCGGCAGTGGCCTTGTTATCTGTGGTTTAATGTAATCATGTCAAACTTTTGGTTAATGTGAGTGTGTACCACTGGTATAGGTGATGGTTTCACTAATCACCAAACAACTGCCATTTTGAGATATTTTGGTCAACTTCATCATTGTTATTTTTCTTGATAAACTTGACTACATTATTTTATTGCCGCCTTTATTATCCACATAGTGGTAATAAAACATTTCCAAGTCACTGAAATCAGGGTTCTTGTTATTTAATATTTACACACTGTTGTGAAATTGAAATACACTATTCACATTGTAGTTGTCAAAAAAAAAAGAACTTTGGTTACCAGTAGTACAACAAAAAATCCATGTTTTCCAGGCAAAAATACCAGGATGCTTGGGTAATGGGGCAAACCTTTAAATTGTTTATATGTGTGATGAGAGAGGACAAAATTTTGATCCACCTAGTACCTCATACACTGCCGTAAAGGTTTTGGATTAAATTAAAATATTGTCTATTTATTTAAAGAAGGTCCTCAGTGGTTTAGTGGTAAGCGAGTTTGACATCTAATCAAAAGCTATCATCTGTGTTGGCTCAACTCCCATTAGTGCTAATGCTGTGGGGAAGTCCCACCAGACCCTGACAGGATGTCAAAAGACATGAAATTTGTATATTTAAATATTTATTTTGAACAACTTGTTGGGACAGATTGTTCATTGATCATGAAACAACAATGAATCATATATGTTTTTTTTCAGATTATTGCTGTGGACCTTAATGCCAAGACTCCTAGTACAACAGTACCTGTTGTTCTTTCAAGCTCATCCTTTGAAGAATCAACATGGATAGAAAATGCACCTTCAAAGCCTTTTATCTCTACAGATGAAAAAGAATCGCCAATGCTGTGTGGAAAAGATGTAAATGTTCCAATCCTGGGGAACTTTTATGAGAAAAGTTATATTATTATCAAAGGTATTCGGTTTGAAGTAATAGAAACAGCTGATTCCAAGGGAAAAAGAATTTACAAATGTTGTTCATGCAACACAGAGGTATCGTCACCCATTACTCATGCACTGGTTCATAATGAGGAAAGACCATACAAATGTGAATATAGTGGGTGCTTCAAATCTTACAAAGGAAAAGAAGCTTTAAAACGACATATAGGTTCAAACCATACCCCTGGATCTTATGGTTGTCCAAAATGTGGAAAGATATATAAAACCCAACATTTGCTCCAAAAACATCTTTCCGTTGTATGTCAAAACCAAGTTCGGCCATATATATGTGAAATATGCCAAAAAACATTCAAAACTAGGACTAGTTTGGCCTATCATATGGGAATTCACTCATCTGTGAAGAAGTTTCCATGTGAAGTCTGTAAAAAGGCATTTCCATCAAAATTGCATTTGCACAATCATCAGCTGACTCACAAGACAGGATGCTACAAGTGCTTCTGTGGGCTACAGTACAAAAATGTGAAAAGTTACAAGGAGCATGTGAAGCTAATACATGATAAAACAAACCCCAGAAAATGCTCTGTGTGTTTAAGAAATTTCAAGAATGACAAAGCACTTGAAAACCACAAGAAATCACACTTAAAACCGTTTACCTGTAAAGTATGCAAAAAAGGTTTCAATACAGCATCCAACTGTTATATGCATGAAAAACTGAGACATGGAAGCTTACATCAAGGTTTTAAAATGACAAGTGATTGGTCATGTCCCACTTGTCCTAAAACTTGCAAAACATACAGAGCACTCTATGCTCACATGAGAATACATAATGTGACTGATGAACACCAGTTTGAGTGCAATATTTGCCATTTGACTTTCACCCAAAAGCAAACCATGAATGACCATATTAAGTCACACTCAGCTGCCGGATGGGGCTGTCAGAAATGTAACAAAACATTTCCCAGTCAGGGTGCCCTTAAGTACCATGAGAAACACCACAGTAAGCCTTATCCTTGCAAATTTTGTGGAGCAAGATTTTCTTTATCTGGATTCTTGAAAAATCACCAGAAGAAGTGTAAACATTTAAAAGATTCTGTATTTACTTGTGCATTTTGTAACCTCAAGTTTTTCCTTGAAGTAGAGTTAGAAATGCATATGTTGAACATGCATCCGGGTGAAAAACTGATACATTTAGACTGTTCTTCTGAAATCCCAGGTAAAAGTAGTAGTGTCTTTCCATGTGGTATTTTTAATTGTGAAGTTTGTGAGTATGTCTTTAAAACAGAGAAATCCTTACTTCAACATGAACTGAAAATGCATGCTTTAAAGTCAAGTCGCCAGAACTGTACTGTGTGTAATGTAAAGTTCACAACTTCAAGAACCCTCAACAAGCATAGATTTTTGGAACACAACATTGGACGTGTGAAGAAGTGTGATCATTGTCTTAGAGAATTTTATACACTGGATGGCTTATCGTGTCATTTATTGCGTGTGCATAAAAGTAAAGAATTTATCAACTCTGGGAGTATGTCAGAAACACAATCTCATAATTCAGAAGTTTTTCAATCAGAAACTGGGATTTCATCAGAAATCACAGAAACAGCAAGTAGACGTAATCCAAGCTTTAAATCACTGTTATCTACTTTCCAAAAGTTTTAGGGTTTTGTTTTCATGTTTATTATGTCTCTGTACTAACTACCCTCTTACTTCAAAGTTAAATAGTGACAATTTTTAGATGAACCACTTGTTATTTGTACAGTGAACACTTTAACAATGTTTTCTTTGTCACATTTATTGAGCTATTTATATGTGAATAAAGTGAGCAGTGGCTAGAAAAACTAAAGTTGAAAAGATGATGTTTTTACGTGAAGCTTAAAACACATTTGACTTCATAAATGTTCTTTGTTATTGTGCTACAATAGCTTACCATGTGAAACTGAATGCTGATCTCGGGGGGGCCGCAGCCATCCGTCCAACGTCCAAGAAAAATAGACGTTTAGTGTTGGCCGTAGCCTCAGGTTGTACTCTCGTGGAACTCTTCTCAATTCGTCCTCCTTTTCTCCTTGTCTGCGTGATTTGGAAGCATTTGCTTTTTGCATTCATATTTTACTCTATTTCCCAGTTTTTACATATTGTTGGATGTTAACACTTGGCTATTTTGCTTAATTAATGTTATAGATTATTCTGTGATAGTTACGTTTTGACAGGATAAGTATTTTTAAGCGTCCCGCAAGGGACGCTTGTTTGTGTATGGGAGAGCTTCCGGCTCCGCTGGCTCCGCATTTTGTTTTCCTTATAACTCTGTAACCGTTAGGCGGATTCTTTTCAAATTTGGCAGGTTTAGGCAGTAGCCTTGGGGAATTTTTTTGAATATGCTGCAGTGACATTTCAACCAATCAGAGAGGTCACATGACCAAAAATGTCTTTTTTCGATGGGGAAGCTTGTCCGGATGATAACTTGAAAGGAATTTTATCAATTCACCTGAAACTTGGCAAATACATTCATTCTATTAAAATCTGGAAATCATTAGATTTTGGCATTGATTGGTCAAGAAATGGCCGAGTAATTAATGATTAATTAATCATTACGAATTTTCCAAATAAGGAAAACACAAACCGTGCTAGATAGAGCGATTTCGACGAAATTTTTGACCCACAGGGTATCTCTGCGGAGTAGTTTTCCCAATTTTCAAAAAATTTTTGTCTCGCCCAAAATGGTGGCCATTTTGAATTTTCGAAATTTTCGCAAAAATTGCAAAACACAAAAATGCTTATATCTCAAAAACCGTGCTAGATAGAGCAATTTCGACAAAATTTTTGACCCGCAGGATATCTCTGCAGAGTAGTTATCCCAATTTTGAAAAAAATTTTGTCTCGCCAAAAATGGCGGCCATTTTGAATTTTCGAATTTTTCGCAAAAATTGCAAAACATAAAAATGCTTATATCTCGAAAACCCTGCTAGATAGAGCGATTTCGACGAAATTTTTGACCCACAGGGTATATCTGCAGAGTAGCCATACCAATTTTCAAAAAAATTTTGTCTCGCCAAAAATGGCGGCCATTTTGAATTTTCGAATTTTTCGCAAAAATTGCAAAACATAAAAATGCTTATGTCTCAAAAACCCTGCTAGATAGAGCGATTTCGACGAAAATTTTTAACCCGCAGGGTATCTCTGCAGAGTAGCCATGCCAATTTTCAAACAAAAAATTTCTCGCAAAAAATGGCGGCCATTTTGAATTTTCGAATTTTTTGCAAAATTGCAAAACACAAAAATGCTTATATCTCGAAAACCGTGCTAGATAGAGCGATTTCGACGAAATTTTTGACCCACTGGGTATCTCTGCACAGTAGCCATGCCAATTTTCAAAAAAAAATTTTCTTGCCAAAAATGGCGGCCATTTTGAATTTTCGAATTTTTGCGCAAAAATTGCAAAACACAAAAATGCTAATATTTCGAAAACCGTGCTACATAGAGCGATTTCGACGAAATTTTTTATCTTCAGGGTATCTCTGCAGAGCAGCTATCCCAAAGAGCTTTCACTTGGTGAAGTTTCAGACCCATAGCTAATTGCTCACCTACTCAAAAAGAGTAAATGCGAATTACCTCTAAAAGTATTGCAGATGGCCAATTTTTCTCAAATAACTCATTGACCTACTTTTGGAAGAGCTTTCACATGGTGAAGTTTCAGACCCATAGCCAATTACTCACCTACTCAAAATGAGTAAATGCGAATTTATCTCTAAAAGTATTGCAGATAGCCAATTTTTCTCAAATAACTCATTCACCTACTTTTGGGAGAGCTTTCACATGGTGAAGTTTCAGACCCATAGCTAATTATTTACCTACTCAAAATGAGTAAATGCTAATTATCTCTAAAAGTATTGCGGATACCCAATTTTTATCAAATAACTCATTCATCTACTTGTGGGAGAGCTTTCACATGGTGAAGTTTCAGACCCATAGCTAATTACTCACCTACTCAAAATGAGTAAATGCGAATTATCTCTAAAAGTATTGCAGATAGCCAATTTTTCTCAAATAACTCATTCACCTACTTTTGGGAGAGCTTTCACTTGGTGAAGTTTCACACCCATAGCTAATTACTCACCTACTCAAAATGAGTAAATGCGAATTATCTCTAAAAGTATTGCAGATAGCCAATTTTTCTCAAATAACTCATTCACCTACTTTTGGCAGAGCTTTCACTTGGTGAAGTTTCAGACCCATAGCTAATTATTCACCTACTCAAAATGAGTAAATGTGAATTATCTCTAAAAGTATTGCAGATAGCCAATTTTTCTCAAATAACTCATTCACCTACTTTTGGGAGAGCTTTCACTCTGTGAAGTTTCAGACCCATAGCTATTTATTCACCTACTCAAAATGAGTAAATGCTAATTATCTGTAAAAGTATTGCGGATACCCAATTTTTATCAAATACTCATTCATCTACTTGTGGGAGAGCTTTCATATGGTGAAGTTTCAGACCCATAGCTAATTACTCACCTACTCAAAATGAGTAAATGCGAATTATCTCTAAAAGTATTGCAGATAGCCAATTTTTTCTCAAATAACTCATTCACCTACTTTTGGGAGAGCTTTCACTTGGTGAAGTTTCAGACCCATAGCTAATTACTCACCTACTCAAAATGAGTAAATGCGAATTATCTCTAAAAGTATTGCAGATAGCCAATTTTTCTCAAATAACTCATTCACCTACTTTTGGGAGAGCTTTCACTTGGTGAAGTTTCAGACCCATAGCTAATTACTCACCTACTCAAAATGAGTAAATGCGAATTATCTCTAAAAGTATTGCAGATAGCCAATTTTTGTGAAATTAATCATTCACCTACTTTTGGGAGAGCTTTCACTCGGTGAAGTTTCAGACCCATAGCTAATTACTCACCTACTGAAAATGAGTAAATGTGAATTATCTCTAAAAGTATTGCAGATAGCCAATTTTTCTCAAATAACTCATTCACCTACTTTTGGGAGAGCTTTCACTTGGTGAAGTTTCAGACCCATAGCTAATTACTCACCTACTCAAAATGAGTAAATGCGAATTATCTCTAAAAGTATTGCAGATAGCCAATTTTTCTCAAATAACTCATTCACCTACTTTTGGGAGAGCTTTCACTTGGTGAAGTTTCAGACCCATAGCTAATTACTCACCTACTCAAAATGAGTAAATGCGAATTATCTCTAAAAGTATTGCAGATAGCCAATTTTTCTCAAATTAATCATTCACCTACTTTTGGGAGAGCTTTCACTTGGTGAAGTTTCAGACCCATAGCTAATTACTCGTCTACTCAAAATGAGTAAATGCGAATTATCGCTAAAAGTATTGCAGATAGCCAATTTTTCTCAAATAACTCATTCACCTACTTTTGGGAGAGCTTTCACTTGGTGAAGTTTCAGACCCATAGCAAATTACTCACCTACTCAAAATGAGTAAATGCGAATTATCTCTAAAAGTATTGCAGATAGCCAATTTTTCTCAAATAACTCATTCACCTACTTTTGGCAGAGCTTTCACTCTGTGAAGTTTCAGACCCATAGCTAATTATTCACCTATTCAAAATCAGTAAATGTGAATTATCTCTAAAAGTATTGCAGATAGCCAATTTTTCTCAAATAACTCATTCACCTACTTTTGGGAGAGCTTTCACTCTGTGAAGTTTCAGACCCATAGCTATTTATTCACCTACTCAAAATGAGTAAATGCTAATTATCTGTAAAAGTATTGCGGATACCCAATTTTTATCAAATACTCATTCATCTACTTGTGGGAGAGCTTTCACATGGTGAAGTTTCAGACCCATAGCTAATTACTCACCTACTCAAAATGAGTAAATGCGAATTATCTCTAAAAGTATTGCAGATAGCCAATTTTTCTCAAATAACTCATTCACCTACTTTTGGGAGAGCTTTCACTTGGTGAAGTTTCAGACCCATAGCTAATTACTCACCTACTCAAAATGAGTAAATGCGAATTATCTCTAAAAGTATTGCAGATAGCCAATTTTTCTCAAATTAATCATTCACCTACTTTTGGGAGAGCTTTCACTTGGTGAAGTTTCAGACCCATAGCTAATTACTCGTCTACTCAAAATGAGTAAATGCGAATTATCGCTAAAAGTATTGCAGATAGCCAATTTTTCTCAAATAACTCATTCACCTACTTTTGGGAGAGCTTTCACTTGGTGAAGTTTCAGACCCATAGCAAATTACTCACCTACTCAAAATGAGTAAATGCGAATTATCTCTAAAAGTATTGCAGATAGCCAATTTTTCTCAAATAACTCATTCACCTACTTTTGGCAGAGCTTTCACTCTGTGAAGTTTCAGACCCATAGCTAATTATTCACCTATTCAAAATCAGTAAATGTGAATTATCTCTAAAAGTATTGCAGATAGCCAATTTTTCTCAAATAACTCATTCACCTACTTTTGGGAGAGCTTTCACTCTGTGAAGTTTCAGACCCATAGCTATTTATTCACCTACTCAAAATGAGTAAATGCTAATTATCTGTAAAAGTATTGCGGATACCCAATTTTTATCAAATACTCATTCATCTACTTGTGGGAGAGCTTTCACATGGTGAAGTTTCAGACCCATAGCTAATTACTCACCTACTCAAAATGAGTAAATGCGAATTATCTCTAAAAGTATTGCAGATAGCCAATTTTTCTCAAATAACTCATTCACCTACTTTTGGGAGAGCTTTCACTTGGTGAAGTTTCAGACCCATAGCTAATTACTCACCTACTCAAAATGAGTAAATGCGAATTATCTCTAAAAGTATTGCAGATAGCCAATTTTTCTCAAATTAATCATTCACCTACTTTTGGGAGAGCTTTCACTTGGTGAAGTTTCAGACCCATAGCTAATTACTCGTCTACTCAAAATGAGTAAATGCGAATTATCGCTAAAAGTATTGCAGATAGCCAATTTTTCTCAAATAACTCATTCACCTACTTTTGGGAGAGCTTTCACTTGGTGAAGTTTCAGACCCATAGCAAATTACTCACCTACTCAAAATGAGTAAATGCGAATTATCTCTAAAAGTATTGCAGATAGCCAATTTTTCTCAAATAACTCATTCACCTACTTTTGGCAGAGCTTTCACTCTGTGAAGTTTCAGACCCATAGCTAATTATTCACCTATTCAAAATCAGTAAATGTGAATTATCTCTAAAAGTATTGCAGATAGCCAATTTTTCTCAAATAACTCATTCACCTACTTTTGGGAGAGCTTTCACTCTGTGAAGTTTCAGACCCATATAGCTATTTATTCACCTACTCAAAATGAGTAAATGCTAATTATCTGTAAAAGTATTGCGGATACCCAATTTTTATCAAATACTCATTCATCTACTTGTGGGAGAGCTTTCACATGGTGAAGTTTCAGACCCATAGCTAATTACTCACCTACTCAAAATGAGTAAATGCGAATTATCTCTAAAAGTATTGCAGATAGCCAATTTTTCTCAAATAACTCATTCACCTACTTTTGGGAGAGCTTTCACTCTGTGAAGTTTCAGACCCATAGCTAATTACTCACCTACTCAAAATGAGTAAATGCGAATTATCTCTAAAAGTATTGCAGATAGCCAATTTTTCTCAAATAACTCATTCACCTACTTTTGGCAGAGCTTTCACTCTGTGAAGTTTCAGACCCATAGCTATTTATTCACCTACTCAAAATGAGTAAATGCTAATTATCTGTAAAAGTATTGCGGATACCCAATTTTTATCAAATACTCATTCATCTACTTGTGGGAGAGCTTTCACATGGTGAAGTTTCAGACCCATAGCTAATTACTCACCTACTCAAAATGAGTAAATGTGAATTATCTCTAAAAGTATTGCAGATAGCCAATTTTTCTCAAATAACTCATTCACCTACTTTTGGGAGAGCTTTCACTTGGTGAAGTTTCAGACCCATAGCTAATTACTCACCTACTCAAAATGAGTAAATGCGAATTATCTCTAAAAGTATTGCAGATAGCCAATTTTTCTCAAATAACTCATTCACCTACTTTTGGGAGAGCTTTCACTTGGTGAAGTTTCAGACCCATAGCTAATTACTCACCTACTCAAAATGAGTAAATGCGAATTATCTCTAAAAGTATTGCAGATAGCCAATTTTTGTGAAATTAATCATTCACCTACTTTTGGGAGAGCTTTGACTCGGTGAAGTTTCAGACCCATAGCTAATTACTCACCTACTGAAAATGAGTAAATGTGAATTATCTCTAAAAGTATTGCAGATAGCCAATTTTTCTCAAATAACTCATTCACCTACTTTTGGGAGAGCTTTCACTTGGTGAAGTTTCAGACCCATAGCTAATTACTCACCTACTCAAAATGAGTAAATGCGAATTATCTCTAAAAGTATTGCAGATAGCCAATTTTTCTCAAATTAATCATTCACCTACTTTTGGGAGAGCTTTCACTTGGTGAAGTTTCAGACCCATAGCTAATTACTCGTCTACTCAAAATGAGTAAATGCGAATTATCGCTAAAAGTATTGCAGATAGCCAATTTTTCTCAAATAACTCATTCACCTACTTTTGGGAGAGCTTTCACTTGGTGAAGTTTCAGACCCATAGCAAATTACTCACCTACTCAAAATGAGTAAATGCGAATTATCTCTAAAAGTATTGCAGATAGCCAATTTTTCTCAAATAACTCATTCACCTACTTTTGGCAGAGCTTTCACTCTGTGAAGTTTCAGACCCATAGCTAATTATTCACCTACTCAAAATGAGTAAATGTGAATTATCTCTAAAACTATTGCAGATAGCCAATTTTTCTCAAATAGCTCATTCACCTACTTTTGGGAGAGCTTTCACTCTGTGAAGTTTCAGACCCATAGCTATTTATTCACCTACTCAAAATGAGTAAATGCTAATTATCTGTAAAAGTATTGCGGATACCCAATTTTTATCAAATACTCATTCATCTACTTGTGGGAGAGCTTTCACATGGTGAAGTTTCAGACCCATAGCTAATTACTCACCTACTCAAAATGAGTAAATGCGAATTATCTCTAAAAGTATTGCAGATAGCCAATTTTTCTCAAATAACTCATTCACCTACTTTTGGGAGAGCTTTCACTCTGTGAAGTTTCAGACCCATAGCTAATTACTCACCTACTCAAAATGAGTAAATGCGAATTATCTCTAAAAGTATTGCAGATAGCCAATTTTTCTCAAATAACTCATTCACCTACTTTTGGCAGAGCTTTGACTTGGTGAAGTTTCAGACCCATAGCTAATTACTCACCTACTGAAAATGAGTAAATGTGAATTATCTCTAAAAGTATTGCAGATAGCCAATTTTTCTCAAATAACTCATTCACCTACTTATGGGAGAGCTTTCACTTGGTGAAGTTTCAGACCCATAGCTAATTACTCACCTACTCAAAATGAGTAAATGCGAATTATCTGTAAAAGTATTGCAGATAGCCAGTTTTTCTCAAATAACTCATTCACCTACTTTTGGGAGAGCTTTCACTTGGTGAAGTTTCAGACCCATAGCTAATTACTCACCTACTCAAAATGAGTAAATGCGAATTATCTCTAAAAGTATTGCAGATAGCCAGTTTTTCTCAAATAACTCATTCACCTACTTTTGGGAGAGCTTTCACTTGGTGAAGTTTCAGACCCATAGATAATTATTCACCTACTCAAAATGAGTAAATGTGAATTATCTCTTAATAGTATTTCAGATAGCCAATTTTTCTCAAATAACTCATTCACCTACTTTTGGAAGACCTTTCACACACGAAAATGAAAAATTGTGAATATCTCGGAAAAGCTATTTCTTCTGCTTTAATGCTCGGCGGGAGATACACACCACGGCAGTGGTCTTGACAAAAATTTTGTCTCCCCAAAAATGGTGGCCATTTTGAATTTTCAAAGTTTTTGCAAAACACAAAAATGCTTATATCTCGAAAACCGTGCTATATGGAGTGAACTCAACAAAATTTTGGACCTGCTGGGTATCTCTGCAGAGTAGCCATGCCAATTTTCAAAATATTTTTGTCTCCCCAAATATAGCGGACATTTTGAATTTTTTAATTTTTTGCAAAACACAAAAATGCTTATATCTTGAAAACCGTGCTAGATAGAGCAGACTGCGCTGACTTTGGTTGCCACAACAGTATAAGGCTAGAAACGAAGCATTTTCTTAATACTTTAGCACTCACCTTTATATCCTTTTCGGGACGCTTTGTTTTTGCTATGCAAAAACATTATCTTTTTTTTTTGTGAGCGATCCTCTAGTTTTACTTTTTTGTGATTTGTGGGTTTTCTTGGTTCAGGCTTGCTTGTTTACTTGTTTTTATTGCAGTAAAAATGCCCTCCAATACCCAGAGAACAAGTGAAGATAAACCTATATCTTTGAAGTGTCGTCATTTCTGTCTCCCATTTGATAATCACAATTAGTGTCTTTCCTGTAGAGAAGCTAATAAAGGAGATAATCCCTGTGTTACTCTCGAATCTCCATGTGAAATTTGCTCTGGTTTCTCGGATGAACAAATGCTAAAAATTAAAAACAGGATATGAGGAAACAGAAAGCAGACACTTCAAAAGATGATGAACTAGATTTGCTGGGGGACGAGGACATGGAGTACTTTACTGGATCTCAGGCAGACCTTGAGGGTGCTGCTGACAATTTATTTGCTTCTCCACCATGTCCTCAGCCCCTGCATTTCGAGTCATTGTCTCTTAAAGCTCCAGCTAAAACTCTCCCGCCTACCCCAGGTACAGCTTTACAACAGAAAATCAAGTCCAAACTCGAGAAATCCCTAGGTTCTCAGTTTAACATCCAATTACAACAGCAAATGGGGGTTTTCCAGGCTTCTATGCTTGAGGCCATGAAGTCTCTCCAAGACAAATTTCAGTCTGTCAAAAAGACATCTAAAGAAGTGGAGGTGGATCAGACCTCCATTCTGCCTCTAAGCCTGGTACCAGTAAACAAACTGAGAATCTGGACCCAACCCCTCCTCCGAGAACTTAACCATCCTCTCATATGGATGAGGCTATGGAGGTGGACTTGTATGGTCCACCCCGTCCACTTCGTCTAGGAGATAATCAGTCTGCATGACTCGGATCAACATTCAGGTCAGTCTGAGGAACCCTCTCGGGTGGTCTTGGCTAGACCCAAAAAACATGCAGATGAAAGAAAGCACAAGGTTAGGTCCAGATACTTGTCTCAGTCATCATCTTCAGAGGAAGATCAGTCCTCTGTACCCATGCAAAGGTTTCCAAGCCCTCTAGGGCCCCTTCTGATCAAGACCAACCTCAACACGATCCAGACCCACTTTTTATAGGGAAGTAGCCATGGCTGACTTACCCTCTCAATATGCTGAGGAAGTGGAGACCTTTAGGCGTATTCTTAATCTCCCTCACCTCAGGGAAACCATGCTCAGATCTTCCACTTCTGTTCTGGGCCTGGACGACAAAAAAAGGCCAACAGGAGCTTAGGCCAAGAGACCCTTCTATGCTACCCCTTAGCTCTCACATCAAAGATGCCTTTGATAAGTTTGGGCATGATTTTCTGGCCTCTAAATATATTAAACCCCCTCCCTCCACTGCAAAGTGGTACAATGTGGGACAGCCTTGTTATGAGGACAAAATCCAAGAGTTGAATACAGACTTTTCGAAGATCCGTATCTCCCAAACCCTCCGGGGCCCCTATGGGCAAGGTTCCCCTACCAGTTCTTAGGAACTGGAACATCAAGCTAGGCAGAACCTCTCCACTATCAACTTCATTGCTGCTTTTACTAAGACTTCTTCCTGTAACTCCACTTTAAAGAAGTGTCAACACAGTCTGAAGTCTTCCTTCAAAAAGGTTAAAACTCCAGAAAAGATCCAGAAAGGTGCCAATCCTGAAAAAGCAGCCAGGCGTGGTTACGAAGAGGCCTGTGAATATTTGGAGATTTGGAATAAGACTATTCTTATCCAGCAAAGAGCACTTGCCTGCCTAAGCATGGGTAACACTGGCCTGCTAAAGCGCGAGGCCGAGATGACCCTACTTCAACCACATTTAGGGGATACAAGATGCCAAGAACTCAGGAATTCGCCCTTTTGGCCTTCCTTGTTGTTCAAGTCTCAGTCAAGGAGGGAGAAGACTTCCTCCTCAAAAAGGCACCTCTAAAGATGCTCAATGCTTGATGCCTATCAAAATAAGCCCTTTTGTCCCCACAATAAGAAAAGAGGCTCCTGCAGGAAATGCCCCTATGGGGGCAACTCCTCACAAAGCAGTAACCAATCGTTTGCCTCAGGTAGGGGGAAACCAAATTTCAGAGGCTCCATGGGTCGTTTTCGACCCCCACTCTAGGGGACCAGGGTGTGGAAACCTCTCCCCCAATGTCTCCTCAAAAGCCTCCCTCAGTCCACCAGTAGGAGGTCACCTCCATTCTTTCAGTAGAGACTGGCATACAAACAAATGTTCAAGCAACGTGTTAAACATTATCACCAATGTTACATTCTGCCATTCACTTCAAAACCAAATCTTGGCAGAGTTCCTCTGATTCAGTCAGGATACAAAGCCCTTCCAAAAGACTCTGGCCACTTGTATCCAGTCTCTTCTGTCAAAGAATGCAATAGAAAGGGTGGAAAATGTAAAATCTCTCGGATTTTACAGTCACCTGTTCCTAGTCCCCAAGCCTCACCAAAGGTGGAGGCCAGTAATAGACTTAAGCAGGCTCAACACTTTTCTACTTGTTGAAAAGTTTAAAATGGAAACTCCAGAGTCCATCAGGACCTCCCTGATTCCAGGGGAATGGGTATCGTCGATAGACCTATTGGACGCTCACATCCCCATCCACCCAAACTCAAGGAAATACCTAAGGTTTTGCCACAGGTTGCAGGTGTTCCATTTCACCTCTCTTCCATTTGGCCTGGCCACAGTGCCTCAGGTCTTTACAATGATTGTAAAGGAAGTGAAGCTAATGGCCCTCACGAGAGGACTCAGATTTCACCAATACCTGGACGACTGGCTGATCAGGTCCCAGTCTCAGGATGAAGCCCAAGTGAACACTCAGGCCATGGTAGACCTAACCCAGTCCTTGGGTGGATAATAAATCAGGAGAAATCCGAACTAAAACCAACTCAGGTGTTTTCGTTTGTGGGCTACAAATGCCATCTGGATTCAGCCCTTGTAAAACCCACTCAAGAGAGATGGCTCAAACTTCAGGATTTGATCCTTCAACTCAAGTCAAAACATGTTTTGACTGCAAGATGTTTGATGTTGCTCAACGGAGAAAATGGTCCCGGATGGACGACTTCACATGAGGCCCTTTCATTTTCACCTCAAGGAGCACTGGAGATATCCTCAGTCGCTGGACAGCCTCCTTCCTTGGACAGAAACCATTTCAGCACACCTAGAGTGGTGACAGAATCCCACAAACGTGATGAAACGTGCAGACCTTCATCCCAAAGACCACAGTATCTAACTCTTTACAGACGCCTCAAACGAAGGCTGGGGCACTCACTTAGAGCAAACCTCTGCAAAGGGTCTGTGGTCAGACAGGGGAAAAAGGCTACACATAAATGTTCTAGAGTTGAAGGCGGTTTCTCTGACCCTTCAAAGTTTCAAGGACCAGTGTCAAAACCAAAGAGTGTTGGTTGCAACGGACAACTCAACTGTGGTGGCCTACATAAACAAGGAGGAACTCACTCAGCAGTGATGTGTGTTCTGTGGAAAATCATGACCTGGTCCCATCATTACCAGATAACCTTAAAAGCCAGACACATTCCAGGGTGTCTGAATGTGATGTTTGACCTTCTGTCCAGGTTGAACCAAGTGCAGTCAACAGAATGGTCACTGCATCCACAGGTGTTCAAACAGATCTGTCAAAAGATCTGTTCACCCCTCATGTAGATCTATTTGCCACTCGTCTGAACCACAAACTTCCACTGTATGTGTCTCAGACCAAACTGCTTGGGACATAGATGCTCTAAACATAAACTGGTTGGGTCTCACTGCCTATGCTTACCCTCCAATGGCTCTCCTTCACAGGGTGATCCAAAAAAATCAGGCAATGCCATTGCCTGATCATTGTAATAGCCCCAGGCTGGCCAGGGATGCCCTGGTTTTGGGACCTAGTGCAGCTTTCACCGGGGATCCCACTTCAGCTACTAGTGTCAACAACTCTTCTCAAACAGTCAAACAATTATGTGTTTCACAGCAATCCACAACATTTTAACCCCCACGCCTGGTGTCTAGGATTGGACAGCTCCAAGAACAAGGCTTCTGTTTGGAGGTGGCAGAAAAAATTGCTGCCTCTCAAAGGTCATCAACAAGGATCATCTACAAGTCAAAGTGGGCCCTATTTGGGAAATGGTTCAGAGAAAATTTGGTGGATTTCTCCACTCCCTCTGTAAAACAAGTCTCAGACTTTTTCATGTACCTTTACCAAGATCTAAACAGGCGCCCCTCGACCATTGATGGTTATAGGACGGCCATTGTTGACACCTTGCGCCCAACTCTGCACCATATTTCCCAAAGCTCAGACCTTAACAGGTTGCCAGTTTTCACAGGGATCGTCCCAAAAGTTCCAGAAATCTCCCAAAATGAAACCTTTCTGTTGTTCTTAATGAGCTCACCAAAGCACCTTTTGAGCCTATGAAAGACAGACCTCAAACATCTTACTCTCAAAACTGCTTTCTTACTAGCTTTGGCCTCCAGCAAGCGCCGCAGTGAAATTCATGCCTCGGTTGCAAACAAAGTATCTAATCTAGGCCAATGGGAAAAGGTCACCTGGTCCCTTCTGATTTCATAGCCAAAAACCAACTCACAAGAGGTTCTCAAAGTGTGTCTCCGGTGACTATTCCTGCTCTAACTACCATTATAGATAGACAATTCAAAGAAGACAGAACCTTGTGTCCGGTACTGGCCCTGAGGTATTACTTCGATCGAAGCAAAGACCTGAGAGGGTCTCGATTCCTACTTTTCATTTCCTTTAAGAAAGGACACACCTCAGACATCAGACCCGCTACACTCTCTTCTTGGTTAAAACAAACAATCCTACTTTGTTATAAACAAGCAGACCAACAAGCCTTGGACATTCGCGCCTCTAAGGCCTTTTATGGCGGGGTATCTGTGGACCAAATCCTGCAAGCCTGTCACCTGAAAGCTCACAACACAGTTACTATTTTTACCTAAAAGACCTCACTTGGTCAGACGACAACAATATGTATCTGGGTCCTGTAGTGGTGGCATGTCAAGTCCTAGACCCTTCCCCCTCAGAACAGTTATCCTCAGAAAGAAAAGAAGCTACAACCAAGTCTTTAGGAGTCTAAATCCCAGGGTCTAGGTATAGGTTTCATTAATCTCATTTTAGGGTGGCAAAAATTATGAGATTCCCAAGTTTGTTTTTCATTGTGGCTTAGCCCTAGGGGCTTTACTCTTCATAAGTAAGCATAGGCTGCACTTTCTATCCTCCAATCAAAACATCCAGACAGTTTTTAGCACTGTCATTCAATTCAGGTTTTTGGCTCTCTACAGGCCCAGTCTTCGGGACTTGGGCACTGTAAATGGAACTCAGACTGGTATTTTTATATATTCATTCTAAACTACTTCAAATTCCAAGAAAAATTGACCTCTTCTTCCAGTCTCAGCTGTAATCCCTCCACCGAGCGGTTGGATTCAGCATTTAGTTCCACATGGTAATCTATTGTAGCGCAATAAAATTGAAAATTTTAATTGCTTAAATGTAGCTTTTATAAGCTGCAAGCTTACCATGTGGAACTGAAGAGAGTCCCACCCTGGCTCCCCGCTGTATTACAGCTGAGGGGTATGGTTCAAAATTGCAACAAGAAAAGGACGAATTGAGAAGAGTTTCACGAGAGTACAACCTGAGGCTACTGCCAACACTAAATGTCTATTTTTCTTGGATGTTGGCCGGATGCCTGCGGCCTCCCGAGATCAACATTCAGTTCCACATGGTAAGCTTGTAGCTTAAAAAAGCTACATTTAAGTAATTAAAATTTGCAAGTTTGTGTGGTTCAGTCCTTTTGGATGTACTTTAGCATTCTGAAATAGATAGTGGCCTTTTTAGAGATGTATAAAGGTATATTAAGTTATTGTATGATTTTTAGGAAAAAGTGAGTAGTAGTAGGAAAGTGATATTCGTTTGGGGTGTGGGTGTGGAATATCATGGGTTATATTTCAAAAAATTGTAAGATGTAGGAAGTTCAAACTTAGTAGGGGCATTGGTTATGGGGTATCAGTATGCATTGTCATGTTATGACCTTGATTTAACCTTTAACATTGCCACAATGACCTTCACCTTTAAAGTTGCATCCGGACTGTCTCAGAAACCATAAGGTATAGGAAATTGTCACTTATTAGGCATAGTGGTTGGAGGTTGCAGTTTTGCAATATCATGGTGTAGTCTTGGTGTGACTTTTGACCTTGGATCTGCCAAAATATCTGCTGCTGTCATATTTGAGACACATTTTTTTTCTGTGCAAGATATATAGGGATTGCTACAAGTGCTATCTCAATTGACAGCTGTACTTCAATTAATAAATAGATCAGTGTTAATTATGCAGCTTGAGTGTTTATAAATTAATGTTGTTGCTATTAAATTGTCTTGTTTTGATACTATGTCTTTACATGTATTTTTTCTTTCTTGAGTTTTATTTCTCCTACACCTTTAAAAAACGTACACTGTTTTGAAAGACTCCTTATCTTTGCAAATTTCCATATCATGCTGTCTAATACAATTTCTCCAGGCTGTGGGGTATAGGCATCAACGAAAATTAATTCTTGCTTGAAGAAGGTAGAAAAGAAGGTAAAAAAGAAGGTAGTTCAGAGCTTCATAAAGTTCTTAGTTACACACTGAAAAAATTGTGTTCCTGGTATACAACCACTTGATATAACTAGAAAGCACTTGTAGATCATACACCTGTACCAAGGTAGCTATTTCCCCATATTGTGTTAAAGCTCAGTGACTTGTTTTCTTTTTTGTTTTAACATTCATAGTCAGATAACATGACCTTGAAGGTGGAACTGTTTAATTTAGTTTTTTTTTGCATCAACAGTACGATTTGAATCTTTCCAAAAAATAAGTGTTTGTAGTTTTGTATTAGTTGTGCACAGATCCAAAAGCCAAACAACAAACAATGCATGATTGACATCTCCTTGGACTCAGGATCTTAGAAAGAGGTTCAGACCCCCCCCCCCAAAAAAAAAAAAAAAAAAAAAAAAAGCAAGCAGAAAGCACAAGTCGACTGGCATCAGCCTCACAAGTGTTTACATTGATGGTCAAAGAAATTAAAATGGAGACTCTATCAAAAGAAATCAGAATTCTCCAGTATTTGTACAACTGGCTACAAAGAGCACATTAACAAAAGGAGGCTCATGACAACACAGATGATAGTGGACTTAAGAAAAAAGCTGGGATAGAATATAAATCCATAGAAGTCTGAGCTTACTCCAACTCTAAAAATACCACCTGAACATAGTTATTGTAAAACCCAATCAAAGAAATGGCACAAGCTGCAAGCAATATTAATCCTCATGATAAAAAGTTGTGTATTGGGTTGCATCAACAGAAAAAAATGGTACAGTGGGGTTTCATTTGTATGAACCCCTTTAAGTGGCATCTGGAGGAGAATTCGAGATTTCTTCAGATCTTTACAAATGTCCAGAACATCACCTTTATCAGGACTTGAACAGGCACCTTTCAACAATTAATAGCGATAAGACTGGTCCCGGAGACTCCTTGGGACTTCTGGGTCTCCATATATCTCAAAGAATTGAATTGTTGAGAAGTTTATTACATTACTTTCTGTGCTGTCCAATTAACTACACTAAATTTTACTTCATACTAATTTTTCCTATCTTGACACCAAAATTACGTGGGGACTATGAGGCCAATTTTATTGTAAATATGGCCAGAAGATATGACCCTCCTCATGTGCAACCATAGCAAGGAAAAGATTCTTAAATAAAAGAAAATGAAAAATTTACCAGAACAAATTGGAAAATGTCATGTCATAGTGCTAGCCCTGTACCGATGGGCTAAGACCATGTATGGGAGCATTACTTAATAGTCCATGTCATTTGCAAATGTATTGCAGTGTGGTGGAATTATACATTGTTAAGAACCACTTAGCCTGAAGCCAGAATGGAAATTTTCCCTTCCACCTACCCAAACTAATGTTCCCCGTGTAAAAGAAAGCCTGGGACATGTAAAACTGACAAATGTACCTGAAATGTTTACAAATGTTGCAAAGGTCTAAATACACACCCTTGTGTGATGATCTTGCATCTTGTCCAAAATAAAGGAGGTGGACACCAGGATTCAGTCTCCCTCACAAGAGCTTCACATCCATTACTTGACCTCGGGAAGAAAAAAGGACCAAAGGCTACCATATATAGGCAATAAAAGACAACATAAGGCAAAGAGTAGCACCTGGGTAAGGGGTGCTGTTCAGAGGGCAAAAAACCTACACAAACATACTGATGCCTGCTTGGTGGAGGGTGGGGAATGGCCAAATAATGACATTTGGAAGAATTTGGATTGAATTCATTCCCCATCCAATGAAGATTGGAAAACTCCAGAGTGAGTGTAGAGTGACCCTTTCTGGCTTTGAGTCTGATACATCCTTTAATAGGATGAGAGTCTTGCTGTTCAGTGTGGTCTTGGGAATTGGTGTCCCAATGGTAGATGTGTTGAATGCTGTACCAGATTCTACATCCAGTATTTGGATAGCAGAGCAAAGGGCAGTATCACTCCCACTCATGGTACCCAATGAGTGAAAATAAAATGAGAAATCTTGCGTGGGAGTGATTTAATACTCATGCTTCCTGCATATTTATTATATCCCCAGACGAAAGTCGGGGATATATTGGATTCAGGTCCGTCGCACCGCCGCCGCCGTAGAAATTTCCTTGTGGACGCGATAACTCAAAAACGGATTAATATTTTTTTTCCAAACTTGGTACACATGTTAAGGATGCCCAAAGGAAGATCCCTATTTTAAGGTGAGCTTAAACTCCCAATAATAAAGAACTTATGGCCACCTTAAGGTCAGAAATTGCACTTTTGGCCACTTAGAGCCCTCTAGGTCACAAACTATGAGGCTTATCTGCCTCAAATTTTACCCGAGAACACATTAATATATTCTTAGTACATGTGCAAAAATCAAGACTTTAAGTTGAGGAGAAAATTGTCTTTGAGGCCCATAAAGACCCCACTTAGGACTTTTTTCCTATATTTTTAACTTATTTTGCCCTATAATTTGGAAGTGGTAATTCTGATGAGTCTCAAACTGCACTAGATGTAACTCTTATATGTAATCCTTGTCTGTGAAAAATTTAAAGGCTGTAGGTTTACCTGTTAGGCCGACTTAAGATCTCAAAATTGCCCACAGAGACCCAATTTATGGACTTTTTGCCATCTTCAAGCACTGTAGCTTTCAAACTATGTCTCTCATCTAAGTGAAATATCATCTGAGAATATGTCAATATGTTTTTCTTGTATGTACTCCAAAATTTAGGCCTTTAATAGACATTTAACCCATGTATGAGGACCATAAACACCCACCCGAGTGACCTTTTTAAGACATTTTTCACATATTTTGCTCTGTAACTTGGAAATGGTAAGTCTGAGAAGTTTCAAACTGTATTAGATATATATTCTATGTGTAATGTTAGTATGTAACAGATTTTAAGTCTGAAGCTTTAATTTGAAGGTCAAATTGAGGTCTCTGATGGACTCCCAAAGACCCAATATATGGACTTTTTGCCACCTTTAAGCCCTGTGACTGTTAAACTATGTTATTGATGGAGCTGAAATCCTATCTGGGAATGCATTATTATGTCCTTTTTACATGTGCCGAAAATCAAGGCTTTAAGTAGACATTTAACCTGTGTTTGAGGACCATAAATCCCCACCCGAGTGACCCTTTTTAGACATTTTTCACATATTTTGCCCTGTAACTTGGAAATGGTAAGTCTGAGAAGTTTCAAACTGTATTAGATACATATTCTATGTGTAATCTTAGTATGTGACAAATTTTAAGTCTGAAGCTTCAATTTGAAGGCCACATTGAGGTCTCTAAAAGGCCCCATAGAGACCCACTATTTGGACTTTTTGCCAGTTTTAAGGCCCATGACTGTTAAACTATGTGACTGATAGAGCTGAAATCTCATCTGGGAATACATTATTATGTTCTTTTTACATGTGCCAAAAATCAAGGCTTCAAGTAGACATTTAAACTGTGTATGAGGACCATTAACACCCACCCGAGTGACCGTTTTAAGACATTTTTCACATATTTTGCTCTGCACCTTGGAAATGGTGAGTCTGAGAAGTTTTAAACTTTATTATTAGATACATATTCTATGTGTAGTCTTAGTATGTAGCACATTTTAAGTCTGATGCTTTAATTTGAAAACCACATTGAGATCTCTAAAAGGCCCACAGAGACCCAATATTTGGACTTTTTACCACCTTTAAGCCCTGTGACTGTTGAGCTGAAATCCCATCTGGGAATGCATTATTATGTCCTTTTCACATGTGCCGAAAATCAAGGCTTTTAGTAGACATTTACCTGTGTATGAGGGCCATAGACACTTGCCCAAGTGACCTTTTTTGACATTTTTTTCTGTATTTTGCCCTGTTATTTGGAAATGCTTAGTGTGACAAGTCTTAAACTGTATTATATATAATTTTTGTTTGTTGTGTATGTCCCCCAAAAAGTTTCAGTTCTGTAGTTTAATTGCTAAGGTCTCTTTAACAATTGTAAAATGCCCACAGAGACCCAATTTGTGGATATTATGCCACTTTAAAGCCCTGTAACTGTCAAACTATGTGGCTCATAGAGCTGAAATCTTTGAATTTTTCAAAGGAAGTGCCTGTCTATTTAAACTTTGAATATTAATAATGTTATGGCTATCTTAGGCTTTTAAGAACTTATTTTTGTGTGTTATCTCTCTGCTTGCTGAGTTTTTAACTTTTTAATATGAAACTGGTTAAACATATTCAAGTAGGCAAAATGGACACTGTTATTTTCTGGTGAGCTTTAAGTCCCAAATATTAATGAAATTATAGCCTTATGTAGTAAAAATAGGGGATTTTTAACCCTCAACTAGCCCAGTTTTATTCAACTTGCCTTAATTTTGACACAGTTCCTACAGTTACGAACTCATTTCAATTGATAATCACATTCTTAAAATTCTCAATTCTGAATTATTATTATAAATCTGTTCTTGTCATTTGATAATTTATATTTAATTCTGGAGGTATATAATCTTCCTGTTGGACATTCCTTATTTATATATTTGATTTTATTTTAGTGATAAGATTAACTGAGCTTTTTGTATTTGATTACCCTTTTTATATTATAAGTGTTTGTTTACCATTTGTGCTGCAGCACTCCATCTCTTTGTAGTCCCACCCCCCATCCCCCACCCACCTCTGGGACCTCCAACTATTAAGTGACACTAAATAAACAAAGGTATACAGATCTTCTGTAATAGTGAGAGAGGTGTGGAGAAGGGGAGAGAGGTGGGGTGGGGGTGGGAGGTGGTGTTTGCTTCATTATCTAATTATCTAAGACAAAGGGAGTCAGAACTGAGATTGTGTCACATATTTAGGTTGCATATATATGGACCACATATATAGGAATTGAGGAAATGAATAACTGAAAAACAATGCAAATTCTAAAAATAATATAATAAAATAATAATATAAATAATATATGATTTTTAAATAATATTTTATTTGTGAACAAATATAGAAACAGAGATACGCTTTTGGAATTATGAATTTAGAATGGACATTCAATCATCAATCATTTAAATACTTTGAAAATAGGTTCAGAGTTACCCTTTGCAGGAAGATTGAAAAGTATGATGAGTTGAGTTAAAAATAATATTTTATTTGTCAACAAATATAGAAACAGATATGCTCTTTTGAGATTATTAATTTAGAATGGACATTCAATCATCAATCATTTAAATACTTTGAAAATAGGTTCAGAGTTATTATTGCAGGAAGATTGAAAATATGATCTGTTGAGTTATGTATTCGACGTCTGGGGATACACCATCTTCCTTGGGAAGATATAAACTTAGTAGATTGATGTGCTGAAGTTCATATAACTTTTCCCAATATTTATGGCATACAACAAATGGATTAAATAAAAAATTCCCGATCAAAACCTGTGGCGTGAGTGATGACCTGTCTGGGGATATGTTGGCGTCGAGTTGGCCCAATCTAGTTTTCTATATAATAACAAATACTCAAAAAGAAGTAACATTTTGTTTTTTAAACCACAGTACAAATGGCACATATCTAAAAAATATAACTATGATTAAAACTTTACAACTGTAAACGACAATCGCAAAGTTTTTATGAAACCCCAGACAGACAGATGACAAATGGTTTTATCAAAGACTTTGTAGCAGTAGTTATAACCCAAGAAAGACCCAAAGGTTACCAAAAAATGCTGCCTGATTACAAGGTTGCAAATTAACTTTGCATTCTAATCACCCTAGGTTGCCCAGGTTGAAAGAAGAACCTATTAACCTACCCTACAGTTAACTGAGATATTGAAAGCTATTATAGTACATACTGAGGCTTTGATAAGCTGATCACTTTAAGTAACATTAATTACTGAACAAGGTAAAAATAATGCAAATAACCACTGGAAGCACTTCTTACAAAAATCAATAACTCAAAGTTATTTTGACAAAGTTCCATTTGTAAAACTGTCTTGTTTGCTCATTTTTCTTGTAGGCATTGTCACATCTTTTGCCCTGTTAATCATCCTCAGGGTCAGACTAGAAGTAATGCTAAGCTTTGATGAGGGGGGATCAATGGAGGTAATGGAGATAGATTTTGTATAGCTGGTTGCACAACAGACATCGCCACCAGTCTTTGCTACTAGACCCAGAAGCAACATCAGTGTCCTATCTTTTCAGTCAGTATCTGAGCATGAGATCCTCAAAATTCTGAAATATACCAAATCATGAGTTCTGGACCTGATACCAACTTCACTAGTTAAAGAGTGTGCGGACATTTTAGTCACTCCAACTAACAGTATCATAAATTATTTGCTCAAAGAAGGGAGTTTCTCAAACTGCTTTACAACTGCATATGTTATCCCCCTTCTCAAGAAACCTAGTCTAGACAGAATCTTAAGAAAATTACAGGCTGGTGTCCAATCTAAGTTTCATATCCAAACTGATGGAAAAAGCAGTGGCTAAACAGTTAAATAGTTATATAAATAGGGACAGGTTCCCTAATGTCAACCAGTCTGCTTACAGGAGATTGTATTCTACAGAAACTGCGCTCCTTAAAATCCAAACTGACATTGTTGCTTCATTGGACTGTCTTGAGATGGATCAAGTAAAGTAATAGCTTTTCAGATGCCTTCTCACTTCCCTATGGTGTACCAATAGGTTTGTTCCTGGGGCCCTCCCTTTTACCCTTTTCACCACTTCCTCAGTAACATAATTTCCAGTTTCAATGTCGCCCACCATCTGTATGCTGGTGACACCCAAATATATTTAGCTCTTGACTATGGGAACTTTTGATTCCAGTTTTGCTGAACTCAACAGACAAGGGAATTCATAATCATTGGTGATAAATATGCCAGAGTCCCTCGTGCAAAAATTTCCCACCCAGCTTCTTGGAAATTCTATCTCCCCTATATTGAAGAAGTTAACAACCTAGGTGTAACTTTTGACTCGGGAAACACTTTCACCAGTAACACAACCAAGGTTTATTGTGCCTGCTACTATCATCTCAAGGGCCTAAGGTGCATCTGGAAATTCCTTGGTGTGGAAATTGCAGCCCTGCTTGCAAACTCAATGATATTCCATTGAATTGACTACTGCAATTCCCAACTATACAGTGTAAGTAAATATAATGTTGCTAAACTCCAAAAGATTCAAAATGCCCTTTGTAGAATTGTCTTTAGACTTATTAGAACAAGCCATGTTACTCCCTATCTTCAAAAACTACACTGGCTCCCCATTTCATACCACATCTTGTTTAAATATAATCTCCTTACATTCAAGGCCATTACATTCTCCCAACCTTCTCATCCTTGATCAAAAGCAGTATCCTCATAAGTGGACATCGACTATCTCTTTCCTCAACTTGTCCTTGAAAGGCATTTGGTAGACAAGGTTTTGCAATGGCTTCCCCCACTGAATGGAACAGACCCCCACAATCGCACAGTTCACAGCACACAATAACAAGTTTCCAAAGCCGGTTAAAAACCAACTTGAACAGCATATCCTCCACCATAGTGTATCTCCCTCGATTTTGCACTACATAAATGTTTTTATTCTATGCTATTCTATGTATAGAACTGTGGTTTGCATAGGTGATCTTGGGTACAACAACAGCTGTGACAGGCACCTGCTTCTGAAGAAAAATGTCAAAAGTGGTAAGAGACTAAAAATGGTTGCTCAGGACAGTTGAGGTCAACAGGTGGTGTTAAAACTATAGCAAAGGGGGACATGGGATAAACACGACACATAGATGCATGGTCCTTTTACTGCTGCAGAAGCACTTGTAGCCATCTGGGCAGTCTTTACCTGTTGTAAAACCTTCATAACTTTATCTTGAAAGTCTTCCACAAATTCAGTGTCCAACTGCTTTATCTCTGTCATGAGCTACTTTGCCCAACTGACATGGGCACCTTCCTCTTCAACAAAAGGGCAAGTAGAACAAGTAGTATCAAGTCTAGTTATCAAGCCCTCCACACCCTCTTGTATAGAGTCAGGCCTAGAATTCATGCATTGAAAAACCTGATTGCCGGACAAATTTTATCCAGATCATTGCTTCTGAGAGTTACGATAACATTTGTTGGGGTCATTGTCCCACTAGGTGTGGTATTAGTTGATGGAGGTTCTGTGGTTTGCATCAGGGCTAGGTCACGCTCATCATCACCTCCCTCAGCATATGGTGGGGGTATATCTGCTACAGCACCAGCAGATGGGTTTCTGTAGTGGACATTTCTGGGACTGTGTGCTTGATCCTTGCACTGTAGACAGCTGCTGCACAAATTTCTGCTTCTCCAGGATTTATTCCTGTCTGTATAGGCTGTAGTAGCTTCATCATATGGAAGTAGCTTGGAAGACCTGACAAGCTGATTCCTCAGGCTTTGGTACAAGTTCCTTGCTGCTACAACCAGTAATTAAAAATTTTAACATGGCTAGTACATTATGCTGTCTAGCAATTGTCTTCACTGTTCCACCTGTCAAATGTTTTCATACAGAAATGTTAACTATAAGTCGTACAAATTGGTTAATATACAAAACGTATTTACCAGTTATTACCAAAGTGGTGTCCCCATCACACTTCAACTACACAATGAATATAAACTGTACCATGCACTAGTACTGTTTATTTGTTTTAACATTTCCAATGATCTACAACCTTGTACTTAAAGAATTCCACCATAGTTGTTCTACATTGCAACCTCCTGGGATGTTTTAGTAAAGTGAATACACACAAAGAAGTGAAATTTGGTGTTGTTAATGATTTGGAAAAAAAACATTAATAGCTAGAAAGAAAGAATCTTTGGATAACAGGTTTTGCTGGCGCTACTCAGTCCAGACTGGAATAGAGAAATTGGTTGGATAACAGGTTCTGCTGATACTACCAAGTCATAACTGGAAAGTGAAATGGTTTGGATAACAGGTTCTCTTGATAATACCCAGTAATTAAGTAAAGAATGAGATGGCTATGATGACAGGTGTTTTGGGAACTAAATCATGCATTTTCAATTGAAACAGTACTCAACAGCTTGTGCACAATAAAATAACTTCCACACTGCAAGTCTATTGTCTAACAATTTCAGAACCATACTGTTTTATTGATACAAAATTTTATTTCAACACTTCATACAAAAGTACATGTCACAGTATATACAGGTGTAACAGTGAAAATTGGGTGTCAATTACATATTTAATTTCAATGGTTTACAGTAAAATGGGTAGAATCATGGTATTTTCTGTTTCAAAATCAAAGTGAAAAATCAATTCAGGGGTTTTATAAATAGAAAATACATGTTCTGGTTATATTTTAAAGATCCACACACAAGTTTTCTCTTTAGAAATAAGGGTCTCTGTGCTCCTATAGTGCATTTACATCACCAAAAAAATCAGCGTTTGATTGAGTACTGGGGAGTATACTCCCAGTTTGCATTTGAAGTCACAAGTTTAAATTTACAGTCCAATTATTTATTATTCTAATTGTTATTTTTTTCACAGATTCAGTCATACAGAAATGTATGATAGATTTAAAGCCCAGCAACTGGACTATTGCTTTATAAATCACCCACAAAATTATTTGAAAAACAGAAAAAAGTTGCTGTCTTCAATTCCCAACTAAAGGTCCTCAGTGGCCTAGTAGTTAGCCAGTTTGGCATCTTATCACAGGCTCTCATCTTTCTTTGGGTTTGAAGCACACAAATGACAATGCTGAGGATCTGTCCCAACATGACCCTGGCTAATGAACAGGGTGTAAAACCCTAATTTTTAGTTTGTTAATACCCAGCTCCTCTAGCTATCTCTTGCCAGAGATGTTCCGATTTTTTTACATTTTTATTTTCTGACATCCTTCTGTTATATAAGATGGGGTTAGCCCTAACCCAGTCCAACACTCCTGCTTAAGTTCTGTTCTTATCTTCTGGGTTTTCTTGTTTTGATAGTGTAAATAGAATGGGTGCTTCCTTTTTCCTCCTTTTTACCTCAATTCCAAATATAAATTAACCTTGTCCAAGTTAGATCTATCTATCCATATAACTTTCACACTAAAAACACAGTGTGATGAATTCTAAAGTAACACAAAATAATATTTAAAGTCCAAATATCCTAATCCTCTCAAGCTTGTTATGCTGCAATTTTCAAATCAGTGGCCATCTTTAGATGCTTGATGATGTATCTAGCAAGTGTCTGGTCATTTCAAATTGTAAATACAACTCGAATTTGGCTCTCTTTTTGTTTCTTTAATTATTTTTCACTTTTATTTGTGTCTTCAATATGTTGCTCATTTGTGCTTGTTTGTTGTAGTCATATTCTACTTTGTAAGTATGGAGCTGTTTGTGGAACATAGTCGTTCTGGTTATATAACGACCTGCAAGTGACCGCTCATTTCTGGCTAATTAGTAACATGGTTGTGGGTAGTCTATATTTGTTTAGAAACACTCAAATAAAATAATATACATATGTAGTAAAGTTTTTCATCAGTGTAACAACACCAAATTATTGAAAATATCACTCATGAGGAAGGGGTACCAATAAACTGGACAAGGACAAACTGGACAAAAACGAAACAGACAGAGGAGAGGAGCAAATTTTGTGCTTGTATGTAGCCTATGAGACTAGAAGGGAATTGTGTGAACTAGGCATTGCAGTTACAACATTTTTTATTATTTTTTTTTTTAGACATCAATGTATAGAACCATATAGGAAGTGAGGTAGTTCTCAAACATTAGAAATATACACTTCATAATTGAATTATGTTATATAAACACTTTTGTAACATGACATTTTCTGGATAACTAACTGCAAAACTTTGCAAAACTCTGGTTTCAACATATCAAAATACCTTTTGCTTTACAATCATGGATATTACATTTTTGTACGATCTGTTTACATACATCCTGCCCTGGAGTACTGGTAAAAAAATTTGTCTTTGAATTACTAAAACTTTTTTAACATAAATATACTATTATGAAATATCAATTACTGCTTGTTATATGTTTTGAAAAGTACCTTCCCACATTTGCCATCTTTTAGAAAAAAAATCATCTTTTGAATTAATTTTTGAGAGAGCTTTGTGCACTTCGTATCTTTCTTTTATAATATTCTGAAGCTGGAATATGTCATGGTTCCTTTTTGTGTGTGCACAACTAAAAGTATAATGCACTTACAACATAGTATTATCTTGTACATACAGATGAGCTTTCTTGTAAAAACAACATAGCCTATCATTCATAATCCAAGGCCATATTAGAACACGCCCTTGGTATTGCCACTTGTGAGAGTAAATGCCCATAAAGAGTGACAGCTTGTGATCAGAGGCCAAACTTGTTGACAACTAGGCCACTGAGGACCTTATCTACTTCATACAAGTACAAAATAGTCATATCTTGTATTTACAAATGAGCAGCACATATATTGCAATGGCAAAACAGAGTATATCTAAATGTTATTAATAAAACTTTTGGTACACACATGTGCCAAATATCATCCAAAAATAACATTGATAATTACTAATAAATCACATGTGAAATATGATTACCACAGGACCAGAAAGTCCAATGGAAATGTGGACAATTATATGATACTTTATTTTTAGCTCTATATCACTTTTGACATATCCAACTTGTCAAACATATGATTAAAGGTAGTTAGCAGTGAATTCAACAAGTGTACATTTTTACACATACCAGGGCCTGTATTCACAAAGATTCTTAGAATTTTTCTTAGAATTACACTTACCCGGTAAGTCTAAGAAAAAGTCTAAGCTAATAATTTTCTAATTCTTAGAATAAAAACCTATTCACAAAACAATTCTTAGCTAAGAATAATTCTAAGAATAAAAGTTAAAAGAAATGTATGCAAGAATATCTGTTGATACAGATCTTGGCATATATGAACAGAAAGTTAGAGATGTTTGAAATAATATAAATATGCTGCATTTCATTACAATACACACAATGGACAACTTAATATGTAACACTCTTCTGGATGTCGATTTGCAATCAGTTGCTGCACTATAATCACCAAAGGAACTATTTTTATTAAGTTAAGCATGCTATGTTCCAGTCTTAGATTTAAATCAAATTCTTAGAATATTCTAAGAATAAGAGTTTTGTAAATAGCAAATTCTTATTCTTAGAAAATTTCTAAGGATAAAAAGCATTCTTATTCTTTGAATTTGTCTAAGAAAAATTACAATTCTAAGAAAAATTCAAAGAATAAGATTAGGCCCTGGCCACTACACTTAAAAAATAATGATATCATAATTATTTACATTGTGTTGAATATACACACCTGTAAATCAGTGACTATTTTTCCGGTAACTTTCGGCTGCAAATCAAATTCGGTCTTAGAAAAAGTAGTACTTCCGCTACCAAGGAAAACAACACAGCTGGAGCTGCAGATGCAGTAAATCATCATCATGGCTAAGGCAATGGCTATGTCAGAAGGGGTAATATTTTAATTTGTTAAGCACAATTTGAAGTTTACATTCGCATAATTAAATCCACAGGAAACTGTATTTTAAGTACACGGGTGGTCACGAAGATAAACGGTCACGGAGATAAACGGTCCTCAGAAATGCTCACATAAAAACAGTTAAAAGGTTTAAACAACAATATAACACAAACCAAAATCATGAAAAGCATTGTTTAAGTCTATTTTGTTGTTTAGTTTCTGCGATTTTGCTATTTACACTATTTAAATTTGAAAACTTTGAAGATCGTTTATCGGTAGTGACCACCCGTGTACATACATCAAATTTAGCCATTTATCTGTAGTTTAGTTCAACAGGAAAGTCTAGTTCTGAACTAGACGGTACAGTACTGGTCGGCCATAGACGTGGTTACCTCGGCTCTACTTTACTTGCGTGTAGAGCTGTGGCACGACCCCAATTAGAACTGGAGATTTGTATAAAACAAATTAATACGAAGTGGCTGGAGTACGGTAAAATACCGCACTCGAGAAGAAATTCTACAGTACGGTAGCATTCATTTGCCGTATTCCAGTAAATAAACTAGAGTGCGGTTCAAGCTGGTGTCATAATAATCTCATGGAGTGAAGGAAATATGAGACCACGACAGGGTTTCTATATTTTAAATACAGAAAATCTAGCCAACCAGTCTATTTTTCGTCTGCAAACGTGATTAATTTACGATAATTAACCAATGAAAACAATTGCTGCTGATACCTCACTCGAGACAAATATTTTACTCTTACCGTAACTGCTGTTGAAGTTTTCTAGCAATATTTTACAAATAGAATATCAAATGTTAGTACTTGCACACACAGACTTAAGGAAATATGAGGTTAAGATGGGTATTTCTAGCCATATTTTAAAAATGGGAGATATAGCCAACCAATATAGTTTTCGTCTGCAAATGTGATTAATTCAATTAACCAATGAAAACAATTCTTACTGAAACCACACTCAAGACAACGTTCTAGAGTGCAGCAATCCGTACTGCAGCATACTTTCTACGGAACGGTTTTACCGTACCGCAGCCACGCCCAAATTAATATCATACAAATGTGAACACATAACTGTTCCCACAACTATTGTGTTTCATTTTCTTCAACAATCCGTCAGCATGCAAACATGTTTGCCAAAAAATAAATGACATCTCCTGATTTTCCAGGGTTTTTGGACCATTTCTCCAAAAATTTGAAAATGGTCTTTTATTATAAAAGCTGTGTAAAATACTGCCTTGCTACCAATTATCGCCAGACAAAATTCAAATAGACATAACTCGACCAAAAGTACATCCCAAGTTTAGTAAATAAGGTAAAATTATTTCAACAGTGAATAGAACAGATACACAATGAAAAGCTTTCAAAATGTGTGGCCATTACTGAAATTTGACAGTTTTATTTTCTGGTGGCGATAATTGGTACCCGGTGATAATTGGTAGCAAGGCAGTAGCATATATATTTGGTACACATATTGTATTTGCTGTGTCTTTGACATAGTATCACTGTTTCTAATCATATTAAACCATTTTCAGTCATTTTATCAAGTTTTATTCAACAGAAAAAAAATTTTTTTATGCAAATCTCCAGTTCTATGTGGGGTTGTGCTATGGCTCTACATGCAAGTAAAGTAGAGCCGAGGTAACCACATCTAGGTCGGCCAGTGAATTTCGTCACCCCACGGGCCAGTGATGTTCGTCACCTGCCGTGAAAACGCTCAAGGACAGGTAATATTCACATTTAAATAAATGGAATAGCTTCTTTCAATGGCAAGGTATACATATATGCCGTAACTAGACAGTAAAAACTCTCTAATAATGTCATAAAATGCAGGTGACGAACTTCACTGTGGTGACAAACTTTACTGGCTGAGCAGTACGCATTTGCAGCCCTCATAGTAAAGAATGTCCGACCTATACAGGAAAGTCAAGAATGAGTTTTTGTCTCGTCGTCAGATATGTTATTCATACAGTATACTGATGGATGCATTGGCGAGGGACAGAGTTCCCATGTACTTCTTTTCTGTGTAAATTTTGAATGGTATATTTGTAACCACAGCATTTGCGGCCGATTTGAACGGCTAGAAATATTATATATGGATGATTCGGCCGGCTGTTAATTAGAATTCTTATTGTGTGATTGGCGTGGTGTTTTGTTTAGAGACCGCGGGAAAGGAGATCACTGTTTGTTTTGTTTTGAGTTGGATGCAGGAATGATGGATGTTTAGGAGAGAGTGATTCTCTTGGTTGTATGTGTGTAGCAGAGTGCAGGTGTTTCTTTTGATGTGAGTTTGCACCTTGATTGACGGAGTCAGCTGTGGTGTCAAGCTTTGTGAGTTGGCAATAAAGCTTTTTAGTTAAGATTGCCTTTTCTTCCCCAACCTCCCCTGGTTTCTGTGTGAAGTACAAATGGTTGGGTATAATCAGCAAAACCCAAGATGGGTGTCTGGCAACAGACATCCTTGAGCTCCTCAAAGGCTTTTTGTTGAGCTGGCCCCCATTTCAAGGGTGGATACTTCACTTTGGTGTTCGTTTTCAGCTGGAAATGTTCACCTCCCTGTGTGACTTCATGCAATGGTTTTGCAATCCTGGCAAAGTTTTTAATGAATCGTCTGTAGAAACTGGCAAAACCAAGAAAACTTTGCACCTGTTTCACAGTCTTAGGAACAGGCCAGGACTGTACACAAGCTACTTTGTCTGGGTCCACACTAATACCCTTTTCACTAATCATATGCCCCAAGTATTTTATCTCTGTGCACATGAAACGACATTTGGAAGAACTCAGTTTCAAACCTGCCTCTCTCAACTTCTTAAATACTGCTTCTAAACGCAGGAGGTGCTCCTCATACGTCTGGCTGTAGATGATTATGTCATCTAAGTACAGCAAACAGTAAGTTAAATGCAGATCCCCCATGCAATTTTCCATTAACCTCTGGAAAGTGGCTGGAGCATTAGTTAGTCCGAACGGCATCCGTTCACACTCCCAGAATCCAAGAGGTCCGACAGTGAATGCAGTCTTGCATTTATCCTCCTCTGCTAGAGGAACCTGCCAGTATCCTGACTTAAGGTCCAACACAGAAAACCACTTGGCGCCCGACAGAACATCCAAAGTGGAATCAATCCGTGGCAAACTGTAAGAGTCTGGAATGGTTCTAGAATTTAAAATTCTCATGTCCAGACAAAACCTCAATGCTCCAGATTTCTTCCTGACTATTACCACATTGGATGCATATGGGCTTTGACTTTTCCGAATCACACCAAGAGTCTCCATTTCCTTTAAGTGCTTCCGCACTTCCTCAAACATTGAGGGTGGAATGGGACGTGGCCTCTCCTTGAACGGAGTATTGTCCTTCAAGCGTATGTGGTGTTCAGCCTTATCTGTTAAACCCAAGTCTAGGTCATGCAAGGAGAAAACAGATTTCCACTTAAGCAAAAGTTGTTGCATTTCCTCCACCTTCTCAACAGGTAACTGGTCATTCAAGTGCAAAAAATTCTTAAGAAAGTCAGCATCTGATTCACCAATGGCGGGGCAGAATGCTTCACTTCCCTCCATGGTCTCCAACAAATCAACATCCTCAGTACTATATAAATCACATATGCGGGCCTTTGCAGGAATAGTCACATCTTGGGAAAGATGGTTCACCAACTCAACTGGTAACTTGCTCTTTGCTCTGCCTAGAACGATGCAATTGACACTTGGTGTGACAATAACCCCCTTTGGCAATCCACTAGCCCCATCCAAACACACAGTCAGGTTCTGACAAATGGCCTTTACCCTGGTCTGACCATGAAAGATAACACGCCCATGTGCTGGAATAGTGAATGGCTTAGTGGAAGTCATTACACCCAGGGAACTGATATTGTCTACCACAGCTTGATGCTTGGCAAGCATTGTGAACGTGTTTCTCCAAACAAACTCCTCAGTCGGAACCTTACCCTTCAACAGGTTGAGAACATTTGTCCCAAGAAGAATAGGTACCCTACTGTGGTACTCAGTATCAGGAACCACCAATAAAACTACAGGTGTACTAGTCATGTTCACCTTGGAACAATGGATAGTTGCTTCCACAACTCCCAAATAAGGGATTTCATGACCACCTGCACCTTTAATCTGAAACACCTTGTCAAGAGGTTGAATAGACAAGTTCAACAATGAACACAAAGAGTGGGACATAGTACTCACCATGGAACCCGTGTCCAGAAGTGCTAACACTTGCCTGTCATCGACAAAGAGTGAGACCTCATTGGCTCGTCATACCACAGCATTGGTCAAAATATGGGAGTTTTTCACTGGGTTGTCGGACCACTCCCTCTGTCCGACCCGTGCATGTTTAAAGGACAATTCCTGGCAATGTGTCCCAGTTTGTGGCACTTAAAACAGCGCACTGGTTTCTTGGCAGTCCCGTTAGAATCCTGTGATTTCTGCCCCATCTGAGGTTGATTTCCGGTAGACCTTTTTTGTGCTGAACGGTTATTCTGGATCTCTTTTTCCAATGTGCTAAGTCTAGCTAGGATCTCCTCAAAACCCCGCTCAATGGCAGGTGACAGCTCTGGATGAACCTGCTGCAACTTCACCCCATGGCTGGCGAATTCACTTTCAATTTTCCTCGCCTCCACAATGAATTGTGGGCTGCCTGCGAGCTCATCAAATTTATGCCGTAGAGCGTTCTTCATCCTTTCGTCACACATTTTAGTCCAAAACTGAGTGTTGACTAAGATGTCATAATTGTTTGGACTGATGACATTCCCATCCTTCCTGGTAATCTTACTGGCAATGTCCTCCAACCTGGCATACCAATCAGTGATACTCTCACCTGGTGCCTGGAAGGCCGAGTAAAATTGAGCCAGGAGTACATGGGGTGGGTTAACATCCCCAAACATCATATCAAACCGTGTGATGATGTCATTCACAGTAGCATCTTCACCCATATGCAGAACGATCTCCTGAGCCTGACCTTTAGGAGCAAGCAAGCTTATTGAAGCCTTATGTGCTTTGGCAGGCATTGAGAAAAGTCGAACCACCCCATATCACCCTATGGGAAATGGGATAGCTGAAAGGTTTAATTCTACTCTCATTAACATGCTTGGGACGTTGGAATCAAGCCAGAAGGTGGATTGGAAAAGCCACATTGGTTCGATGGTTCATGCCTACAATTGCACGAAGCATGACACAACTGGCTTCGCACCATACTTTTTAATGTTTGGGCGTCACCCTAGAATTGCAGTTGACCTTGCCTTGGGAAGACATGAAACACGATGTTCTGCTGATTATGTGACAAATTTGAAGGATAGGCTGAAAACAGCTTATGAGTTGGCTGAGGCTAACAGTCGGGTTAGCCAGAGTAGCCAGAAGAAATTTTATGACCAACGGGTAAGGAGTGCTGTTTTGGCTCCTGATGACCGAGTTTTGGTTAGAAAAGTTGGTCTGAAAGGGATGCAGAAATTGGCAGACAGGTGGAGTGAAGAGGTTTATGTTGTTGTGGACCAACCCAGCCTGGATATCCCTGTGTACAGGGTGAAGCCCGAGGTTGGTAGAAGTCATATGAAAACTCTTCACAGAAACCTGTTACTCCCTATTTCTGTATTACCATTGACTAAAAAGAGGCCAGTGCCTGTACCCCGTAAAGCTAAATCGCCAGGTTCACGTGTGGAGAATGTGGTTGAGCAACCGCCTTCGGCGGATGAGACACAGTCTGAGACTGAAGCTTCAGATGGTGATTCTGTTGTTGATGTGATATGTGTTGGGAAGCCTAATCGGGTTCCAGTGCTATCACCACGGGTTGACATCAATCCACTTGATACAGGGAGTGTGAATTTGGGAAGTGATTTAGATGAGGTAAATGGTCTGGTTTCGGAATCTCAGCATGAGTCCAGGATGTCAGAGTCCAGTAATCGAGATCCCAGTGAATCTGTTGCTGATTTGGAGGATCAGAGCCTTGAGCAGAGTGTGGATGATTCAGTGAGCACTGTTAACCATAGTGCTGATGATGAATCAGTGGCTATAACCACTCCTGTTCCTGCGCCTAGAAGGTCAACTAGGACCCGGACTCAGGGTCATTTACATCCAGATTTTGTGTATGAGTTAGTCCAGCATACGTCTCAGTCGCTTGAATCTGAAAAGAGAGAGTCAGATTTAGAATTGCAGAAAATTGAGTTGCTACAAAGCATGATTAAGATTTTGAAGTGAATGCTGGGGTGAGGAAGGGTAAATGTGTGTTAGTTGATTGGAAGTAAGCATGTGATCTTGTAAATACATGTAGTAACAAATAAGTTTTGTTTTAACTGTAGTTCTTTTGAACTTGTTTGAGTGGCTGTTCGTGTCTCGAATAAGTGGGTAAGACAACTGTTTGAATGTTTTGTGTGGGTCAAGGGGGTTAAACACTTCCTGGTAGATGTGTGGTTTTGGATGAGTGTAAGCTGTGTAAGCTTAAGTGTAATTTAAAATGTCAGGATGTCATTTCTCTGTGAGGGGAAGTATGTAACCACGGCATTTGCGGCCGATTTGAACGGCTAGAAATATTATATATGGATGATTCGGCCGGCTGTTAATTAGAATTCTTATTGTGTGATTGGCGTGGTGTTTTGTTTAGAGACCGCGGGAAAGGAGATCACTGTTTGTTTTGTTTTGAGTTGGATGCAGGAATGATGGATGTTTAGGAGAGAGTGATTCTCTTGGTTGTATGTGTGTAGCAGAGTGCAGGTGTTTCTTTTGATGTGAGTTTGCACCTTGACTGGCGGAGTCAGCTGTGGTGTCAAGCTTTGTGAGTTGGCAATAAAGCTTTTTAGTTAAGATTGCCTTTTCTTTCCCAACCTCCCCTGGTTTCACCGGAGATACGACTAGTTAAGGGCACGCCACCTATTTTCTCCGGTCACACATATTATTACAAGTGTAGTGGTCGTGGACCAATTCACGCCCACCCCAAAATTTATCCAAAACAATCACAGTTACACAATAAATTACCAATATATATGATCAATTGGATAATTATCTATTATGTGGTATTCATCTTCTCTATGAAAACTTATAAATCTTTAAGAAAACTGAGGGTGGGCGTGAATTGGTACACGGCATGAATTGGTCCACCACCACTGGAGTGTTGATGCACTCTTAAATGTGTATTGCTATATGTGCCGATCGCTAATTTTCAATGCCTACAGTATCTAACTGGAATGTATACTGTATATTCCAACCTTCTCAAATGCAGCTGCTCAAATGTAAACAACATTTCACCTTTGCAATATCATTCATTAAAGAAATTTCCCGCCTGTAAAAGTGGTTAGCGTATCATCTAGAATGATTGTTTCTGTCCTGTCACCAGTTGCTGTTGATATACTGATGATACGCAATGGCTTGGGACAGAGTTCATGTGTACTTGTTTTCTGTGTAAATTATGCATGGCAGGTAATTATTACATGTACTTAAATGTCATTGCAGTGACTACATAGATGTATTGGAGTTTATAATACATATTTTGCTACACTAAACCACTTTTACAAGCCAGAAATTTGTTTAGTAAAGAATAATGCAAATATGAAGTTCTGTTTACATTTTAAAACGTGGGCTGAAATATGTATGTGCCAGATGGATAGGCATTAAAATAAAGTGATTATTTACACCACGGCAGTGCATGCAACACAGGAAAATACTCTTGGGTATACCACGACTTGGAACCAGTTGTGGTGTGCACAATAAATAAATTCCACCATTGGCACACTTTACCCTGGTATCCGCAATGAATGAAGTCTACCTTGGGTACACCACTGTGATGTACACTACTGTGTTGAAAGGTGTATATAAGGAATAAATTCTCCCTTAGATTCAACATTGTGGTGTTCGCAGGCAATAGATTCCTCCTTGGTTACACCACTGTGGTGTATGTAAGCAGTGAACATTACCTTGGATACACCACCGTGGTGTACACAAGCACTGAATTCTACCTTGGGTACACCGTGGTGTATGCAAGCACTGAATTCTACCTTCGGTACACCTCCATGGTGTACCCCACTGTGTTGTATTTAGGAAATAAATGGTGTATGCAAGGAATAAATTCTCCCTTAGGTACAACACCGTGGTGTTCACAGGCAATAGATTCCTCCTTGGCACACCACTGTGGTGTATGCAAGCAGTGAACTCGACCTTGGGTATGCCACCGTGGTGTACAAAAGCACTGCATTCTACCTTGGCTACACCACCGTGGTGTATGCAAGCAGTGAACTCAACCTTGGGTATGTCACCGTGGTGTACATAAGCACTGCATTCTACCTTGGGTACACCACCGTGGTGTACGCAAGCATTAAATTCTACCTTGGGTACACCACCATGGTGTAAATATCCTCTGCCTTAAATATTAGTGAACGGCACATATATATATCTCAAAGAATGAATGTAACACTTTACACTTCCAATAATATGTGTAGAAATATGCGCAAAAAACTCTAGTGTTTCATCATGACATGTGCAAAACACTGCCAAAACAGCTCACACCCAGCAACTTGCACACACCGCTTGCACTCAAAATTCATATAAAAAAGGGCATGGCTACTGTACACTAAACCGTTCTGGAGAAAATATGGTTTAGTACGGATTGCCATACTGCTGAACTTTATCTCGAGTGAGGCATTCAGCAACAATTGTTTTCATAGGTTAATTAAATTTGTCATATTTGCAGACGAAAAGTAGACTGGTTGGCAATCAGTATCTAGGCCTCACACCACCAACAATAATTTCAAAAACTTCAAAGAAGGTAGCTGTTGCACAAGGAAGGGAAATTTTAAACTGAATTAATGTATTTGCAATCAAGTGATACATGGGGATAAGTGCAAATGCCTGCATGAGCTTTCAGATTGGACCCCGAGGAAATTATGTAACTTGTTAAATATTTGACATTTAAATATGAAAAAATCTAAAATAAGGTACATGAAAAATACTTAAAGTTAAGTTTTATATTCAAACACTTATTTACTTGCCTCTGACAAATAAAAACTTTCTCCAATAAAATGGTCAGAAAGTACGTACCACTTTTCTTCATTATGGTTTAAATATTATATTCATGGCATCAGTATTTACTTAAATGTGTATGTTTATATGTAATTTCAATCAAAAGTTAACAAAATTTAAAAAATACTACCTTCTTAGTGTACCCATCAAGCCAACACCTTGTTAAAATTTCTGACTGGAATATACGGCAACTGAACGCTGCCATACTTCAGCATTTCTTTTTGAGTGTAATCAAGTAAATCACTGTACTCCAGCCACTTTGTATAAAATATTGTTGGGAAACCCCATGGGATTGCATGACCTCAAGGTTTCTTAGCAATATTTTAAAGTAAAATATACAAATTAAAAGTTGAGGTCACCAATTCTGTGGGGTTTCCTAGCAATATTTTTAAGTAAAATGTGCAAATGAGGAAATATGATGTTACAGGATTCCATGGAGTTTCCTAGCAGTATTTAAAGTAAAATATGTTTCCACACATATCTGAATATTAATGAGTTCCATTAGTGATATTAAGTATTTGTTTTTCAAACAGCATTTTATTAAAATATTGTCAGGAAAGATTACATGACCTCATATTATGTACCAGTAGCCGTTTTATTAATTAAATATTTCTAAGAAACCTGATGTGACCTTACATTTTCACAATAGTTCTTTAAAAAAACATGACCACAGCGTGAACAAATGGATACTTCTTCATGTCCAACATGTACTGTTCAAGAAAAGAGTGTAATTTTCAGTTTCTTTACTTGAACACATATCAATATTGCATTCAATTGTTCCTCTTTCTCCAATTTAATTTGTTGTTTTATTGCAAAATTTCACAAATAGAATATGATATGTGATAACATTTTTGTTTACAGTTGTCCATGCCGCATCATGGAAAATGGATTTGGAAGGAAGAGTCACATACCATTGAATATATTAGGTATGTATGTCTCCATTGGCTGCATATAATTCATTAATTGAACGTCTCTTGAAAAGGGCATGCTTATTGGTTTCGGCTCCCTTAATATAAGACCTATCAGAATAATTTTTGGCAGTTATCATCTTTAGGCATGGCCAAAATTTTTGGATTTAGAGCTTTGGAAAAAATTGGGAGTTAATACGGAATCATGACCTGGTATTTTACAAAGCCAATCAAATAGGCCCCTCCATACCCTGAAGGTCAAAACTGGAGTCTTTCAGGGCCATTCTGTGACCCTGTGTGGGTCAGAATGGAATGTATTGTAAGATAATGAAAATTTGGAAGTTGGAACCCCAGTAAATTTGCCACCATACCCTCCCCCACCCAGCCTCATGGTCAAACTGGGGTCTTAAAAGTTGATGTCCTTGTATTTTGCAATGTATCAAACAAAATGTTGCCTGGTATCCTATGAATTTTCATTGAAATATTCTTCAGGAATAATCACACCTAGTGATATGGCTTTTTGTCCCTTTCTTGGCTTTCATGGTCTATTCTGTGACCCTAAGTGGGTCAGATTATGATCTCGCAGGCTTTAGCCAGGGAGGGAAATTATGAAATGCATCCCGTGTGTGCTAGCCTCCATGCATGCATCCATTAGACTAAGTGTAGATTTGTCTAAAACTACTGCATTTACAGATTATTTTATGTCACTATGTGACTTGTTGGTCAGCTGACATTATGGCATCACTCTACAGTGTCTGCATACACATCTGCGTGAACATGTTCTCCTCCAAAAGTGCAAGGCCCAGAGACATGCTGTTACTTTTAAAAGATACCTTATCTATCAAGGATGAAAAGTTGTTTGAGACATGCTGATCTGTTTGCTTGTCTGTTCCCCAGATCCATTAAAAGCGAGATACCTGCACCCAAAGTGTGAAAATTTCAAAAGTTCATCACAATTTTCTCAGTGAATTTTGAAGGGAATTCTCTTTTACATTGCATATATGTACAAGACCACAAGTAGCTTCCCTTGTGTAACAGGCCTGGATCTTTGTTAATTATTGTTTTATGATTTTTTTAACGATTTTTAGTGCATTAAAATTCATGAATTCATGCAGTCAGTCACTTATAACTTGCAAAATATTACATTTAGATTATTTTGTTAAGAAAAGTTATTCACCTACTTTTGGGTCAGCTGTAACATACTAAAATTTCAGACCTCTAGCTCATTGCATGACTGAGCAATAACTATTTGAGATTCTCACTGTTGAGTAAATCACTTGTATCTTCCTAATTAGTGGTCCTAGAACTTTGAAATGTGAAAACCTATAGGAAGTCATGTCCTGTGAATCTTTTGCAAGTGTCGATTTTGACCTTTGATCCCTGCTTCAAGGACAAGTGGGGTCATCACACTAATGATGCCTTATATCTCCCTAATTTTCTGAATTTGGCCACCATTTTGAATTTTGGCAGAAATTTAAAATATCGATTATCTCCAAAACTGTTAAAGATAGAACAATTTTGAGTACATTTTGGACCTTATGGGTACTACAATTCTGGATAAAATGCCTCTAAAAGGTTTTAATTTTCCGAATTCTGGCCGCAATCTTGAATATTGTTGGAAATAGAAAATGTTGATTATCTCAAAAACTATTGGAGATAGTGTTTTCAAAAAAATTTTGGACCTTTGGGTTCTGAATTTTGGTGGAAATTAAAAATGTACATTATTTCGAAAAATGGTTAGAGATAGAGTGATTTTGAGCAAATTCTGAACCCAATGGTTATATAGACCTTGAATATAGTGCCTCTGAAAAATTTTTTATTTTCCAAATTCTGATCACTATCTTGAATTTTTGCAGAAATTGAAAATGTTGATTATCTCGAAAGCCATTAGAGATAGAGCAATTTCAAACAAAGTTTCGACCCTATGGGTACTATAAGTCCTGGATATAATGTTTCTGAAAAATTATAATTTTTCATATGTACAGCCACCATCTTGAAATCGAAAAAAAAAACACCAATTATCTCGAAGACCGTTATAGATAGAGTGATTTCTAGCAAATTTGGACCCTTTAAAGACCTTGTATTCAATGCCTCCTAAATTTTTTTATTTTCTGAATTCTGTCTGCCATCTAGAGTTTTGGCAGAAATCTAAGGTATCGATTATCTTGAAAACCGTTAGAGATAGAGCAATTTTGAACATGCCTCCAAAACAATTTTACTTATCCGAATTCTAGCTGCCATCTTGAATCAATGTGGAAATTGAAAATATTGATTATCTTGAAATCCGTGTTTCAGGTGCAGTGATTTCGAGCGAAGTTTGGACCCTCTGGGTACTAAAGACCCTGGATATAATTTCTCTGAAAAATTTTTGATTTTCCTGCATACTGCCATCTTGAATTATGGTGGAAATAGAAAATGTTGGTTATTTTGAAAGCCATTAGAAATGGAGAGATTTTGGGCAAATTTAAGATCCTTTGGGAACTATAGACCCTTTATATAGCGCCTCTGAGAGATATTTACTTTTCTGAATTTTGGCGAAAATCAAAAATATTTCATTTATGGTATATGTTACATTATACCATATCATGTGTAGGGATACACTGCATCAAATTGATCCAATTCTAATGGGTTCTAGAACTTCAGATGTGAAAACAACCTATAAGAAGTCATTCATTACAAGTGTCAGATTTAATCTTTGAGCCCTGCTTCAAGGTTCAGTTGGGTAATCTCCCTTATTATTGCTCCATGGGTTTTGAACCTTTTTTTTTAGGTCAGACTACCTCAAATTCTCCTTAATATCTGGCGGGAGATAAACACTGCAGTAGTGGTCTTGTTACTTAATGCTTAATATGTCCTTTACTATTTATATTACAGCTTTAAAATGTATTGAGATTTGAGAGGTAACAGTGAAACATGGACTGGATTCCAGAACCCAACAAATTTGCCCCAAATCCACCTTCATGGTTCAAACTGGAGTTACAATGTTCATTTTCTTGTATTTTCAATTTGCAGTGTTATAAAAGAAATATTGCCCAGAATCCTGTAAAATGAAAAAAATTATTCTTTAGGATAATTCAGACCTAGTGATTTGGCTCTTTTCAGCCTTTGTGCATTTCCAAATCCATTCTGTGACCTCACATGGTTAAGATTTTAAGGTATTGCTTAATACATATTATTATTCTGGTTCAAGCTGTGAAATGTATTTTAGGTTAAAGCAAATGGTGGCCTAGGACTCAAAAAGAAGAAAAAAACAACAACAAAAAACAGACATCAAATTCCCACCCCACAAGATAAAAATAGTTATCAACTTCGTTTTCCTGTTTTTTAAAACATTTTTACTCCTGTTTTAACAGAAGTTATGCCTTTTAAAGAAACCTGCCTTAACAGAACTTACATTTCATGTCTATTTAAAGTCTGGCTCTTGTTTCAAAACAGTTCATTTTCTTGTTTATATGTTACCATATTGTTTCTACACCAGTGCATATCCAGTAAAAATACTAATGTTAGTTCGACCAATCTTGAATGATGTTCATAATTAATGACAGTAAATTTTTGGTTTGATTAATTTATAAATTAGCCACATATATGACTATATTTTCATTACCTTGCCAATATAGGAATAACAGCTGCATGCAAATATTTTGCTCAAGATATACATTTTTTTTTTTCACTTATCAGCAATAATCCAGGGGCCGACAGACATGACAAAAAGCGGGACAGGAGGCAACAGAAAGCTGCACACACTCATGACCAGCGAGGCCGGTTGGTGAATTCTTCTTTGTAATATTGACATTGTTATTCAATCTTCACAAGATGATACATATCTCTCCAGTGGACTGGGGAATAGAAAAATATTATTTACACTTGTTTTAAAATCTCGTGGTACTAGATATTTTATATCATTGAAATATCTTTCATTTAGTTACTTCTGTTATGAGATTGATATTATTTTCACTTTATCCATTTCTTGTTTTCTTGACCATCTGAGGCTGTCTGCAGAATGTCAATGAGGTACATAATATGTGACTATAGTGCTTATATTGACACTGTGTGGTAATGTCAGTTTTATAAAAAAAGTTAAACTGTGACTGTGAATGTTTGCTGCAGAAAATTTACTGCTCTAGTTATTCTTATAGGACAGTAGTAGTATAGCATTTTTAACCACAAAAGCCTTAAAAGGTTGCCAATTATGGTACCCGCCCACATTTAAGCTCAAGAAATGTTTTCAGTGTTGTACATTTTCAGAGGAAAAACGGTTTGTAGAATCATTTTTATGTTTAGCAAGTAAGGTTTCATGTGTTTATTTTTCCTTTATAACAATGTGCTGGGACTGCCTGCAGAACTTCCCCAACTCAGATGGCTCGAGCTGGTCCATTTGGTGCATCCAAAGGAGGCAAGTCTGGGAAAGGTATTGGGGGAACCCGTGCCCAGAGTGTCAAACAGCAGTCAACAGAAAATGCCTATGTCACATTGGAAAGGGTCAAATGTAGGTTTTTCTTTTTAACTCAATTTTATTAGACAACTGAAACCATTACCTAAAGCTGTATATATTTAAGTAAAATCATGTTTGTACAATGTCTGCCATGTAGTGTTATTATGCCCATAAAATACATATGTAAGATCTCCATTTAAATGTTATATTAGATGATGTGTCTGAATTTTGTATAGTTTGCTTGAAATATATCAGCTGCATCAAAAACATTTCAGTGTATATTTGGACACAGAGTTCAATAGACAATAGGTGTATAGTTTTATGTTCAATATTTTGAGACAATATAAAGAAAAAAAATCACACATTCCTGTCATTATTTTTTAGCGGTAGCATATGAAATAGAACAAAACAAGAGGAATATATCAGATGCATTTGACAGGTTGTTTGAGTAAGTACTTTTCTCTTGACTTGATTTGGGGTATTGTCCTAAGTAATATTAGTCTTGATCATTGTTTAAATTTATTTGTGAAAATAAAATGTGGTTTTGGTATTTTCTGAAATATTTAATATCATGATTTAATAACTGAAATATTTTTTATAATGTTTATGGGGGAGAGAAAATTTATATTTGTGAGCATTTTTGAAAAAAAAAATTATTTAAACACATTCTTTTTGGGATCATAAATACAATACAACACCTTTAAGTAGATCTCTGTAAAGTAAAAATTCCCTTTTTATCACAACTAAATAGGCAGGGTCCCACGGGGGTCTTGCCCATTAAAACTTACTATTGTTTATTTGAATATCCTAGTTAAATAGAGACATATTTATTGTCCTTTGAAATCTGACTAACAGATTTCACCTTTATACAAATAGTATCCTATGATATAGTGATATCTTCAGCTTTGAACATAAATGAAGTTTTAAAGTGATAGACTCTTGACCGGTCCTTTTTAAACTAATCTAAGCTGCCTTGAGCATGTTGTATGATTTGTCTTACTTTCAGTACTCAACAGTTTGATGAATTCTTGCTCTGTTTGCTCAACTATTTCCACTGGTATTTTGAAAAAAAGGCTCATGAAGAGAAACCCAATCCTATGAACATGTAAGTGGAATAAAAGTCAATGTTCGAAATAAAATATATAGACTCTGATGACAAAAATATCTCAAATTCGCAACCTAAGAAAATAACTGTAGTGTGAAATTACTGTAGAATGTCATATATTAAGTCCCACTTGGGTGAGTTTCATCTACCTTGTATTCTCAGTAAACTGAGAACCCTGATTTGGTGCTAGCAGCTACATTAATATGTCAGCCAGAACCGTAATTTAATAATAATTACTAGTTCTAATAATTTAAGAATGCATAGTTCTAACTACTGTGTGATTTATCCGTTTACCACGTTTGGATAAATATATAAATGTAATGTTAAACAAGCATTCCTTTGTCTTATACAGAAATTTCCAAACTCTATCTGCTCTGAGACTAGCACAGAATGATTCTCTTTTGACAGTGAACCCAGTATCCGTGAGAAAAAGTACTATGCAGACCTGTGCACTAAGATAGATAAAGCTCAAAAGGTTCTTGGTCAGTCGTACTGTGTCCTGGTACTGGGCATAGGCATGGAGGGACAGCATCACATGAAGGCAGGAATGTATGAATTCATTGTATTGTTTTATTACCACACAATATGGGTTGATTGCAATTGTAATTTCTCCAAGGGTCCAAGTTAGATTCTAACAAAGAGTCTTGTGAGTCAGAGCTAGTAAAATAAATGATAAAACCACAGAAATAAAGTGTTAAAGCTCTAGACTTTGGCTGGGTGGACTTTAAATGAAGATAGTTAACATAATGATAAAGTATCAGGAGCCATGCTGCAGGTGCTATAGCTAATGTATATATATATTTTTAACTAAAAGCAATTTAGAATAGCTATATTATTGTTAACTGATGAAATACATAACACTGTACAAACTGTGTAGACCACAGGAATACTCTTTTTAGCTGCATGCATTTGAAGATATGAAGGTTTTGCTTTTACACTTGATTTAAAAGCAAATATTACTGTTGGAATAAACCATTAGTGTCAGTATTGCACGAGATGTTGAGAGAACAAAGAGTACTATTTCTCATTAAAGTGGTAATTGGAAAGTAAACATTTATGAGGAAAAAAGCTGTGTAAGTCAATGAATATGCCAATTATGTAAAATGTTAATTGCAAGATGTATATCTGTTTCATAACTGCTATTCTTAAATTATTATGTAGTTTCATTGCTCATCGTAAACCTCATAATTATTGAATTGCATCACATGACCGCATAATGCTTTACTCATATACATGTTTTTGACCACATTTAAATATATTCTTTTTCTGAATGTCAAATCACATGGAAAAAAACATATTTTAGCAAAATATTTAGGGCAATTTCTGAGATGCTTAGGTTTGTAATTGGATTGCTTACAATTAACTGAATTAGGTGATAATAATTAATAACTAACCACGTTTTTGAGCATTGCTATTGTTTTTGGTTCGAGTTTCCTTGCCCCTGCATGTGGTCTTTCTTCAATATCTCTCTCATTAGAGGGTGTTTACTAACAAATTGTGGGAGTTGTATACCTTAGGCAGTGAAGATTTTTCAACATGCTTTGTTTGACCTTCATCAAGGTCACATGATGAAAATTTTTTTGGGTACATCTGCTTGTCATGGCTGCTCAGGAAAAATTACTTACTGCTGTAGTTTTTGATTTTACATACACATTAATACTATTAAAGTCTCAAGTTGAAGGATTTGGGGAGTATTGGACCAAAATTGAGCAATATATGAGCATTTTTATACCAGGTAACAATCAGAAGGCTTAATTTCATCTGAAGTTGATACTTGGTAGGGACATTGGTTAGGGGGTGTAGATGTGCAACGTCATAGTGTGACCTTGATTTGACCTTTGACCTTTGCCGTAGTGACCTTGACCTATAAAATCTTGTCCGGGCTATATATCGGAAACTGTAAGGTGTAGGAAGCTGATACTTGGTGAGGACATTGGTTGGGGGTAGTAGGTGTGCAACATCATGGTGTGACCCTGATTTGACCTTTGACCTTGCCGTAGTGAACTTGACCTATAAAACCTGGTCCGGGCTATATCTTGGAAACCGTAAGGTGTAGGAAGTTGATACTTGGTAGGGACATTGGTTAGGGGGTGTAGGTGTGCTACGTCATAGTGTGACCTTGATTTGACATTTGACCTTGCTGTAGTGACCTTGACCTATAAAATCTTGTCCAGGCTATATCTCAGAGACTGTAAGGTGTAGGAAGTTTATACTTGGTAGGGACATTGGTTGAGGGTTTTAGGTGTGCCATGTCATGGTGTGACACTGATTGACCTTTGACCTTGCTGTATTGACCTATAAAATCTTGTTGCACCTTTGGGTCTGTCTGTTGATGCAGATTAAGCACTGTTAAAGTCATATTAGAATTCATTAAGAATTTCCTTTTGCAAGTTCCCATTGTAACAGATGGAATTTCATCAAGTGAGCCACAGGCTTTTCTCCAACACCACACATAAGCATTCATTGAATGTATTGCCACTTCTGTATGCATGGGTAATATTCAAAACATCCAACCATAATTCGGCCATTTTTGGTTTACTGATAAGTGCTGTCATTTTATTATTGGATTGTTTTGCTTTAATACTTCATCTTTACATACATTTCTTTTCCTTAGATATTATTTTCTCTACTTAAGCATTATTTGGACCTTAATATAACTGACACTGCTTTGAAAGTATCTTGAACTTTGTACTGTTATACTACTTCTATATCTCATAGTGTTGAAAAATATTTCCCCAGGCTGTGGGGTACGGGCATCTCTGATGCTATTTTCACTTATATGTGTTTCTGATCTACTTTTGTGAGAAAAATATTTAAGATACCTCTACCCAATTTCACATATTTATAAAACACATTATAATCTATAAACAGTCCATTTCAGTTTAATGGGGCCATAATTAAGTGACAGGCGAGTATTTCATTATCCCTGTATATATATATACAGAGATAAATAGGTTTTTGGCTTTCTGTTTAGGAATGCACAGTAAACTATTTAAGTGCTTTACATTGCTATGTCTACAGTGTCTCTGCAAACCATAAACAAATTCTGTCTTTGCATTTTCTGCTTTGCATTTATGCCTTTGGGATGCTTCTTTTGTGTCAGCAAAAAAAAAAAATAATTTCTAGTTTATATTGCCTTTCAGATCCAGGGTGTCCAACACATATCAAGATAGAGACATGTATGAGGTGAGAATTAATTTCTTTGTGATTTTATTCTGTAAATTTTGAATAATTTAAAACTAAATGGACAGTATAAACAAAGAAGTTTGGATATTTAATTTGTTGGAGCATTAATTTCAGTTTGATCCCATGTGTAACTTATTATAATAATTGTTTGCTGTTTAGGACATTTATTTAGGACAAATTTTGGAAATTAGTATTAAAATAATTTTTTAAGCAACCAGATTATTTCAAATTATTACAGATATGTTTGTTCCATAAAATTATTTTCAAAATTTCAGTTACTGTATTCCTTTTGCACTTATGTTGTGTGGATTGCATTTCGTCGAAAAGACTTTGAGACTGCAGAAAAGGAACTAAACAGGTAATTGTTATTTTCTGAATAATGTACACAAAAAATTGGGGGTGTTGTGGTAGTACTGGTATTGCCGGTACGGTAAATAAGTTATTACAAATTATTGCAAACGTCATAAAATTCAGCTACCGATTTTCCACTTACACTTCAATATGAAGTAACTTTACTAACTTTACATCCAAAATAAATGTCATAATCCACTTTTATTTGCTTTTTACTGTAAAACAACAGCCATAATGAGCGATAATTCAGAGCTACTTTATATTTCGTTTATTTAGCCAATCACGATCGAGGACACATCCTTGTTATGTTAGAATTCCTGTTTTACATGGAAATTATGTATGGATTATTGTATGGATTACATGTATGCAAACTATTTGGTTCTCATGTTTTGTTAAATAAGAGACGATTAACCGGTAACCGACCGGGAAGTACCAGACGTGAAACCGGAGGCAAAAAATTGCTACCGCAACAACCCTACAAAAATGTGTGCAGATCAAACATGTCAGTAGCAAAGTAACCTAATTCTGCATAATATTGACAGATTCTAAATTTTCTTAGAAATGCTGTCTAGAATGCCTAAAATATGACAAAATATTGCAAGGGTCTGTTTTAACATATGTACAACCAGAGAGGTCAAATCAGCAGTGAAAATAATTTTTGAATTTGGAATGTTTCTATATTAACAGAGATCAGTGAGAAAGGATATATGTAAAACCATATGAAAGAAATTTATGAAACTATATAGGTGTATCAACTTTCCTTTTTTCCTAATCAGTGTGGATAGTTCTTCTCACTCCTCTGTATGAAAAGACAAAGATTTTGGTAGCAATAGCAGAGTTAGATATTTGTTTATTATCTAATGCCTGTCTGCTGATATTAATTAATTTTTTCACCATATTGTGGGGGAACTTGGAGTGGCTTTGGATATGTGCATCAGGTATGATCTGGTGTAAATGAAACACTTCCAGTAAATTCAATGGAGATGAAACCATTGTCAGTGATTGTGCGTTGTTGATTGGTGATGTTGAAACACCCACTGTAAAGAAAACTATAATTTATATGATATTGGGACATGATCCTAGACTCGCATTACTACAGAATAAACAAGTATGATACTTTAATATGTTGATTTAAGGGGTAAACCTGGATTTTCTAACTATGTAAATGTTATTACATGCAAGAATAATACATTATGTGTTCAAATAATAGAAATACACCAAGGAAAATAAGGTAGTGTTTGTGTGTATTTTTCTTCTTCTTATTGAGTTTGATATGATATTGATATTATATTGTATATTTTAGAATCTTGAGATCTCACACATTTAATCCAGCAATAAGAATAAAAAATGCTCCTGATCCAAAAGGTAAGTTGCAAAATTTTTATTTACTGTCCTTGTGTTCTATTTGTTTTTATTTCAGTGGTTTATTTTGGTCAAATAAACTGGTCAGTTGTTAGTATTATGAATAGAAGTACTAGTGATGTTCACTTTTCCTGCTCTGTGTGTATTAGGCTTCAGAGTCCAGTGCTTTCTGTTATTATTATAACCTGCCTGCAACTGTGATATCTTTAAATACATAGAAGATCCAAGCTTTGACTTGTTTTGTTTTATGTCAGTATATCACAGCAACACAGGGGGCCATGGTGGCACAGTGGTAACACGCTCGCCTCCCACCTCTGAGGTCGGCATGTTAAACCTCAAGACTTTATGTGGGAAAGTTGGTATTGCATACTGATGGTCAGCAGTTTACATTATAAAACCTTGACCAACTGTATGTACAGGTTTCCTCTGCCCACAGAGATACCCGCCGTGATATGACCTATACAGTGTTTAAAGTGTTAAATTCCCCCTCCCCCCCCCAAAAAAAAAAATAAATAAATACAGCAACACAAATGCTGTAATGTCACTGGGATAAAAGAATTATGTAAAGGTAATATCAGGTCAGACCCTGAGATAATTTCACCCATTGTCATGTGATGTATTGAAATCCATGACCACAGGGGTTAAAGTTACATCATTAAATGTCAAACATGTCAACCATTATGTCCTCTATTTTTGAAAAGATCTAATCTAATCTATTGCAAGGGCAATATCTTCGCCACAAAGGGAAACTCAGTGTGCTAATTAAACAAAATCATTATCATAGGGAGAGTCAATGTACATTCAAGGTCAGTAATCCAGGATTGTGGGTGTGACCAGGAGGGAAGAAAACTAAGTTGGGAAACTAGAGCTGAAGAGGTGGGTTTTCAGATGCTTCCTAAAAGATGCAACAGAGGGACTGTTTCTTACATGAAAGGGGAAAGAGTTCCAAAGGACTGGGGCATAGTGACTGAAGGAATTAGAAAAGTGTTTGATTGATTTATAAACTCTACGGTCGAAAGTGGGAGTTTGAAGGAACACTAGTTTGGGAGTACTTCACCTTGTATTTCTGGAAGAGGTGTAGGGGTGAAATAATTCTCTTAGGTAAACTGGTTGACCTTGGTTGAGAATTTTGTATGTAATAAGGCCAATTTTAAATTGTACCCTGTATCTGACTGGTAGCCAATGGAGTTTTTTTAGTTGAGTGGTAATGTGAGAGAATTTAAAGGAACGGGTGACAACCCTGCAGAGTGAATTTTGGACTAGCTGCAATCTCCTTAACTCAAAATCAGTGAGTGATAAAAAGAGTGAATTGCAATAATCCAACCTGCTGCTCACCAAAGATTCTCTAACAGCACTGATGTATTAAGGTCTAAAAGGGGATGAATTCTGTAGCGGTCTCTCGCATGTACTCTAATGGACTTTATGACCTGTGACACATGGTTTGAGAAATTGAAATTGGAGTCGAACACCACTCCGAGGTTCCTGACACTTTGTCATATATTGTAACATTGCACATTTCACTTTACTTTTTACAACAACCATTCAGAGAAGAAGTCAGGAGAGGGAGAGGAGGAAGCAAAGAAAGAGAAGAAACTCACGCCAGCAGAATACCGTAGACAGCAGGGTAAACGCCCGCCCATCAAAAGTATTATCAAGTAGGTCTCACAACTGTGCATCTACCAAAGTCAATCGCACCAAATAATTTAAAATACATCTTTTTGTACGGTATGAATTAATCACATTATGAAATTTACCAGTGAGTAAATCCCTTTTATTTCCTTATCTTGTTAGACTTTTTTTAAACATTTGTGGTTTTTGTCATTATATTAGACCTCTGACCTCCCCTGATAAAAAATTGACATATTCCATTATTGTGCCTTACATTTAAAGGGTGCCCCCAGTGGTTAATTCCAAGTTATGACTCCATATCGTAGTAATAAAATTATAAAACACCTCTCTTACAATATTGTTTTTATAGATGAATGTGTGGATGACTTAAAATTGACAAACTAATGAATGTAAAATATATTGTGTGATCTGTATTTTTTTTGGATGTAGCATAATAATACTCCTTATGAATGGATTTTATTGACAAAATATTAATTGATTAAATTTACTGATGCTGTACAGTCATAAAAAGTAGGAAGTTGATTGGTATGTAATTGAAATAAATGATTATCATAGTAATAGATTGAAAAATTTAAATAGAAATAGGTGCAAAATTTTAAAGTGTCATATGTTTAAGTAATTGATTATATGTATTTTATTGCATACTGGAATAGTATGCAGAAAATATTTCGTTTTTTTTTTCTATTTTCTAGCCAGAGGTCTCCAGCTTTAGTATCTCTCCTCCCTTCACCAAAGGAAGAAGCCAACTGGTTGTTTAGACGTGCTGGTGCTCTTTCTCCAACGTAAGTTTTTGATATACTGGAGAGACAGCTACAGGAAATTGTGGAATAAAAACTGGACTTAATTCAGTAATGAGAAATTAGTATTAGTGTTGGCACAGATTCCCTGCTAAAATTTTGAAAAAGTAGGAAAAAATCTACTTATTGAACACTGATCTTTTAGTTTAATGTTCAGAGTCCCAATAGATATGCAGAGAATGTCATTTCTTAGTCATTAAGTTTGCGAAGGAATGTGCTATAAATGTGTTATGTATAGCATATTTTTTGGTTTCAGATGTACAGCTTATTCAGAACAAGCTAAATGATATCATTTTACTGTATTATTATTTATGACTTACCTGTAACTTATAAAACTCATGAAATTCTATTTATGTAGCGAGAGCTGCGAAAGATTTTTCCTTTCACAACAAGAGACAGAGTAAGACAAAATATAGTTAAGAAACATTTTTAGTTAAGTTGTACAAGTTATTACATGTATATGCAATTACTTAAGCAACTTTTTGCTTTGTCACTTTTTGTCAAATTTGGAATGTAAGATTGTGAAAATGTTCAAGTAGAAATTATCTTATCACTCATAAAAAAAAAAAACCCTGAAAGGTTAATCAATTGATTTTTAGGTTGGTTATATGTATACAACTTACACTTGTTATATTAATCAAAAGAAGTCGAAAGAATCTGTATTACTGCATGCACTTGAAACAAGCACAAAAAAAGGTTTGTGTCCAAGTTGTGTCAAGTTACGTTGGGGAGCAGTATAACAGTATATCTCTTATCAAACAAATAAAAGGGACCTGGCTGTGCATGGTTCTCCTACTCCTTCCCACCTTGTAACCACTGAAATATGGTGAGCAAAAGCAATGGAAAAATTGAAACTGGGGATTTTAATGTACACTGTCTCAATCTTTGCATGTAATGATGTGAACAGTAAACTGATATTCTGTTTTCATTTGTTGTGGTAGAAATAATGAAATCTATAAAAGAATAAGATCTGGTTATTGAAAACATCTGTATTTTAGGCTTTTTAATAGGCCATATTAATCCAAAAAGTTTGGTTAAATATCTCATATTTTTTCTATATATGGGGTAAAAATGGAGTCTATTAAAATACATTGTGAAGACATTTCTATTTTTAAATTATGGCCCTTTTATTCTTGTGGTTAGTTTTCACCATACCACTGATAAATGCACAAAATACCAGATTTGAATTTTCATAAACAGTCCAACCTCTTGTGATATATGTATAGTTGTCAAATACTCCACATAAAAAACATCAGTCATAAAGCTCATTTATTAAAATGATGAACTTTAAAAATCCTTACTAATATGCATCCAATTAGCCAATTTATGTAAAACCAAACATGTATGAAACCCATGACTGTATAATGAGCTTTTCTGTCCATCAGGACCCTAGGTCAAATAGGACGTGAAGATTTGGACCAAGAGTCAGTCCAGAAGTTGGATCAACTTGTGATCGACCCGTCCAAACTGCAGTAAGTACTGATCCCATTGTATTGTATATTTTGTATTGTGTATTTATACTCAGCGCAATATCTCCATATACTACAGGACTCAAAGTGCTTAAACCCATCCGACTGCACAGGTACAGCTCTAACTCACAAATAACTGACATTCCCCTAACTGGAAGACCATTTATCAACGTTCTTGAGGTTCTTTAGCCTGCCACTGGGGAAAGGACCCAATGACAGAGGACCACCATTTTAAGTGGTCATCTGAGCAACTATGTATCTGCCACTACCTGGGTTTGAACCCACGTCCTCTGAGTTCCTAGACAAGTGTGTTACCCACTGGGCCACAGTGGCAGATCCTGTCTGATTGCTGAGATTTCACGTCTTGTAACTTGTACATGATACTGAGGGCTCAGTGGTTAATAAGTTTGCCATTTAATAACTTGGTTCTCCCCTCTGTGGTTGTGGGTTCAAATTCAGATGAAATGACATCTCATATACCCACAGGGTCTACCCTGATATGAGCTTTTGTGTTGTAAAGGGACAGCAAAACCTGAAATTTGAATGTATGGTGTCCATTTGTGGGAATATGATATGCAGCTTGTGGATGTGGCTTATGGTAAAAAATCCAGATGGTATAGTATCCATGTACACAGCTTGTCAATGCATGTGTACATTGCAGCTTGCATTCATTTTCGAGCAGTGACCAAATTTGTCGCAAGCGGTTGCGAGCAAGATGAGATATATATTCTGGAGATATATAAGGTTGATTGGTATCAAAAGGGGATCTCCTTAAACTGAATATAATGTTGAAAGAATTTTTAAAATCAGACAATAAATAGGGAATTCTAGTCCTTTAAAGAACAGCAGATTATCTATGTTTACCGTGAAAATAAACAAAGTTTTCACACAAACCACATCTGCAAGCTGCATACCACATCCATTTTTGTATGGTAGAAAGTGAATATCGAGTGTTCAAGTACCTTATTCACTTATCTTGCTGGAAACAAAAAAAAGGTATCTGGGTTAAACTGGTGTTGTGACATTTTAGTGTGCCCACTTAGACAATAAATGTAACTTTTCATCCAAGTTTTTAATTATTGTGAGTGGGTATAAGCCTTTTTGACTTAATTATTAGTATTAGGGTTTAACTGTTAAATTTTGTATTTGATTTCCTCTTTCTCTGTGGTTAGTGCCTTAGTCTGTCTTATGATGGAGACGCTTTAAAAGCACTCATAACATTGCATATAAAGTTATATATGTGTACTGTATTTGTGACTTTCACTCACCCTAGTGTTGGTATAGTTGGGGAGCCACTGAACCAATTCCACCCAGTGACCTTGACCCCTAAAGGTACAGAGAATGAGGGTGAAGAGGAAGAGGAGGATGGAGAACAGAAGGTCAAAGACACACGCAGGGGGTGAGTGATGTGTGGAAAATCCTATTCTAACATGACATGGCTGTGTCGGTGAATCTGATTGGCTAAGTGAGGATATGTTTCATTGGTAAAATCTGCTTAGTTTCTGCAGTTAAAGTACATTGTATCACTAATTTACATAAAAAAAACTGGCTGTTCCATCAATTGAAAGAACAGTTTAAAGCAAGTAAGTAACATTGTATTTCTACAATACGTCATGTCAGAACAAATATAGCCAATTGAAATCTCAGGGATAAGGAAATATTACAACTCATAGCTCATTAGAATCACTCAGGCTTTGCCTTCATGATCCTGATATTGCTATTGATTATAAAAGTTCTTACATTCTAATTTTAATCTACTGCTTTGCAGCGGCAATATCTTCCCCACAATTGGGAACTGAGTGTGCTAGGTTAACAAAACTGCAATCCAAGTCAGCAATTTAGAGTTATATGACAATTTGCTTGTCATTGGTTAATTCTACATTGTCTGAAGAAACAGTGGTTGAGTATATATAGTGGAACCCTTTTAACTCAGATCTTAAAGAACCAGAAAGATCCCTCTGCTTAACCAACATATCCAGGACTGGTATTCATGAAAAATCTGTAACTCAGTCTCAAACTCAAATATAATACAAATAATTCAGGATTTTAACCCTCAATTTGAGTTTAGCCTCAAATATAATACCTATTCTTAAGTTAGTAAATACTTACACTAAGACCTAAAGACATTTATAAGCCCTTAATTCAGGGGTTAAAGTTTTTAAGGTTAAGGTTATAGTCATCCCCTGCGCAGTCCGGGCGTCGTCGGGCATAAAGCTTGTGGGTGTTTCACAGCCTAAACCCCTGCACGGATTTTCACCAAATTTTCAGGGTATGTTTACCCCAAGAGGATCTAGAGCTGATTAGGTTTTGGGTGGTATCTGGTAACAACTGTTGCCATGGCAACAGTTTTAAGATTTTCGGGTCTTAAAGTTTGTTGGTGTTCCTCAGACTAAACCCCTGCACAGATTTTCACCAAATTTTTAGGGGATGTTTACCCTAAGAGGATCTAGAACTGATAAGGTTTTGGGGGGATCCGGTAACAACTGTTGCCATGGCAACACTTCTAAGATTTTCAGATCTTAAAGTTTGTGGGTGTTCCACAGCCTTAACCCCTGCATGGATTTTCACCAAATTTTCAGGATATGTTTTCCCCCAAGATAATCTAGAGCTGATTAGGTTTTGGGGGGCCATGGCAACACTTAAAATTTTGGATTTCAGCTTTGCACAAAATGTAAATGGACAGGAAAGCTTGTGTCAGAGTAATTGTATCCTTGTTTTGGAAACAAAATGGCCGCCATATCACATGATTAATGCCAAGTAGGAGGGTGATCATGTCAAAAAGGCCTTATATCTCCCTTATAATTGTTTCTAGGGCTTCAAAATATGAAAACTACTTGTAAGAAATCATGGCCTGTGAATCTTTTGTAGAACATCTTGTGGGTCCTCTATACTTCTTACAATGGACGTTGTTCCTAAGATTTTCCCAAATCTCAATGTCCTTGGCCATTTACCTGTACCTGCGGGCTGGGGATCTTGCCTGCTGAGGCTGGCTTTTTATGTCAGCTGACTTGTCAGTCAGCTGACATTATGTCGTCACTCTGCGGCGTGGGCGTCCGCGTCCGCGTGAACAACTTCTCCTCCAAAACTACAAGGCCTAGAGACGTGCTGTTTTTTTTAAAAGATACCTTATCTATCGAGGATGAAAAATTGTTCAAGGCATGCAAATCTGTCTGTTCGTCTGTTTGCTAGAGACATTACAAGGGGGGTACCCCCACCAAAAGTGTGAAAATTTCAACACTTAATCACAATTTTCTCAGTGACTATTGCAGGGATTTCTCTCATATCTTGCATATATGTACTAGGCCACAGGTAGATTCTCTTGTGTGAATATGAGACCTGGATCTGTCTTACTTTTTTTTTAATAAATTTTTTTAATAATTTTTAATGCATTAAAATTCATGAAATCATGCACAAAATCATTTATAACTTGAAAAGTGTTGCATTTAGAGCATTTTGTTAAAATATGTTATTCAGCTACTTTTTTCATAGCTACAATATGGTGAGTAAGTTGGGTGCCTGTCTCAATAGCTAAGTGAGTAATAGCTACTTTTGGGCTTTTCAGTAACTTCCATCATTAGTAAAATCACTTGTAACTTAAAAACTATTGCATTTAGAGAATTTCGTATAAATATGTTATTCAGCTACTTTTGGGTCAGCTATAACATAGTAAAATTTTAGACCTGTAGCTCATGGCATAGCTGAGTAATAGCTACTTTTAGGTTATCACTGTTGAGTAAATCGCTTATAACTTCAAAACTATTGCATTTAGAGAATTTCGTATAAATATGTTATTCAGCTACTTTTGGGTCAGCTATAACATAGTAAAAGTTCAGACCTGTAGCTCATGGCATAGCTGAGTAATAGCTACTTTTAGGTTATCACTGTTGAGTAAATCGCTTATAACTTGGAAACTATTGCATTTACAGTATTTTGTTTCAATATGTTATTCACCTATTTTGGGATCAGCTATAACATAGTGAAGTTTCAGATCTGTGGCTCATTGCATAGCTGAGTAATAGCTACTTTGAAGTTCTCACTATTGAGTAAATCACTTGTAACTTAAAACCTATTGCATTTAGAGAATTTCGTATAAATATGTTATTCAGCTACTTTTGGGCCAGCTATAACATAGTGAAATTTCAGATCTGTAGGTCATGGCATAGCTGAGTAATAGCTACTTTAAAGTTCTCACTATTGAGTAAATCAGTTGTAATTGGAAAACTATTGCATTTAGAGAATTTCGTATAAATATGTTATTCAGCTACTTTTGGGTCAGCTATAACATAGTAAAATTTCAGACCTGTAGCTCATGGCATAGCTGAGTAATAGCTACTTTTAGGTCATCACTATTGAGTAAATCAGTTGTAACTTGAAAACTATTGCATTTACAGTATTTTGCTTAAATATGTTGTTCACCTACTTTTGGGCCAGCTATAACATAGTAAAATGTCAGACCTGTAGCTCATTGCATAGCTGAGTAATAACTACTTTGAGGTTCTCACTATTGAGTAAATCAGTTGTAATTGCAAAACTATTGCATTTAGAGAATTTCGTATAAATATGTTATTCAGCTACTTTTGGGCCAGCTATAACATAGTGAAATTTCAGATCTGTAGGTCATGGCATAGCTGAGTAATAGCTACTTTGAAGTTCTCACTATTGAGTAAATCAGTTGTAATTGGAAAACTATTGCATTTAGAGAATTTCGTATAAATATGTTATTCAGCTACTTTTGGGCCAGCTATAACATAGTAAAATTTCAGACCTGTAGCTCATGGCATAGCTGAGTAATAGCTACTTTTAGGTCATCACTATTGAGTAAATCAGTTGTAACTTGAAAACTATTGCATTTACAGTATTTTGCTTAAATATGTTGTTCACCTACTTTTGGGTCAGCTATAACATAGTAAAATTTCAGACCTGTAGCTCATTGCATAGCTGAGTAATAAACTACTTTGAGGTTCTCACTATTGAGTAAATCAGTTGTAATTGCAAAACTATTGCATTTAGAGAATTTAGTATAAATATGTTATTCAGCTACTTTTGGGTCAGCTAGAACATAGTTAAAATTTCAGACCTGTAGCTCATGGCATAGCTGAGTAATAGCTACTTTTAGGTCATCACTATTGAGTAAATCAGTTGTAACTTGAAAACTATTGCATGTACAGTATTTTGCTTAAATATGTTGTTCACCTACTTTTGGGTCAGCTATAACATAGTAAAATTTCAGACCTGTAGCTCATGGCATAGCTGAGTAATAGATACTTTTAGGTTATCACTGTTGAGTAAATCGCTTATAACTTGGAAATTATTGCATTTAGAGTATTTTGTTTCCATATGTTATTCACCTATTTTGGGGTCAGCTATAACATAATGAAGTTCCAGACCTGTGACTCATTGCATAGCTGAGTAATAGCTACTTTGAAGTTCTCAATGTTGAGTAAATCACTTATAATTTGAAAACTATTGCATTTAGAGAATTTAGTATAAATATGTTATTCAGCTACTTTTGGGTCAGCTATAACATAGTAAAATTTCAGACCTGTAGCTCATGGCATAGCTGAGTAATAGCTACTTTTAGGTTATAACTGTTGAGTAAATCACTTATAGCTTGGAAACTATTGCATTTAGAGTATTTTGTTTCAATATGTTATTCACCTATTTTGGGGTCAGCTATAACATAGTGAAGTTCCAGACCTGTGGCTCATTGCATAGCTGAGTAATAGCTACTTTGAAGTTCTCACTGTTGAGTAAATCAGTTGTAATTGGAAAACTATTGCCTTTACAGAAATTTGTGCAAATATGTTATTCAGCTACTTTTGGGTCAGCTATAACATAGTTAAATTACAGACCTGTAGCTCATGGCACAACTGAGCAATAGCTATTCTCAGGCACTGACTGTTGAGTAAATTGGCTATAACTTGAAAAAATATTGCATTTGGAGTATTTTGTTAAATATGTTATTCACAGACGTTTTGGTCAGCTATAACATAGTGAAATTGCAGACCTCTATGTCATGGCATAGCTGAGCAATAGCTTCTTTCAGGTTCTCACTGTTGAGTAAATCATTGTATCCAACCTGTAGGAAATCATGGGCTGGGAATCTGTTAATATGGTCCGATTTGACCTTGGAACCCTCCTTCAAGGTCAAATGAGGATAGCCAAACATAAAAGTGCTTATAACTCGCTCATTATTGGTCCTAGAGGTTTGGAATGAAAACCAACCTATAGAAAATCATGAGCTGGGAATTTTTTGGTGTGGTCGGATTTCACCTTGGACCCCTCCTTCAAGGTCAAATGAGGATAGCCAAACTTAAAAGTGCTTATAACTCGCTTATTATTGGTCCTAGAGGTTTGGAATGGAAAACCAACCTATAGAAAATCATGGGCTGGGAATCTTTTGGTGTGGTCGGATTTCACCTTAGACCCCTCCTTCCAAGTCAAACGAAGATAGCCAAACTTAAAGTGCTTATAACTCGCGTATTATTGGTCTTGGAGGTTTGGGATGGTAAACCAACATATAGGAAATCATGGGCTGGGATTCTTTTGGTGTGGTCAGATTTGACCTGGGACCCCTCCTTCAAGGTCAATTGAGGATAGCCAAACTTACAATTGCTTAGAACTCGCTTATTATTGGTCCTACAGGTTTGGGATGGTAAACAAGCTACAGGAAATCATGGGCTGGGAATTTTTTTGTGTGGTCGGATTTGACCTTGGACCCCTCCGTCAAGGTCAAACAAGGATAGCCAAACTTAAAAAGTGCCTATGACTCACTTATTATTGGTCTGAGAGGTTTGGGATGGTAAACCATCCTAAATTCTTTGGCTGGGAATCTTTTGGTATGGTCAGATCTGACCTTTGGACCCCTTCTTCATGGTCGAACGAGGATATTGCATTTATAGTATTTCTTTAAATATTTTTAACCTACTTTTTACACTTAAACAATTACCTTGTTACTTTATTTCATAATACCATTTGCAGGGCACAACTTTTTTGTCCTTTTCTTCTGTCAGCTTCGGAATATCTTTCGAACATGCTGTTCAGTTACCATTTACTGTATTTCTGTACAGCCCTTTCCCTGATAATTATGCTTTCCTCTCATTATCACCATCACAAATCAAAAACATTCAGTCAGCTGACACAGTGCCCATTCACGGGCACTCTCCTCTTGTTTATAAAAGTAGTCTTAAATGTTTTAAAAGTTTGTACAAAGATGTTGCATTAGTTACTGATGCAATTTTGACCACATTTTTTAGTTGAGTTTGTGCCTACTGAGGTAGGATTTCACTTGAGAATACTAATTTTGAGTTTACATTTGTACAACTAAATTTTAGTTTAAAACTCTTGAGTGAGTTTAGTTTGAGAATTTTTATGAATGCCAGTCCTGAATAACAGGGAAAAACACTAATTGGAAAGACCATTTAAGTAAGGGAATATGTGCTTACTAGAGTTCTACTCAAAAGTATTTGACTAGTAAGAAAAAATCCATTTTGATATTGTCTTCTATATTTAAGGTTTAATAACTATTGAAATATACCCGATCAGTGCCATTGATACCTTTCAGCTCAGTAGATATAAGCATAGGACTTATTTCTGTGTGTGTAAATTAGTAGAACTCAGGATAAAAAATATGAAGGTTGCACATACAGTTTATATCCTTATGGTCTTCTGATTTGAGTGTAGAGAATAAGATCAAAGTACACAGAGATAGCTATATTTTTTCAGATATCCTAGTGGCCTGATGTATGGGTATGTAGTTAACACTGGAAATCTCAGTTGACATTTTTATGAAGGCTTGTGTTAACACACTAAAAGCAAGCACCAGTATCACTCGCTGTTACACCCATGGGCGATAAAGGCAACTTTGGCGAAGGTGGGGGTTGGGCATTTCATTGATCATAAATAAAGCAATAAAACCCTTAATTCCAGTTTTCTTTCATTTAGCATGTGGTTTCTGTTTTTTTTTATTGCCATTTCGCCTTTTCTTGTATTGGACAATTTGCTATTTTTCTTTTGGCAAACCATGTGATCAGGTACTTTACAGAAATAGGAAGTGCAATCAATACACTTATTGAGGAGATATGATCCACAGGATGTAAAAGTTTATGTTTTTTCAATATGTTTTGTTGTGGTTTTTAAGAAATAGCATGGTTTACATCTGATAATGGTGTTTTCCTTATTTTTGTTGTACTTTTAACAAAATTTGGGAAGGGGCATTTACCCCACTATGGGTGTAACAATGAGTGATCCCAGTTAAAGGAATTTTTTTTTAATTTGTTGATCTTAAAGATAATTATTCTTTGTTATGATTGCAGATCACAAGGAATCATGAAAACTCCAGGATCGCAAGGTATTATATACTTAGTGGGAAAAAGTTACTTTAATTGTTACTCTTACATTCATGGGCAAATATGAATAAAGTGGAAAATTATTAATATTTGCAAGTATATGAATGTTGGCATGTAGACAGATGAAATATGACAGTTAACTCCAGGTGGATATCTATTGAATAGTTATTTTTACAAACCGAGTTGGAGAATTTTACATTCCTTGTAAAATTTGTAAATATGGACCAGCTGTAACCATGAATGTATCAGAGTTACAATATGAAGGGTTCTTGGTACCCTATGTTTATTTCATATTTATTTTAAAGTCTGGCACATGTTTCAAAACGGTTCATTTTTCTGTTGATATATTACCACATTGTTTCTACAATAGGCTTTGCTTAGTTAGCACCAGTGCATGTCCAATAAAGATACTACATGTAGTGTTAGTTGGACCAATCTTGAATGATGTACCAATTGATGGTTTGTTGCAAAAAGGATTGAGATCTTATTAGAAATTAGAGTAAATATACTGTGATATATAGCATACATATTATATAGATTATTATCAGTAGAGCCTTCATTATCCATAGGATTTGGGTTCAACTAATGGCTAACCTCCATGTATACAATAAAAATATAGCATTTTCTGACATTGGGACCCTTAAAATTGATTCCACGTATACCTACATTTCACTTAAACTGGTTAATAATTTATACAGAACCTTCTGACATAATTTGTGAGACTATTGCAAAAGTATATTTTATCAGAGACAGCTAACTTCAGTTGATATTACATAAATTCCTTTTTTCCTGTTTACAGAAAGAAGACACAGTCGTCAGGCTACAGCTGTATCTCAGGTGACACAGGAAGGACTTCCAGATGACTAAATACTCAGCATCATTTTAACAAGTGTAGAGACATAATGTTTTAGATGTTACAAACTGGTACCCAGTGACATGTGTTACATCAGTGTAATGTGGTCTTAGATAGTGAGCAGTTATTCAAATACAGCAAATCACCTTTTAGTAGCGCTGTCTTAAGCAGAATTCCCTTTTCACAAGAAATAAACATGGCAGCAATGCAGGGAATTTTTTAGTGAAATTAATCCTGTTTTCTGGAATTCTGACTATAGAGTAGAAGTTTTTGGTCTTTTGTAACTGTTAACATTGTTAATGCCATTATGTGTTTGCCACATATTTTATTTATACAACCTGGTACCTGTGTACATAACACTTACGTGATGGATATTACCAAGTAAGCAGTATTTTCAATAGGCCGTTCATATAATTATTTTCTCTGAAGATGGAAACTTTGCTAAATTTATGTCCCTGCCAATTCGGAGTGATGGTCATATGTTTAAAAATATCATAGAGAATATTTTAAATTTTATTTACGTAACTTATGTTTATTGTACTTACTTGCTTAACTTATTCTATATCTTTTTTTTTTGTTGCACATATTTGTAATTTTTTTGGCAATACAACTTGTGATAGTATTGGTTTAACTTGTACACATGATTGTGTATTTGTTGTTTTATCTTCTGTTGATATTGCTGATAGTCCATATGGATAAAGAATAAATTAAGTATTATGAAATTCAGATTTTGTTTTATTTTACAATAAATATGTCTCACTACAAAGACAGTATAGTCAGCACGAAAGAACTGCTGCTAATACAAAGATTCACCTGTACCTTTTTTGTGTTCATATTGTGTTCATATTTAAAAATCTGAAAATGAGTCTGAGATGTTGTAGTTACAAGTTGTGTCATTCTTCTTACTTTTACAGAAGTTTAGGAATATTTCCAATTTTTTTTTACATCCTAAAGTTCTAAAATCTATTCAGATTTTTTAGCAGTCAAGTATCCCTAATAACATAATCTAAAGGGTATGAAACAAACTGTGTGATTACAGTTCCCAAGAAGTTAAAGCATTTAAAGAAAGAGCAACATGGGATTATTATTTTATTTTAATTTATATCTACCTGATCTTAACCAGACACATTATTTAAAATATTTATAAAATATATATGGTTTTTTGTATCACCTTAGCCGGCCAAATAACCCACCGAGCTAATGAAATATGTATTTAACCTTTAACCGAAGATCAGCTCCAAGATGAAAACCTGACCTTCAACTTATGAAGGTCAAGATCACATGACAAGGTCACTGAAAAGCAAGCAGCCTGGGCAGTAATGAATTAATTACATTTCTAAAGTCCTTTGGTTCTATAAACTGTCCAAGCTGCCAGCCAATCGAGCAGTAATCATGCAAAGACAAGAAAAGTTATGCCAGGTCAAAGCAAGACCTCCAAGGTCAAACAGAGGTCAAATTCCAAGCGAACAAACGTGGCAGGGTATGACCTCTAAAATCTTGTCCGGGCTATATCTCGGAAACTGTAAGGTGTAGGAAGTTGATACTTGGTAGGGATATTGGTTAGGGGGTGTAGGTGTGCAATGTCATGGTCTGACCTTGATTTGACCTTTGACCTTGCCGTAGTGACCTTGACCTCTAAAATCTTGTCTGGGCTATATCTCAGAAACTGTAAGGTGTAGGAAGTTGATACTTGGTAGGGATATTGGTTAGGGAGTGTAGGTATGCAGCGTCATGGTCTGACCTTGATTTGACCTTGCTGTAGTGACCTTGACCTATAAAATCTTGTCTGGGGTATATCTTGGAAACCATAAGGTGTAGGAAGTTGATACTGAGTAGGGACATTGGCTAGGGTGTGTAGATGTAGAACGTCATGATTTGACCTTGCTGTAGTGACCTTGACCTATAATGCCTTGTCTGGGCTATATTTTAGAAACCATAAGGTGTAAGAAGTTGATATTTGGTAGGGTCATTGGTCAAGGGTTATATGTGTGCAACGTCATGGTGTGACCTGGATTTGACCTTTGATCTTGCATATCTGATGCTATTTTATGTCTCTACGAGGATATCTAATACTATTTATCTCTCTTATATCTATCTTATATCTTTTTACTTGAATCTTGGTTGTTGCACCTTTGGGTGTCTTTTGGTGTCGATTAAGCACTGTTAAAGTCTTATTAGAAGTCATTAACTGTTTTACTTTTGCAACTTCCCATTGTAACAGATGGTATTGCATCAAGTGAGTCACAGGTTTTGCCCCAATTCCACATAAAAGCATGTATTGCTACATCTGTATGTATGGGTAATATTTAAAACATCCAAACCATAATTCAACCATACAAATGAAAATCAAAATGGGAGCTGTCTTAAAGATTCATAATTTTTAGTTTACTGAATTGTCCTGGTTTAATACTTAATCTTTAACATGCAATTTCTCTTAGATGTTATTTTCTCTACTTAAACATTATTTGGACACTGACACTGCTCTGAAAGTATCCCAATCTGTGTACTGTTTCACTACTTCTATATCTCATGTTGTTGAAATCTATTTTCCCAGGCTGTGGGGTACGGGCATCTCTGATGCTATTTTTAACATTTGACTACATGTATTTCCTGGGTACAAATTTACATCATGTCATATAATACATAACATAGTATGTCTCAGACATAAATATCTAAATGGGAAAGGATATATGATCAAATTTACATTAATTTATCTTACATGTTCTAAAAGAGTAAATTTTAACTGTAATGGCCTCTTTTTGTAAGATTAGCCTTTTTTGTGGGGTTAAGGTGTAACTGTATAGTGTATTACAATCAGCCATTATGCCCTTTGCAAGCACTGAACCTGAGGTGCGATAGCAATTGGGTTCTGCAGCTATAAAGGTTTAGCTGGTTATTTGATCATAAATGTGATCTATTTTCATAAATTCTGCACAAAAGAGTTTTACACAACAGTCACATTCATGACATCTGGCAAATAAGTCACCTGAGTAGTCAAGGTAGATTAATGTACTTAACAAATCCTGTGACAATGTGGTTATATAACAAAGATAATATGCATTAAATTGTAAATCATAAACACAGAAGACACTGTTCTAATAATGCTAATAGACAATAAAAGATGTGTGTTTTAATATCTAGTTGATGTTTCAGTTTAATAATTAATCTTAATGTCTACTTGTGTGAAATATGTAGTGTTACGACAAGTGTAGCATTATAATTAACAATTTTTGCAATAAAATACACTATTTTTAGCAAAATATGAAAATACAGTGTGCATAAGTGTTTGCAGTAACATTAAACCAATAAAATACTTTTATGCATGACGCCTCAGGCGGCCCCAGACAGTCCCTAACTGGTCTGGGACTAAGAACCGACTAAGCCATTTTTCTGGTCGGTTTGAACCACGATCCTGTCGTAGACAAACCGACTGGGTCCCAGGACGCCTCAGGCCTCCTGGGACTAAGCCCCGACTAACCCACGATTAAGTCCCGGCCCCACAAGGTGTCCTGAGGCATCCCCAGGTGTCCCCAGACCGAGATAGCCGATTCTTGTTTTGCAATGGGACTAAGGGTCGCAGGAGGCCTGGGACTAAGGTACTAAGGGTCGGGGACTAAGGGTTGGCGACTAAGGGTCGCAGGCGGCCTGGGACAACATAGGACTGTGTAAATTTGGTCTGAGGAGGCCTGGGGAAGCCTGGGACTGGACATTTTGTTTATGGCGGGAAAAAATAATCGGTTGGGGTCGGGAGAAATATCAAACATGTTTGATATTTCTCACGGCCCCAACCGACCACAACCGACCCTTACAGGACGCCTGGGACTAAGCAAACTTTTGAAACCGACCCTCAAAAACCCTTAATCAGGAGCCTTAGTCGTGTGGTGAAACACCCACATTATCTATCGAGGATGATAAATTATAAAATTGATGCAGATCTGTCCACCCAAAGTGTGAAAATTACAACACCTTATCACAATTTTCTCATTGAGTATTGCACGGATTTCTCTTTTATCTTGCACATAAGTACTAGGCCACAAGCAGATTCTCTTGTGTGTGATGATCAGGCCTAGATATTTCTCATTTTTTTATGAATTTTTAAATTAATTTTTAATGCATTAAAATTCATGAATTCATGCAGTAAATCACTTGTAACTTGAAAAGTATTGCATTCAGAGCATATTGTTAAGTATGTCTTTCGCCTATTTTTCTTTCAGCTATAACATAGTAAAATTTCAGACTGGTAGCTAATTGCATAATGAAGTAATAGCTACTTAAACTATATAATGCCAACCTGTACAGAAAGAATCCACACCCCCACAAGCTTCTTCATCCACATAAACTGCAGCAAAGAATTGCCTCTGTGTGTGGGGAGTGGGCGGGATGGCTAGGGGAGTGTGTGTATTATATTGTCTGTGTGTTGCAATCACCTTGTTCCAATTGAAGTGGAGAGTGGGGGAAAGATTTATATTGCATGGGTATCTCTTCTATCTTGCATCTATAGGTGTTGGGAAACAAATATAAGAAAATCAAAATAAATGGGAAGGTTCACTTTCAAATTTTTGTGGAAATGGAAAATGTCATCTTGCGAACCATAAAACATACAGTGATTTTGGAAAATTTTACATCTGCTGGTTAGTAAGGTTGCTTCAAAGTTCAGTTAGTTTGTCATATTGAAAAGGTCTTTTATCTCCCTTATTATTGCTTCTTGGGCTTTGAACCCAGTTTTGTGGTCACACTATCCATTTTTGCTTAATACCCAGCAGGAGATAAACACCGCAGCAGTGGTCTTGATTGCATTTGTTTTAACAACACTATAATCCATATTGCATTCATCATCAAGTTTTAAAGTATGGCTTCCATGTGTACCTGAGGGGAGTACTCCAGCCATGTACATAATATAAAACAGTAATGTGTCTTCCCAAACTCAGGTCCCTTTAATTATCCCTTCTTTTGAGTTCAAAGCTTACAAAACCCACATATTATTGAAGTGTGGCAGTCACTATGCACCTACTTTTTGAAGTCTCTACCAAATCCTCAGTAGCACCTTGGGAAACAACTTAACAGTTAGATTTATACTTTACTTCTCAAAACCATTTGCAGTGCACAGCTTTTGTGCCTTTTGTACTTTTATTTGTTAAACGATAACTTATCTATCGAGGATGAAAATTTGTTCTAGGCATGCAGATCTGTTCGTTCATCTGTTTGCTAGACCCATCACAAGTGAGGTATCCCCACCAATAGCGTGATTATTTCAACACTTTATCACAATTTTCTCATTGACTATTTGCAGGGATTTCTCTCTTATCTTGCACATATGTACTAGGCCATAAGTAGATTCCCTAGCATGAGTATCAGGCCTGGGTCTGTCTTTATTATTTTTTATGAATTTTTAAAAATATTTTTAATGCATTAAAATTCATGAAATCATACACTTAAAACTTGAAAAGTATTGCATTTAGAGCATTTTGTTAAAATATGTTATTCAGCTACTTTTTCTATAGCTAAAACATGGTGAGTAACTTGGGAGTCTATCCCAATAGCTAAGTGAGTAATAGCTAGTTTGTGACTTTTCAGTACATTCCATAATGAGTAAAATCACTTGTAACTTGAAAACTATTGCATTTAGAGAATTTTGTATGACTATGTTATTCAGCTGCTTTGGAGTTAGCTGTAACATAGTGAAATTGCAGACCTGTAGCTCATTGCACAGTTGCGCAATAGCTACTTTCAGGTTCTCACTGTTAAGTAAATCAGTTGTAACTTGAAAATTATTGTGTTTACAGTATTTTGTTGAAATATGTTGTCCACCTACTTTTCAGACAGCTATAACATGGTGAAATTATAGACCTGTAGCTCATTGGATAGCTGAGCAATAGGTTCTCACTGTTGCGTAAATCAGTTGTAACTTGAAAACTATTGCTTTTACAGTATTTTGTTTATGTTATTCGCCTACTTTTGGGCCAACTATAACATAGTAAAATTGCAGACCTGTAGCTAATTTAATAGCTATTCAATAGCTACTTTCAGGTTTTTAGGGGAAGATATTGCGCCTGCAAAGCAGTAGATTAGATTTTCACTGTTGAGTAAATCACTTGTAACTTGAAAAACTATTGCAATTAGAGAATGTTCTTGAAATATGTTATTCATCTAGTTTTGGGTCAGCAAAAACACAGTAAAATTGCAGACATGTAGCTCCTTTCAAAGCTGAGCAATAGCTACTTTGAAGTTCACTGTTGAGTAAATCAGTTGTAACTCGGAAGCTATTGCATTTGGATTATTTTGTTTAAAAATATTATTCGCTCACTAATGGGTCAGCTATAATATAGTGAAATTGTTGACCTGTAGCTAATTCCAGGTTCTCAATGTTGAGTAAATCAGTTGTAATTTGAAAACTATTGCATTTACAGTATTTTGTTTAAATATGTTATTCATCTACTTTTCAGTTACCTATAACATAATGAAATTGTATACCTGTAACTCATAGCATAGCTGAGCAATAACTACTTTGAGGTTATCACAGTTGAGTAAATGAGTTGTAACTTGAAACTATTACATTTACAGTAGTTTGTTTAAATGTGTTATTTGCCTATTTTTGGATCCGCTAGAACATAGTAAAATTGCAGACCTGCAGCTCATTGCATAGAATAGCAATAGCTACTTTCAGGTTTTCACTGTTGAGTAGATCAGTTGTAAATTGAAAACTATTGCACTTAGAGAACTTCTTTTAAATATGTTATTCATCTACTTTTCTGTCAGCTATAACATAGTAAAATTGCAGACCTGTAGCTCAGTGCAAAATTGAGCAAAAGCTAATTTCAGATTCTCACTGTTGAGTAAATCAGTTGTAACTCAAAACTATTGCATCTACAGTATTTTGTTTAAATATGTTTTCCACCTACTTTTTACACCTTAACAGGTAACTTTGTACTTTACTTCTGAATACCATTTGCACTGCCAAACGTTTGTATCCTTTTCATCTTCCACTTCTACTCTGAATCTCAAAACACACAGTCAGCTGACACAGAGCCCATTCACGGGCTGACTGCGGATGAGGAGGCTGGGCTGGTGGCTGCTGATGTTCTTGCTGTGAGGCGGTGGTGGTTGGAGTAGAAGTGACTGGTTCTGGCATGTCAGCTGGTGAAAACGGCTGTGGTGGATCGACCTAATGTTAGCTCATCACAGACTGAAGATTTCCGAAAGCTTGAAAGTCCTGATGTTGGCTATCTTCGCCTGTAGCAGAAGCAACTGATGCAGGGTTGACGTGCTTTGTGAACTTAAGTGGCCTTGAAGGTCCAGCCTGTTGGTTGTGAACGACTAGGAAGGAAGTCGGCTGCCCACTAGATTGCTGCTGTCTTTTGCTTGCCACCTGGCCCTGCTGAGTTGGTTGGATGACCTGGCTTGAAGGCACCCGTGTCTCTGGGATGGTTAAGACGTATTCCGTTGCAGCTGGAGCTGGCTGCTGTGGCTGTGGAAATGTCTGTGGCACAAATGTTGAAGTTGCACTTGAGCTATGTGAAAGCATCTGTTGCTGTGGCTGCTGGAGATGATGACCACTTTCTTCTGCCTTGCTTTGAATGTTGCTAAAGAGCTTGACAGCCTCATGTCTAAATGTCTGAAAGTCCTTTTCTTCTAATCCCTCCACCTCTGATGCCAGGTAGTTGCAGAAGGCTGTATGTGTTGTTGTCTCCTGCTTTTGCCCGAGGAATAATGACAGCATGCTTCTCATCTGTGTGAACTGGCCCATGACCTCCTAGTCGACCAAAGAATGCCCTGAAGCTGTGGTGGGGCTCATGACGTGTGGAGGCTATAACATGGTGTCTGTTGACCACATGCTTATCTGCATACTGTCTGTGTCAGTCAAGGCTCTGGAGATGTCGTTTGCTGTAGTAGCTGAAGCACTGGCTCCTCAGGCCTGAGACTTGAAGGCTGATGATTTACGGAGCCCCTTGCATCTGATGTGTGACCTCAGGAATCGAAACTTGTCCTGTATCCGATTCTGATGTTCCTTCATCTCCTATGGGGCCTATCCAGACTTTGATTGGGTTACCTTCCCGTAATGTGTCCTTTGCGAATCAAACCAGGTCTTGCACACCTTGACAGATAGCTTGTGACCATTGGCAAACTGCTTCCAGAGACACTCCTCGCTTGCCTTGTCCTTGAAATGTTCATTAGTCTTGTTGCACAACTCCTCGTGGTCCTTTACAAAGTCCACAATAGCATCCTCATCAGTATATCAGTGAGATAGATGTTGGTCATGTGCCCCTTCTTGTATTGCGAGTGTGATGGTACCGCCTCTCCTCCAGCAGCCTCTGTTTCCGTGTCACTTTTTTCTGACCTGGGCCTTTTTTCTTAAACTCTTTCCGCTTGCGAGTGTGATTAATTCCTACGTTATTGCTTCCTCCCTCCTTGCCTCCTTCTCCCTCTGTTGCTGTGCCTCCTCCCTCTATGTGGCCTCCCTCTCCTGCCTGCTCTGCTGGATATCTGTGTCCCTCAGCTCAAATTCAGGAACACTGTCAGTGGGAACTTCTATCTTCCTTAGTGTTCATGGACTGTCAGGATGTGGAGTCTTGGTTCTTAACTGGGACAGGCTGGTAAGTTTTTCCAGACAAGACGGTTATGGAAAGGACGAGACAGGAAGCTAGTAACCAACAAGCCGTAGAGATCCACAACAGTAGGGTTTCCAGGTGGGCGGAGCCAACATCTGGATACAGGGTTGGTGAAATATTAAACATGTTTGATTTTTTGCCAATCCACCATGACAAACCGGGAAACTACACCGATCGATCCTGACTGACTCTGTAAACATCACTTCCGAATTTCGAAAAATACCTAGTTACCGACAGGTTGGCTTCAGTGGAACACCCCCACCCCCACCCCACCCCCATAAAGCAAAGTCAGGTTAAGCTAGGTCACCTAAAACTGAAGTTCATGTTAAATTTAAAATCTAGGATCCTTTAAACTATATTTGGATGAAGTTTTAGTAATTCCAATATACATGTAATTAAGTAAACTGTAATTTAAGGCAACCTTAATTATTTTATACATGGTCATGCTGTTCTTAATTATACAATACTACAAGCATATAATCTTTATATAATACAACATTGAACACATCTTTGTCAGTATGATGGCATGATTATAAATTGCTTTGTGAAGACCTATTTAACGAGTACCTGCATATTACCAAAGAGATCCTGATCCATTTTGCACATTCAGCAAATATTACCACAGAAAAATCAATAGCTATTCATATGCATGGGGTTTTCCCCACTTTACTAATAAAATGTGAATCATGGTTAAACATGGAATACACAACAAACATTCAGTCATTCATAGTGTCAAATACCGAATATACAACAGTATCTTCTCCAACATTTTAAAAACTCAACATTTCTGTGGTAATACTTAAAATAATAACAAAATGAAATAAATCTTTTCATGGAAATATTATAATGCCAAATACTGTACTTGTTTGGTCTGGCGAAATAACTGTCAAACGGAACTAACATATTTACAAACAGTATATATGTGGCGTACATTTGTAATGTACAGGTTGTGTATGGATGGTAGAACATATGCACCAGTTGTTCTGTTCATGCACTGAATAGGATATTAAACATGGTTAGTATAACTTAATTTTCTCTCTCAAAACACACATATATTATCAATTTAAAAGTATATAGAAAGCATGTACATCATCGTGATTTATAGACATATGTTCTCAGATGTGTTTGTATGTCTGGTTGTTTCATATCTGATATGTTCCGAATCATGCATATTTGATTTAAAAAGTATGAAGTATTGAAGAAAGAAGTTCCAGAAAGGTCTAATTTCACTGTGATAGTAATTACAACATGTATGTAAGATAATGTTTTCTTTTGTGTTTGTCTGTTGGGATGTTGTACAGCTGAAACTAATAAACTGACGCATACAAGCAATTTTGATTAAAAAAATTAATTTGAAATATGGTCCAAGGTTTGATCTTATTTTAAAAAGTAACAGATAGCAATTTAGGCCAGTTTTGATCCAAGAGAATATTTCAGTTATTCTGTAACTCCCAATTTATGCTTTAAAAACGTGGGATTTTACAACTTTTGTGAAAAAGGAATACATCACAAAATCAAAATGAATAGTGATATTTCTTATCCAAATTGATATTCAAGAGCTTTCGGTCTCCCGATCAATTGATAAATTTGCACTCGCCTTGAAAAATTATGATTTTAAGATTTTTCAAAAATCCGGGTAAGGCATATGAGATAAAAAGCAATTTTAGGTCTTGTAACTCTTGTTAGATCTGATATCAAGGTTCTATCAACAGTTCAAACTGTTTCCTGGAACTGTCAGTTAACACAGGGAACTAAGGCCAATCTTCTGACCATTTCTGTTTTTGTTGCTCTTTTTCTTTCCTCTCTTATTATTATTTGGCCACTTATGCTTATTAACTGAAGCCTATATGGCCATATAATCATTTATCCCAATCATGGTTAACGTGAACTTAAAGTAACTGCATGAACATGTCTGTCACTGATAATGGTTATAAAGTACATGTAGAGACATCTGAAACAATAGTACATGGTTAATACAATAGAATTACAAGCAATATGAGATAGATTTTACATTACAAAGCCATTGAGTTAACACAGTGTCCAAAGATTGTCAGGAGGTTTAGCTAATACTTTAGGACAAGACGACACATGCCCAAGTGAATGGTATTTATAGTTCATCCATAAAATATCATTATTATTTTGATATGTAAACAATGAAAAACATAACAAAGCTATATATGCTTTAATTCATTGTTTGCTCTAAAAACAATGATTGAAAAAGGTGGTTACAAGTTTTTCTACATATACGGAAATTCCATCAATGGGAATGTATAAACGTGTGTGGAATAAAACTGCTTAAATTGACCAACTGTCCCCATTTATTCTGGATATTTATATCAAAAACGTTTCATCATGTTATATTTACTTAAGCAGTAATAAAATATTATAGAACGTGTTGATCAAAGACTTTTTAAAATATAAACTTGAGTTCTATTACAGGCTTCCTTTCTGAGCAACATCAAGCAACGCCTGGGGAGTTTGAGCCTGAAAATTAATCATAGAGCTCAATGTACTTCAGAAATGCATGGAAGCATAGTGGATCTTTCCTCAGAAGCAGCGGCAAATGATGACACAATTGATGAAATACTCAAACAAAAAGATCCGACAAAGGTTCTAGCATTTATTCTGACAGGAAATGAAACCTTGAAGAGCATTCCTCTAACAATAGCAAGGTTTGATCATCTAAAGAAATTAGACTTGAAAAACAATAGCATCAATGAAATACACTGGTCAATAGTGTATTTGAAAAAGCTGGAGGTTTTGAACTTATCACAGAATGCCATCAGTATCATTCCCAAAACCATTGAGCACCTGGTCAGCTTACAGGAGTTTGACATCTCAGAAAACCCCATATCTTACTTACCAACAGAACTACTGAGTTTACATAATCTAAAATCACTGGATGTCTCAGGTTGCAAGTATCTGATATCTCCAACACTGGAAGAGTGTACAGGTAGTTTGGCTGCTATTCAGGAATTGTTAAAGAAGAGGCTAGGTCGTCAGAATGCATGGGAAGGCGATACGGCATGGTACTCAAAGGATTCTCAGATGAGTATGCCATCTTGTTCAACAGTTAGAAGCCTGCAAAGCTGTTGTATTGATGTGATAGTATCATGCAAAATAGAATTTTTGCAAAGTCAGACTGTACCCCCTATGATAAAGAATAATCTGCAGAAAGTTGAAAGTGAATGCCAAAACAGTATCAAGGTCTCAAAGTGCAGCTACTGCAGTGGTTATTTTAGCTGTGTGGAGCAATTCAATGCACACACTTGCAGGAGACTAAAAAGGACATGAAACTTTTAGAATATTTCATTTATCAAGTGTGTTTATATGGTGAACTTCATAAAGGTAAAATGGAACTGCACACAGGAGTTTCAGGATTGAAAGTGGAGTCTTATTGTTACGTGTTGAATTTTGATTACTCTGATTGGGTATGCTTTTGTAGTTTAATATATATTTTACATGTTTAATTGATACGTGTATTTTCATATTAAAATATATATACATTCTAGCACTTGAGATAAACTCAACACAATATGGATCAGCTCTCTTATGTTAACAACCACTGATTTGTGACCATTTTTTGCGCTTGCAGTTGCACACACAGACAACAAAACAAACCAAATAAAAAAAAATCAGCTATCACCTTTGTAAATAAGTAACTTAAATGACAGAAAAGATCAATTTATCATTTCACGAAATGTAAATTCCAGTCAAATACTTATGTATTGATTGAATTTATGAAATGATACAAACCCATACTTTTCATTGTGGTCATCTACAGTAGTTGTGATACTATGGGACATCTATGATTGTACAATATCTATCTCTCTTACCTTTGCCATTGTTGGTTATAATGACCGTACCAAAGAGGTTGAAAAGGTTGCAGTTACATCTGGATAGTTGATGGATTTAATTTCGAATCTTGGAGAAACAGCTAGAATGTCAGATTACCTGTACATAAGAAAATTGCCTATTGACCTGTACAATGTCACAAACAATGTGATGAGAAATTTAAAATCCTCACTTAATTATCAACCCCGAAACAGAGACTTTTCTTAGGATCATTCTTTATCATCATGGCCAGCCCACTACACATTAAGGTTCAACTTAAAGTGATTCTTTTTGTGAATTATTTTTATTTTCATTGTGTTACTTAACTATTTTTGTTTTTACACATTTCCCACCGTTCCACATTTGATTTTGAAGTTGTGGCCTGACTATGACTGGTCCTGGTGAAACAAGGTTGCTACGATTCACGAAGATAACTCTTAATCCCACTGTTAACTCCTGATCATTCTTGGAAAGATTAATTGGCAGACTTGTAAGATTTATATTGTGGTGGGTATAAACACTGGGCACCATTATTACAAGATGATTTGTCATGAAAAGAGTGGACAACAGAGGCTTTTCAATCAAAACAATAGACTTTCCTCAAGTCCTTTTGTCTTAGGTATTATATGAGGTCTGAATGACTTTTTTCCCCAGAATTTGGTGCTTGTATTTCATCAGACAGTAGGATTCCCACCCATCTAGTGGATTCATAATGATTCAATGTATGTCAGATTTGGTGGAATAAGAAATAAGTCTATAAATACATGGGTGGCGTCAACATAAAGATATGTCGTAATTAATTCACAGTTATGACTGAAAGAGTCCGATGCCAGGATATGGGAGAAAGAAGTGCTCACAAAGGTTTTTGTAATATTTGAAATATGAGACTGAACTGGTTGTGTTCCTGACCTTCATAAGGATAGGTCACACAAACAGTATACTTTTACTCCAAACCCCACTTCCTTTCAGCATATAATCATCAGTAGATTTTCATGTGTCCAATGTTAGTACATGAGCCAAGTTCCTTTCAAGGGATTTTATTGGATGAATCTCAGTTGCTAGATAACATCTATAACATCGTGGCTCCATATCAACAACTTTGGCTGTGGTTATTTAGGAGCAAAAGTTTTAAGATCCTACATATCGGGAAACATAAAAAGGGAAGGTTGGCAAAACTCGGGAGAACATCAATGTGTTTGAAATTTTTGAATAATTGACGACTTTGTGTGACCAAACTCTGCCCCACTAGTAATCGAGTATGGAAGCAGGCGAAATACAAAATGCATTTTTTTCTCTACTTTCACCAAAAATTAGACTTTCATCAAGTCCTTTTGTCTAAGGTATTATATGAGGACTGAATGACTTTTTACCAGAATGTGGGGCTGACACAGAAGCTTTTTTACTCATCAAGTGGGTTCATAATGATTTCATGTATGCCAGATTTGCTGGAATGAGAAATACAAAGACTTGGAGCAAGTCTAACCAAAAATAGATGCGCCTCACAAATTTCTGACCCAACATTTAACAGATGTTGGATCGGATCTGATGAAAATCTAATATTCAAGTCATCCCTTTCCTTTTGATCGTTTCTGCACTAGACTTGCTGTAAGTCTTTGTAACAGTTAAATTTAAATTGGAAACATACAGGAGTTCATAAAACTTCCAGCATTCTGGAGTAAAGGGGGTAATCTCTGAAAATACATTTGTCATGGCTGGCTGTTTCTCCAAAAGTCATACAGTATCCATATATTACTCAAAAGACAAAAGGACTTGGTGAATGTCTATATTTTGCACACATTAACATTCTGGTTGACGACCTCGTCCTTATGCCGCCAAAAAGAGACCATGCATCTGGGTTGTATACATTTAAGAGCAAATCACCCTGTATATCCAATCTCCCCTTCACCCCATCCAACGTGTATATTTTACTACAGCTTATGAGGGTGATGTAAAGACTATTTTCAACATTTACTAAATAGCATTCCTGAATGTAAGTCACTTTCCGAGTTGTGTTGAATCACACTGAATGCATCCAAACCAAATTTGAATCGCACAGAATGCGTCCTACCCAAATACAAGGTGGACAAAAGGTAGACAAGCCCGTTCGTGACCCCAGCACTGTAAGGTGTGACCTAGGTTTAATGAAAGCAAATGCTTGGACAACACACGGAAGAACGGATTTATCAGTCAAATGTTTGCCAATAATTATTCACCGAGAGATGTGGTTTTACCAAGCTCTTACCACTAGGCGTATTTCACAACCATAATCCGTCGAATCTAGATTCGTCAGATCAACGGATTCGCTTGTTTTGTGACTTGAATCTGAATCTGGATTATGAATCCAGATTCAGTGTCCTTGGATTACCCATAATTCTTTGTAAAATAATGGCAGCAACATGTGGGAAAAAAAATTAACATTTCGGAAATTTTTATTATATTGTAATATGATAATATTATTTTACTATATACTGGCATATATTAATATATTACATTTATGTCGGTTAATCTTATTTTCATATTTTAGATTCAGATCTATAAAAAAATTGCATTTCATGAATCTAGCTAATCCAACGAATCCAAATCTGAATCTAGATTCGACGGATTATGCAGATTCTTGGTTGTGAAATACGCCTACTAAATTGGTTGTAGGGCAGAATTCAGCCCATGTCACATCTTGGTACGCCATGAGAGTCAGATCCAATGTGTAGTGATCTGTAGAAAGGGGTGTCACACCACAAAGTTTGCTGATTTTGTTCCCTTACATAACACATACGATTAGGTCTGTAAAATGGCTAATTTAATTCGCAGAATGTAATGAATGTATCCCGGACAATGGTGTACTCTTATATAACTGTCTGGATATGACTTCAACTTAATTCTCCTTATTTTCAGACGATACATATTAATGAATTAGAAATTAACAAATTTTGATTCTTAAGAAATACTAATTTAGAGTGTAACGTATAAAAAACACATAAAATTATATAAAATGGCACATTTAAAGATGATTTCATGATGTCTGAATAGATATATGGTACATCAGTCATCGTACAAGTTATTCAACCGTTATAATTTCGTTGTTGTAATCATAAATAAGTACAATGTGGACTTGGAAATGATGGTCTGATTGTTGCTATGTAAGTACATAACATATATATCTAAATAGAAAATGTACAGTACAGAAAACTCTGGTGGTAAATCAATCAATGAACAGTACTGAGTGTACATGTGACTAATGATTTCCACGTTGACAGTTATGACATTACACCACTAATCTCAGTGGTATTTTCTGTATGTAGACTCTACAAAAGCTGTATGATTAGAAAAACTTTGCCATTATATTTTTCGACGATTGGGGAAGTAAAAGTTAAAACATAGATTGTAATATTTGAATGACACGTCTTTTCAAACTGGAGTGATAAGATGAAGAAATTTCCAAAGCTGCGTCAAAATTTGGTAAAGTTTTTTGCTACAATTTGTATATTTGTAATGGAGTGTCCTTGTATAATAATTTACACTTCCTTGTCTTGTGTTTCCCTGTCCTTATTGTAAGTTATATATATAATTAACAATTCATTTTGTATAAAAGTATTCATTTCCTAAAGCATAGATCTACGTGTACAGAATTTTTACGACATATGATTGCAGTCGTTACTGAAAACATCCGTTCGACTTTTCACGTTATTTATTATTTACATGATGTTTATCAGTTCCTTAATAAATACATACAATCCTCTACTGTAAATAAGACATAGCTTATCAGTTGTTTGGGACAAACGTGTAGAACTATTATCTAGGCATAATACACGCCTTAATTGTGACGTAAATCATATTCTTTCACAGACTAATTTTGTGGAAGATGTCAGTGATAGAGTCCAATCTCTACGGGGAAGAATTGCTGGGCATGTGGACAAACTCAAAGGAATGTCACCAGAAAAAGATATCCAGTCTAATTCCACACAAACCTCAAGCGAGAACCTGGAACAAATGCCTCAGGATGATAAGCTGAGCAGAGCAGATGAGATTGTCATTGATGAAAGTAATCCTGTGTTAAATTTAAGTGACACAAAATTGGCTGATGAAACACTGGAGGAAGTACTACAAATGCATAAAAATCCTCAGAGGGTGCGGCAATTTATACTGAACAAAAATAATTATATATACAAGGTCCCTTACCACATAGCAAGGTTTGATCAACTTCAAACACTGGAGATGAGTGATAACTATATCAAGGACATCCCTTGGTCAATAGTGTATTTAACCAAATTAGAAGTGCTGAACCTGTCTTGCAATTTAATTACTGCAATACCAAAGACAGTATGCTATCTACGCCACCTGAAAGAGCTTGACATTTCAGCCAACCGGCTATCTAATCTACCAACAGAATTACTGCAGCTGAGAAACTTGAAAAAACTAACCATCACTGACTGCATCCATTTGACATCTCCACCATTGTCTGAATGTTTGAAAGGATTGGATTATGTCTTCATGTTTTTGTATGATAGGCAGAAACGTTGTAGCTTGTGGGTGGATAGCAATACATGGCTCCCACATAATGATCTTGTGAAATCCTTGTACACTCTCTGTGTTGAGACCATACTGGTGTACAAAGTAGACTACCTGGAAGCTGTGACAATACCCAATCTTGTAAAGAAACGACTGGGGAAGGCTGAGGAGAAGAAACAGTACAACCTCAGTCTGGCCAAATGTAGTCAGTGTAAAGGGGTGTTCACTTGTAAAGACACATTCAGTGTACACATCTGTAATGTGAAATGTGGACCAGTTGGGGCAAACTAATAACATCGGGAGAATTTTATGTACTTTAGCGTGTGGACAATATTTTCTCACCAACAGCAAGGGTCTCTGCCTGCTTTTTATGACCATATAAATAACTTGTACTATTTTGACAAATGGTGGGGCTTGGGACTGTATCCCTCATCTGTTTGGTCTTGATTTAAATTGTGAACCTGAAGTTAGAAAAAAAGTTTTAGATTCCCATGATCCATGGTTTTCAGTGCAGAATTTTAGTATGCAGCATTCCATCCCCTTAATTTACCTATCATGATATGACATTCACAATCTGATATAAACAATATGAAACGTAAACCAATCAAAATGTATTAAAAATTATAGCTATAGTGAGCCCTGAATTTTTGGCTAGAACCATTAAAACCAAGCACTTCTAAGAAAACTTTGTCAGAGTTGCTACATCTTGTTCAAACTGGAGCAATATAACTAGGATTCCAAGTAACGGCAATTGAATTTATATTGGCGTATTTGTAACCAATATTACCACTGTCCAATATATTTTACAGTATCCAATTGTTAACATATATAGTTTACAAAACATGTAGGTAATATGTAAGTATTTGAAGAACAAGCTACTCCTTGCAAAATTGATTTGTAATGTATGGAGTCTGGATGAATCCTTGGATAAAAGGCTATTATATATTTATTGCAATGAGAACCATTATAGCTTACTTATGGCTTCTTTTTGAATCCGATTGTGACAAAAATTACATCAGTGTTTTATAAAAGACATATTTGCAGTTCACTGTTGCCTAAATATTTACTTTTTATGAAAATAAAACAACTTAAATATAACTCATCTAGGTCCTTGGGTTGAAATATTTACCTGACCAAATTTTCCCTAATTTTAATTTAAGACAGTTTGACAGAGGCCTCAGTGTCAAACAGTGAACAAAATTTAATTGCCTTACTGGCACTCCAATCTGTGACTAATGGTTTGAGACAGGCTTATGGCGACAAGATATGACCTTTGTTGCATAGTTTATATTTTCACATCCAAATTCTGCAGAAAGAAACAATTATGTACTGTTGACTATTTTATTTGTCGTAAAACAACATCTAGGAATTGTGCTATAATCTTAGCTCACCAAAGTGCATGTGTTTTACTTTAGAGTATCACTGAAGATATTTCGGAACATGTTACACTTAATAAATATAAAGAACATATAAACTTAATTGGTTAGAAAAAGAACTACATAAAAACTGTAACAAAACTAAATCTGGATGCAGAAAGCGCACTGGAAAAAAACCATAAACAAATTCAAATTCCAATGAGAGTCCGCCAAAAGTTCTTGGTCTGTGATAGTTTTCCCTCCATAAATTTCTGCCATTGGTTTAGAGGCCAATCATGTGATGTCATCTATTGCAAAAATGCTGACATGAAGTCATCAAAGCTGACCTTCCCGTCCCCGCCAGCATCCATTTGGCTGACCAACTCTTCAATTTGGTCATCTGTGACCTCATCTGCATATCCTGCCTGGATGTAATAACAATAGTGCCAAACATTTAAAAATCCGTATGTTGCATGAATTGTAATTTTCCAGTTATATCAGAAAACCTTTACGACATATATGTTATTATCAAATTAGCCCATACATTGGGAATAGAATGACAGTGTAACCCGAACCAAATGAAAAGAACAAGGAGTGATAAGGGAAAATAGCTTCTGGGTTACAAAATGGATTAATGTGAAAAAAATATATGTAAGATTTCATGTTCTACCTCTCCCCTACTTTCATGAATTACCATAAGACTTAGCCGATTACAAAAATCTGACAGCCAGAAACCATGTGATTTGTCACTAGTGGAAAATCATGCGGTAGTGATGGGCCTTCTGACCTGGTCTCAGCTGCTACAACTCTGCAATGAACTAGGAGAATCTTGTGGGGGTAATTTGCGAATTGGTACACTAATATTCTATTGGGACAATAAATTTGGGCAACCAGAAATGAGGTAGTTGTGACTGCCTCATGATTGAAAGGGTCGGTTGTGAATACGTGAAACAGGAATGCTCAGAAATCATTTTAAACCTGTTGAATATTAGCTTAAGCTCCTATGATCAGACAATTACACCCTTGACCTCCAACGGTGTAAAGATAAATGATACAACTAGTAATATTACATGAGGGCTGCATAATTAAGGCATCCAACAGGCAAACTCGCCACAGTGGATAAATTGTATTATTTACAGTGTATAGTCATTAGTATGAAGTAGCCTGACTTAATATAAATTGAAGATTCCTTTACCATTTAAAAAGAAAGTTTTCATCAGATTAAAAGGTATTCAAAGGAAAGAATGTTAATATAAAAAAAAAACTTTTGTCAGCAAATAAAGATTTATCTGTAAAACTTACTTACACAAGACCCAGGACATGTATTGTTGATTGTTTTGTCTTTAACCACAACTCTCAAAACATTCCATAAAAGTCTATAGAAATATGTATAGTTGAGAGAGAAATGCAGCACAAACTAACAAAGGTTCTGTGCTTTACCTCATCTGGAATGAAATGGCAACAACTAAGTTTACCATTTAAAACCCGGCTGGATTCAAATCTATGACTTTAAAAGTTGGGGGGCAAGATTGTTAACCACTATATGGCCATGCCCCAAATAGTAGTTAGGAAATGAAATGATATTTCTTCATTTCAGCCTACCTGTTTTACTAAAGTCTTGAGATCACTCTTTGTGATGTAACCAGATCCATCTTCATCTAGTGCCTCAAAGAGTTTACGAAGGGCTGCCTCACTGAAAAAAAGAGAAATATACATGATTTTTGAGTGATCATGAAAATGACGAATCATAATTGTATACAAAATCACCAAGAGAACATTTCAACAAACAGTAAAAGCCCTGGATAAACATTGTGATATAAAATACAAGGTAATAAAACTTTGTATTTTACATCCCATTCAACAGTCAGGGTCACACTGAAACAGATCCACATTTACCACTTGCGGGAGTCAACCCACCCAAAGGTGACAGCCAATGAGGTAGATGCCAAACGTGCCAACCCAGTCGACCACTGATCACCCAAGGTAATAAAAGCTGAACATTACATTCTCTAGAAACTCCATAACTGATAGACCATGGGGTGATTACAGAAATATGTATGCCTTTATCTTATTAAACTTATAACTTATTGCCCAGACAATAAGAAATAAAATTGTTTTATCATACTCTGTTAACCAATAATTAGCTTGACGCTATTTTGCACTTCATTTCAAACAATGGCAACCAATAAAATATCATATTCAGGTACTAGGGTACATCTGTCTGAAATGAATGCAGAATTGGAAAACAAATATTCAAGCAAAAGTGTAAATATATATTGAGTCAAAACAGAAACACTCTAAGTGAAAAGTTTTCTGACATAAAATAAAGCCAAAAAGATCCATATTATATGAAAGGCTAGTACAAGTGAAATAGACTGTTTTCTGAACTAAATTTTTAGTTGGACTTACATCCTTTTCTTTATTGGTCTTTTCTCTACTATATCCATATATTCATCAAAACTAAGGACCCCTTTACCATCTGGGTCAGCTTTTCGGAGAATTGCCTGAAAATGCAAAATATTATTTCAAGTAATAGAAAAATCTTACATTCTTTTTCTGAGGGGTCTTTTCTCCACAACTTTTAGAAACTCTTTCCACGAGACTGAACCGCTGTTATCAGCATCTGCCCTTGCTATCAAAGCCTGGAGGAAAGCCAAAAGCAATAATACGGGCACATTATGGTATTATATACTGAAATATTTAAGAATCTTGGGATGAAACTTAAAAATGGTACAACTGATCGAGTCTAAACAGTCACTGTAATGTATTAATATTTATCTATTTCTCACACAGAAGGTTAAAAATGTAAATATACGATGTACAGTATATGTACACCCACACACCATTGCTTATCAATCAGTATTCATTTCAGGTGACACACAGATCTTGGAAAATGGCATTTATTTCCTCAGGAGTATACTTGCTGTCGGTGATAAAGAAAGAATAATTATGTTACAACTATGACGTTCTCTTCAGTTTCTAAATTGCTACATAGTTGCTTAATATTTTTTTTCATATGTGCAATGTTATATTTATTCAAATTATATAATTATACATATGTAATGAATATAGGTGGTGATTTGCAAAAAAAAGGGTTTGTTAAATGCTGGAGAGAAACGCTGTAAGGTGAGAGCAGGAACGAACTCTGTAATCACAGTGTCAGAAAGAGTTAAGAAAACAAAACCAGGAAATATGATTCAGGGTGTAGAATTTCATACATTTGTTGAGAAGTGGACCTGAAAAAAAGCTATTCACAGTCATTAAGCAATTAGTATTTTTGTTAGCTTGCAAGTTATTGAAAGAGACATATAAATACTAATATCCAGGTTGGTAACTCTTTGCAAAATAGTCAATTGAAAAAGTGCCCAGTTATTGTGTATATTTAAATTATTTTCATAATATTAAGTTGTATGTATCAGGACTTTAGGAAAACTGTGATTGTCTCTCGTATATACTCAGTGATTAAGGCCATCTTTTGCCTTTGTAAAACATGAACAACCACCGTGTGGAGAGCCCCCATTGACAGTGTTGGTGGCTCTTCTGTCCTCTGATAAGAAGAGTAGCTAGGCCAAAGACTGAGCATCATTTCCTTATCAGAAATACCAACGAAATTTATCTCTGTGTGGGTGTCCTTTGACTAAAGTATCAACATGTAGTTGATGTGGGTGTATTTTGCTGGTAGCTCGTCCTGTGGTTATAATTAGTCTCTGTTACATTCTGTGTTCAATAAACGAAGTAGAAAATAAATTATTATCACATGCCAATCAATATATACTAAATTAATATCAACTAGAATTTTGCTTAAATTTGTTATAATTTTATCTTCGACAAAAATATTTAATATGCACTTCATTTGCCTCTATCACATACTATTTTTACATACTAGTTTATCCATTTTAAAACCACTTTAATCACATACTACTTGATGCATTTTAAAACATACTAAATACCGTCTAATAGATAATGATATGGTCACTATAAGTGGCCCTACATATTCCACAAGTCCTTCTCACTGGTCAGTTAAAAGAAACTGTGTTTTACCATGTCTTAAAGACGCAATTTCACACAAAATGTTGATGCATTTTAGTCATATTTCTTGGTGTTACTTTAAATGATTTATCTCAAAATGAACAGATTATTGATACACTTTCTTATTAAAACTATACTCTCATAATTATAAGCTTTGTGACTTACATCAATTTCAGCATCCTCCATGCGGTAGCCAGCATTAGCCAAAGCCTTTTTCATATCATCATGATCAATTGCTCCATCACCATCTTGATCCAAAGCATCAAAAATCTCCTTTGCAACAGCTTTTTCATCAGCGGTCAGTGGTTTTTCTGCCATCTTGTTTTAATTCTGAAAATTCTGTTAACTCTGAAAAAAGGTTGTATTGAATTTCTCCTGTTCCAGTGATTAACTCCTCTATGATACTGAGTGCATCAACAGTTTGGTGAATGTCTAATATTTGTTATCAGACATGCTCAAGTGTTGTGTCGACACTAGGATGTAGATAATCATACTAGGTTCTGTAATCTCTTTTGAGTGGTGAGCCAAAGTTTAAATGATAAGAGACTGGGAGTGACAGATTAAAATGGTAGAGATGTAAAGGCCTGGTACTTGGATGGCTTTTTAGTCATTGTGGATTGATGAGAATCAATGATTGCTTTGTATGAAAAGGATTGGTGTACCAATAAAGGCAATTTTCTCTACTGCTTTTTTTTGTTTTTACATGCAAACTTGTCAGAGGGAAAAGTGGACCCGAGTACTTCCTGCGTAAAAACACATTTCTGCATTTTAGACTACTTTTGATTTTGTTTTAAATTAAAAATTTCGTGCTCGTTGGTGTATTTATTATTATACCATTTTAAGCAGAATTATTTGTTAGATATGTATGATACTATGTTAAGGCACTCAACGCCAAAGGGGTATTAAGCAGAGTTGTAATCTATTACAGCCAATATATTACTATTACATTTGAAAATATTCAATCTATTACTATTACTATTACATTTGAAAATTTTAAATCTATTACTATTACTTTGGCATCTATTACTTCTATTACTTTCTATTACATTCTATTACAATTTGGCACAAACTTGAAAGGTAATTTTAACACAGAAATAAAACTGACAGGATACTTTATACATCTAACTTTATTGAAAATGCTTCAGATTATGCCATACAAGGATAAAATATCACAAATATATCACTTGGTATATTTACAATTAAATAAATAGATCCCATATTTATTCTATTTAAGAATGACCTGACTACTTGGAGAATTTATGAGAATTCTATACGAAGCCACTTAAATTTTGTAATGAGAAGTATATTTCTGTCAAATTCTGTGAAAAGCTTTTGAAATGCTGAAAAATATGTTATTATTAGTAAATATTATCTGGGGAATATACACTGTTAAAACGCTCTCCTATAAGACATTTAGGAGAATCCTGATATTTATTTCATTTTGAATATATTGATATATAAATTAAAGTCTGAAACATATTAAATATACAAAAGAAGATATTAATTACTTTTGTGTTCTATTGTGTTAAAGAGATGGACCTATCAGTATAATACTGAAAATGCAGTCCGAATACTTACCATGGACTCAATGAGACTTACCACAGTCGCTTGGCTCTACACCTGTTATTAATAAAAACATGGTACTTAAGTATTGGCCTGAACTTTAAAGTCAAAATTTTTAGTCATAAATCCAGTAAAGAGTGTAAATAACACTATGGATATTGCACCTTAGACTAAAAACACCATTAGACTTTTGGTCAACATATAAAAAACCCAAGATCCATAGGTGACACACAGTGGACTGTTATTCATTATTTATCCATAAAGAATAAAAGAATAATATGTACCACTAATATATCCCATTTAAAAAAGAATAAACTCTAAAATAATAAAGAATTGAGAGTTTATATACACTTACTGCACATCTAGAACATCAAATCTAGACATTTACTAATCAATAGGTCACTAAGTGCAAACTGCACCAAAAAGCAGTGCTGCACCTGCGCCTGCACCGGTGCAATGCACAGGTGCAATTGCACCATTGAAAAGTACTTCAGGGATAGGACTTAGGGAAATCTCCAGCCTCTGATGAGACAACTCACCTGATTGTCGAAATACAGTTGTGTGTTAATAAACATAACAGTATAAGGCCACAAACACTTTACAAGTGAACTAGTAGTAGTGACTGGACACATATATACCTGTGTTTTGAATATACACTGTTATCAAACAATTCTCATATTTATTCACTTTATGATGATGAGAAATACTTGATGAGCAGTGTTTGCAAAAGGAAACTCTGCATTCAAAGAACCCTTTTTCAAATTCTTTGCTTGCAGAGCCCACTTCAAAATGATTAAAAAATGTCATTTATGTTTGAAAATAATAACTCCGGTAATTTAATGTAAATCAGTGAAACAGCTAACACATGCCACAATGCTGCCCTTATTATACACAATAGTGACCTGTGTGATTGCCTTTCATGTGTCACAGTTTCTCCTTACTCAGGAACATTTAGTTAATCCTTCCAAAGGTTAAATTGGCCTCTTTAAGCCTTTAATAATACCACCTCAAAGACAGTTGTTTTAGAACACTCAATCAAAGGGGGACAATTAAAGGTCCCTTGATATTTCAAAGTTATTTATTTCAACATTTGTGTGGTTTATTTAGTATTCTTTGATGAATATCAATACGTTACATATTGTTTATTTGAAATGTTTATGTGTGAAAGTTTAAAATGAATTTGACTTATGAGTGCTACAAAATTAATTCATTATTGTTTTGAAGTTTATTTAAAGTGATGGTTTTATGACAATTAATTCATTATTGTATCAAAGTCCATTTAAAGGATTTATTTATATGAAAACTAATTCATTACAGAATTAAAGTCCATGTTAAGGGATTATTTTTCTGCAACCTCCTTCTGAAAAATAACAAAGGGTAAATTGTAATAGAAAAATAATAGAAAGTAATAGATGTAATAGATAGAATTTTAATCTATTACTATTACTATTACATTTGAAAAATTTCAATCTATTACTATTACATCGAAATTGACTCCAATCTATTACATCGAAATTGACTCCAATCTATTACTTTTCTATTACTTCTATTACTTTGTTTACAAGTCTGGTATTAAGTGTTTTGGATATATTAAAAATATTTTTAAAAGTTTCTACATATAAATTCAAATTTGTGACTAGCTGGAAACTGTACACATAATTTCTTTTCTTTTCTTTTTTTGTGTGTGCTGAGAGATTCGTTGAGAAATGAATATTTTGTGAGGCAATTTTAATTATGATCGAGAGTTCTAAAACTAAAAATTTTACATTAAGATGCAGATCGATTATGAAAGATTTTTAATAAAAGTCAAAACAGATTCACATCATTCCCCAAAATATAAAAATAGCAAGCTACATTGATGGTTGGATATATTTAGAATGAATTGTATTTTAATACCAATCAGAGTCTCTTTTTCCCTCTAAAGTCATAGGTATGTCGACATACAGTCCTGATATAGAAAGTTGCACGTGGGTGTATTTTACTGAAGAATCATATCTGACTTGTATGCCCTTCATGATACTGTCTCATTGATAAACAATATGGTAAATCTGCAGTGAAACTCAAATAGGGGTGAGAAAATAAAAGCAGTCCTTCTAGTCATACAGTTGCTTCTATTTCTGTAAAAATGAGGCTTATCCATATATGGCCTAATTCTGAACTGAACATCTGAATTTCTGCAATAACTTTGGAGTATACAAGTTACCCAGCAGGCACGCAACTTTGAAATCTGGTTGAATCCAACGTAGAAATCTGGTTGAAATACGTGTAGATTTTGCAAACCGTTTTTAGTTGGATCCAACTGGTGAAATCACGTTGAATCCAACATTGAAATCAGGTTGAATTCAATGGGTGACATCTGGTTGAAATACGCGTAGATTTTGCAAACTCTTTTTGGTTGGATCCAACCAGTGAAATCATGTTGAAACCGACATTGAAATCAGGTTGAATTGAATGGGTGAAATTTGGTTGAAATATGTGTAGATTTTGCAAACTGTTTTTGGTTGAATCCAATGTATGAAATAGGGTTGAATTCAATTGGTGAAATCAGGTTGTTTACACTGTCTTCTTTATTTGAATCATTGTAGCTTCTGTGTCATAATTATAGCTTCTTAATAATATTATACAATAACTATCCATATACATATTTTATAATTTGGATACAACTTCACAGCAATTAATTCTTTCCAAGATGACATGTTTTTATAAATCTTTTTATATTCAATATTCTATTTCTGATGACATTGTAATGACACATAATTTTGCATCAGCTTTCAAATATAATTGTTCAAGATATGTAAATCCATATTTTCCAACTAGATATCCATTTTTTGTTATTAATAGAACTAGTATTATTCAATGTCTTTCTTTTGTGAAAATTTAAAATAAATTTATATTTTTTTTCTTCATAAAAAAACAAACAATTGTGACATTTTTTATATCTTCAGTATTTTATCACATCAGTTTCTTTTAAATGTTTTATTAAGTTGGCTATAATTATAAAGAAGCTATAATCATCTAGTAAAGCCACAATACTCAGTTCAGATGCTTGTGTCTCATACAACTTTGTCATTATAAACTGAAAAAAACCCCACAAAAATAGCCACATTTGTAGAATTCCACCCATTACTTCCCACCTTAATTAGTTGTCAGTTCTGACTAAAAAAAAACAGACCTAAAGAAGTAAACAGCATGCATGCAATTGAACAAGAGTAAACCCCACCTCCACCCCTGATGTGTTATCTAATTACTTTTAGTCACAGGCCTAATGGTCTGTGTAGCAGGGTACAGATAAGAAAAAACAGGAACCCCCATGACCTCACTGCTGTGTGATAAAATGTTATAGCTTAGGTTCTCTGTATAGAGAAGTTTTCAGTGTAAACTTGTCAACTGAAAACTATTTATTTGAGCATAGGAGCATTTGAGAAACAAATTCAAATTACTAAGTTTTGATGAATAAGTTTGAATTTATCTTTTTTTATTTAAGATAAGTTTGACTTCAAAAGTTTTTTTTAATTATCAGGAATCACATTTATCAAAATATAATTATAAATTATAAAAATTATATTTGGGTGCATCAGTTTTATTGTAGCTATAAATTAATAAGGAGAATAGATAAAAATGTACAAGTACATGCACACATAATCTTTATCATCTTTATAATCTTAAGTTTAAAAATTAGTCTTTGCTTTACAAATACGTACATATTCAAAAACTATTGCAATAATATTGCTTTCAAAAAGTTAGACTTAATCACTATAACTCCCTCTAGAAAAAAAATTTTCAATCGAAGATCACTATTCATTTTCCAACATTCAACCTGTTTTCTGTTCAATAACATGACTAAGATTTCCTGTGGGAAAACCTTATTTGATTTAGTGTTGATTTTTTATGAAGTATTACCACTTTTGCCAGTCAGAAATCCAGCTTTGAAATAGTGTCAGTGTCAATTTTTCAACCAAAAATCACCATGATTTCTAGTCAGAATATCACTATTTTTTCATGTCAGAAAACTAACTTAGCTTTAGTAGTTGACAATATGGATTTCAACATCAGGACCTGTTTTTAACTCTAAATCAATGACATATCAAGGCGTGTGCCTGCTGGGTGCCTGCTGGGTTTCTTATCAGTGTAGAATCTAAATCATGCCTGTACTATTATTTTTAAAGGCTATCTGTCATAATATTACATATATGTGTTGTTTAATATTAACTTTAAGAAACCAAGTAAAGTTATATTCATGTCATAAATTATTAAATATTTTCCAAACTTTCAAAATTTTAAATACTCTTTGGTGTCATTTATTATGATATCATCAAATCCAGCAGACGCAGACCTTTGAAACCATGTTGAATTAGTACTGAAAATTGATCCTGATGTTGATGTACACTTTCTCAACACTATATCTAAGTTAGTTTGTTTTCCAACATGAAAAAGTAGTCATATTTTAGACATGAAATCCTGGTGATTTAGTGTTGAAAGTTGATCCTGACATATTTTCAACACTCAATCTAAGTTAGATTTCTGACAAGCAATATTATACATGTTTCACAAGAATCATCAATGCTGCTAAATTGCTAAATCTTGTTTAGATTTCCAACATTAAACTGTAGTTATGTTTTAGACTAGAAATCCTGGTGAGATAGGGTTGAAAATTGATCTGAAAATTGATGTATACTTTTTCAACAATAAATCCAAGTTTGAATTTTGACAGAAAAAAAGAAGTTATATTTTGGAACAAAAACATTGCATTTGAGAAAATATATACATGAGTATGTTAATTGTGTACTTTCCCCAATAGTGGTGAGCTTTTTTTAAAGAAAAAAAACTTGATATAGCTAGATAAGTTTGATTCATCCTTCTTAGTTTTGACATTGTCCTTTTTTTAAGTTGAGCACTTTACCTCAAGGAATACTGTTTATTAGTTAGTAAGTTAATTACTCTATCTATTTACAATATATTTACAAAATATTTGGGTATAAAATTATCATAAAATTTCTTTATATCAACCACACATTAGGAAGTGTTAACTCTTTCTCACTAGCATGATGTAGGCTTGTCTCGCTATATAGGTCTACTCTTTTGTGGTCAAAACTGAAACCAAATTAAGCTGGGGCAGCAATATTGTGTGAAGTTATACACATTTAGCTTGGTTGTGTTTTTTTTTCAAACTACATTCAAACAATGAATATTTTGAGATGCAGAAAAAAATTGCGATTTTACTTGAGAGTTTCTTTTAAATTGCAATGTCTATTTTTAATATGACATTTAACAAATTTGACTGGATAAAACAGGCACAGAAAATGTCACTTCAGAAATATTTAATTTGTTTAAAAATATTACCCAGACTTCAGCAGATTATTAAATTTGGATTATCCTATTATATAAAGATAAAATAATGGATGTCTAGGTGGAAAATACAAGAGATGATAATATATAACCCTACATTGAGTGATGAAATTGGATTGCAAGCAATATTATGAACAGATATTATGATGACATATTATTACTAATGAGAATTCAGCTAGCCTCATGAGAACCAATAGTTTGAGCTACTAAATGAGAAATAAAAAATATAAATGCCATGATTCCGTAAAAATCTATGTTGGAGTAACATAGGTTAAAACATTGGATCTAACTAAGGGTGATTTGCAAATTCAAGACATACTTCAACATTATTTCAACTATTGGATTAAACCTGATATCACCGGTTCCATGGATCAAATAAAAATTGGTTTGCAAAATCTACATGTATTTCAATCACATTTCCCCCATTGATTTCAACATGATTTCACTGGTTGGATCCAACTAAAATGTTTTACAATATCTACATGTATTTCAACCAGATTTCACCCTTATATTCAACTTGATTTCACCTGTTGATTTCAACATGATTGCAACCATTGGATCCAACTAAAAACGATTTTCAAAATCTACACTTATTTCACCCATTGATTTCAACATGATTTCACACGTTGGATCCAACAAAAAACAGTTTGCAAAGTATACATGTATTTAAACCAGATTTTACTGGTGTGTGATGTTCTCTAAATATGAACCTCTACAGATTTATAAAAGTTATACCACTGTTGCCAGGGAGTGGCTAGGGAGGCCTGACTGGTAGAGGGGTTTACAAGTGTGGGATTTAGTGACTTAGGCTTCTCTTCAATGGTCATGCATTTGAATTTCCTCTTGGCAAAATATGAAATTCACATAGGGTCTGTCTTGACATTATTTTAACTACTGACAAGGACATAAAACACAAATCTTGACATGCACTGGCCAGAACATAAAGAAAATTGAAATGTGCTTGTTTTACAGTGTTAAAGACAACAAGATAATTACATTTAACCTGCAGAATTTAATAGCCCAAACCCATTTAGTCAACTTAAATTTAGCATTTGTGTTCCAATCATAGCTGATCCTATGCTAATTTTGGAAATTTTCATCTTACGAAATTTTTGGCGCGGAGTGCTATATTAAATGGTACACCGAAACGATAGCGTTAGAAAATATTTTGAAACCGTACACGATATTAAACTTTGAACAAAGACAAAATTTAGTTTTGAAATTTCCATGATTTGTCGGTTGTTTAGAATCGATAAACACAGAAATAATGAGTACAACAACAGCCCCTATTGGGAGAAGGTTTGAAGTTTTTACATGCAGTTGAATACAAGTGAAATTGCAAAATTTGTGAGCGATAATATAACTTATTCGTGTCAATACTGGCGGCTCACAAGTAAAAGTAGACGTGGTAACCGCGGCGATCGACCCTATCGGGATCTAACGCCGTGGTTCCTCCCCATTTAAAAGTAGAGATTTTAAAATATTTACAACCTAGACATTCATTGGCTTGCTAAGTGCATTAAAATCGAAATATATTCAACAAACAACAATACTTCGTACTTAACTCACATTAAATATCCACTTATTTCAGTATAACACCTTATATTACCTTGTTTTTATTCTCTGTCCGCCATATTGTTTACCATAACTGAAATAATTGATTCATATTTATAGCCGTTAATATGAACCTTTGTAGTCACCCCACACATAAAATCTTACTGCAACTCGGAGAAAATTTGTAAAAAGTTCAGAGGCAAATAGTGTAATGTAAAAATTATTTTCTTTCAAAAGCATAACACACTAACACTAGTGCTGATAAAGAACTTTGTTAGAAACAAAATATTACAGAAATGATTCCTCATCACATTCATATGCTAATGCAGACCATAATATTATTAATTTTTTTTTTTTTGCATTGAAGTAATATTAAACACTAAAAAAATTAGTTTTGAAGCCAAATACAACTCCAAAAATATTTTAAATATTTGCATCAGCAATCCTGACAAGAGGGTTGCATTGGTAACATTGCAGGGAAACTCAAAATATTTTTACAAGCAATTCAAAAATATTTAAACAACTTTAACATATTAAATACAAAAATCTAAATAGATGCAAAAAATCAAATGACACTTAAATCCAATATAAAATCTCCCTGGTCAAGGATGGACTGGTCATTGTTTCCCACAAAATAAACACAATTTCATTAAATTTGAATTAAAATTATTTTTCATTGCATTTTTAGTATCGATACGTCATTTCACATTTTAATTCTTATATCTAAATACTACAGTTATTGTTTGATGAATTACCAAAGCTTCAAATCTTCATATGTATCATATCATATAACTACAAACCTAATACAAAAAAATATGAAACTTTGCGTTTGTAGTTCAAACAGTGTTGATTGTGTCAAAAATTTATTAAAAAATTCCAACACAAGTAACTCTACCTTCAAACACAAAAACTCTTGAAAGTGGGAATCAGAGAAATCCGAGGTTTAGCAGATACCACATATCAACGGCAATAAATTCAAACCAATCAGAATTTCAACATGGAGGATGAAAACTATAAACATTGTTGTTAAAAGTCATTATGTTATATTATACACGTGAAATAGCATTATTGGATTAATAATTTAAATATTATTACAATATTTTACTTGTGTTATCGTTTCACGTACAGTTCTGATGGTGAGTAAGCTAATATTTTAAAATCTCTACTTTTAAATGGGGAGGAACCACGGCGTTAGATCCCGATAGGGTCGATCGCCGCAGTTACCACGTCTAAAGTAAAAGCCCAAGTTTTTACAAAATTGCAGTGGCTTACAGCCAACCGAATTGTTATGGTCATTGCAGAGATTTCAGACACCCCTAAAACTGCATACTATCTATTTAGTTTGGACAAATGATTTAGGCAGTATGTCAGTTGCACCAGTAATCATGCTACTTAATAAAAAATATAATAATAATAATATAATAATAATAATAATAAATAAATAATAGTTTATTTCAAAGCCAATTACATCACATTACAAAAGTTGATAACTTTATCTAAGAACATGTAAATAAGATTAAAGTTACAAATATTATGATTTTACAAAATTATTATACATGTATGTTTTTATTTCAACAATTAGCTTTAGTATGAAAAGGAGGAGGCTGAAGCAAAAGCTTGTATATTCGCCACCCCCCAACTTCCAGTTATTAAATAATTCTACATTTTATTTCCACCACATATTTTTTTTAATAAATTGTATTATATTATTATGATAAACATTTATTTTACAGTACAAACAAACAAGCTCACATTATGGAATTAAAAGTATTATAGGAAACAATATATGACATTGATCTTAGTTTATCGTATTTTTTAGATTTCAAGATCATTGATCTTAGTTTATCAGATTGTAAATTTAAGTAATTAACCATAATATTAGATAAAGTAGAAACTGAGTGTAATTTAATAGTTGTTCACATATGTAAGTTTTAACATTTTTTTAAATTTTATCAATGAACCGCTGGTTTTCATCTTCTCATCAAGTTTGTTCCATAATCTTACTCCAATACTTGACAAACAGTTGTACTTAATTTTTGATTTAGAGAAATTGACTTTAAAATTATACAATCGTCTGGTATTATATACATTGTCAGTTTTACTCTGAAATAGACATTGCAAGCTTTTAGGCAAATTAACATTCCAGGCTTTAAACATTAAGATTAGTATTTTAAACTCCACTAAGTCCATAAACTTGAGAATGTTGAGTTCATTAAAGAAGGAACTTGTATGATCTCTACTTCTTAAATTACAAATTACTCTTACTGCATGTTTTTGAGCCTTTATAATTGGCAAAAGATATGTTTTACTACAATTACCCCATAATTCGACACAATAATACAGGTGTGACTGAAAGATACTACAATATAATTTAAGCAAGGCTTCTTTATGCAATATTGGTTTAACTTTTTTAAGAACTGCTAAATTTCTATATAATTTATTTTTTATATTTACAGTTTGTGGTTTCCAAGACAATTCTGAATCAATTAACACTCCTAAAAATTTTGTTACATATACTCTTTCTATTTTAAAATCATTAATGTATATATTACAATCGGTTTTCAAATGTTTCTTACCAAATACCATAAAGTTGGTTTTACTAATATTCAAAGACAATTTGTTGGCTGCAAACCAAGTGTGAAACTTATTTAATTCAATTGAAACTGTTTTACATAAATCTTTTATATTATCAGCAGTACAAAAAAATATTGGTATCATCTGCAAATATAATCAGATCCGTTACTTTTGAAATATTACACATATCATTAATATACAGGATAAATAACTTTGGGCCCAGTATTGAGCCTTGCGGTACACCACATATAACATCTTGTAATTCTGATTTTATACCATTAAAGTTAACAAACTGCTTACGGTTTAATAAGTATGATTTTAACCAATTACTTGCTATACCTCTTACACCATAATGACCAAGTTTCTTTATTAGTAATGAGTGATCTATAGTATCAAACGCCTTTTTTAAATCTATGAATACACCTAAGGTAATCTTTTTGTTATCTGTTGCACTATCAATAAAGTATGTGATAAAACAAGTTTACATTAAGTTCTCCACAACTATAAAATACTTCAGGCATTATTTATGCTGAATTATGAAGAACATGTCCTCAAAAATGCTAAAAAATATTTGTTGCATTCATTTAATTTTGAATGTCACAGGTTATACATCACAGGGTTACTGACCCAGTTTTCATGCTATCTGTTGGTTATTTCAGAAACTTTAAAAATTATATAATTTTTGCACAATACTATACAAAAACAAAGACATAACTGTTGAACTCAACGCAATAAACTTTCCAATAGTGTTTTAATTGTAAAAACTGGTTATGTATTGACAGATTTACAAGTAATTAAAGATAAACAAAATTTCACATTGCATGGATAAAAATTTATTTTCAAACAAACCATTGCAGGAACCCAAAATAAGGACTAAAAGAGTTTGACAGGTGATATCCAAGTACCTATTTTAACTACAGAAATGATAAATGTATCGTTTTAAAGAAAAATTACAGTAGATTATGTCAGTTTTATTTGAAGAAAGTTCATTTTATATTGGCTGAGATATTGTTAAATATGCTGCAAACACACGAAAACTAGTGCTAGCACGAAAACTGGACCATCGACCATAAATGTTCCTGTTGGGGTTACGGCAAAGCTTTGCTACCATATATTACTGTATCAATTACTGCCACAAATGAATAAAATGTTCATATTTTTGCAATGATCACAGATCTTTAAAGTGTTTTTGTTTGCATTTACTAGTGTTGTGAACGGTAAACTGGCATACCGCATTTTGTTTCGTTAAGGTAGAAATGACGAAATCCTCAAAGAATATTTAAGTGCTGGTTATTGAAAATGTCATTGTGTTAGGCTTTATACTGGTTAATACTTCATCAAAACAATAAAGAACATATAAATTTGAGGAAATGTTTTTGAGAAGATATAGCTCGTGTACGCTTGCATATAATTTTCCACCATGGCAGTGCATACTTTTGAAATCCAGAATTTATTTGGTTTTTATTTTCACAACCAGTCTAACCGCTAGCATTTGCTCATTTCAGGTCAGAAAATCTGTTACTTATTTTCTACTGCCTTGCTCACAATTATTGTCAGGTACAACTGTGTTGCAAACTCAGGACGGTTTTATAGCAAACAGTACAAATACACAAAAACAAAGAATAGAATATTTATTTACCTTGATCTTGGTCATATGTAAAGAGCAGTAATTGATAAACAATCACAGAAAACTTACCTCCTTGTGCACTGAAGAACAATAAACATTCTTTCTGGGAAATCAATTTCTATTTTTAACTCGGGACACTGTTAGAAGAAATACTATTTGCCAACTTCTTTCACTACCGTAAAATAGTTAAAATAAGTGTTACTTTAGAGGATAACTTTCAATGTCTTCATATTGAAAGGAACAAGAACATCTTTTTAAAACACAATTTTTATTTTTTAAATGCAGTTAGCACAGTTTATAAACACATAACAAAGTAAAAATAAGCTTTATAGGTAGTAAGGTAATATTTTGTTCATCCAACAAAACATATATACTTTGAAGAATAAATTTCTATGTCTTCAAACTGAAGGGAACAAGAATATTTTTTAAAACAAACTTTTATTTTATTAATGCAGTTAGAACAGTTTATGAAGATATAACAAAATTTAAATGAGTGGTGGCATTGTAAATGCAATGAAAGCTAATGAATAACTTTAAAATGAAGAAGTCCTGCAAACTGTACAATTTGAAAGTCACATTTTCATTGTTCATGGCATCTTGAACAGAACCATGGTCTGCCATTCTCGGTAGTGAGTGGAATCGCCTCAATTTTCGCGGTCGATTATTCGTCCAATTTTCCGACCGATGATCGACCCTTAATCGACTTTTTTACTCCACTGTAAGAAAATATATTATGAAAGACTTTCCGGGATGAAGTATTTGTCAATCCGTAAGAATAACGGTGTTTCCGACATTTAGAACCTACCAAAAGCACTCACTTCCGGTAAATATGGCGGTAGACATAAACAAACCCAAATTCGTGACAAATCTCATTATTTATCAAAGGAAAGTTAAGGAAATAGCTTAAAATATAAAAAAACACGTGGATATTGAGACACATAAGGAAGGGTAAGATTTAATCGATTTCTAGAAGTTGTCAGTGACCGAACGCGATTGTACCATAACGCAGACGATTAATCGAACGTTGGTCTAATCGTCCCATCACTAATTCTCGGTATGAATACTGAGCTCAGTTTGATCTGGTGGACTTGAACAGGTTGGATGATATTAACCCAAGCACACTTGACACTGTGCAGCCTCTAAGTTTGAAACATTGCAAAAGCATACACAACAAACTGGCATGTCTGGGCATGCTGGACACTGGAAAGAATCAGTTTCAATGATTAATAAGTCAACAAGTGGAAGATCGGGTACAGAGTGACGATGCCATGATCTTTGACATGTAGAGCTATTATACCACTGAATGTTCAATGATGCATCTTCAGCATGATTACGGGCAATCCTGCATTTGGCACAAATGTCAGTCCTGTGCAGAATAATTGACTTGTGTTAAATTTATTTATAAGTACACATACACAGTCCCATATTTATAAGTTCATATAAAACACCCATATATTTAATTTTCTCATTCACATGTGTACCACAAATAGTGAGAGGAGATATTGTGAAGGCTTACTTTGGTTGAGCGTTCGCTACGCCGCGAGAGATTTTCGGTGTTAATGCTCTAAGAGGAAAACGACAGCAGCTAGGTTCACCAAATTTGCAGGATATCTTCATTGGGGGGTAAGCTTCTCTGAGAAGGAAAATAGCCACATTCTGAAAAACAAGATGGCCGCCACGGACATTTCTTCGAAAATAATCCACATATTTCTACTGGCTGTTTTCTCATAGGTAGAAGGTTGAATCTCTTCATAGGTGATATGTATAACAGGTATACATGTCCTCTACAACCTTGCACACATTTGACCTTGAAGCTCTTAATTCAAGGTTATCCACAGAGTGCCGAATTAACCCACATAGCGGACTTTATAAGTGCCTATATCTCCCTTATTATTGGTCCTAGAGGTTTGCAATGTGAAACCAACCTATAGGAAATCATGTGCTGCGAATCTTCTGATGTTGTCAGAATTGACCTTGGACCCCTCCTTCAAGGTCAAACGAGAATAGCCAAACTTAAAAGTGCTTATAACTCGCTTATTATTGATCCTAGAGGTTTGGGATGGTAAACCAACATATAGGAAATCATGGGCTGAGAATCTTGTGGCGTGGTCGGATTTGACCTTGGGCCCCTCCTTCAAGGTCAAACGAGGATAGCCAAAGCTAAAAGTGCTTATAACTCGCTTATTATTGGTCCTACAGGTTTGGGATGGTAAACCAACATATAGGAAATGATGGGCTGGGAATCTTCGGGTGTGGTCGGATTTGACCTTGGGCCCCTCCTTCAAGGTTAAACGAGGATAGCCAAAGTTAAAAGTGCTTATAACTCGCTTATTATTGGTCCTAGAGGTTTGGGATGGTAAACCAACAGATAGGAAATCATGGGCTGGGAATCTTTCTGTGTGGTCGGATTTGACCTTGGGCCCCTCCTTCAAGGTCAAACGAGGATAGCCAAAGTTAAAAGTGCTTATAACTCGCTTATTATTGGTCCTACAGGTTTGGGATGGTAAACCAACATATAGGAAATCATGGGCTGGGAATCTTTCGGTGTGGTCGGATTTGACCTTGGGCCCCTCCTTCAAGGTCAAACGAGGACAGCTAAACTTAAAACTGCTTATAACTCTCTTATTATTTGTCCTACAGGTTTGGGATGATATCTTCATTGGGGGGTAAGCTTCTCTGAGAAGGAAAATAGCCACATTCTGAAAAACAAGATGGCCGCCACGGGCATTTCTTTAAAAATAATCCACATATTTCTACTGGCTGTTTTCTCATAGGTAGAAGGTTGAATCTCTTCATAGGTGATATGTATAACAGATATACATGTCCTCTACAACCTTGCACACATTTGACCTTGAAGCTCTTAATTCAAGGTTATCCACAGAGTGCCGAATTAACCCACATAGCGGACTTTATAAGTGCCTTTATCTCCCTTATTATTGCTTATAACTCGCGCTTCTGGCGTGGTCGGATTTGACCTTGGACCCCTCCTTCAAGGTCAAACAAGAATAGCCAAACTTAAAAGTGCTTATAACTCGCTTATTATTGATCCTAGAGGTTTGGGATGGTAAACCAACATATAGGAAATCATGGGCTGAGAATCTTGTGGCGTGGTCGGATTTGACCTTGGGCCCCTCCTTCAAGGTCAAACGAGGATAGCCAAAGCTAAAAGTGCTTATAACTCGCTTATTATTGGTCCTACAGGTTTGGGATGGTAAACCAACATATAGGAAATGATGGGCTGGGAATCTTCTGGTGTGGTCGGATTTGACCTTGGGCCCCTCCTTCAAGGTCAAACGAGGATAGCCAAAGTTAAAAGTGCTTATAACTCGCTTATTATTGGTCCTAGAGGTTTGGGATGGTAAACCAACAGATAGGAAATCATGGGCTGGGAATCTTTCTGTGTGGTCGGATTTGACCTTGGGCCCCCTCCTTCAAGGTCAAACGAGGATAGCCAAAGTTAAAAGTGCTTATAACTCGCTTATTATTGGTCCTACAGGTTTGGGATGGTAAACCAACATATAGGAAATCATGGGCTGGGAATCTTTCGGTGTGGTCGGATTTGACCTTGGGCCCCTCCTTCAAGGTCAAACGAGGACAGCTAAACTTAAAACTGCTTATAACTCTCTTATTATTTGTCCTACAGGTTTGGGATGATATCTTCATTGGGGGGTAAGCTTCTCTGAGAAGGAAAATAGCCACATTCTGAAAAACAAGATGGCCGCCACGGGCATTTCTTTGAAAATAATCCACATATTTCTACTGGCTGTTTTCTCATAGGTAGAAGGTTGAATCTCTTCATAGGTGATATGTATAACAGATATACATGTCCTCTACAACCTTGCACACATTTGACCTTGAAGCTCTTAATTCAAGGTTATCCACAGAGTGCCGAATTAACCCACATAGCGGACTTTATAAGTGCCTATATCTCCCTTATTATTGCTTATAACTCGCGCTTCTGGCGTGGTCGGATTTGACCTTGGACCCCTCCTTCAAGGTCAAACGAGAATAGCCAAACTTAAAAGTGCTTATAACTCGCTTATTATTTATCCTAGAGGTTTGGGATGGTAAACCAACATATAGGAAATCATGGGCTGAGAATCTTGTGGCGTGGTCGGATTTGACCTTGGGCCCCTCCTTCAAGGTCAAATGAGGATAGCCAAAGCTAAAAGTGCTTATAACTCGCTTATTATTGGTCCTACAGGTTTGGGATGGTAAACCAACATATAGGAAATGATGGGCTGGGAATCTTCTGGTGTGGTCGGATTTGACCTTGGGCCCCTCCTTCAAGGTCAAACGAGGATAGCCAAAGTTAAAAGTGCTTATAACTCGCTTATTATTGGTCCTAGAGGTTTGGGATGGTAAACCAACAGATAGGAAATCATGGGCTGGGAATCTTTCTGTGTGGTCAGATTTGACCTTGGGCCCCCTCCTTCAAGGTCAAACGAGGATAGCCAAAGTTAAAAGTGCTTATAACTCGCTTATTATTGGTCCTACAGGTTTGGGATGGTAAACCAACATATAGGAAATCATGGGCTGGGAATCTTTCGGTGTGGTCGGATTTGACCTTGGGCCCCTCCTTCAAGGTCAAACGAGGACAGCTAAACTTAAAACTGCTTATAACTCTCTTATTATTTGTCCTACAGGTTTGGGATGATATCTTCATTGGGGGGTAAGCTTCTCTGAGAAGGAAAATAGCCACATTCTGAAAAACAAGATGGCCGCCACGGACATTTCTTTGAAAATAATCCACATATTTCTACTGGCTGTTTTCTCATAGGTAGAAGGTTGAATCTCTTCATTGGTGATATGTATAACAGATATACATGTCCTCTACAACCTTGCACACATTTGACCTTGAAGCTCTTAATTCAAGGTTATCCATGGAGTGCCGAAGTAGCCCACATAGCGGACTATGTTAAAAGTGCTTATAACTCGCTTATTATTGGTCCTAGAGGTTTGGAATGGTAAACCAACAGATAGGAAATCATGGGCTGGGAATCTTCTGGTGTGGTCGGATTTGACCTTGGACCCCTCCTTCAAGGTCAAACGAGGATAACCAAAGTTAAAAGTGCTTATAACTCGATTATTATTCGTCCTAGAGGTTTGGGATGGTAAACCAACAGATAGGAAATCATGGGCTGGGAATCTTTCTGTGTGGTTGGATTTGACCTTGGGCCCCCTCCTTCAAGGTCAAACGAGGATAGCCAAAGTTAAAAGTGCTTATAACTCGCTTATTATTGATCCTAGAGGTTTGGGATGGTAAACCAACATATAGGAAATCATGGGCTGGGAATCTTTCTGTGTGGTCGGATTTGACCTTGGGTCCCTCCTTCAAGGTCAAACGAGGACAGCCAAACTTAAAACTGCTTATAACTCTCTTATTATTTGTCCTACAGGTTTGGGATGGTAAACCAACATATAGGAAATGATGGGCTGGGAATCTTCTGGTGTGGTCGGATTTGACCTTGGGCCCCTCCTTCAAGGTCAAATGAGGACAGCCAAAGTTAAAAGTGCTTATAACTCGCTTATTATTGGTCCTAGAGGTTTGGGATGGTAAACCAACCTATAGAAAATCATGGGCTGGGAATCTCCTGGCGTGGTCGGATTTGACCTTGGGCCCCTTCTTCAAGGTCAAATGAGGATAGTCAAAGTTAAAAGTGCTTATAACTCGCTTATTATTGATCCTAGAAGTTTACAGTACGAAACCAACTCATACGAAATCTTGGGCTAGGAATTTTCTGATGTTAGATTTGACCTTGGGCACCTCCTTCAAGGTCAAAGCCAGTGGTTCTTTTCGGTGGATACAAATTTGCATCGGTGTCCGATGCGAAGAAGGTCTAGTTTTGAATGGTTCATCCCTTAGACACTCCGATTCACCATAACACTGACTGGGAATTTCAAAACAATTCCTGTGTAAACAATAACAAAATCAGCTGTTACATCTGTAGGCGCACAAAATTGCTGATTAAAAGTTCATTTGCCCATAGATAATGACAATACTTGAGCAGTAGTACCTATGACAATTATTCTAATTATTTAAATTAGAAACTTGCCAAAAAACAATCTTTTTTCTCCAATGTTTACAGTATTAAAAAATCCATCCCATAAATTTCAAAATTCAAAACGAGGCTGGGTATCTAAGCACCAGCCGACCTAATCTCTAAACAAAATTCTTAAATCAAAATTAAAAATAACTTTTGTTGTTTATATATTTTGTTGTTTAAATTTTTATGTTTTATAAAATATACTACGTTATGTTAAAGAAGACACAATATAAAATATTAAGGATATAGCTTTGTACTTTTGATGACCTGTGATGTTTTGATGTATCTGGACTGGCTGACATCTTGGAAGTCAGGATTGTTCTTGCATGTGTAGAGCATAGGTACTTGTACATTATTGATATACAGGTGGTTCAATTATTTTTATCAAGTGTTTATATCGTTTAGTCATGTTTTAGTACACAGGTGTCCCAAGTTAAAACTGTCCCGAGCTTGCAACACGGATATACCAATTATCGTCACCCAAAAATAAAATGTTTATTATCGCAGGAACGGCCACATATCTTCAAAGCCTTTTGGTGTGTATTTGGTCCATTCAGCTTTGCAAACAGTTTTACCTTATTTATAACATTTTGAAAGCACTTTTTACAAAGTTAGGTCTATTTTAATTCTGCCTGGCAAAAATTGGTAGCAAGGCAGCAGATTTGAAAGGTACTGTTTGCCAAATTGTGTCCATTTAATTCTACCTGACCATAATTGGTCCACTGCAATTACACATAACAAGGCCAGGTTATTTTGATTGAAATTATCAGCATAAAATTTTAGCTAAACCCTCAGCCCATAGTGTAAATCAGTCAAATTGATACAACAAGTGAATAAATAAATGCTTTCATTCCATATCTTATTAAATCACTGAATGGTGTTTATTTTGAGCAATGAGCTCCATTATGATTAATTATATCCCCAGACGAAAGTCGGGGATATATTGGATTCAGGTCCGTCGCGCCGCCGCCGCCGCCGCCGCCGTAGAAATTTCCTTGTGGACGCGATAACTCAAAAACAAATTAATATTTTTTTTTCAAACTTGGTACACATGTTAAGGGTGCCCAAAGGAAGATCCCTATTTTAAGGTGACCTTAAACTCCCAGTAAAAAAGAACTTATGGCCACCTTAAGGTCAGAAATTGCACTTTTGGCCACTTAGAGCCCTGTAGGTCACAAACTATGATGCTCAGCTGGCTGAAATTTTACCTGACAACACATTCATATGTTCTTAGTACATGTGCCGAAAATCATGACTTTAAGTTGAGGAGAAAATTGTGTTTGAGGCCCATAAATACCCCCACTTAGGGATTTTTTGCTATACTTTACACATATTTTGCCCTATAATTTGGAAGTGATAATTCTGATGAGTCTCAAACTGCGCTAGGTATAACTTTGATATGTAATCCTTGTCTGTAGAAAATTTTAGGGCTGTAGGTTTACCCAAAGGGGTCGACTTAAGGTCTCAAAAGTGCCCACAGAGACCCAATTTATGCACTTTTTGCCACTTTCAAGCACTGTAGCTTTCAAACTATGTCTCTCATCTAAGTTAAATATCATCTGGGAATATATCTATGTGTTTTCTTATATGTGCCCCAACATTTAGGCCTTTAATAGACAGTTAACCTGTGTATCAGGACCATAAACACCCACCCGAGTGACCCTTATAAGACATTTTTCACATCTTTTTCCCTGTAACTTGGAAATGGTAAGTCTGAGAAGTTTCAAACTGTATTAGATTTATATTCTGTGTGTAATCTTAGTATGTAACAGATTTTAAGTCTGAAGCTTTAATTTTGAAGGTCAAATTGAGGTCTCTAAAAGGCTCCCAAAGACCCAATATTTGGACTTTTTGCTACTTTTAAGCCCTGTGACTGTCAAACTATGTGACTGATAGAGCTCAAATCCTATCTGAGAAGATATTAGTATGTTATTTTTATATGTGCCAAAAATTAAGGCTTTAAGAAGACATTTAACCTGTGTATGAGGACCATAAATCCCCACCCGAGTGACCATTTTTAGACATTTTTCACATATTTTTCCCTGTAACTTGGAAATGGTAAGTCTAAGAAGTTTCAAACTGTATTAGATGCATATTCTATGTGTAATCTTAGTATGTGACAAATTTTAAGTCTGAAGCTTTAATTTGAAGGCTACATTTAGGTCTCTAGAAGGCCCCATAAAGACCCAGTATTTGGACTTTTTGCCAATTTTAAGGCCTGTGACTGTTAAACTATGTGACTGATAGAGCTGAAATCTCATCTGGGAATACATTATTATGTTCTTTTTACATGTGCCAAAAATCAAGGCTTCAAGTAGACATTTAACCTGTGTATGAGGACCTTAAACACCCACCTGAGTGACCCTTTTAAGACATTTTTCACATATTTTTCTCTGTAACTTGGAAATGGTAAGTCTGAGAAGTTTCAAACTTTGTTAGATACATATTCTATGTGTAATCTTAGTATGTAACAAATTTTAAGTCTGAAGCTTTAATTTGAAAGCCACATCGAGATCTCTAAAAGGCCCACAATGACCCAATATTTGGACTTTTTACCACCTTTAAGCCCTGTAACTGTTAAACTATGTGATTGATGGAGCTGAAATCCCATCTGGGAATGCATTATTATGTCCTTTTTTACATATGCCGAAAATCAAGGTTTTTAGTAGACATTTAACCTGTGTATGAGGGCCATAGACACTCGCCCAAGTGCCTTTTTTGACATTTTTTCCGTATTTTGCCCTGTTATTTGGAAATGCTTAGTGTGACAAGTCTTAAACTGTATTATATATCATTTTTGTTTGTTATGTATGTCCCCCAAAAAGTTTCAGATCTGTAGTTTAATTGCTAAGGTCTCTTTAACAATTGTAAAATGCCCACAGAAACCCAATTTATGGATATTATGCCACTTTAAAGCCCAGTAACTGTCAAACGATGTGGGTTATAGAGCTGAAATCTTTGAATTTTTAAAAGGAAATGCCTGTCTATTTAAATTTTGAATATTAATAATGTTATGGCTATCTTAGTCTTTTAAGAACTTATTTTTGTGTGTTATACCTCTGCTTGCTGAGTTTTTCACTTTTTAAAATGAAACTGGTTAAACATATTCAAGTAGACAAAATGGACACTTTAAGTGAGCTTTAAGTCCCAATATTAATGAAATTATATCCTTATGTAGTAAAACTAGGGGATTTTTAACCCTCAACTAGCCCAGTTTTATTCAACTTGCCTCAGTTAATTTTGGCACAGCTCCTACAGTTATGAACTCATTCCAGTTGATAATCACATACTTAAAATTCTCAATTCTTTTTGTATTTGAGTACCCCTTTTATATAGATTGTTTGTTTACCATTTATGCTCAACCCACATCCCCCACCCAGATTCCCCCCACCCACCTCTGGGACCTCCAGCTATATTGAGTGACACTAAATAAACAAAGGTATTTAATGATATCGGATGAGAAACAAAGAACTCAATGGGGTTGCAGATCTTGTGTAATAGTGAGAGAGGTGTGGAGAAGGGGAGAGGGGTGGGGGTGGGAGGTGGTGGGCTTCATTACATATAACGCAAAGGGGAGTCAGAACTGAGATTGTGTCACATATTTAGGTTGCATATATATGGACCACATATATAGGTATAGAGGAAATGAATAACTGAAAACAATTTGCAAATTCTAAAAATAATATAATAAAATAATAATATAAATAATTTTTTTTTAAATAATATTTTATTTGTGAACAAATATAGAAACAGATATGCGCTTTTGGGATTATGAATTTTAGAATGGACATTGAATCATCAATCATTTAAATACTTTGAAGGAAGATTGAAAAATATGATGAGTTGAGTTAAAAATAATATTTTATTTGTCAACAAATATAGAAACAGATATGCTCTTTTGGGATTATTATTTTAGAATGGACATTCAATCATCAATCATTTAAATACTTTGAAAATAGGTTTAGAGTTATCATTGCAGGAAGATTGAAAATATAATTTCAGTTATGTATTCGGCGTCTGGGGAAACACCATCTTCCTTGGGGAGATATAAACAGAGTAGATTGATGTGCTGAAGTTCATATAATAATGGGTAATTATGTTTTAAAAAATTTCCGATCAAAACCTGTGGCGTGAGTGATGACCTGTCTGGGGATATGTTGGCGCCGAGTTGGCCCAATCTAGTTTAATAAGGGTCCACTCCTAGCCGATATGGTTGCTTCATATGACCTTGACTTTCTCTGCCTTACTGAAACCCATATGCATCCCTTTGATTCAGACAGCCTTTTACAGTCTATAACTCCTCCTGATTTTATTTTTCCTCACAGGTCTCGTCCCTCAGGTATTGGTTGGTGGTGTTGGTTTTTTCATTAGAGAGGTTGCGAACAACAACGTTTTATTGAAAACATAGCACAAAAACGCAACATAAGTTAAAGCGACATCAGGGCGGAGATCAATGTGGCAAGGCTATTATTAACGTGAAATATGTAATGGCTGGTACTTTTGATTTTGTTAAATGACTTCAACGCAAACATCAGTGACATGTAACATAGTGGAAAACAGATACAGGCTTCAAAAACGTTGTTCGCAACCTCTCTATTTGATCCTCCTACAGACCCCATAAAATAGAATCTCCTTTTTATCAGTCATTTAAGAACATGGTGGTGTCAGTCGGGCTTCATGGCCATTCATTGTTGCTTGCCTGCATCTACCGCCCTCCAGGATCATGTACCTGTAACTTTCAAGAAGAATTCATGTCATTTTTTTGGTTTCCTGTCATCTATTAACTCTTCATATTATATCTGTGGTGATTTCAACATTCATGTTGATGTTCCAGTTGGTGATGGACCATCACTGATCGTTATAAATTTATGACCTTTCTTGATTCGTGTAATCTGAAACAGTTAGTCAATCAACCTACTCATCTGCATAGTCACATATTGGACCTCATTCTATCCCCCAGTGTTCAGGATACTATGGTTGATGTCAAAATTTGCGATTTTGTATCTGATCATGCATTAGTCAAAAGCTCAATTGCCTTCACTTGGCAAGTGGCTCATATTCCAAATAAAGTTCAATCTAGAAGGTACCACCGTATCAACATGCCTGGCTTCCGCCCAGATCTCAAAAATACTTTCTTTGTCAAGTCTCCAGCTGATGCTCTAGTTGATCTTTATGAACAATATGTACATGATTTGGGCAATGTTTTTGACAGGCATGCACCTCTTATATCTAGACTGACAAAGAAAGATTCTGCGGATTAGATATCTGATTATCGATGTGCAAAGTCCCTTAGGCACCAATTTGAGGGAACTTGGCGTTTGGCCAAAAATCCACTGAACAGAAGTCGGCTTTGTCGTCAGATTGCCCGGTGCAATGCATTTGTAAACAAGGATAAGTCAGAGTGTCATAGCAAACTGATTTCAGACAGTAGTCAATAGCCTGTAAGATCCTTGGCCAACATTTCTTATCAAGGAATGCATTGATATACTGCTACCATCGCTTACAAAACTGGTCAACTGCTCACTCATGGAGGGATGTGTCTCTGATGCTTCCAAAACTGCTGTGGTCACTCTTATTGAAAAGGCAAATCTTCCTACAGATGACCTGAAGAATTATCGCCCTGTATCTGGCTTCAGTTTCATATAAAAACTGGTTGAAAGTGTGGTTGCTAAGCAGCTGTTAGAACATATCCATGTCCATAACTTAGACAACCGGTACCAGTTGGTATATAAAGCTGGTCACTCAACTACAACAGCTCCTCTGCATAAAAAATGAAGTTCATCTATCATTGTCAAGAGGTAACCCACTGCCTTAGTATTTTCGCGACTTGTTTGCCGCTTTCGATACCATTGATCATTCCACTCTTCTCAGTTGCCTCTATATTTGGTTTGGCGTTGGTAACTCCATTCTGAAATGGTTCACTTCCTACCTAATAGACTGTTGTCAGGCCCTTTGTTGTTCTGATTGTACACCACCCCCTCAGTTAGATTATCGGTAAATATAAAGGAATAAAGTTTCATTTTTATGCAGATGACATTTATTCCTTGTTCAAGCATGTTCAGAATGTCTGCTTAAGTTGTTTTGTGAAACTCCATGATTTCAGACATGTCAGGCGATTTTTTACTCATGATGTTTCTGTACTTGTGGCTAATGCTCTTGTTAGTCGGTTGGATTACTGCAATTCATTTTCAGGAGCCCCTCCAAGTTCAATCTACGTAAATTACAGTGCATCCAAAATAGTGCTGCCAGAATTGTATCAAACAACAGTCGATACACCAGTATAACGCCTGTGCTTAAGAAATTGTATTGGCTTTCTGTTGAACAGCGCACAGTGTTTAAGACAGCCATGCTTGTTTACAAGTTTCTTCACACAGGTTTTCCTAAGTATTTTGCTCCATATCTTTCTTCCTATAGCAGTTCTTATAGTACTAGGTGCAGTCAAAGTAGTGGCAATTTCCTTGTCATTCCACAGTTCTACCCTTCTGTTCATAAAACAGTTTGGTAATAGTTTTGCTTTTGATGCTCCCACTGTTTGGAATGTTCAAATAGATGAGATTTGTGCCTCTCCCTCCCTAGCCTCATTCAGAATGCAGCTTTAAACCTACCTGTACACCAAAGCATACCCACCTTAGCCTGGATCATCCCCTGGCGTTCTCTGTGGTACTTGACCCCCCTTCCATCTCTGGATACTGAAATTTGAGGGAACTTGGCGTTTGGCCAAAAATCCACTGAACAGAAGTCGGCTTTGTCGTCAGATTGCCCGGTGCAATGCATTTGTAAACAAGGATAAGTCAGACTGTCATAGCAAACTGATTTCAGACAGTAGTCAATAGCCTGTAAGATCCTTGGCCAACATTTCTTATCAAGGAATGCATTGATATACTGCTACCATCGCTTACAAAACTGGTCAACTGCTCACTCATGGAGGGATGTGTCTCTGATGCTTCCAAAACTGCTGTGGTCACTCTTATTGAAAAGGCAAATCTTCCTACAGATGACCTGAAGAATTATCGCCCTGTATCTGGCTTCAGTTTCATATAAAAACTGGTTGAAAGTGTGGTTGCTAAGCAGCTGTTAGAACATATCCATGTCCATAACTTAGACAACCGGTACCAGTTGGTATATAAAGCTGGTCACTCAACTACAACAGCTCCTCTGCATAAAAAATGAAGTTCATCTATCATTGTCAAGAGGTAACCCACTGCCTTAGTATTTTCGCGACTTGTTTGCCGCTTTCGATACCATTGATCATTCCACTCTTCTCAGTTGCCTCTATATTTGGTTTGGCGTTGGTAACTCCATTCGGAAATGGTTCACTTCCTACCTAATAGACTGTTGTCAGGCCCTTTGTTGTTCTGATTGTACACCACCCCCTCAGTTAGATTATCGGTAAATATAAAGGAATAAAGTTTCATTTTATGCAGATGACATTTATTCCTTGTTCAAGCATGTTCAGAATGTCTGCTTAAGTTGTTTTGTGAAACTCCATGATTTCAGACATGTCAGGCGATTTTTTACTCATGATGTTTCTGTACTTGTGGCTAATGCTCTTGTTAGTCGGTTGGATTACTGCAATTCATTTTCAGGAGCCCCTCCAAGTTCAATCTACGTAAATTACAGTGCATCCAAAATAGTGCTGCCAGAATTGTATCAAACAACAGTCAATACACCAGTATAACGCCTGTGCTTAAGAAATTGTATTGGCTTTCTGTTGAACAGCGCACAGTGTTTAAGACAGCCATGCTTGTTTACAAGTTTCTTCACACAGGTTTTCCTAAGTATTTTGCTCCATATCTTTCTTCCTATAGCAGTTCTTATAGTACTAGGTGCAGTCAAAGTAGTGGCAATTTCCGTGTCATTCCACAGTTCTACCCTTCTGTTCATAAAACAGTTTGGTAATAGTTTTGCTTTTGATGCTCCCACTGTTTGGAATGTTCAAATAGATGAGATTTGTGCCTCTCCCTCCCTAGCCTCATTCAGAATGCAGCTTTAAACCTACCTGTACACCAAAGCATACCCACCTTAGCCTGGATCATCCCCTGGCGTTCTCTGTGGTACTTGACCCCCCTTCCATCTCTGGATACTGAAATTGGCCGACTGCTTTTTACCCCACAGCCCTTAAGGGCTGTCGGGGTATTGTTTTCACCCATGGTGTCCGGATGGGCAGAAAAGTTTGTCCGGGCTGTATCTCAGAAACCGTAAGTTGCAGGAAGTTGATACGAGGTAGGGACATTGGTTGGAAGGTGTAGGGGTGCAGCGTCGTGGTCCGACCTCGATTTGACCTTTGACCTTGCCGTAGTGACCTTGAGTTTGAAAATCTTGTCCGGGCTATATCTCTGAAACTGTAAGGTGTAGGAAGTTGATACTTGGTAGGGACATTGGATAGGGGGTGTAGGTGTGCAACATCATGGTGTGATCTTGATTTGACTTTTGACCTTGCCATAGTGACCTTGACCTATAAAATCATGTCTGCCAAAGTGTGTTCACCTGCCATTCTCTTATGACAAAGATAAATGGATTGCTGCAACTGATTATTATATCCACTTTTACATAAGTGTGTTATTTCCATTGACAGCTATTCTCCAATTAATAAATTTTACAGCTTCATATTTTTTTAGTTTGCTGATTAATGCTGTCATCTTGCTATTGAATTGTCTTATTTTAGTACTTTATCTTTACATACATTTTCTTTCTCTTAGATGTTATTTTCTCTACTTAAACATTATTTGGACCTTTATATAAGTGACACTGCGCTGAAAGTATCCCAGTCTTTGTAATGTTTCACTACTTTTGTATGTCATCTCTTATGCTATTTTTTGTTTTTTGTTGCGCCTTATTATGGGGAGATTAAGCACTATAAAAGTCTAATTAGGATTAGAATTAGAATGGGATATGTCTTTTATGTAGCAAGCTTACACTGGTAGGGTGGAATTTATTGGAAGAGTGCCAGTACAGTTTAAATTAGTAGTTCATTTATACAACTGGTGACTATCAGTAAATATCAATGTTGTGGTCAATATACTGATTTTGAGTTATACTGACAGTCTTGAATTGTGTTTCTGTTAAACAAAATTACATCTTGGCAATCTACCAGTGATGTTACAGTTACAGGATGAATTATGAAATGACATACATGTATATATTTTTGTTAACAGTGCCCCAACTGAGCAGTTTTATGATGAACTGTTGAAAAATGCAGCCAGCTACAACAAAAGACTTTGTCAAGAACGGAAGATGAGGCTCCCTTTCCTTGATTCACAAACAGGGGTGGCACAAAGACATACAAATTTATTTATACCATATCGATATAGGTCACCAGGTACTTAATTAATTGTCTTATAGAATTCTAGTTGCAGTAAATGAAGTTTAACAAAAGTGAGAAAAGCTGTAGCCAGTGCTGACATTATCATCAATAGATACACATTATTTCATTGCTAACAGCAAGTTCAACTAAATTACTAACATTTATTAAAAAAAAATATGAGGTATCAATTCATTTGTTAAAAAAAACCCTATATCACTAATGAACCCAAGAACAATTCTGTTCATTGGTAAATTAATGATTGTCTTACTCTGTTTTGTTTTCTGAAGTTGTAAGTACATAGTACAGTTGTTTTGGCCTTTGAAAAAGGCAAGGTCTTTTTCAAATAATGTTTTTTCTATATTGGTTTTCAGGTAAAGGTCATGGGCAACTTTATTCATATCCATGCAAGAGGTGGAAACGAAAGAAAAGCTGCCTACCTTTCAGTAGCCTGAATATTTCCAAACATGCAGAGGCAGATGTTCCAGATCCAGGTACATAATATATAATCTTCATTTTGGTGAGACTTGCAAGACAGTGAGATTTAATCAATACTAGACAATTATCAGACCAAGTGTTTACTTTCAAAAATAATATTTTAATTTTATAACTTGTGTATATTTTAATATTAATCTAAATTTATCCTGATATACACATCACCATCTTTAATTAGAACTTTGTTCAGTAGATTCTCCTTTTTAAGTATTAGATTTTCCCTTTTAAGTATTAGTACACAGTCAGATCCTAAGGGTCACTTTGCATTGAAGTTTATAATCTTATCTTGAGATTTTAGTGAAGTAAACCTGAAGTGTCTGACACATCATCAACACTTAGTATTTAAGTATTATCAGCATCTGTTCTGAAGCTACTAGGGGTAGAGACACATGCTGGGTGTATTAACAGACACTTTATATCAGCCGCACTGCCGCATAAGAATATATTCATAGCAGCAGGATCTATTTATTCCTCAGGGTTCCAATGAGGGGCTTTTTGAAAGTACTGTCCATTCTCTCAAAGTAGCTCTATGTTCAGTGGAGTTACATTTTAAGTAAAGATTAATCAGTGTTGCCAAAGGAATTTTTCATTTGATTTTGTCTTTATTTGTTAGATTCAGTGCAAATATAGTAACTTTTTGTTTTTCATGATATGTGTTAGCATTTCAACAAATATAATTGAATTTGGGTTTAATGTGTTTTGATAAAAAAAGAGAAAAAAACATTGGTCTATTTTTCATCATTTCTGTTTGTTAGTTATGCGTGGATTTATGGTAGTTTATTGTCAATTATGTGCATTCACAATTTATTTTTGTTCCCTCCAATAATTCTGTGATTCATTACAAGTTAGATACAACATTCATTTATTTGTGAGAAAAAGACACAGTCTTTTCTAGCTACTGTGAAAACAGCTTCACATTTGAAATTGTTTAAAAATAGTTTTAAGATTCTGGTTTCTGTATTTTCTACAAAATGTAACACTAAGAAGATTAATTACGGTATCCCAAAGGTCCTTTTCCATTAATATTCTTTACCTCGTCTGAAATTCTTTTTAAGTAGAACTATATTTTTGATTCTTTGAGATCCCACAATACTGGGTTCAGTTGTTGAATGGACTCACTCTACATTCATTAAATCACCCATTATTACTTCCCAGAATTTTTCCTTCTATGACACAAAATATATTATTATACTCGTCTTAATTTTTTGTTGTGTTTTATTGCAGAGATGCATAATACAAACACACAAGAATCTACTGGATCGAAGGAACTTCAAGAGAAGGAAACAATTTTAGCCAAGGTAGTTTTTCCGATCCAGTTTTATTTATTATAATTTAAATAATGTTAATACATTTATTCATGTTTTGTATTCAGAATAATGTGTGAGAAAATTCAAAGTTAAAATAAATGTATAGATAAACCATTTTATGTGTTCTATAAAAAGTACAGTTCTTATTTTTGGGCGTTCTTATTTTCGGTGATTGACTGTATATGCTGAAATTGACTTGCTGTATGCATATTTTTTATATGTACACAAAAGGCTATGTTATACCAGCTAGGAAACAAGTATAGTATAAACAGTTCTGCTTTGTTCTAGACATATATTTTTGTGAATATAGGCTTATTACCGATGTATAAAGATTGTAGAAACATGATATAGGAATAAGTGACATATATGAGCCCTTTATGATAGGTTTAAACTATCAATCGGCTGTATTAAACCCAGAATGGCAGCATGTCATTTTAGAATAGAATTTATTGATGCTATGGTAGCTATAAAGAAACTGTTCTTTTTTGTCTTTGTGTATAGCCAGAGTATCCATATTACTATGAAGAGTGGGAAAACCTGTCAGAACCTCCTGATGCTGGGGAAATAGAACACAGAGATTCAGACAGCAGTGACTTTGAAGAAACTTATGTCAAGAAGAAGAAGCGTAAGGCAAAGGTAAGAGATATTTCAGGAAACTCTTGAACGTCCAATATCCACAGGATCTGTTTCAACCAAATCATCCGTGGTAGTGCCTTCCTGGGCGATAAGTTGAGAAAAATGTAAATTTTATGGGATGATTGTTTACACGAGAGTGGGTGATGACGTTCACACGATCGATACCTGAGATACATATAGAACATTTAACAACATACCCCACAGTATTACAAAATCATATATAGGGCTGCGAACGAGTACTCGAGCCTCGGTGTACAAGGCGGTCTTGGCTTGTACTCGAGTCCATTTTAAAAACTCGGTTACTCGCGAGGTATTGTATTATCGCCCACGTAATCAAACGCTTGTGTAAAATATGTTACATTTCAGCTTTTCCGTCACATAATATCAATTAAAGTTGTTATTTTCGCTTGAAAACATACAATTTACTCCATATTCTATAATATATGGTCAAATAGAAGACGTTTTTCTTTAAAAGTTTCGTTTCCGGAACTGACTATTTGTTTACAGAAGACTTGTAATGGTAGGTACTAAATCTCGCGGTTACTCGATTTCGGGCCGGTTGTCAGAGGGCGAGTACTCGATGCCATTTTTCAGCACCCGTCACAGCCCTTATCATATATTCATTTTACCAATCCCTGTTTGAAATCCCAGTATTTGTTCTTTATAGATTAAATGCACAACCTCATGATGTTATAAATTAAATACACAGCCTCATGAATGAACAACAAATCTAATGTATTGTACTTGCCACACTTATTGTCAGCCAAGCAAAATCCTTGTAACTTCTCAAAATAAGGGAATAAATACTTTTATTACAAGGTTGTATACATTTTGCAATATGGCTAAAATTATGCACATTTGGTGTAGTGAAACTAATGGAAATGAATAAAAGATGTATTATAATGCCTTTAATAATCTGGCCTCAGCTTTTTGGTGAAAATGTATTTTGGGTGTGGGCCATTACAAAAAGGTATTTATCAGTAAAAGTTCACTATGCCTAAAAATAATCCACAACATTAAAGATATCAGTTCAAGTGCCATATTTGATTAAATTTATCCTCTTGATCAGAAAATATGAGGCATCTTCTGGATGGGGATATTTCACCCTTTTCTGCTGAATAAAATCTGATTCTCTCACCTCTGCTCATGGTTACAAATCTCAACATTGGATAACACGTGGGAATTACAGATAGCCAGTCTTGCTAGTAAGGCTGAGACCGGGTGGTTGGTATTCGCGAGTGGAGTCGATTTGAGGAGATCTCAAGTGCTTTCTGGTCCACCCGATCGTCATTAACCACTATAATATATTATATTGTCGCCCACTTTATCACGTTTTTTAGGATGACAAAGAATGACAAAACTGCAAAATGGCAGAATTCTTTGTATATTGGGAAATTTTATATAATACTCCTCATTTTATAACAATATGATAAGTTTTGATTACCTTTCACCACTATTTTAATGCTAAGACATCGTTTCCGGAAACCACCGTTTTGTTTATGGAGAGGAAAAAACGTGCATACTAAAACACGTGAATACCGAACTGCGAGACAAATTTGGGTAGCTCGGGTACCGGGATGGATTTTAACCCCCCGTCACAGCCTTACTTGCTAGAATCGTAGCTGCTGTACCGAAGTGGGGTGGGTGGAAAACTAACAGGGCAAATACTAATGACCGGTCCCACTATCCCTGTAGTACTTTAGGCTGTTAACAAAAATCTATGAACAGGTTCTGTCTTAGCACTTGCTACTTTATTTTTGTAAATATGCTTGTAATGGTTTTTGTAATGATAGTAATAATTATACCCTAAAAGGTGAAATGTTCAATCATTTTTACATCTATTCCTGCAGAGTTTTTGACATCTTACACCATACAAATGGAGTCACATGACCTATCATAAGAAGAAGTTAAAACACTGTTTGAATGTTGTTTTGGAACAACATCTTTATATTTTGTTTGAAACTTAACATTCTAAAATGATTAGGTGTGTGTAAAGATTTAATTATGTCCACCCCCCTGGGGGGTGGATATATTATTTTTGCTTTTTTCGCCGTCCGATGTCCGATGTCCGATGTCCGTTGTCCGATGTCCGATGTCCGATGTCCGGCGTCCGGCGTCCGATGTCCGGCGTCACGCATGGTTTCCGCTCATTTAAAGGAAAAGTATTAGAGCTATTGTCACCAAATTTGGTATGCAGGCTTATTGGGTCAGTAGCTTGCTTGGGATTGCTTTTGGCTGTTGTACCTCTTTTGCTTACTGAGTAATACTTAAGTACAGCTATTTTCAGTACCCATTGGTTTCCGTGCATTTAAGCCAAAATAATTAAAGATATTTTACTACAATTTTGAATACAAGATTGTTATGTCCATAGCTCGCTTGGTATTGCATTTGGGACTGATAGCTTTGTCAGTACATGAGTAATAGCCATTTAGGTACTTCATTGTGTATTTATATCCCCAGACGAAAGTCGGGGATATATTGGATTCAGGTCCGTCGCGCCGCCGCCGCCGCCGCCGCCGCCGCCGCCGCCGCCGCCGCCGCCGCCGCCGCCGTAGAAATTTCCTTGTGGACGCGATAACTCAAAAACAAATTAATATTTTTTTTTCAAACTTGGTACACATGTTAAGGGTGCCCAAAGGAAGATCCCTATTTTAAGGTGACCTTAAACTCCCAGTAAAAAAGAACTTATGGCCACCTTAAGGTCAGAAATTGGACTTTTGGCCACTTAGAGCCCTGTAGGTCACAAACTATGATGCTCAGCTGGCTGAAATTTTACCTGACAACACATTAATATGTTCTTAGTACATGTGCCGAAAATCACGACTTTAAGTTGAGGAGAAAATTGTGTTTGAGGCCCATAAATACCCCCACTTGGGGATTTTTTGCTATACTTTTCACATATTTTGCCCTATAATTTGGAAGTGGTAATTCTGATGAGTCTCAAACTGCGCTAGGTATAACTTTGATATGTAATCCTTGTCTGTAGAAAATTTTAGGGCTGTAGGTTTACCCAAAGGGGTCGACTTAAGGTCTCAAAAGTGCCCACAGAGACCCAATTTATGCACTTTTTGCCACTTTCAAGCACTGTAGCTTTCAAACTATGTCTCTCATCTAAGTTAAATATCATCTGGGAATATATCTATGTGTTTTCTTATATGTGCCCCAACATTTAGGCCTTTAATAGACAGTTAACCTGTGTATCAGGACCATAAACACCCACCCGCGTGACCCTTATAAGACATTTTTCACATCTTTTTCCCTGTAACTTGGAAATGGTAAGTCTGAGAAGTTTCAAACTGTATTAGATATATATTCTGTGTGTAATCTTAGTATGTAACAGATTTTAAGTCTGAAGCTTTAATTTTGAAGGTCAAATTGAGGTCTCTAAAAGGCTCCCAAAGACCCAATATTTGGACTTTTTGCTACTTTTAAGCCCTGTGACTGTCAAACTATGTGACTGATAGAGCTCAAATCCTATCTGGGAAGATATTAGTATGTTATTTATATATGTGCCAAAAATTAAGGCTTTAAGAAGACATTTAACCTGTGTATGAGGACCATAAATCCCCACCCGAGTGACCATTTTCAGACATTTTTCACATATTTTGCCCTGTAACTTGAAAATGGTAAGTCTAAGAAGTTTCAAACTGTATTAGATGCATATTCTATGTGTAATCTTAGTATGTGACAAATTTTAAGTCTGAGGCTTTAATTTGAAGGCCACATTTAGGTCTCTAGAAGGCCCCATAAAGACCCAGTATTTGGACTTTTTGCCAATTTTAAGGCCTGTGACTGTTAAACTATGTGACTGATAGAGCTGAAATCTCATCTGGGAATACATTATTATGTTCTTTTTACATGTGCGAAAAATCAAGGCTTCAAGTAGACATTTAACCTGTGTATGAGGACCTTAAACACCCACCTGAGTGAGCCTTTTAAGACATTTTTCACATATTTTGCTCTGTAACTTGGAAATGGTAAGTCTGAGAAGTTTCAAACTTTATTAGATACATATTCTATGTGTAATCTTAGTATGTAACAAATTTTAAGTCTGAAGCTTTAATTTGAAAGCCACATCGAGATCTCTAAAAGGCCCACAGAGACCCAATATTTGGACTTTTTACCACCTTTAAGCCCTGTGACTGTTAAACTATGTGATTGATGGAGCTGAAATCCCATCTGGGAATGCATTATTATGTCCTTTTTACATATGCCGAAAATCAAGGTTTTTAGTAGACATTTAACCTGTGTATGAGGGCCATAGACACTCGCCCAAGTGCCTTTTTGGACATTTTTTCCGTATTTTGCCCTGTTATTTGGAAATGCTTAGTGTGACAAGTCTTAAACTGTATTATATATAATTTTTGTTTGTTATGTATGTCCCCCAAAAAGTTTCAGATCTGTTGTTTAATTGCTAAGGTCTCTTTAACAATTGTAAAATGCCCACAGAAACCCAATTTATGGACATTATGCCACTTTAAAGCCCAGTAACTGTCAAACTATGTGGGTTATAGAGCTGAAATCTTTGAATTTTTAAAAGGAAATGCCTGTCTATTTAAATTTTGAATATTAATAATGTTATGGCTATCTTAGTCTTTTAAGAACTTATTTTTGTGTGTTATACCTCTGCTTGCTGAGTTTTTCACTTTTTAAAATGAAACTGGTTAAACATATTCAAGTAGACAAAATGGACACTTTAAGTGAGCTTTAAGTCCCAATATTAATGAAATTATATCCTTATGTAGTAAAACTAGGGGATTTTTAACCCTCAACTAGCCCAGTTTTATTCAACTTGCCTCAGTTAATTTTGACACAGCTCCTACAGTTATGAACTCATTTCAGTTGATAATCACATACTTAAAATTCTCAATTCTTTTTGTATTTGAGTACCCCTTTTATATAGATTGTTTGTTTACCATTTATGCATCCCCCACCCGGATTCCCCCCCACCCACCTCTGGGACCTCCAGCTATATTGAGTGACACTAAATAAACAAAGGTATTTAATGATATCAGATGAGAAACAAAGAACTCAATGGGGTTGCAGATCTTGTGTAATAGTGAGAGAGGTGTGGAGAAGGGGAGAGGGGTGGGGGTGGGAGGTGGTGGACTTCATTACATATAACACAAAGGGGAGTCAGAACTGAGATTGTGTCACATATTTAGGTTGCATATATATGGACCACATATATAGGTATAGAGGAAATAAATAACTGAAAACAATTTGCAAATTCTAAAAATAATATAATAAAATAATAATATTAATAATTTTTTTTTAAATAATATTTTATTTGTGAACAAATATAGAAACAGATATGTGCTTTTGGGATTATGAATTTTAGAATGGACATTGAATCATCAATCATTTAAATACTTTGAAGGAAGATTGAAAAGTATGATGAGTTGAGTTTAAAATAATATTTTATTTGTCAACAAATATAGAAACAGATATGCTCTTTTGGGATTATTATTTTAGAATGGACATTCAATCATCAATCATTTAAATACTTTGAAAATAGGTTTAGAGTTATCATTGCAGGAAGATTGAAAATATAATTTGAGTTATGTATTCGGCGTCTGGGGATACACCATCTTCCTTGGAAGATATAAACAGAGTAGATTGATGTGCAGAAGTTCATATAATAATGGGTAATTATGTTTTAAAAAATTCCCGATCAAAACCTGTGGCGTGAGTGATGACCTGTCTGGGGATATGTTGGCGCCGAGTTGGCCCAATCTAGTTTCAGTACTACTTTTGAGTAATTTGCTAATATCTCAGAAACCGTAAGAGATAGAGCGATTTCGACAGAATTTTTGACCCACAGGGTATCTAAGGAATGTAATATTTGCAATTTTCAAAAAATTTTCCCCTCCCCAAAAATGGCGGCCATTTTGAATTTTTGCCAAAAATGGCAAAACACTAATTTGCTTCTATCTCCTTAACCGTGCGAGATAGAGCGATTTCGGCAAAATTTTCGACCCCCAGGCTATCTAAAAATTCTACTCTTGGTAATTTTTAAAAAATTTTCCCCTCCCCAAAAATGGCGGCCATTTTGAATTTTCGAATTTTTGCCAAAAATGGCAAAACACAAATTTACTTCTATCTCCTTAACCGTGCGAGATAGAGCGATTTCGTCGAAATTTTCGACCCACAGTGTATCTAAGGAATGTAATCTTTGCAATTTTCAAAAAATTTTCCCCTCCCCAAAAATGGCGGCCATTTTGAATTTTCGAATTTTTGCCAAAAATGGCAAAACACTAATTTCCTTCTATCTCCTTAACCGTGCGAGATAGAGCGATTTCGTCAAAATTTTTGACCCACAGGGTATCTGAGCATTGTACTCTTGGTAAATTTTAAAAAATTTTCCCCTCCCCAAAAATGGCAGCCATTTTGAATTTTCGAATTTTTGCCAAAAATGGCAAAACACTAATTTGCTTCTATCTCCTTAACCGTGTGAGATAGAGCGATTTCGTCGAAATTTTCGACCCACAGGGTATCTAAGCAATGCAATCTTTGCAATTTTCAAAAAATTTTCCCCTCCCCAAAAATGGCGGCCATTTTGAATTTTCGAATTTTTGCCAAAAATGGCAAAACACAATTTTGCTTCTATCTCCTTAACCGTGCGAGATAGAGCGATTTCGTCGAAATTTTCGACCCACAGGGTATCTAAGGAATGTAATCTTTGCAATTTTCAAAAAATTTTCCCCTCCCCAAAAATGGCGGCCATTTTGAATTTTTGAATTTTTGCCAAAAATGGCAAAACACTAATTTGCTTCTATCTCCTTAACCGTGCGAGATAGAGCGATTTCGTCGAAATTTTCGACCCACAGGGTATCTAAGCAATGCAATCTTTGCAATTTTCAAAAAATTTTCCCCTCCCCAAAAATGGCGGCCATTTTGAATTTTCGAATTTTTGCCAAAAATGGCAAAACACAAATTTACTTCTATCTCCTTAACCGTGCGAGATAGAGTGATTTCGTCGTAATTTTCGACCCACAGGGTATCTAAGGAATGTACTATTTGCAATTTTCAAAAAATTTTCCCCTCCCCAAAAATGGCGGCCATTTTGAATTTTCGAATTTTTGCCAAAAATGGCAAAACACAAATTTGCTTCTATCTCCTTAACCGTGTGAGATAGAGCGATTTCGTCGAAATTTTCGACCCACAGGGTATCTAAGGAATGCAATCTTTGCAATTTTCCAAAAATTTTCCCCTCCCCAAAAATGGCGGCCATTTTGAATTTTTGCCAAAAATGGCAAAACACTAATTTGCTTCTATCTCCTTAACCGTGCGAGATAGAGCGATTTCGTCAAAATTTTTGACCCACAGGGTATCTGAGCATTGTACTCTTGGTAAATTTTAAAAAATTTTCCCCTCCCCAAAAATGGCAGCCATTTTGAATTTTCGAATTTTTGCCAAAAATGGCAAAACACTAATTTGCTTCTATCTCCTTAACCGTGCGAGATAGAGCGATTTCGTCGAAATTTTCGACCCACAGGGTATCTGAGGAATGTAATCTTTGCAATTTTCAAAACATTTTCCCCTCCCCAAAAATGGCGGCCATTTTGAATTTTCGAATTTTTGCCAAAAATGGCAAAACACTAATTTGCTTCTATCTCCTTAACCGTGCGAGATAGAGTGATTTCGTCGAAATTTTCGACCCACAGGGTATCTAAGGAATGCAATCTTTGCAATTTTCAAAAAATTTTCCCCTCCCCAAAAATGGCGGCCATTTTGAATTTTCGAAGTTTTGCCAAAAATGGCAAAACATAAATTTCCTTCTATCTCCTTAACCGTGCGAGATAGAGCGATTTCGTCAAAATTTTCGACCCACAGGTATTTGAGCATTGTATTCTTGGCAATTTAAAAAAAAATTTCCCCTCCCCTAAAATGGCGGCCATTTTGAATTTTCGAATTTTTGCCAAAAATGGCAAAACACAAATTTGCTTCTATCTCCTTAACCATGCGAGATAGAGCGATTTCGTCGAAATTTTCAACCCACAGGGTATCTAAGGAATGTAATCTTTGCAATTTTCAAAAAATTTTCCCCTCCCCAAAAATGGCAGCCATTTTGAATTTTCGAATTTTTGCCCAAAATGGAAAAACACAAACTGGCCTTAACCGTGCAAAATAGAGTTATTTCGTTGAAATTTTCGACCCATAGGGTATCTAAGGAATGTACTCTTGGCAATTTTCAAAAAAATTTCCTTTTCCCAAAAATGGCGGCCATTTTGAATTTTCAAATTTTTGCCAAAAATAGAAAAACAGGAATTTGCTTCTGTCTTCTTAACCGTGCAAGATAGAGTGATTTCGTCAAAATTTTCAACCCAACCAATGCAAAAAGGCATGAAGCTGAAATAATTTACATCTACACTAACAAATATTTAAGCATCATTGATATATTTTACAAATGAAACAGGGTCTTGTAAGACTACTGTACAATTTGGGCAAAAGGTTCATGGGTGGACATTACACATGATAATGTGTGTTCTTCTATGCTATCCTGTTTCTATTCGCATCTACTATCAACAGGGCGGCCTATTTCTAGTGTTTATTATTGTATCCCCGACGCGAAGCGGGGATACTATGGATTCATCATTGTTGTCGTCCGCGCCCTCGTCCGCGTCCGCAGAGATTTCTTGTTAGCGACCTACAGTCCACATTTCTTTCCGGATTTCTTTCATATTTGGCAGGTGGCTTGATATGGTAGAGGACTCGCCACCCTATCTTTTTGGTAGGCTTTATGTGTAAATTAGGCCTGTAGTAGACAAAAATGTCTAAAATGTGGAATATTGCTTGTTAGCGACCTACAGTCCACATTTCTTTCCAGATTTCTTTCATATTTGGCAGGTGGCTTGGTATGCTAGAGGACTCGCCACCCTATCTTTTTGGTAGGCTTTATGTCTAAATTAGGCGTGTGGTAGACAAAAATGTCTAAAATGCATTAAAATTCATGAAATCATGCACTAAATCACTTATAACTTGAAAAGTGTTGCATTTAGAGCATTTTGTTAAAATATGTTATTCAGATACTTTTTTTTATAGCTACAACATGGTGAGTAACTTGGGTGTCTGTCTCAATAGGTAAGTGAGTAATAGCTACTTTTGGGCTTTTCAGTAACTTCCATCATGAGTAAAATCACTTGTAACTTGAAAACTATTGCATTTACACAATTTTGTATAAATATGCTATTCAGCTACTTTTGGGTCAGCTATAACATAGTAAAATTTCAGACCTGTAGCTCATGGCATAGCTGAGTAATAGCTACTTTTAGGTTATCACTGTTGAGTAAATTACTTATACCTTCAAAAGTATTACATTTAGAGTATTTTGTTTCAATATGTTATTCACCTATTTCGGAGTCAGCTATAACATAGTGAAGTTCCAGACCTGTGGCTCATTGCATAGCTGAGTAATAGCTACTTTGAAGTTCACACTGTTGAGTAAATCGGTTGTAATTGCAAAACTATTGCATTTACAGAAATTTGTGTAAATATGTTATTCAGCTACTTTTGGGTCAGCTATAACATAGTGAAATTACAGACCTGTAGCTCATGGCACAACTGAGCAATAGCTATTTTCAGGTACTGACTGTTGAGTAAATGACTTGTAACTTGAAAAATATTGCATTTGGAGTATTTTGTTAAAATATGTTGTTCACCTACTTTTGGGTCAGCTATAACATCGTGAAATTACAGACTTATAGCTCATGGCATAGCTGAGCAATAGCTATTTTCAGGTTCTCACTATTGAGTAAATCAGTTGTAACTTTAAAACTATTGCATTTACAGTATTTTGCTTAAATATGTTGTTCACCTAATTTTGGGTCAGCTATAACATAGAAAAAATTCAGACATGTAGCTCATTGCATAGCTGAGTAATAGCTACTTTGAGGTTATCACTGTTGAGTAAATCAGTTATAACGTGAAAACTTTTACATTTACAGTATTTTGTTTAAATATGTTATTCACATAATTTTTGGTCAGCTATAACAGAGTGAAATTGCAGACCTCTATGTCATGACATAGCTTACCAATATCTACTTTCAGGTTCTCACTGTTGAGTAAATCATTGTATCCACTGGATAGCCGCAGTGTGTAGAGAGATTTCACCATTACCGCTCTAACGAAAAAAATATTATAGGTAGCCTTCTCAAGTTTGCAAGGTATATTAGAGGGTGCACCACAGTATTCTATTGGTAGGCTTTATGTTTAAATTAGGCCTGTGGCTAAATTACTTGCCTACTAAAAATGAGTAATTCTGCATTTTCTCTAAAAGTATTGCAGATAGCAAATTTTTCTTAAATAACTCATTCACCTACTTTTGGGAGAGCTTTCACATGCTGAAGTTCCAGACCTGTAGGTAATTACTCACCTACTCAAAATGAGTAAATGCGAATTATCTCTAAAAGTATTGCAGATATCCAATTTTTCTCATATAACTCATTCACCTACTTTTGGGAGAGCTTTCACTTGGTGAAGTTTCAGGCCCGTAGGTAATTACTCACCTACTGAAAATGAGTAAATGCAAATTATCTCTAAAAGTATTGCACATAGCCAATTTTTGTCAAATAACTCCTTCACCTACTTTTGGGAGAGCTTTCACTTGGTGAAGTTTCAGACCCGTAGGTAATTACTCACCTACTGAAAATGAGTAAATGCAAATTATCTCTAAAAGTATTCCAGATAGCCAATTTTTGTCAAATAACTCCTTCACCTACTTTTGGGAGACCTTTGACTTGGTGAAGTTTCAGACCTGTAGCTAATTATTCACCTACTCAAAATGAGTAAATGCTAATTATCTCTAAAAGTATTGCAGATATCCAATTTTTATCAAATAACTCATTCATCTACTTTTGGGAGAGCTTTCACATGGTGAAGTTCCAGACCCGTAGGTAATTACTCACCTACTGAAAATGAGTAAATTCGAATTATCTCGAAAAGTATTGTAGATAGCCAATTTTTCTCAAATAACTCATTCGCCTACTTTTAAGAGAGCTTTCACTTGGTGAAGTTTCAGACCCGTAGGTAATTACTCACCTACTGAAAATGAGTAAATGCAAATTATCTCTAAAAGTATTCCAGATAGCCAATTTTTGTCAAATAACTCCTTCACCTACTTTTGGGAGACCTTTCACTTGGTGAAGTTTCAGACCTGTAGCTAATTATTCACCTACTCAAAATGAGTAAATGCTAATTATCTCTAAAAGTATTTCAGATATCCAATTTTTATCAAATAACTCATTCATCTACTTTTGGGAGAGCTTTCACATGGTGAAGTTCCAGACCCGTAGGTAATTACTCACCTACTCAAAATGAGTAAATTCGAATTATCTTTAAAAGTATTGTAGAAAGCCAATTTTTCTCAAATAACTCATTCGCCTACTCTTGAGAGAGCTTTCACTTGGTGAAGTTTCAGACCTGTAGCTAATTATTCACCTACTCAAAATGAGTAAATGCGAATTATCTCTAGAAGTATTGCAGATAGCCAGTATTTTTCAAATAACTCATTAATATGAAAACAACTTATAGGAAGTCATGGGCTGCAAATGTTTTCATGTGGTCAGATTTTACCTTGGGCCCCTCCTGCTTATTACTGGTCCTAGAGGTTTGCAATGTGAAAACGACTTATAGGAAATCATGGGCTGCGAATCTTTTGATGTGGTCAGACTTCACCTTGGGCCCCTGCTACAGGGTCAAATAAGGGTAGCCAAACTTAAAAGTGCTTTCAGCTTGCTTATTAACGAAAAATGCTGTTTATCTTCTAAACTATGTTACTTGGCTTTTGTCGGTGGATACATCCAGCATCTGGCCACAGATGCGTCCTTAGTCTAGTTCATTTGAGGTTTATGTGCTATACTGTAACCATTATAATCATATGTTTGGAATTGAATGGTAATTTGTAAAGGGTTTCTGTGCTTGAAAATAATGCATAAGCTACCAAAATAAATAACGCATTTGATGAAGAAAAAATCTCATTTAAAATTTAAAAAAAAAAAAAAAATCATATTGCATATTTTAACTGAATAGTTTTATTTTGAGATGAATAAATGAAGTGTGAAAGTGTCTGTATTTTGTCATTCAACATATTCAATACACATTTATGTGTTGAGCCACAGTACCAGCAAAAAAAAAAACAACATCACCATTTTCACTGGAGAGTAATGTGCTGTGTGTTTACTTGCAGGCCAAAGGTGGGCGTGGTGGGAAGGGTAAAGCCAAGGAGAAGAAGGACGTGTCTTTTAGTGTTTCCAAACCTTCATACGATGAGACTAAAACCAGTTATGATGAGGAGCATGAGAAGCCTTACTCTTGTGACAGTGAGTGTCTCCGTGTAGAAATGACTGATAATAGAGAAAGTTAGGGCGGAAATAGAGAATATTAGGGAGAATGACTGACTCTAAAAGAAGGTAGCAAAAATGAGTGATAAGAGGAGAGGAAGCCAAAAAAGAAAAAAAAAAAAAAAAAAAGACAAGGGTAATAATAAAGAAGTTTGAAACAGGGTGATAATATAGTAGCTTATGGGAATGAGCATGAAAAGTGGATTATAAGAGAAATGATTGATAGTATATAGAGGTAGAGAAAGTGATTTATAATAAAAAAAATAAGGATTAAAAATTAGTTATATGTCCTCGATGGGATATTACTTTCAGAAATGGAAGAACAAAATTTTCCAGAATGTTTTCTATTGTTTTGTCTTAAAATAAGCAGACTTTGTAAGTACCTTTTATAGGTGATGTGTAGATGCATCATTACCTTTGATTTTAGTTTTTGGTGACAAGAATATGGTACTTCCTAAAATTAATCAAATCTTATCTTTTCCAGAAAAGCTAGTTTTTTCAAATTGCCAATATTAGCTTTTCACTTAGTTGGCTACAAATTATAGAGGACATTAATTGTACATTAATTAAACAGAAGGACTACAACAGATAACTTTATATTAACATGTGAAATAAAATACACACTTTTCGAAAACAGAAACAGCATATAATTGTGACACAATTATTATCAGTTGCATATATTGAACATGGATGGTTTATTGAAATCTCAGATTCATGTAAAAGCTTTTGATGAAGTTTTCCAAGCACAATAATTTTATTGTTAATAATACCCTGAAATGTATCACATTTTCACTCTAGTAAACTTCTGAAGTTATTCAGCTTTTGTATGTCAGATTTTCTACTTCATTTCGTTGTGGATCAGATCAGTCTTCCATCTTTTCTAAGTTAAGATTCAACATCCCTAGTTCTGCAATGAGTTGGGATTATAAATATTCTCCATACATTTGAATAAATGTATATAGTCATTGACATCAGAATATCACAATTGTTGGTTTTTTTTCAGCCTTACTCTATAATGGACCGTTCCATAGGACACGCCCACTTCCTGGTTATCGTTTTTTAGTTGTCTCCACGTCAGACCTTGTCTGACAAACAAATGGCGAAAATGGTGGGAAATCAAACGTTGAGTATTTAAAGATATATGAGAAAAAACCTGTGTTATAAATGATTGGATGCAGCATAGAATAAGAAATTATATAATAAAGAATATTTGTTTTATTTTGACAAAAATTAGAAAATAAATAAATAAACAATTTATTGATCAAAACAAATCCTCGTGCATTGCAGTAATATGTAAACAATAGCAGCTTGGGGACATATATATGCATTGCGGACATTTTAAAGTAGGTAGGATTGATGATATAATTTTTTTATCAAATCACACTCTGGTTTCTTTTTATTCGATTATCAGAAAGCAATAATATTTACAACTATATCCTTAAAAATGGTCATGGTTTTGTAAATCAAAATGGGGCCCGTCCTTGCCCTTGAAAATCCAAGGAAATGATTGGTTGTTGCTATTGTAGTAAACAGGATGTTTGCCGATTTGTGGTATTTTGGTTGACAATGTGGAAAGGTCCATTATGTACTCATCAACATTCTATATGATCTGTTTTGACATACAGAAATACATAAGTTTTTGAAGGACTGCTATTCCAGAAAGAAGGGCCCTTAATTTTTTTCGACATTACTATTTTTGAGCATGGTAATTTGTAAAACAGTGTCATTCAAATTATTTATAATACACTTTTTGTTCTAACTAATTTTTCATAATATCTTCCCTTTGGATATTTATATCAAATAGAGGTAACATCCGGTTATATATTCAAAGTCAAGAGTCTTTATAGTTGTGGGTGGATGATTAGATGTGTTCTCCATTGATCATAGGGGTCAGGATACAATTGCAGTCAGTCACTGACCATTTCTAGCAATCAATTATGCAGCTTAAATCTTACCTTTCTTTATGTTTCCCACTATCTAGGAATTGAAAAATAATATTTGAGTGCTTTGAATAAATCGACAGATTTGTCATGAATATGGTGCTCGTTTTAAATCTACCGCCATATTTACAGCAAGTGCTTTTGGTAGATCCTAAATGTCAGAACCATAGATAACACTGTTATTCTTACTGGATTGATATATACTTCATCCTGGAAACTTTTTCCTGATATAATAGTCAACAATGACAAAAAAATCGATTATTGGGTGATTACCGGTCTGAAAAATGGACGATTAATCGATAATGAAATGTGGAGCAATTCCACTCACTACTTTATAGCACTACTTAAGATTTTTTTGTGGAACTCGGTATATGTCAGTTATCACACTACACATTTATCATGAATAATTCCAGTTAGTTTCTGTTGCATTTGTCGCACACTTTTGGCTTAAGTACTGTGGTATTTTAACATTATTAGATTTTCATTTTCTCAACTAGCTTTGTTTTTGTCATCAGGGAATTTCTGTCAATTTCGATTCTTACCAGCTTATAAGAGTTTATCAATTTTATGAATTTTTTATGTTTCAAAATATTAGATCTCTGGAGGCATTTATTGAAGTTAATTTGTCATCACAATTCAAAAGAACATTACTTTGTAGATTAAGTTATTTGTGGTTTTTCTGTCACTTTTGTAATTCAAACCATATGTCAGGATGCTGTCAGAAAGGTTTTTCCAGCTTGCCAATATTTGTACCAACATGAATGTCATTTGAGACCAAATTTTTGTTGTGTGATCTTGATAGGACAAAAAAATATATATATATTTTTGGATAATAGAAGGTCAGTAAAATAGAAGATGAGCAACAGAAGGATGACCAAATTTTGAGAGACTGGAAATGAGTTGATCAAGTTGATATTTTAGAACATAATTGTATCCACCGTAGGCATCCGGTGGATACTTTGGTTAAGCGTTCGTTACGCCGCCGCCGCCACCACGTGTAGAGAGATTTTTGACGTTAACGCTCTAACAGGAAAACTACACCAGCTAGGTTCACCAAATTTGCAAGAAGTCTTCATTGGGGGGTAAGCTTCTCTGGGACTGAAATTAGCCTCATTCTGAAAAACAAGATGGCTGCTGCGGGCATTTCTTTGAAAATTATCTACATTTTTCTACTGGCTGTTTCTCATAGGTAGAAGGTTGAATCTCTTCATAGGTGATATGTATGACACATATACATGTCCTCTACAACCTTGCACACATTTGACCTTGAAGCTCCTAACTCATGATCATCCACGGAGTGCCGAAGTAACCCACATAGAGGACTTTAAAAGTGCCTATATCTCCCTTATTATTGGTCCTAGAGGTTTGCAATGTCAAGCCAACCTATAGGAAATCATGTGCTGCGAATCTTCTGATATGGTCAGATTTGACCTTGGACCCCTCCTTCAAGGTCAAACGAGGATAGCCAAACTTAAAAGTGCTTATAACTCGCTTATTATCGATCCTAGAGGTTTGGGATGGTAAACCAACATATAGGAAATCATGGGCTGGGAATCTTCTGGTGTGGTCGGATTTGACCTTGGGCCCCTCCTTGAAGGTCAAATGAGGACAGCCAAACTTAAAAGTGCTTATAACTTGCTTATTATTGGTCCTAGAGGTTTGGGATGGTAAAACCAACCTATAGGAAATCATGGGCTGGGAATCTTCTGGCGTGGTCGGATTTGACCTTGGGCCCCTCCTTCAAGGTCAAACGAGGACAGCCAAACTTAAAAGTGCTTATAACATGCTTATTATTGGTCCTAGAGGTTTGGGATGGTAAACCAGCATATAGGAAATCATGGGCTGGGAATCTTCTGGTGTGGTCGGATTTGACCTTGGGCCCCTCCTTCAAGGTCAAACGAGGATAGCCAAAGGTAAAAGTGCCTATAACTCACTTATTATTGGTTCTAGAGGTTTGGGATGGTAAACCAACATATAGAAAATCATGGGCTGGGAATCTTCTGGTGTGGTCGGATTTGACCTTGGGCCCCTCCTTGAAGGTCAAATGAGGATAGCCAAAGGTAAAAGTGCTTATAACTCGCTTATTATTGGTCCTAGAGGTTTGGGATGGTAAACCAACCTATAGGAGATCATGGGCTGGGAATCTTCTGGTGTGGTCGGATTTGACCTTGGGCCCCTCGTTCAAGGTCAAATGAGGACAGCCAAACTTAAAAGTGCTTATAACTCACTTATTATTGATCCTAGATGTTTGGGATGGTAAACCAACCTATAGGAAATCATGCGCTGGGAATCTTCTGGTGTGGTCGGATTTGACTTTGGACCCCTCCTTCAAGGTCAAATGAGGACAGCCAAACTTAAAAGTGCTTATAACTTGCTTATTATTGGTTCTAGAGGTTTGGGATGGTAAACCAACCTATAGGAAATCATGGGCTGGGAATCTTCTGGCGTGGTCGGATTTGACCTTGGGCCCCTCCTTCGAGGTCAAGTGAGGACAGCCAAACTTAAAAGTGCTTATAACTCGCTTATTATTGGTCCTAGAGGTTTTGGTGCATTGTCTTTACGGTGGATACAATTTGCATGGGTTTTCCGATGCGCTAGGTCTAGTTGTCAGTGACTCTATGGTTAAAAGAACATCTGAATCGAATCTCCACAATTAAAAAGATCTCAGGTAAACTGCTGACAGCTTACAGGTGGTATAATCTCATAACTCCTGCTCAGTAAGAGTGTAAGTTAAATTAATATTTCATTGCGTTAATACATCTTACCTACCAGACGATAGCTATATGCCGGCGCCAGCCGGTCCCGCCAAACGAAAGAAAAAGACGTCCTGGGTTTCACCCCCGGCAGGACCGGTACACTACACTCCACTCGCCAGGTGGCCTAGTTCCTGCCTCACTCGCCAGAGGGACGTGACGTCATAGCATCTTTTTCGTTTGGCGCGATATTCAAAGTTTGAATTTTGGAAACTGTTTTTATTTTGAGGATTTCTTAAGTTGTATATTGTGTTAAGTGCTACGATTTGTCAGTTAGTTGGATAAACTACCATGGCATCTCCAGGACAAAGAAAAGGAGCCTGCGGGCACATCATGGCTAATTTTGACCCTCATTCTCGCTGTGTCAGATGCAGAGACAAAGGTTTGGGCCAAGACCCGTGCGTTTTAAAGTTACAGTGTGAATTGTGTGACAATTTAACCCCTGAGCAATTGCTCCAACTTTCAACCCCTACTTACAAGCTGCGGAAAGAGAAATCTAAAAGCAAAGAAGCTCTTGTGGATCCGTCCACCGTAACTATAGTGTCGCAGGTGGAATCTCAGGAAGTTGCTTCAACTTCTCCACCCCATGTTGCTGAGCAAGATCTCTCTTTACCTCCACCTATTTTCCGCCAAGAGTTGAAAGAGTTGGACGAAAAGTGGTCAGTACGTATGGTCCGTCTGGAAGCACTCATTACATTGGGGCAGCGTCCTTCACCTCAACCTTCATTCTCACCAGTCAAAGCACCGGTATCACATCAAGCTCCCGCTGGAGCTCTCTCTCAGGCACCTTTTCTCTTATCATCTGTCCCTTCCGGCCAAGCCGGTCTGGCTTCTGGCCCGGATAGGATTAAACCTAGTGCCACTGTAACTACCAGCTCAATAGCTATGACGTCTCCTCTAGAAGGCCTTTACACTGAACAGGACCCGGAACCGGTATTGTCTCAACAGAGCTCTTCCGGCCCGGTGGCCTCTGCTTTTCCTCAACCTCCCCCACAATCCAACTTGTTCAGGTCAGCTCCGGAACACTTTGAGGAAGGTGAGGTATCTGACCAAGAAGACGTCACTGACCAACCTGATCAAGAATCTCCGGACTTGGATAAAACAGTGAGCGAAGAACAAAACTACAGAGAAACTGTTAGGGGAGTACGTGCATTCATGGGCTGGTCACATATCCCCGATCTTGAATACACACCAAGTTCCAGGTCAGACAATCCCTGGATTGGCCACCGGGCACAACCTGTAGGCAAGGTTTCTATTGACTTACCACCAGAGGACTGGCTTTGTAAAAAACTTGAAAATCTAAACCTCGTCCTCATAGAAGGGTACCCTTCCAAGTCTGCGGAGCCGGGTGGACTTCATGTTGATCAGTATCTCCGCCCTCCCAAGTCTCAGGCAAGGTGGTACGGGATCCATCCAGCTGAAAATAAAGACATCACTAGGCCGGGCAAATATGTAACAACTTGGCCCAATGACGCCGCAAAATTGAACAGTGCCTTTGCCCGAATTGGTAAACCTTCTCTTGCTTCATCTCAACCCACTTCCCGCCCTATTGCTCAGGATACGCTCCGGAAATGGGAAAAAGCAGCAAAAGAGACCAGTTATGTTTGTAACCAGTCAGCTGGTTTCAATAGGTGCATTACAAAGATACAAGATTCTGTACAAGAACAATTACAAATTCTTCAGTCAGAGTTGGGAAAAGGAAAATCTTCCGCGAAAGCTCAGGGTGCACTTGATGAGTTACATTTCCTGTCTGCATTCAATCAAAATGTGAGTTTCGCAGTCGGCAAATCCCTCCAACACCTCTCAGATTTTACTTTTATACAAATGGCTAATTTAACTCTGGTCAGGAGGGATTCTTATCTTGAACACCTGAAAGCTGGCGTCAAGCCAGATACCTTTTCCGCACTCAGGAATTGCCCTCTACAAACCAAGGCTTTGTTTCCGGACGACATTATCCGGAGGGCGGAAGATGAAATAGCAGCATTTGAGTCACACAAGCGTACCAACCAGCCCGGTCCGGGCCGTGGTGGGTTCGCCGGTACTCAAAAGAAACAACACCGCTATCAGCCATATTCAACATGGAAACAGGAAGATTCCGGAAACTCAGGGGCTCCCGGAAAAGAGATGCCTGCATGGAAGGCCTTTGGCAATCGCGGGAGAGCCCGTGGCAGAGGCAGGGGAGGTCAACCCGGTCGCGGTTCGCGCCCTGCCAGGGAAGCTAAGGCGTATAAATGACAATCAATGCAAAGTTTCTCCGGAAGTAACATCCTGTCCGGAGTTTGGTGTTGTAAATGTAACAAAGACAGATCTTCCTGTGCTTGTGAAAGACTCTGTAAATTGTCACAATGTTGCTCATCATGTACCTTCTGTAAAAAACATCAGGCAGCCGCAAAAGAAAGGCATAAGTCCAATCTTAAACTCACAAAATACAATAAAGTATGTGAAAAATGCTTCTTTTGTAAATCACTGTGTTTTTGCCCCAAGTGTGTCAAATGTCCTCAGTGTTGCAAATGTTCAATCAGTGGGGGGACGCCTACAAAATTTTTGGAAAATATGGGCTCTCAAGGGTGCAAACCCAAAAGTAGTATCCATATTGAAAGAGGGCTATGTGCTTCCCTTCAAAGTCAGACCTCCCTTAATAAGGGAACCCCTGATAGTAAGCGGCTATGCAAACCCCACCAGAGACTCCCACTTACAAGAAGCTGTACAAGCTCTGATCAAGAAAAAGGCAGTAGAGAGGGTCAGGGTTCGAACCTCACTAGCCTTTTTCAACAGATTGTTCATTGTCCCAAAGCCGAACCAAAAGTGGCGGCCAATCTTGGATCTCAGTACTCTAAATCAGTTTTTATGCGTAAAAACATTCAAAATGGAGACTCCAGAGACAATCCGGACCTCTCTACAACAAGGGGAGTGGGTGTCATCGATAGACTTCAGCGACGCCTACTTCCACATTCCAATTCACTTCACATCCCGAAAATTCCTCAGGTTCCACTTCCAGAACCAGTCGTACCAGTTTCGGGCTCTTCCCTTTGGCCTGTCAACAGCTCCCATGGAGTTCACTGCTGTGGTCAAAGAGGTCAAATTAATGGCTCAGTCACAGAGTATAAGAATCCACCAGTACCTAGACGACTGGTTGATTCGAGCCCCTACCGAAGATTCTTGCCACCAGGGAACCCAGTCCCTCCTAGCCCTTTGCCAGGAGTTGGGCTGGATGGTAAACATGCAAAAATCGGAACTGGAACCCCAACAAGTCTTCGATTTTGTAGGATACCAGTACGACCTACTCAACGGATTGGTCAGACCTACTCAAAACCGTTGGGAAGCCCTTCAACAAAAAGTAACAGGGCTATTACAGAACAGATCTTGCCGAGTGAGAACCTTCATGTCTCTTATAGGTCTACTCACTGCGACAGAGAAACAGGTGCCCCTAGGCAGACTGCACATGAGACCTATTCAGTGGCACCTCAAGAAACACTGGAGAGTCCCGGAATCTCTGGAAAAAGAGATCCCAATCCCGAGGTCTCTCCATCAGCACCTGCAGTGGTGGACTCAGGAGAAAAATGTCCTAAAGGGTCAACCCTTACACCCCGTACGACACGCAGTGCAAATCTTTACAGACGCCTCAAAAGAAGGCTGGGGTGCTCACTTAGGCGACTTCACAGCAAGCGGTACTTGGTCAGTGCCCGAAAGCAAGTTGCACATAAACTTCTTAGAACTAAAAGCCGTGTTGTTAGCACTAAAAAGATTCCAACAATTAGTGCAAGGAAAGGTCGTCCTGATTGCCACAGACAACACTACAGTTGTGGCATACATCAACAAGGAGGGAGGTATGAGGTCAGGTTCACTCTGTGCCCTTCTTTGGCGGCTCCTATGTTGGTGCAATCTCAGGCAAATAGTACTGAAGGCCAGACACATTCCGGGCCGTCTGAATGTAATTGCAGACAAGTTGTCTCGCCAGGGACAGGTCATTCAGACAGAGTGGTCCCTCCATCAGGAGATCTTCGACATCCTTTGTCGAACTTGGCATTATCCCCAAGTGGACATGTTTGCAACAAGGTACAACTGCAAGCTAGTCCAATTTGTGTCCCCAATTCCAGACCCAAAGGCCTGGTCAGTGGACGCTCTGACAATGTCCTGGGAAGGCCTGGACATGTACCTTTTCCCTCCAGTGTCTCTGTTGGGCAAGGTGGTCAGCAAACTGTCAGATCACTGGTATCACAGAGCAATCCTGATTGCTCCGGGATGGCCCAACATGCCTTGGTTTTGGGACCTAGTGGAGCTGTCGGCGATGGTTCCTCTTTGTCTTCCACACCATCCAGATCAAGTGACCCAACCTTTCAACAAGGCACGTCACAGGGATCTGGCAAGCCTAAATCTTCATGCCTGGCTCCTAGAGCCCAGACAATCAGGGAGCAAGGGTTCTCTAGCCCAGTGGCGTCAAGAATTGAGGCGCCTCAAAGACGTTCAACCAGAGCAGTCTACGAAGCGAAGTGGGCCCTTTTTGTTAGATGGTGCGAAACAAGTCAGGTGGACTTTAGGAACCCATCTATAAAACAAATAGCAGATTTCCTCCTGCATCTTTTCCAGGAGAAGAATCTCCAGCCCAGCACTATTGATGGTTACAGGTCAGCCATTGCAGACAAACTGGGAAATACTTCGGTTAATGTCGGCAAGGATGACAATTTGACTAGACTGTTAGACAGTTTTCACAGAGATAGACCCAAAGGGCGCCGGGGGGTTCCTGCTTGGAACCTCTCCCTGGTTTTACACCAGCTTACAAAAGCGCCTTTTGAACCACTCAGAAAGGCTTCTCTGAAGCACCTTACTTTCAAAACTGTTTTTCTCCTAGCCCTGGCTTCAGGAAAACGCAGGAGTGAGATTCACGCTTGGTTAAACAAAAATATCAGACACCAAGCTGATTGGTCCAAAGTTTCCCTCTACCCTTCACCAAGCTTCTTGGCGAAAAATCACTTGGCAAAAGAGGGACCAGAGTGCGTGGCCCCTGTGGTCATCCCGGCCTTAGCCCCCACTCTGGATAAGTCTTTAAAGGAAGACAGATCCCTTTGCCCCGTTCGGGCTCTTCGCTACTACCTGGACAAAACGCAGGACCTGAGAAAGGGAAAGGAGTTAGTTTTTGTTTCATTCAAACAAGGTTTTAACAAGGACATCTCTCCTGCCACTATCTCCTCCTGGATCAAACAAACAGTAGTGTTGTGTTATGATCTCTCTGACCAAGATTCCTTGACCTTACATCAGGTTAAGGCCCATGATGTTAGGGCCTTTGCGGCCTCCAAAGCCTTTCAAGGTGGCATATCTCTGGACCAGATTCTAGCAGCATGCCACTGGAAGTCCCACAACACCTTTACACAGTTTTACCTTAAGGATGTTGCCTGGGCAGATAAGGAGCTTTTTCACTTGGGTCCTGTGATGGCTGCCCAGCAGATCCACCACTAATCCCCTAAGCTTCTTTGTATATAATTATATATAGTGTACATACTAGTTAGTTTTAGGTGTAGGCTCACTTTTAGCCTAGGCCTTGGCTTATCAAAGTCTTTTACTTCAGAGTAACCCTCTGGGTATAGGACTTTCCCTACTCTTCCAGGTTAACCGTGGGAATCATTGACTTGAACTCTTACTCTCTTCCTCCCCTCAGAGCAGTCAAAAAAGGGGGGGGGGGGGGGGGGGGGGGGCAGGTGGGTCTAGTTACCCTTGAGACTAACATGTCTCCTCAAAGGACTAGAACCTCACACCTAGGTATAATATAAGAGTTCTCTCCAATCCTCAGAAGGCAGACGGGAAATTCCCACCCAGCCTTCCCCGCTTTCAGCCTTACAATTCAACCTTAGGGACGAAAAAGATGCTATGACGTCACGTCCCTCTGGCGAGTGAGGCAGGAACTAGGCCACCTGGCGAGTGGAGTGTAGTGTACCGGTCCTGCCGGGGGTGAAACCCAGGACGTCTTTTTCTTTCGTTTGGCGGGACTGGCTGGCGCCGGCATATAGCTATCGTCTGGTAGGTAAGGTATTAACTAATAAAAATTTAATTTACTAATTAAAATTTGCAATTTTCCAGGCATGCCTTTGCACAAAAGAACTCTTTCATTGGAAATAACCATAGCACAATTTTGTTTTGTGGTTACTTATTTTTGTCCACATTAATATAAATTGAATGAAATAATTTGATCAACATACTTGGAGTAAATTTTTCAATTACAAATATATTTTGGCAGCTAATCTTTTGATATTGATCACTTAAATACTGTAGGACCTCGATTATATGACCCTCTATCATCCGAATCTCCGGACTTACTGATCTGAAACCTTGTCTCCCTACATTTGTGCACAATGCATGGTCTAGTACAAGTGATAATACAACATTTTACACATTCACAAAGACCATTAATTCTAGTGCTTTGTATAACATATCGTCCATAGAAACATCTAACTTTTTGGATCTTTAACACCATTGTTTCAGTTAGGGATGGAACAATTCATTTACACAATCCCACCAGGGCCACCACACAATGTCTTTGACAATGCGCCAATCACTGAAGTCACGTTTGATTGTGGATTTGCAATTAATAATCATCCGGAGTAGGTCAGTCCACAGACTGAAAACGTGTATTAAAAGAATAATGTCAACAATGCATAACCAACAAAAGATACCCAATCACTGAAGGTGTTCTTAATTGGGGTTTTGCAATTTATAATCTTAAGAGTTTATTAAAATTTAAACGTCAATAATGCATGTACCAACTGAACACACCGAGTTAAAAGTCCGCATAATATTTTAAATAAAAATGAGCAATAGAAATGAAGCAAACAAGTCACAGTTAGAGGGTCAGTTATATTGTATTCGACAAATATATTAAACTGCTTTATCAATGACCACCCCACGTACATACTTAGTGCCTAAAAACGATCTTTTTTCAGTTATTGCCCATTTGGTAACCCCCATAACCATTGGATTTCAAGCAATTTTGGTATCTGAATCCCTCGATTATCCGACCTGATTGTATTTCCCCCATTTAGTTTGGATAATCAAGGTTCTACTGTAGTTTAATATAGTGTCATAACACAGTTGTTCATAATTCTGCAAAGTGCCTGTTGGAAAATATTTTTAAAAAAATCAATGAAACTGGGAATGTGTAGATTTTTATTCCTATGCAAGTTACATTTGTTTACCAGGATAATATTTATCATAGAAATTATGATGAACAAACAATTATCTGTAAAAATAGAATCGTCCAACAATTCCAAATAACATTCAGACAAATTACTTACTTAGAGTGAGAAACATGAAATTCTTTATAGTATGTGGAATTCAATTTTGAGTGAAAAAAACAATTTCTGTTTTCTTGACTTGTGGGAAATTCATTACACATCATTGATTTTTGTAACTACATCAAAACTGGCATCTCTCTTGATACCAAAATTTTGCACCAATTTTGATAGTTTTATCTTACATTTAATGGGTATCCCGAAGTTGCCGCATTTCCCAAACTGTCAAGAATGTAATTTTTTTCACTCCTACGTTGCAGTTATATAAGAGAGTGATTTTATTACTGCCATTGTCACTCTGTTCTTCTAAATCTTACACACAGAAGGGAATTATGTGTCTCGTAAATTTTGGTGAAAACAAGCCAATCAATATGTTGACCATATATCACTAAATATAGACTTATAACATTGCTACAAGTTTTGTTACAATGGGAGCATTGTATCAACATTTAAAAAATATGTTCCAATATCCAATCCAAATTCCCTGGAATTAATCCTTTTTGTTATACTTCCAATGATTTTTAAGCTGGACAAGTAGAAAATGTTCTTGTCTGTGGAAGTTTTCAGTTGCATAACATGTACAATTTAGTTGCCAACATTTACCACACTATATATAAGCATTGATGCATTAAATTGCTTTATTGGATGTGTAACCTCTATTATCCAGACATTGTGGGAGAAAAAGATTCATTTGGAGAAAAGAAGACTAATCAGACAGAAGAGGCCATAATATAATAGGGTAAAAAACAGCGGAATTAAGCCTATATGTAAATATAGAAAATTTGGATAATAGAATGTTGGACAATAGAAGTTCCACAGTATGTGAAGTAAATACTAATTGGCTCCCTAATGTTCCTAGTTTTGTTTTTTGTTCACAGACAGCTGCTTCTCTGCTTGTTTTGTGGCATTAGCTTTGGAATGGTTACATACAAAGCCCCTGATATAAGTTTTTTTAAATATTAACACTTTCCAGCTGAATTTAGCCAGAGCAGTAGTATTTGAGCATCTTTTTTATCTTTGTCTTACTCAAAAAAACAAACAAACAAAAAAAAAAATTTACTGAAAGTTTCAAATTTTCTGAGATTCTTCTTTAGAACATTATTTTTCTCTAATTGTCAAATAATGTTTACACCTGTAGAATTTTAGTTTTGTCTTGTAGGTCAACACCAGTACCAGACAGAAATGATTAGTCCAATAGTTCTTGAATACTACTGTGAGCAAGTGTTGATCCCTTTGAAGAAAAGTGTACCCTGCTTGTTGGGAAACACAAAATTTCCTTTGCTTTCCCCACTAGAAATTAACTAATTAATATGCTATTTAACATGGCCAAAAAGATCATATTTATTATTCTGTGAATTTGGACTGGCTGTTTCAGATATTTGGAAAGCTCTATAAAAGTGGATATGTAAGATCATGTGATCCAGTGTTCAAGATATTAAGACACTTTTACTTCATACAGAGTCTTACTTTTTCAGGTGAAAAAAACAGAAATCAGCCAAAATGAAAGAAACTTAATATTTGACTGATTATTTTTACCCAATAGTACTTTACTTAATAGTACCAGACATTAAACTTGACTTATAAAATACTGTTCATGCAATACATCCTGCAAGCTGTACAGTACAGTTACTGCTATGCTTATGCTTCTTTTTGGCAGACATTTAAGTTTTTTTGGTTTTCACTGTTTCTTTCATAAAAAACTGTTTCTGTAATGTCCATAATGAATCAGTATCGACAGAAAAGGGTGTGAGATTCCAAAATACCAGATACTGTTATACATTTACAGCAGACAATGTAGAAATGTGTTGTTCTCTTTTCAACTGAGATACAAATATCAGGCATAAGCAAGCATGACATCTATAAACTTAATATTTAGCATAACAGTTTATGGACATCAGAATCTGGCAATATAAAGTATGACTGTATTATTTGCCATTTTTAAAGCATGGGCAGTACAGACTTTGTATTTACCCCAAAGTAGACTACAGATATTGTATGTATACAGCAGTACCTCTGTTTTCCAGCCATACCAGGAGAGTAAAATCATTGGATAATTATAATGTAAAATGGAAGAGGTGTTTTTGTGTAAAACAAATGGGAAATACAAATTCGGGAGAGTGAATTTCATAAAGTACTGGGATAATAGAAGGTTGGATAACAGAGGTTTGACTGTATATTATGGTTTGATTTTCCACACAAGTGCAGATAACTGAGCCTTATTATATAGGTCAGGGTATGCTGGCATTTTCTTTTTCATGGCAGCTTTGTTAGAATGTTAATGTTATTGGAATATCCTCATTAATATTATTGAAATTTTGTCGGCACAGTCTATTAACAATTCCTTCTTTTCTTTTTTATAACAGGAAATATCGCATAGGCTATTTGCTTCTGCATTTCCTTGTGGTTAGGTGGTAGTTAGTATGCGGTAATTGTGCTTAAACTTCTTTATATTTCCAGTGTACCTGAGATACAACAATGGCATTTTTATTGTCATGATTTACTTAAAATTTCTTAACAAAAGCAACAGCCAACTTTCCCACTTGCAATTGGGACTGGGGTTCGATTCTACAACCTACCACATGATAAGTGAGTCTATTACACCACTACATGTCCATGCCACACTCCCCTCCCCCTTTACTAATTATGTGCCTGTGTAGTCGTGTCATTGTATCTTGTCAGTGCCATCAAATCAGTAGACGTATGACATCACACAAACAGCAATTGTTGGTGAATCAATGGAGGCTCAATGGAGTCAGTTACTTATACATACTGTATAAGTAGGAAATTATAGCAAGAAGAAAATCTCACTAATTTCCAATTTTTAAGATATTCAGCAGAATTAGTTTCTATTAATGGTCAGGATACAGATTTAAAATTTCACTTACTGCTTCTAGTAGTTATTCTCAACCAAAATAATTGTCACATCAAACCTTGGTCCAGTGTAGTAAACAAAGCCTATTAATCTGCTATTGTTTCATGAACGTGTATTCTTTAAATTCTTTGCAATCTTTTGCATCAAAGAAAAGAAATAAGTAAGTGGATTATTGAACGCTAAAATCTGCCAGAACCAATTCACAAGCACAATAGAGAGATGTAATTCATGTGAATTTACTGTAATGAATTTGATTTCTTTGAAAATAGGTAACACTACCACATCATCTAGAAATTGGATTGCAGCATCATTTCATGTCTTTTTTGTGTTTAAGTTGTACTTGTTACAGATTATAATGTTTTGATGGTCAGAATGCCAGTGCATTTTGTGAGGCAGATTGATTAAATTGAAATATCTCAGATACAAGATGTTTCATTAAATTAGAAAATATCTATTTGAAGGAAAAGGTAACTTTAGTTTTGCTACTGGAGTTTGTTTGTATGATTTGAGTCAAATAAATTTCGTTGTTGAAAAAAATCATCACAACTAAAAGTTTATCTTGCTTCTGGAGGGGGATGGGGGGCGGAGTGGAAGTAATTAAGTTGTCTCCTGAAAAAGTCTCTGTTTGGTTTTGAGAATGGTTTTCTCAATGTCATGTTCATGTTACGGTCTCCCATTATTATCTCCTCTACTTTAAACAGTATAGAAAAGTAGCTTCTTTTGTTGTGGGAAATTCTTTCAAGTGCACTAACTCTACCTTTTACCTTTCTCAAGGCCACATGAACCCCCAAAACTGGTTTTTACTCACACTTGCTTTTGACCACTTTTTCCACAAAGTGTCTCAAATGGATCTAAGAAATTTGGCATATATATAGACCAAATTTATTTCCTGAACTCAGTTAATATTCAGATCCATTTGGTCATTCATGACTGATTAATGAATGATTTTTTACCTGTTTATGCAAATATATTTTATTTGTTTATTATATATTTTTCATAACCAACTTCTAATAGGAAATAAGTCTTTTTTCACAACATCATTTGTTAAGCTACTTTTTCCATGTACAATATATTGTGCAAGTTTTAGCTTTCTAGCTCTAAAACCAGGGTAACTATTACTTAAACTCAGTAATGTGAGGTTTATCAGTTTTATGCTGAACATTCTCAGTGAAACTCTGTTGAATTTAATTTTCATAAGTAATATTTCTGAGTCACTGGTAAAGGCTATTTGAAAAGTACTCCTTAGAGAGAGTAGAGTAGTTATATCCCCAGACGAAAGTCGGGGATATATTGGATTCAGGTCCGTCGCGCCGCCGCCGCCGCCGCCGCCGCCGCCGCCGCCGCCGCCGCCGCCGCCGTAGAAATTTCCTTGTGGACGCGATAACTCAAAAACAAATTAATATTTTTTTTTCAAACTTGGTACACATGTTAAGGGTGCCCAAAGGAAGATCCCTATTTTAAGGTGACCTTAAACTCCCAGTAAAAAAGAACTTATGGCCACCTTAAGGTCAGAAATTGCACTTTTGGCCACTTAGAGCCCTGTAGGTCACAAACTATGATGCTCAGCTGGCTGAAATTTTACCTGACAACACATTAATATGTTCTTAGTACATGTGCCGAAAATCATGACTTTAAGTTGAGGAGAAAATTGTGTTTCAGGCCCATAAATACCCCCACTTAGGGATTTTTTGCTATACTTTACACATATTTTGCCCTATAATTTGGAAGTGATAATTCTGATGAGTCTCAAACTGCGCTAGGTATAACTTTGATATGTAATCCTTGTCTGTAGAAAATTTTAGGGCTGTAGGTTTACCCAAAGGGGTCGACTTAAGGTCTCAAAAGTGCCCACAGAGACCCAATTTATGCACTTTTTGCCACTTTCAAGCACTGTAGCTTTCAAACTATGTCTCTCATCTAAGTTAAATATCATCTGGGAATATATCTATGTGTTTTCTTATATGTGCCCCAACATTTAGGCCTTTAATAGACAGTTAACCTGTGTATCAGGACCATAAACACCCACCCGAGTGACCCTTATAAGACATTTTTCACATCTTTTTCCCTGTAACTTGGAAATGGTAAGTCTGAGAAGTTTCAAACTGTATTAGATATATATTCTGTGTGTAATCTTAGTATGTAACAGATTTTAAGTCTGAAGCTTTAATTTTGAAGGTCAAATTGAGGTCTCTAAAAGGCTCCCAAAGACCCAATATTTGGACTTTTTGCTACTTTTAAGCCCTGTGACTGTCAAACTATGTGACTGATAGAGCTCAAATCCTATCTGAGAAGATATTAGTATGTTATTTTTATATGTGCCAAAAATTAAGGCTTTAAGAAGACATTTAACCTGTGTATGAGGACCATAAATCCCCACCCGAGTGACCATTTTTAGACATTTTTCACATATTTTTCCCTGTAACTTGGAAATGGTAAGTCTAAGAAGTTTCAAACTGTATTAGATGCATATTCTATGTGTAATCTTAGTATGTGACAAATTTTAAGTCTGAAGCTTTAATTTGAAGGCCACATTTAGGTCTCTAGAAGGCCCCATAAAGACCCAGTATTTGGACTTTTGGCCAATTTTAAGGCCTGTGACTGTTAAACTATGTGACTGATAGAGCTGAAATCTCATCTGGGAATACATTATTATGTTCTTTTTACATGTGCCAAAAATCAAGGCTTCAAGTAGACATTTAACCTGTGTATGAGGACCTTTAACACCCACCTGAGTGACCCTTTTAAGACATTTTTCACATATTTTGCTCTGTAACTTGGAAATGGTAAGTCTGAGAAGTTTCAAACTTTATTAGATACATATTCTATGTGTAATCTTATTATGTAACAAATTTTAAGTCTGAAGCTTTAATTTGAAAGCCACATCGAGATCTCTAAAAGGCCCACAATGACCCAATATTTGGACTTTTTACCACCTTTAAGCCCTGTAACTGTTAAACTATGTGATTGATGGAGCTGAAATCCCATCTGGGAATGCATTATTATGTCCTTTTTACATATGCCGAAAATCAAGGTTTTTAGTAGACATTTAACCTGTGTATGAGGGCCATAGACACTCGCCCAAGTGCCTTTTTTGACATTTTTTCCGTATTTTGCCCTGTTACTTGGAAATGCTTAGTGTGACAAGTCTTAAACTGTATTATATATGATTTTTGTTTTTTATGTATGTCCCCCCAAAAAGTTTCAGATCTGTAGTTTAATTGCTAAGGTCTCTTTAACAATTGTAAAATGCTCACAGAAACCCAATTTATGGATATTATGCCACTTTAAAGCCCAGTAACTGTCAAACTATGTGGGTTATAGAGCTGAAATCTTTGAATTTTTAAAAGGAAATGCCTGTCTATTTAAATTTTGAATATTAATAATGTTATGGCTATCTTAGTCTTTTAAGAACTTATTTTTGTGTGTTATACCTCTGCTTGCTGAGTTTTTCACTTTTTAAAATGAAACTGGTGAAACATATTGAAGTAGACAAAATGGACACTTTAAGTGAGCTTTAAGTCCCAATATTAATGAAATTATATCCTTATGTAGTAAAACTAGGGGATTTTTAACCCTCAACTAGCCCAGTTTTATTCAACTTGCCTCAGTTAATTTTGGCACAGCTCCTACAGTTATGAACTCATTTCAGTTGATAATCACATACTTAAAATTCTCAATTCTTTTTGTATTTGAGTACCCCTTTTATATAGATTGTTTGTTTACCATTTATGCTCAACCCACATCCCCCCACCCGGATTCCCCCCACCCACCTCTGGGACCTCCAGCTATATTGAGTGACACTAAATAAACAAAGGTATTTAATGATATCAGATGAGAAACAAAGAACTCAATGGGGTTGCAGATCTTGTGTAATAGTGAGAGAGGTGTGGAGAAGGGGAGAGGGGTGGGGGTGGGAGGTGGTGGTCTTCATTACATATAACACAAAGGGGAGTCAGAACTGAGATTGTGTCACATATTTAGGTTGCATATATATGGACCACATATATAGGTATAGAGGAAATGAATAACTGAAAACAATTTGCAAATTCTAAAAATAATATAATAAAATAATAATATAAATAATTTTTTTTTAAATAATATTTTATTTGTGAACAAATATAGAAACAGATATGTGCTTTTGGGATTATGAATTTTAGAATGGACATTGAATCATCAATCATTTAAATACTTTGAAGGAAGAATGAAAAATATGATGAGTTGAGTTAAAAATAATATTTTATTTGTCAACAAATATAGAAACAGATATGCTCTTTTGGGATTATTATTTTAGAATGGACATTCAATCATCAATCATTTAAATACTTTGAAAATAGGTTTAGAGTTATCATTGCAGGAAGATTGAAAATATAATTTGAGTTATGTATTCGGCGTCTGGGGATACACCATCTTCCTTGGGGAGATATAAACAGAGCAGATTGATGTGCTGAAGTTCATATAATAATGGGTAATTATGTTTTAAAAAATTCCCGATCAAAACCTGTGGCGTGAGTGATGACCTGTCTGGGGATATGTTGGCGCCGAGTTGGCCCAATCTAGTTTATTATTTGGAGTATAGAATCAAGTAAAGATCTATTTGAACATTTTTCTGTCTGGCAAAGCCAGGACCTTTCCTTTGGAAGTGAAAACAAACTTTGTTCGTGACATAGAAACCACAAAATTCCAAAAATTAATTTATGTGCGTACTGTATATTAAGACATATATATTGTAAGAAATATTTCTATAAATAGAGGAATAAATTTGTGAACAAATTAATTAATTTTGTTTTACCTTACTGATGTAAGTAGGTCACTTATGACGCGTTACCGGACAGAAGAATTGGCAGTTTTCAAAACATTCACACAACTGGTTACATGTATGGCTCACAGACATCTCAATAATAAAGTATAATTCAGTGCATCAGGAGTTTTTAACCCCAGCCCATAAAGGCAGGCGTTATAGTCGTTGCCTGTGCTGTCCGGGTGGCGGTGGCGGCGGGCATAAAGCTTGTGGGATTTTCACTAAATTTTCAGGGGATGTTTATCCCAAGAGGATTTAGAGCTGATTAGGTTTTGGGGGGTATCTCTGGTAACAACTGTTGCCATTGCAACACTTTTTAAGATTTTTGGGTCTTAAAGTTTGTGGGTGTTCCACAGCCTAAGCCCCTGCACGGATTTTCACCAAATTTTCAGGAGAGGTTTACCTCAAGAGGATCTAGAGCTGATTAGGTTTTTGGGGGTATCCGGTAACAACTGTTGCCATGGCAACACTTAAAAAATTTTTGGGTCTTAAAGTTTGTGGGTGTTCCACAGACTAAACCCCTGCACGGATTTTCACCAAATTTTCAGGATATGTTTACCCCAAGAGGATCTAAAGCTGATTAGGTTTTGGGGGGTGTCAGGCTACGACTGTTGCCATGGCAAAACTTCAGATTTTCGGGTCTTAAAGTTTGTGGGTGTTCCACAGCCTTAACCCATGCATGGATTTTCACCAAATTTTCAGGATACTGGTATGTTTACCCCAGGAGAATCTAGAGCTGATTAGGTTTTGGGGGGTATCTGGCAGCAATTGTTGCCTTGGCAACACTTAAAATTTTGGGGCCTTAAAGTTTGTTCTAAAATCTTTACTATTTTCTGTAACCTAAAATATTGCAGCTAGCTTCATCAGATTTGCACAAAATGTAAATGGACAGGAAAGCTTGTCTCAGAGTAATTGTGTCCTTGTTTTGGAAACAAAATGGCGGCCATATCACATCGTTAATGCCAAATAGGAGGGTGATCATGTCAAAAAGGCCTTATATCTCCCTTATAATTGTTTCTAGGGCTTCAAAATATGAAAACTGCTTGTAAGAAATCATGGCCTGTGAATCTTTTGTAGAACATCTTGTGGGTCCTCTATACTTCTTACAACGGATGTTGTTCCTAAGATTTTCCCAAATCTCATTGTCATCGGCCATTTACCTGTACCTGCGGGCTGGGGTTCTTGCCTGCCGAGGCTGGCTATTTTTCAGACTATCCATATTATCAAAGACTCTACTAAACAGAGTATAATTGTGTTCACTTCTCTTCTGATTTGGGTCAGCTGTATTTGTGGTGTGCTGTATAAGCGGAAGGAAAATTTCACTATTTTTCAAACTTTTAGAAATTCAATTAAATTTCTGATGGTCAGTTTGTTCTCTAAGAGATTAACAACACAGATTACAATTCACATTGGGTGTTAAGATTCAAGCTCATTGGCTAAATAACTGAAAAAAATATTTTGGCCAGTGGCAGTTTTGTATAATGTCTGTGTGATCATACAGTTTGTGGGATTTTTGGCACTGGGTAAAGTCCTGGATTCAGATGTTACAAGGAAGTAATTTTCACCGTCAAATCTTGTTATTTTGAAAGTGATTTATATGTGTGTATGGAAACTTTGTTTTCAACATGTAATCCTATTAGCTAAAAACTTAGGTGAAAAGAAATTGAATGCCTAGTGACAAATGTCCACTTATACAGTATCTGTGTGACCATACAGTTTGTGGAATTCGCTACAAGACAAAGCCTGGCCTGACTTATCACATGACTCATCACCATGCCAAGGGAGATCCAGATGATTTGGTTGAATCTCTGCCTGCCTCTCCTCCCCGCGAACTGGAGCCTCCTGGTAAGGATGGGGATATATCTGTACAATTTGCAGATGTGCTCTACGTCATCCTTGCAGTTTGTATAGTCCATATACCAGTCCAGGTCATTCTCAGGTTGTATCAGTGTTTGTGTTTGACCTTATTGGCACTGAAAATTCATTTTGGTACTTACAGTTGCAGAGGGTATTAGGCTATGAAGTTTGAACTATATTGGTAAACACTATCAGAATACCGGGTTTTAAGAGATAAACATTTGAAAATATCAAAGAGTATGAGATGATATCGTTATTGACATTGTTAATTCATTAGTATACTAAATACCCTGCTTGTCATAAGGGTAACACAAACACTTAACAGTTCAGGTGCCAGCCCTTGTTTAAATCTCTGTCTCTGTGATGTATATTTCTTGATATTGTGGCCAGCTTGCTTATTTTATGCTTTATGTATAGTGTGTATCTTAAATGAATAGTAGTCACCAGCCGTATGATGCTTGTAAACCAATATATGCACTGTTGAGGATTTGAGAAAAGAAATCAGTGAATTAATATCATTGTAGCTATTTACTGTAATAATACATATTATATGTAATATTATATATTATTATAAATTTATAAAATATAAATACATTTGCAAGAGGCAGGCCATTTTGTGGATTAAAATTTTCCATTTGATTTTTGTCAAAGTTTGTGAATCACTGATCAGGACTGTTTAAGATACCCCACTCAACTTGTATATTTTGCTTTACTTGAGTAATGTCCTGTGGTCACATACATATATAAGGATGTTTAATGCAGTATGTTGTCATAAGCTATACATATTCCAATGCATAAGTTGGTCCACAAGCTTTGAGTGGTTGGTAGTTACTGCCGCTTTACTGGTGTAGGCTTCTAGTTTCTGTGGCTTTTTTTTGCAGCTTAATACAGTTCCTGTGTATTATCTGCTAGTCTGCATGATAGTGTCTTATATGTAAAGGTAATTTACTGGTACAGTAGACTCTGTTTTAGTGGAACCAAAAAAAGTTTAATTACATGTTTTAAGGTCCCATTATCTCAGAAGACTGCAGGTACAAGTGGAAGTTAGCCATAACCTGAACCAAATCCTTTGGATTTTTTTGATTTTCTGCTTATACAGTGTCTACTTTATCTGTATAGGGCTTTAAGCTCTATTTATATAAAAGCTATGTTTGCTTGTGTAAAAATACTGTTGTATTCGAAAAGTAAGCCCTTATGACCATAAAACCAGCGGCCATGTGGGCTTGATCTCATATCAGGGCTTAATTTTACAAAACTCTTTGCATTATGTTTATGTATGTGTCAGTGAGTCAAGTTACATAATATTGTTGTATTCATGTTGTGTCTTTTTGTTTACTTTTTGTGGGTTTTATATATTTTTATGCATTTTACTGCTTCTGGCTTCTTGCTGTTTATGCTTCAGCTGCCTTGATTTCTGCTTTATAACGTAAATGATTAATATAAATTATATGTTATATGTTGTGTGATTGTTTATTTTTGTTTTCTTTAATCTCCATTGTCTGCTTCATATTATTTGTGCATCACATTATCATTAAAAAATCATATATTTAATATGCACAGAATTCATTGTTTTTGTGTACTGTAAACTGTCAATGTAGAACTCCTGGAAGCACCAAATTCAAATGAAAGATATACACAGGCAAGAATTCACAAAAGCACAGAAATTTGTATTCTAACATGACACGGATGTGTCCGTCATTCTGATTGGTCGAGAGCGATTTCTAAGCCGTCTAAAATTCAGCATCAACATAACGGCTGTTAACATGGCGGCGATAATTGGATAATTTTGTAATGTTACAAGTATTTAAGATATTTTATTTTAACAGTCATGTTAGAATAGGAATATAGCATTCAAAAGCCGTCTAAACGCAGAATTTTAGACGGGTTGGCATTATCTAAGCACTCAGGCTTCGCCTTCGTGCTTATACCATGCCAACCCGTCTAAAATTCTGCGTTTAGACGGCTTTTTCATGCTATATTCCTATATTTCTATTTTGCTGCTTTATTGGTATTCTTATGTTAGTTTCCACTTGTTACATTGTGGTAAGGGATGTTGAAAGGAATTTAGTAAGATTAACTTATTTTCATTGAACTAAGGAGCAATTACTTTAGGGAATAAAGTTCTTGATTTTTTTGTGAACATAAAGATGGATATATACAGTCTGTTTGTCTACAAAAATGGACTTATTTTTACAAGTAAAATAATTCAGTTACACACAGATATGACATAAACAGAAAAAAGTCTAAACATAACTATAAATACCTGAATTTTGTTCATCAGCCATCAAATGTCTCCTGTAATACATGACAAACTTTAATGTAGCCATAAAATAAACAAGAATGTTCTTGGCTTCTTGCTAAAAACAAGATTCATTTTTTTTTTGGTGTTAAATATGTTTATTTTACCGCTTTTTAACCATTATGTGCAAGAGTCCAGGAGGGCGGGTTTAACCAACCCTCCATTAAACTCAAGCATTGGTACATACCCATATACAGTATGGAATAAGGAAATAGTGAGAAAATTTAATACTACAGGTTACTTTGTGTTCTTTTAATTATATTTTAATATTGAACTTATTGTAAAATATTTTATGCTTCCTACAACGTCATACTTCACAGGACAAAGTTTTTATGGCTTAGGGTTTTTCAATATTCTACTATATTGTTCTGTTGCTTTATGTCAATTTTTTGGGCCAATCAGCAAGCTAAATGATACATTTTAAAAATAAAGTTTCTCAGTTTTGTAAATTATAGAAACTAAGAGTACCTTCCTTTGACATTAACCTCATTTAGTCAAGGTAAATGAGTGGAAGTAAAAAATATCTCTGTTGGAACCAAACTTGAGATCTCGGCATTCTTAAGAGTGTCGCTAGCCGAACTTAGGATCCTAAGTTTGGCTGCCAATCTTTGATTGGCTGGGACAGATCTTGGCAATCTTCAGATTGGTGCTAGCCCAACTTAGGATCCTAAGTTTGGCTACCCATCTTAAGATTGGCTGGCCTATCTTAAAATGGGCTGAGCCAGGTTAGCCCATCTTAAGATTTGCCAGCCCATCTTGAGATGGGAGATTTATACTATCACATTTTCATTAAATTTTGCAGTCTTTACAAAGTTCTACAGAAAAACATACATGGGGAAAGTATATTATAGATTTTGTTATAATATTTTCTTTGTGTATGTTATGAATATACAAGACAATAGTGAATTCAACACAACATAAATAATGTACTATTAAGTCCCCATATACAATCTATTACAAACTATGGGGAAGCAACGCAAGACCTGAGTAAATCCAGTTAACCACTAACTAATCACAGGTCATGTTAATAAGAAGCCTTTCTTTTCATGTTGATTTGCCCCTGTCTTTACAGGTCATTGCAATTAAATCTTGTAGTCCAAATTAGTCAGTTTTGGGCAGACCAATAGTTTATACTGAAAGACCTTACATATTTTATTTACCTTTAATCTTGTACATAGTCTTTCCCACAGGTGGAACAAGATTGTATTACTAAATGGGGAGTGAACACATAATTTACATTTTGTTAACTTTACATGTGTGCTGTATATTAATTACATATACAAAGAAAAGATCACACTATTAATTTTCCAATGGCTTTAATTTCATAAATTAATATAATTTAATTCAAATGTCTTATCTAGTTCTCCATAGCTGATAAAATGATCCTAAATGTGGGTGAATACATTAAATACTATAATGTCCATAACATACACTAAGACAAAATATTCTTAAAATACACTTAAAATTTTCACTATGAACTTGTCTAATGGTTATTTTTTCAAAATGTAATAATTACTGCAAAATTTCCTATTAAAATTTTAAAATTAAATTAAAATCATAGGTGGGACAGAGCCAGGCCATCTTAAAATTGGCGTAGCCAAACTTAGGATCATAAGTTGGGCTAGCATGGTCTCAAATTTGGCTCCAACTTCTCTACCGGATAATTTTATAGATATCTGACCAACATTTCTCTTTGTCAAGAAAGTAGGAATAGAAATTTTCATGCTTTATGGCATAGTACAGGTTGTCCATCACAGCAAAGCGATGGATACTTACAGCGGACATTAAATCTATCAGCTTATGGTGTAAATCTTTATCTGTTGGAATCTACAACGACAAAGAAATTGTGATGCATGGGGCAGGTACTGTATTTTGTTCAAAATATAACCTTGGTGTTAATGTTTGTACAATTATCAATAGATGTATTTTAGATGAGGAGCGAAATAAAAAAAAGGTCCAAAAATTATATCCATTTTGTGACTTTTGGCATAATTTTGCAACCGTAAAGAACTTAGATAACTATTGACTAATTTTTGGAAAAATACTTATGAGTACATACTTTTTCTTTTTCTTTTTGTTGGGGGGGGGGGGGGGGGTGGGGGGGTGGGGGTGGGGTGGGGGGGTGGGGGTTTGCTGAAGGGGGAAAAATAGTGCATTCACATACATGGCAAAACTTTCAAACTGCTTAGAAGGAGAGAAAAGTATGCTGTTGCAGATGACAAATTGTGTATATGGAAACCAGGTTTGATGTCAGTGCAATAGTAATGTGATAGATTTGTATCAAATTCAATGTATGATTGATTGTAGTCCAAAAATTTGAAGACCATAACACAGTTAAACCTTGTTTGTTTTCATTGGAAACATACTCCATTTCCTCTGCACTGGGTAGATTTTTACAAATTGGGCATAAATTCCTAATCAAGGCTATATTTTTTTACCTTTACTGTGTGCCATTTAGTGGGTTGTCTTAATGTTGTCTTGTTTGTGTGGTGTATTATTTACAACATATTTTATGTGACCTTTTAAAGTCATATTTTTACCACATTTTTGTGTCTGGCCAGATCGTTCAATCCTATTTGAGTTCCCTCTTAGTGTATATTGTGGGTTGGTGATCAAAAATGTTTTATTGCTTTTGTCCTCTTGAGTACAGGATGTAATCCCTCTGTTAGGGGAACATTCATGGATATTTTTTGAGAGTTTCTTCTAACAATCATACCGTAAACATTTGAAATGATATATCATGCTGAAAAAAAAAAAGAATTTTTATCCTAATCTTGAGCATAAAGCTAGAACAATGTACGCATGAATTATGTCCACCCCCCTGGGGGGTGGATATATTATTTTTGCTTTTTTCGCCGTCCGATGTCCGATGTCCGGCGTCCGGCGTCCGGCGTCCGATGTCCGGCGTCACGCATGGTTTCCGCTCATTTAAAGGAAAAGTATTAGAGCTATTGTCACCAAATTTGGTATGCAGGCTTATTGGGTCAGTAGCTTGCTTGGGATTGCTTTTGGCTGTTGTACCTCTTTTGCTTACTGAGTAATACTTAAGTACAGCTATTTTCAGTACCCATTGGTTTCCGTGCATTTAAGCCAAAATAATTAAAGATATTTTACTACAATTTTGAATACAAGATTGTTATGTCCATAGCTCGCTTGGTATTGCATTTGGGACTGATAGCTTTGTCAGTACATGAGTAATAGCCATTTAGGTACTTCATTGTGTATTTTCAGTACTACTTTTGAGTAATTTGCTTCTATCTCCTTAACCGTGCGAGATAGAGCGATTTCGGCAAAATTTTCGACCCGCAGGGTATCTGAGGAGTGTACTCTTTGCAATTTTCAAAAAATTTTCCCCTCCCCAAAAATGGCGGCCATTTTGAATTTTCGAATTTTTGCCAAAAATGGCAAAACACTAATTTGCTTCTATCTCCTTAACCGTGTGAGATAGAGCGATTTCGTCGAAATTTTCGACCCACAGGGTATCTAAGGAATGTAATATTTGCAATTTTCAAAAAATTTTCCCCTCCCCAAAAATGGCGGCCATTTTAAATTTTCGAATTTTTGCCAAAAATGGCAAAACACAAATTTGCTTCTATCTCCTTAACCGTGCGAGATAGAGCGATTTCGTCAAAATTTTCGACCCACAGGGTATCTGACAAGTGTACTCTTTGCAATTTTCAAAAAATTTTCCCCTCCCCAAAAATGGCGGCCATTTTGAATTTTCGAATTTTTGCCAAAAATGGCAAAACACTAATTTGCTTCTATCTCCTTAACCGTGCGAGATAGAGCGATTTCGGCAAAATTTTCGACCCGCAGGGTATCTGAGGAGTGTACTCTTTGCAATTTTCAAAAAATATTCCCCTCCCCAAAAATGGCGGCCATTTTGAATTTTCGAATTTTTGCCAAAAATGGCAAAACACTAATTTGCTTCTATCTCCTTAACCGTGCGAGATAGAGCGATTTCGTCGAAATTTTCGACCCACAGGGTATCTAAGGAATGTACTCTTTGCAATTTTCAAAAAATTTTCCCCTCCCCAAAAATGGCGGCCATTTTGAATTTTCGAATTTTTGCCAAAAATGGCAAAACACAAATTTGCTTCTATCTCCTTAACCGTGCGAGATAGAGCGATTTCGTGGAAATTTTCGACCCACAGGGTATCTAAGGAATGTAATATTTGCAATTTTCAAAAAATTTTCCCCTCCCCAAAAATGGCGGCCATTTTAAATTTTCGAATTTTTGCCAAAAATGGCAAAACACAAATTTGCTTCTATCTCCTTAACCGTGCGAGATAGAGTGATTTCGTCGAAATTTTCGACCTACAGGGTATCTAAGGAATGCAATCTTTACAATTTTCAAAAAATTTTCCCCTCCCCAAAAATGGCGGCCATTTTGAATTTTAGAATTTTTGCCAAAAATGGCAAAACACAAATTTGCTTCTATCTCCTTAACCGTGCGAGATAGAGCGATTTCGTGGAAATTTTCGACCCACAGGGTATCTAAGGAATGTAATATTTGCAATTTTCAAAAAATTTTCCCCTCCCCAAAAATGGCGGCCATTTTGAATTTTCGAATTTTTGCCAAAAATGGCAAAACACAAATTTCCTTCTATCTCCTTAACCGTGTGAGTTAGAGCGATTTCGTCGAAATTTTCAACCCACAGGGTATCTAAGGAGTGTACTCTTTGCAATTTTCAAAAAATTTTCCCCTCCCCAAAAATGGCGGCCATTTTGAATTTTCGAATTTTTGCCAAAAATGGCAAAACACAAATTTCCTTCTATCTCCTTAACCGTGTGAGTTAGAGCGATTTCGTCGAAATTTTCAACCCACAGGGTATCTAAGGAGTGTACTCTTTGCAATTTTCAAAAAATTTTCCCCTCCCCAAAAATGGCGGCCATTTTGAATTTTCGAATTTTTGCCAAAAATGGCAAAACACAAATTTGCTTCTATCTCCTTAACCGTGCGAGATAGAGCGATTTCGTCAAAATTTTCGACCCACAGGGTATCTGACAAGTGTACTCTTTGCAATTTTCAAAAAATTTTCCCCTCCCCAAAAATGGCGGCCATTTTGAATTTTCGAATTTTTGCCAAAAATGGCAAAACACTAATTTGCTTCTATCTCCTTAACCGTGCGAGATAGAGCGATTTCGGCAAAATTTTCGACCCGCAGGGTATCTGAGGAGTGTACTCTTTGCAATTTTCAAAAAATATTCCCCTCCCCAAAAATGGCGGCCATTTTGAATTTTCGAATTTTTGCCAAAAATGGCAAAACACTAATTTGCTTCTATCTCCTTAACCGTGCGAGATAGAGCGATTTCGTCGAAATTTTCGACCCACAGGGTATCTAAGGAGTGTACTCTTTGCAATTTTCAAAAAATTTTCCCCTCCCCAAAAATGGCGGCCATTTTGAATTTTCGAATTTTTGCCAAAAATGGCAAAACACAAATTTGCTTCTATCTCCTTAACCGTGCGAGATAGAGCGATTTCGTCGAAATTTTCGACCCACAGGGTATCTAAGGAATGTAATATTTGCAATTTTCAAAAAATTTTCCCCTCCCCAAAAATGGCGGCCATTTTAAATTTTCGAATTTTTGCCAAAAATGGCAAAACACAAATTTGCTTCTATCTCCTTAACCGTGCGAGATAGAGTGATTTCGTCGAAATTTTCGACCTACAGGGTATCTAAGCAATGCAATCTTTACAATTTTCAAAAAATTTTCCCCTCCCCAAAAATGGCGGCCATTTTGAATTTTAGAATTTTTGCCAAAAATGGCAAAACACAAATTTGCTTCTATCTCCTTAACCGTGCGAGATAGAGCGATTTCGTGGAAATTTTCGACCCACAGGGTATCTAAGGAGTGTACTCTTTGCAATTTTCAAAAAATTTTCCCCTCCCCAAAAATGGCGGCCATTTTGAATTTTCGAATTTTTGCCAAAAATGGCAAAACACAAATTTCCTTCTATCTCCTTAACCGTGTGAGTTAGAGCGATTTCGTCGAAATTTTCAACCCACAGGGTATCTAAGGAGTGTACTCTTTGCAATTTTCAAAAAATTTTCCCCTCCCCAAAAATGGCGGCCATTTTGAATTTTCGAATTTTTGCCAAAAATGGCAAAACACAAATTTGCTTCTATCTCCTTAACCGTGCGAGATAGAGCGATTTCGTCAAAATTTTCGACCCACAGGGTATCTGACAAGTGTACTCTTTGCAATTTTCAAAAAATTTTCCCCTCCCCAAAAATGGCGGCCATTTTGAATTTTCGAATTTTTGCCAAAAATGGCAAAACACTAATTTGCTTCTATCTCCTTAACCGTGCGAGATAGAGCGATTTCGGCAAAATTTTCGACCCGCAGGGTATCTGAGGAGTGTACTCTTTGCAATTTTCAAAAAATATTCCCCTCCCCAAAAATGGCGGCCATTTTGAATTTTCGAATTTTTGCCAAAAATGGCAAAACACTAATTTGCTTCTATCTCCTTAACCGTGCGAGATAGAGCGATTTCGTCGAAATTTTCGACCCACAGGGTATCTAAGGAGTGTACTCTTTGCAATTTTCAAAAAATTTTCCCCTCCCCAAAAATGGCGGCCATTTTGAATTTTCGAATTTTTGCCAAAAATGGCAAAACACAAATTTGCTTCTATCTCCTTAACCGTGCGAGATAGAGCGATTTCGTCGAAATTTTCGACCCACAGGGTATCTAAGGAATGTAATATTTGCAATTTTCAAAAAATTTTCCCCTCCCCAAAAATGGCGGCCATTTTAAATTTTCGAATTTTTGCCAAAAATGGCAAAACACAAATTTGCTTCTATCTCCTTAACCGTGCGAGATAGAGTGATTTCGTCGAAATTTTCGACCTACAGGGTATCTAAGGAATGCAATCTTTACAATTTTCAAAAAATTTTCCCCTCCCCAAAAATGGCGGCCATTTTGAATTTTAGAATTTTTGCCAAAAATGGCAAAACACAAATTTGCTTCTATCTCCTTAACCGTGCGAGATAGAGCGATTTCGTGGAAATTTTCGACCCACAGGGTATCTAAGGAATGTAATATTTGCAATTTTCAAAAAATTTTCCCCTCCCCAAAAATGGCGGCCATTTTGAATTTTCGAATTTTTGCCAAAAATGGCAAAACACAAATTTCCTTCTATCTCCTTAACCGTGTGAGTTAGAGCGATTTCGTCGAAATTTTCAACCCACAGGGTATCTAAGGAGTGTACTCTTTGCAATTTTCAAAAAATTTTCCCCTCCCCAAAAATGGCGGCCATTTTGAATTTTCGAATTTTTGCCAAAAATGGCAAAACACAAATTTCCTTCTATCTCCTTAACCGTGTGAGTTAGAGCGATTTCGTCGAAATTTTCAACCCACAGGGTATCTAAGGAGTGTACTCTTTGCAATTTTCAAAAAATTTTCCCCTCCCCAAAAATGGCGGCCATTTTGAATTTTCGAATTTTTGCCAAAAATGGCAAAACACTAATTTGCTTCTATCTCCTTAACCGTGCGAGATAGAGCGATTTCGGCAAAATTTTCGACCCGCAGGGTATCTGAGGAGTGTACTCTTTGCAATTTTCAAAAAATATTCCCCTCCCCAAAAATGGCGGCCATTTTGAATTTTCGAATTTTTGCCAAAAATGGCAAAACACTAATTTGCTTCTATCTCCTTAACCGTGCGAGATAGAGCGATTTCGTCGAAATTTTCGACCCTCAGGGTATCTAAGGAGTGTACTCTTTGCAATTTTCAAAAAATTTTCCCCTCCCCAAAAATGGCGGCCATTTTGAATTTTCGAATTTTTGCCAAAAATGGCAAAACACAAATTTGCTTCTATCTCCTTAACCGTGCGAGATAGAGCGATTTCGTCGAAATTTTCGAACCACAGGGTATCTAAGGAATGTAATATTTGCAATTTTCAAAAAATTTTCCCCTCCCCAAAAATGGCGGCCATTTTAAATTTTCGAATTTTTGCCAAAAATGGCAAAACACAAATTTGCTTCTATCTCCTTAACCGTGCGAGATAGAGTGATTTCGTCGAAATTTTCGACCTACAGGGTATCTAAGGAATGCAATCTTTACAATTTTCAAAAAATTTTCCCCTCCCCAAAAATGGCGGCCATTTTGAATTTTAGAATTTTTGCCAAAAATGGCAAAACACTAATTTGCTTCTATCTCCTTAACCGTGCGAGATAGAGCGATTTCGGCAAAATTTTCGACCCGCAGGGTATCTGAGGAATGTAATATTTGCAATTTTCAAAAAATTTTCCCCTCCCCAAAAATGGCGGCCATTTTGAATTTTCGAATTTTTGCCAAAAATGGCAAAACACTAATTTGCTTCTATCTCCTTAACCGTGCGAGATAGAGCGATTTCGTCGAAATTTTCGACCCACAGGGTATCTAAGGAGTGTACTCTTTGCAATTTTCAAAAAATTTTCCCCTCCCCAAAAATGGCGGCCATTTTGAATTTTCGAATTTTTGCCAAAAATGGCAAAACACAAATTTGCTTCTATCTCCTTAACCGTGCGAGATAGAGCGATTTCGTCGAAATTTTCGACCCACAGGGTATCTAAGGAATGTAATATTTGCAATTTTCAAAAAATTTTCCCCTCCCCAAAAATGGCGGCCATTTTGAATTTTCGAATTTTTGCCAAAAATGGCAAAACACAAATTTGCTTCTATCTCCTTAACCGTGCGAGATAGAGCGATTTCGTCAAAATTTTCGACCCACAGGGTATCTTAAGAGTGTACTCTTTGCAATTTTCAAAAAATGTTCCCCTCCCCAAAAATGGCGGCCATTTTGAATTTTCGAATTTTTGCCAAAAATGGCAAAACACTAATTTGCTTCTATCTCCTTAACCGTGCGAGATAGAGCGATTTCGTGGAAATTTTCGACCCACAGGGTATCTAAGGAATGTAATATTTGCAATTTTCAAAAAATTTTCCCCTCCCCAAAAATGGCGGCCATTTTGAATTTTCGAATTTTTGCCAAAAATGGCAAAACACTAATTTGCTTCTATCTCCTTAACCGTGCGAGATAGAGCGATTTCGTCGAAATTTTCGACCCACAGGGTATCTAAGGAATGCAATCTTTGCAATTTTCAAAAAATTTTCCCCTCCCCAAAATTGGCGGCCATTTTGAATTTTCGAATTTTTGCCAAAAATGGCAAAACACAAATTTGCTTCTATCTCCTTAACCGTGCGAGATAGAGCGATTTCGTCAAAATTTTCGACCCACAGGGTATCTGAGCATTGTACTCTTGGTAATTAAAAAAAAATTTTCCCCTCCCCAAAAATGGCGGCCATTTTGAATTTTCCAATTTTTGCCAAAAATGGCAAAACACTAATTTGCTTCTATCTCCTTAACCGTGCGAGATAGAGCGATTTCGTCAAAATTTTCGACCTACAGGGTATCTAAGCAATGCAATCTTTGCAATTTTCAAAAAATTTTCCCCTCCCCAAAAATGGCGGCCATTTTGAATTTTCGAAGTTTTGCCAAAAATGGCAAAACACAAATTTCCTTCTATCTCCGTAACCATGCGAGATAGAGCGATTTCGTCAAAATTTTCGACCCACAGGTATTTGAGCATTGTATTCTTGGCAATTTAAAAAAAAATTTCCCCTCCCCTAAAATGGCGGCCATTTTGAATTTTCAAATTTTTGCCAAAAATGGCAAAACACAAATTTGCTTCTATCTCCTTAACCATGCGAGATAGAGCGATTTCGTCGAAATTTTTCAACCCACGGGGTATCTAAGGAATGTAATCTTTGCAATTTTCAAAAAATTTTCCCCTCCCCAAAAATGGCAGCCATTTTGAATTTTCGAATTTTTGCCCAAAATGGAAAAACACAAACTGGCCTTAACCGTGCAAAATAGAGTTATTTTGTTGAAATTTTCGACCCATAGGGTATCTAAGAAATGTACTCTTGGCAATTTTCAAAAAAATTTCTTTTTCCCAAAAATGGCGGCCATTTTGAATTTTCAAATTTTTGCCAAAAATAGAAAAACAGGAATTTGCTTCTATCTTCTTAACCGTGCAAGATAGAGTGATTTCGTCAAAATTTTCAACCCAACCAATGCAAAAAGGCATGAAGCTGAAATAATTTACATCTACACTAACAAATATTTAAGCATCATTGATATATTTTACAAATGAAACAGGGTCTTGTAAGACTACTGTACAATTTGGGCAAAAGGTTCATGGGTGGACATTACACATGATAATGTGTGTTCTTCTATGCTATCCTGTTTCTATTCGCATCTACTATCAACAGGGCGGCCTATTTCTAGTTACACTTTGTAATGATATTTAATCTTCAGCAGTAATTTGAAGACTGATATCATATCATTTATCGTATAACATTATTAACATGTAAAACTTGCAAAATGTAATGTGTCGGTCAAACCAAAAGACATCTTAAGACAGATTCCAAGGTCACTTTCACAATTTCGCATCCACGAGCACCAAAGACACCACTGGACTACATTTTAATCTCCCATATCATGAAGGACTGGAGGATCGCGAAATAGATATAGTAGATTACTTGCACGCTTATTCTTTAAACCCTCAGGCATTGCATGTAAGAGGAAGCTTGAAGGATATTGGCAACATGGAAGCAGAACCAATGTACCCCAAGGTGTCAATATCCAGGAATATTTCTATAATACCTATATGAACAGTTTACCATGTTTAAATACAGTAATCATCTGATACACCTGGGTATTTTTGTCACAATACCTACCAGGATTGACTTTCACAACTGACCTAGTTTAACAACACCTTGCAGACTTACCATCAGACCACCACCACCACCACACCCCCTTCATCAAAACCATAAACATACACATTCCTGTTTATATCCCATCAAGATACTACAGACGATCCATTATGGGATGGTACTTTAAACGTGCCATAACTGCTTTCCCAGTCCCTATCATATTTATTGTATCCACCGGATAGCATCCGGTGGATACTATGGATTTGACTTTGTTACACCTACGCCGCCGCCGCAGTGTGTAGAGAGATTTCACCGTTACCGCTCTAACGAAAAAAATATTATAGCTAGCCTTCTCAAATTTGCAGGGTTTATATTCATAGCCATAAAATCTTGCCTGGGAATATTTTTGGCCTCATTTTGAAAAACAAGATGGCCGCCACGGGCGTTTTTCGACTTTAAACAAGGACTTTTGGTGGCCCTCTAGAGCAAAGGGTATTATAGGTAGAGGTCTCAAATTCGCAGGATATGTTCCTCATTATAAAATCTTGACTTGGAATATTTTGGGCCTCATTTTGAAAAACAAGATGGCCGCCACAGGCGTTTCTTTGCAGTCATGAAAAGTGCTTATATCTCCCTTATTATTGGTCCTAGAGGTTTGGGATGGTAAACCAACCTATAGGAAATCATGGGCTGGGAATCTTTTGGTGTGGTCAGATTTGACCTTGGACCCCTCCTTCAAGGTCAAACGAGGATAGCCAAATTTAAAAGTGCTGATAACTCGCTTATTATTGGTCCTAGAGGTTTGGGATGGTAAACCAACCTAAAGGAAATCATGGGCTGGGAATCTTTTGGTGTGGTCAGATTTGACCTTGGACCCCTCCTTCAAGGTCAAACGAGGATAGCCAAACTTAAAAGTGCTTATAACTCGCTTATTATTGGTCCTAGAGGTTTGGGATGGTAAACCAACCTATTGGAAATCATGGCCTGGGAATCTTTTGGTGTGGTCGGATTTGACCTTGGACCCCTCCTTCAAGGTCAAACGAGCATAGCCAAATTTAAAAGTGCTTATAACTCGTTTATTATTGGTCCTAGAGGTTTGGTTTCAAATTTTTCGCAAAAATTGCAAAACATAAAAATGCTTATATCTCGAAAACCCTGCTAGATAGAGCGATTTCGACGAAATTTTTGACCCACAGGGTATCTCTGCAGAGTAGCCATGCCAATTTTCAAAAAAAAAATTTCTCGCAAAAATGGCGGCCATTTTGAATTTTCGAATTTTTCGCAAAATTGCAAAACATAAAAATGCTTATATCTCGAAAACCGTGCTACATAGAATGATTTCGACGAAATTTTTGAACTTCAGGGTATCTCTGCAGAGCAGCTATCCCAAAGAGCTTTCACTCGGTGAAGTTTCAGACCCGTAGCTAATTATTCACCTACTCAAAATGAGTAAATGCTAATTATCTCTAAAACTGTTGCGGATACCCAATTTTTATCAAATAACTCATTCATCTACTTTTGGGAGAGCTTTCACATGGTGATGTTTTAGACCCGTAGATAATTACTCACCTGCTCAAAATGAGTAAATGCGAATTATCTCTTAAAAGTATTGCAGATAGCCAACTTTTCTCAAATAACTCATTCATCTACTTTTGGAAGAGCTTTCACATGGTGAAGTTTCAGACCCATAGCTAACTACTCACCTACTCAAAATGAGTAAATGCGAATTACCTCTAAAAGTATTGCAGATAGCCAATTTTTCTCAAATAACTCATTCACCTACTTTTGGGAGAGCTTTCACTCAGTGAAGTTTCAGACCCATAGCTAATTACTCACCTACTCAAAATGAGTAAATGCTAATTATCTCAAAAACTATTGCGGATACCCAATTTTTATCAAATAACTCATTCATGTACTTTTGGGAGAGCTTTCACATGGTGAAGTTTCAGACCCGTAGATAATTACACACCTACTCAAAATGAGTAAATGCGAATTATCTCTTAAAAGTATTGCAGATAGCCAATTTTTCTCAAATAACTCATTCACCTACTTTTGGAAGAGCTTTCACATGGTGAAGTTTCAGACCCATAGCTAATTATTCACCTACTCAAAATGAGTAAATGCTAATTATCTGTAAAAGTATTGCGGATACCCAATTTTTATCAAATAACTCATTCATCTACTTGTGGAAGAGCTTTCACATGGTGAAGTTTCAGACCCATAGCTAGTTACTCACCTACTCAAAATGAGTAAATGCAAATTATCTCTAAAAGTATTGCAGATAGCCAATTTTTCTCAAATAAATCATTCACCTACTTTTGGGAGAGCTTTCACTTAGTGAAGTTTCAGACCCATAGCTAATTACTCACCTACTCAAAATGAGTAAATGCGAATTATCTCTAAAAGTATTGCAGATAGCCAATTTTTCTCAAATAACTCATTCACCTACTTTTGGGAGAGCTTTCACTCTGTGAAGTTTCAGACCCATAGCTAATTATTCACCTACTCAAAATGAGTAAATGCTAATTATCTGTAAAAGTATTGCCGATACCCAATTTTTATCAAATAACTCATTCATCTACTTGTGGGAGAGCTTTCACTTGGTGAAGTTTCAGACCCATAGCTAATTACTCACCTACTCAAAATGAGTAAATGCGAATTATCTCTAAAAGTATTGCAGATAGCCAATTTCTCTCAAATAACTCATTCACCTACTTTTGGGAGAGCTTTCACTTGGTGAAGTTTCAGACCCATAGCTAATTATTCACCTACTCAAAATGAGTAAATGCGAATTATCTCTAAAAATATTGCAGATACCCAATTTTTCTCAAATAACTCATTCATCTACTTTTGGGAGAACTTGCATTTGGTGAAGTTCCAGACCCGTAGGTAATTACTCACCTACTCAAAAGGAGTAAATGTGAATTATCTCTTAATAGTATTGCAGATAGCCAATTTTTCTCAAATAACTCATTCACCTACTTTTGGAAGAGCTTTCACACACGAAAATGAAAAATTGTGAATATCTCGGAAAAGCTATTTCTTCTCCTTAAATGCTCGGCGGGAGATACACACCGCGGCAGTGGTCTTGTCAAAAATTTTTGTCTCCCCAAAAATGGTTGCCATTTTGAATTTTCAAAGTTTTTGCAAAACACAAAAATGCTTATATCTCGAAAACCGTGTTAGATGGAGCGAACTCAACAAAATTTTTGACCTGCTGGGTATCTCTGCAGAGTAGCCATGCCAATTTTCAAAATATTTTTGTCTCGCCAAATATAGCGGACATTTTGAATTTTCGAATTTTTTGCAAAACACAAAAATGCTTATATCTTGAAAACCGTGCTAGATAGAGCAGACTGCGCTGACTTTGGTTGCCACAACAGTATAAGGCTAGAAACGAAGCATTTTTTTAATACTTTAGCACTCACCTTTATATCCTTTTCGGGACGCTTTGTTTTTGCATAGCAAAAACATTATCTTTTTTTTTGCGAGCGATCCTCTGGTTGAAACTTCAGCTTCAGCCCAAGACAAACTGTTGGAGATGCTTTGCATACATATTCTCATTTGTATCTGTTGCGATGTTGGGCCTGGGCTCACATCATTTTCAAGTCTTGTTTAATATTTCTTCTTTAAAAATTATATTCTAACCTAATCTTTGAAAATAAGATATCACTACCATGTTGTCTAGATCATAACTTCTTAATTGTGTTAATCTCATCTCCAATTGCCTGGTCTTTTGTAAAAGAGAATCCCAAAATGTTATAGCAAGAAAATAAATATAGTAACACCCATTTTTATTAGCTAACACTCACAAACACAAATAGCAAGCAATTGTAACATTTGTTTTAGTATATACAAACATTTTCCATCATTAAGTACAAAAGATATGAAGTAGTTAATTATAGCACACAATTTAACTAAGTTTTGCTATAATTTCTTGAAAACTAAGAAATACCCATTTTTTATACTCCCATCATTTAAGTAACAATTGAATCTTGACCTTGTCTGTGGCCTTGAGCATTTTCAATCACAAATGGAAAGTTTCATAGATATTATTTTCTAGGACATTCTTACTCATATATAATATATAGCGCTGACTTTTTATGTTTAATGATTTTGCAGTCTGTTCAAATTAATTTATATAAAGCGCTACTCTTTTTATTATCCTGGATCCTTTTTAAAGCTTAAGTTATGTATTTGTTTTTGTTAATCTAGGTGGAAACATTGCATAAGGTTGTAAAAATATATGCTATTTTTTGACATGAAACTTTTTCAATTGGATAAACTATTGATGGTATTTGCAGTGTTGTCTACTAGTAGTTGGTGTGCCTGCACTCACAAACAACATTGATTTTACACTTTCTTCGTACTTATTTAGTTGACTGGTATAAATACAGATTATACAGCTAGATAGAAAGTCCACCTTTGATGTGTTGGTTCTATATTTTATCTGTACTTAACCCGTGTGTAAATAAGCTTACAAAAATATTCAGTTTAGATTTTTGTATTTCCAAACAAATAACCTGAAATGATCCCCCATAAATGTTTTCATTCAACATTTTCACTTTTCAGACAATGCACTTAAATGATTTTCTATGTCTCAAAATATAGGAAACAACAACAGGAATTATTAAGCTTGGCTGTGAGTTTACAGTGTGATCAATGAAATCAGCCTTATTGTTTGTATATAGGAGGGGGTACAGTGGCATCATGTGTAGCAAAGTCCTCTACTTTTAAAGTCTTAAGTTCAATTCCCACCAGGTATGGTGGCATAGTACGTAGCACACTTCTTACCTCTCTGGTCCTGAGTTTGAGTTCTGAAGTAGAAAAGTACATAGATGCTTGCCAGTCACAGATGATTTCTAGGTGCAGAATCCTGGGAGACCAGGTAGTATGCACTTCTTTCCCTCAACTAGTAACAACTACCCATTGTGATATGACCTATACAGTGTGTTGAAAGTGACCTTAAACCCAAATCAAAAAGAAGAAAAATATATAAAGGAAGATGATCCATGTGTGCAAATTGCCTGGCGCCATAGGTTTCGACGTATTACTATGTTGAAGAACTGACACTATTAGGCAGATTTTTTTTTTTTGTGTGTGGTCACTGGTGAATAGTTTCTTAATGTTGTGTTGCAGATTTTTTTTACTCTCTTTCTGTCTTTTGTGTTGTGTTATCTCTTGGTAATGGGATGAGCATGCAAGGGTAAAATGCTGACATTTACTGTAACACTTACTGACTAATAGGTACGTTAAATTAAATATATTGTGTACAGCTGTTCTGTCTGTCAGTGAAACTTAAGTGGAGGACTCGAGAATTTGATTTCTGCAAATAGAAAGCACTCAGAGAGTGCAGACCTCCACCAGAATGCGAAAATTTATGATTTTATTTTATTTTTTTTGGTATCCAGAATATGATCCTGATCTTTCCCTTAATGCAATCACTGATTTCTTTGGCCAGACCCTACCCACATAAAAAAATATATGAAAGTCTCTCATTGTATTGTACTTTGGATTACGCATGAGTACGCTGCTGCTACCGCAGTGTGTAGAGATTTTCTCGTTACCCCACTAGAGGCCAGGGTATTATAGGTTGACTTCTCAAATTTTCAGGATATATTCATAACCATAAAAGCTTGCCTGGGAATATTTTTGGCCTCATTTTGAAAAACAAGATGGCCGCCATGGGCGTTTTTCGACTTTCAGCAAGGGGTTTTGTTGGCCCTCTAGAACAAAGGGTATTATAGGTAGAGATTTCAAATTTGCAGGATATGTTCATCATTATATCTTGACTAAAATATTTTTGGCCTCATTTTGAAACACAAGATGGCCGCCACTGGCGTTTCTTTTCAGTCATGAAAAGTGCTTATGTCTGCCTTATTATTGGTCCTAGAGGTTTGCAATGTGAAACCAACCTATAGGAAATCATAAGCTGTGAATCTTCTGATGTGGTCAGATTTGACCCTGGGCCTCTCCTTCAAGGTTAAACGAGTATAGCCAAACTTAAAAGTGCTTATAAATCACTTATTATTGGTCCTACAGGTTTGCAATATGAAACCAACCTATCGGAAATCATGGACTGCGAGTCTTCTGAGGTGGTCAGATGTGACCTGGGGCCTCTCCTTCAAGGTCAAACGAGGATAGACAAACTTAAAAGTGCTTATAACTTGCTTATTATTGGTCCTATAGGTTTGCAATGTGAAACAAACCTATAGGAAATCATGGGCTGGAAGTCTTCTGATGTGGTCAGATTTGACCTTGGACCTCTCCTGGATAGCCAAACTTAAGAGTGCTAATTACTCGCTTATTATTGTTCCTAGATGTTTGCATGTGAAACCAACTTATCGGAAATCATAGGCTAAGAATCTTTTGCTGTGGTCAGATTTGACCTTGGGCCTCTCCTTCAAAGTCAAACGAGGATAGGCAAACTTAAAAGTGCTTATAACTTGCTTATTATTGGTCCTAGAGGTTTGCAATGTGAAACCAACTTATAGGAAATCATGGGCTGGAAATCTTCTGATGTGGTCAGATTTGACCTTGGACCTCTCCTGGATAGCTAAACTTAAGAGCGCTTACAACTCGCTTATTATTGTTCCTAGAGGTTTGCAATGTGAAACCAACCTATCGGAAATCATAGGCTGTGAATCTTCTGATGTGGTCAGATTTGACCCTGGGCCTCTCCTTCAAAGTTAAACGAGTATAGCCAAACTTAAAAGTGCTTATAAATCACTTATTATTGGTCCTACAGGTTTGCAATATGAAACCAACCTATCGGAAATCATGGACTGCGAGTCTTCTGAGGTGGTCAGATTTGACCTTGGGCCTCTCCTTCAAAGTCAAACGAGGATAGGCAAACTTAAAAGTGCTTATAACTTGCTTATTATTGGCCCTAGAGGTTTGCAATATGAAACCAACCTATCGGAAATCATGAGCTGGAAATCTTCTGATGTGGTCAGATTTGACCTTGGGCCTCTCCTTCAAGGTCAAATGAGGAAAGCCAAACTTAAGAGTGCTTATAACTCGCTTATTATTGGTCCTAGAGGTTTGCAATGTGAAACCAACTTATAGGAAATCATGGGCTGCGAATCTTCCGATGTGGTCAGATTTGACCTTTGACCCCTCCTTTAAGGTCATATGAGGAATCTTTTGATGTGGTCAGATTTGACCTTGGAACCCTCCTTCAAGGTCATATGAGGATAGCCAAAGTTAAAAGTGCTTATAACTTGCTTATTATTGGTCCTAGAGGTTTGCAATGTGAAACCACCTTGACCTTGGACCCCTCTTTCAAGGTCAAATGAGTGTAGCCAAACTTAAAAGTGCTTACAACTTGCTTATTATTGAAAAATGCTGTTTATCTTCAAAACTATGTTAGCTGGCCTTTTCAGGTGGATACATCTTGCATCTGGCCACAGATGCATCCTTGGTCTAGTTACTTTTGGAGTAATGTCAGCCAGAAAGCCAAAGTCATTGGAAATATATTGAAACTGAGATCTTTGAAATTTTGGGATTTTTTGTTAATTCCAGAATATGATCCAGATCTTTCCCCAAATTTGATCACTTTGTCCTTTGGTGAGGCCATGCTGACATAAAAAAATTAGAAAGATCTGTTCATTAATTTTGGAGTTATTGCCAACACCCAAATAAACAAACAAGCATACCAAAATTTTAATTTTTCGCACACCAACAATGATCTGTTTTCATTTTTTTTATTAATCATTAGTTCAGAATGCATTCTACCAGAGGGCTCAATGAAATTACACTTTACGATTGTTACCTCATGACCCCCAAAAAATATGTTTAAATCAATGTTCACAACATTTCATTTGCTCTGCAGAAGCCTTGATGAAATTTTAAATTTATTGTTCTGATAATAATTCATGGCATCTTTTAATTTAATTAAGCAACCACCATGGAATTGATTTACGACAAAGATAAGTGAATTGTACTAAACATGTATCAAATTAAATTTATTATCAAATTTTATTTAAATGTTGTGTGTATTTTCAGAACTACAAATGGAAGGAACAAAACAAGGTGAGTTGAGCTAAACATAAAAATATTGTAATAATAGCATGTTTTCATTTACACAAAGTAACAAGAACACTTGGAGAGTGCATACCTCCGCCAAGGCCCAATGCCTTTAATATTGCTTATGAGTGCAATGATAAAACTTCCACCCCTTTTTTTCCCTTTTTGTATTATTATACGTATACAGAATTTTAAGATCAAACTTAGGTATGTTATAGACACTATTGTAGGAGTGTCCCGAATGTTTTTTCCAAGCAACGACAATTAATTATGGAGGTATATACACATGTGCTGAAATGTCGCAGTGATAAAAGATCTTTCAAAATATTTCCGGATCCAGATAGTGATCAGGATTACCACCAAAATCAAACCATCTGTCCCTTGTGCCATTGACAACATTTCCTGAAAATCTCATCAAAATCCGTCAGTAACTTTTTGAGTTACTTTGCAAACAAGGGCAGGCCACCAAAACTATAGCCTCCTTGGTGGAGGTAATTAAGACAATGGTCAGCTGATGTTGTTCTGGCAACATATATGTGATAGAGTTGTAAATAATAACAAACAATCCTGAAATTGTCAGTATCTTGGAGAAAAAAAAAGGAAAAAATTCCTTAGTAATAGTAATAACTGGTCATCCTGATCAATTTTGTCAGATAATTGCAAATTAGGTTTATGGGATGTGTGCTTGAGGCAGATTTTGTTTCTGGTTGATCGTGTTGTAATGTCCTCACGTATATCAGTTCTATTAATACCTGGGCTTCCGGGGATTCCCCTTTAGCTCAGCTGGTTAAAGAGCTAGACTTGTGTTTATTTCTGTGTGTAATCAGAAGGCTGCGAGTTCGAGACACAGCGGAACCAATCAATAATTTCTCCCTTCCCACTAAAGTGTGTTTTAATTATCATCCCAATGAGATCAGTGTTAAAGCAGCATAGAGTGTGTGTTAAAACAAATCATAATTCAAGGTGAATTGGGTGGGGCTTTCTCAGTGGTAAATTCCACATCCTGTTGTACAGGTCACATTTCTTACATTTTGATACACTATTTTCAAAGTAGAACTAGTCCAAGTATATAAACATACAGGTGAACCCTCTCAAGTTTAATATCATGGAACCAAGTAAAAAATATGCTCTTCTATTTGATTGGAAATCTTGGTTGGTAGGTTAACTATATAGCTTTAAGGACATTAAGGAGCTGACAATCACTTTACTTGAAAGGTAATTGTTCAGAATTCTTTCTCAAAGTGTTTAACTAGTATCTGTTTTTGTGTGATAGAAGTTTGGTTGTGTGAGTAGCTCTTGAGCTTGTTTATGCTAGAGATTTAAAATAGAGTCAGCTGTAACTGGTTATGTCTGTGTTTCCAGTTTCAGGATTGCTACAAATGTGTGAGATACTGAGATTGTTCGCCAGCATCTCCACCATCATTTTCCCAAAAGGTCTAGAGGGTATATATTATATAGTTTGAGAAGTTAACATCTGTCTCTCAATCTATATGCTACCTTAAGATTTAATATGTACATCTGTGTAGTGAGCATATTGATTTCCCAGGGTAAATAGTTCAGTCTCTGTATATTTCCAAGGTAAGTGGTCAAGTCTCTGTGTATTTCCCCCGAGTAAGTGGTCAAGTCTCTGTGTATATCCCCAGAGTAAGTGGTTAAGTCTCTGTATATTTCCCCAGAGTAAGTGGTTAAGTCTCTGTATATTTCCTAGGCTATGGGGAGAGTGCTCCAGAACCACAGGGCAAGTACTGTGACTTCTGTCTGGGGGATGCGGGAGAGAATAAAAAAACAGGTCAGAGGGAGGAGCTGGTGTCGTGTGCAGATTGTGGACGTTCAGGTGTGTAAAATATAGGTAACATCCAGACTTGAGTGTATTTCTGTTAAAAATGGTTTAAAAATACCGAGTCATAAAATATTGCTTTACAAGAAAATAGAAAAGGGCTGGTACCTTGTGGTAACTGTGTGAGCTTTCAAGTCTGTAAATTAAATACGGAGGACCTTGCATTGGGGAAATGTTTAAAAAAATAGTTTCTGAATAAAATATCAGGCTTACAATAGTGTCTAGGAAATGAAAAAAAATTACACCTTTTCCACATGGTCAGATATATGTGTGAAATAGAACCTGGAAAAATGTAGAAACTAGAAAACAGATGTTTATAGACACTATAGTGAAGTTGGGAGAGTGGGTTTGTGGTCAGATAATTGAAAATTCGGATAACAGAGGGTCGGATAATGCTTAACTTAAAGCAGGTGTATTAACACAGAACACAGAAGAAGGTTTAAACTGGGGCTGTCCAAGGTAGTTAACTTGTCCTCAGATCACCTTCAATTTAATAATTACTTCTTTTCACTATAAACTACATTTTCCTTCTATTGTTAGAAAACTGATTCAGTTTACATCAAGTTTTTATATGAATATTTGAAAATTGCTTATTTGTACTAGAGAACTGACTTACTGAGTAATCTTTTCTTGATTCTTAACACCCAATTACTCTACTCTTTGAGAAGTAGTCATGTTCTCTTTAACCCCCATTAACAACAAATAAACAACAGCTTTTTGGTTACAGTATTATTACATTACTTTTGTTATGATAAAAATGAAGGAATATTGAAGTGTGAAGTAGTAGTACAGCGTGGTGCTGGATGAGGGCTTAGGCAATTTTAATCATTTGGGTCTCTACTCTGTTGTGATGGGTTTGTTGAGTCCAGCTCAAGACAACACATGTGAGGTTAACTGAAGCCCTATCCTGATATGACCTTAGCTGTTAAAAGGGACATAAAACTTTGATATTGGGAGCAGGCACAGTCACCTTGGACTAGTCTGGATCAATAATCATTGTGAACACCAACCCATATTGACATTTTTTTGCAACAGAAGATATTTGAAATAAAACACAGTGTTGTATCAAATAAAATACAAATAAAATGTGTTTATGGGAATCAGTGACCTTTCTTGCTTCATACCCAGATCTGTGAATTCCCCTTGCCATATTTTATAGAGCCATTCATTCTGACTGTGTTATGGTGTGTGTTTATTGCAGGCCACCCAAGCTGTTTACAATTCACAGCCAATATGATTATCTCAGTGAAGAAGTATCCTTGGCAGTGCATTGAGTGCAAGTCCTGTGGTTTGTGTGGAACCTCAGAAAATGATGTAAGTAGCAGAACCTCAATTATCTGACAGTATTGGCCAAATAGCTGATTTAAATCAGTAATTGTATCCACCGGAGGCATCCGATGGATACTTTGGTTTAGCATTCGCTACGCCGCGCGTAGAGAGATTTTCGGCGTTAATGCTCTAACAGGAAAACTACATCAGCTAGGGTCACCAAATTTGCAGGATATTTTTATTGGGGGGTAAGCTTCTATGGGAAGGAAATTAGCCTCATCCTTAAAAACAAGATGGCCGCCGCGGGCATTTCTTTGAAAATTATCTACATTTTTCTTCTGGCTGTTTCTCATAGGTAGAAGGTTGAATGTCTTCATAGGTGATATGTATAACAGATATATATGTCCTCTACAACCTTGCAGACATTTGACCTTGAAGCTCTTAATTCAAGGTCATCCACGGAGTGCCCAAGTAACCCACATAGTGGACTTTAACAGTGCTTATATCTCCCTTATTATTGGTCCTAGAGGTTTGCAATGTGAAACCAACCTATAGGAAATCATGTGCTGTGAATCTTTTGATGTGGTCAGATTTGACCTTGGACCCCTCCTTCAAGGTCACACGAGGATAGCCAAAGTTAAAAGTGCTTATAACTCGCATATTATTGGTCCTAGAGGTTTGGGATGGTAAAGCAACTTATAGGAAATCATGGGTTAGGAATCTTTTGATGTGGTCAGATTTGACCTTTGACCCCTCCTTCAAGGTCATACGAGGATAGCCAAACTGAAAAGTGCTTATAACTTGCTTATTATTGGTCCTAGAGGTTTGGGATGGTAAACCAACCTATAGGAAATCATGGACTGGGAATCTTCTGGTGTGGTCAGATTTTACCTTGGGCCCCTCCTTTATGGTCAGACGAGGATAGCCAAACGTAAAAGTGCTTATAACTCGCTTATTAGTGGTCCAAGACATTTGGGATGGTAAACCAGCCTATGGGAAATCATGAACTGGGAACCTTCTGGTATGATCGGATTTGACCTTGAACCCCTCCTTCAAGGTCAAACAAGGATAGCCAAACTTAAAAGTGCTTATAACTTGCTTGATATTGATCCTAGAGGTAGGAAATCATGGGCTGCGAGTCTTCTGATGTGGTCAGATTTGACCTTGGGCCTCTCCTTCAAGGTCAAACAAGGAGAGCCAAACTTAAAAGTGCTTATAACTCGCTTATTATTGGTCCTAGAGGTTTGCAATGTGAAACCAACCTATAGGAAATCATGGGCTGCGAATCTTTTGATGTGGTCAGATTTGACCTTGGGCCCCTCCTTCAACTTCAAATGAGGATAGCCAAACTTAAATGTGCTTATAACTCTCTTTATTATTGATCCCACAGGTTTGCAATGTGAAACCAACCTATAGGAAATCATGGACTGGGAATCTTCTGGTGTGGTCAGATTTGACCTTGGGTCCCTCCTTTATGGTCAAACGAGGATAGCCAAACATAAAAGTGCTTACAACTCGCTTATTAGTGGTCCAAGACATTTGGGATGGTAAACCAGCCTATGGGAAATCATGAACTGGGAACCTTCTGGTATGATCGGATTTGACCTTGAACCCCTCCTTCAAGGTCAAACGAGGATAGACAAACTTAAAAGTGCTTATAACTTGCTTGATATTGATCCTAGAGGTTTGGGATGGTAAACCAACCTATAGGAAATCATGGGCTGGGAATCTTCTGGTGTGGTCGGATTTGACCTTGGGCCCCTCTTTTAAGGTCAAACGAGGACAGCCAAACTTAAAAGTGCCTATAACTGGCTTATTATTGGTCCTAGAGGTTTGGGATGGTAAAGCAACTTATAGGAAATCATGGGCTGCGAATCTTTTGATGTGGTCAGATTTGACCTTTGACCCCTTCTTTAAGGTCATATGAGGAATCTTTTGATGTGGTCAGATTTGACCTTGGACCCCTCCTTCAAGGTCAAAAGAGGACAGCCAAACTTAAAAGGGCTTATAACTCGTTTATTATTGATCTTAGAGATTTGCAATGTGAAACCAACTTGCAGGATATTGTGGGCTTGGAATCTTCTGATGTCAGATTTGACCTTTGGCCCCTCCTTCAAGGTCAAACGATGGTTCACTGGCTTTGGTGAGTTGTCTTTCTGGTGGATACAGATTTGCATAGGTTCTCCAATGCGTAGGTGTAGTTTTCTACTTTTCATCACATGACACCTCTTTCATATTTTGGAGCTTCCTACATCTTACCACATAGTTATTCACATGGATTTAACAAACACATTTTAGATTTTCGTGTCAGCTTTTCTTTGGCTTATATCTCTGTATTTATAAAAGCTTTTGTAATTGTGGAGAACTTTAATATTATGCCTTGTCAGTTACATTTGGGAGTCAAAAGTTATAAACAGATCCTTTTCAGAACATATCCAAGTACCATATGATTTAGTTTTCACTGAAATTTCAATAACCTTTCACAATGTATTTATCATTTGTTACAGGACCAGCTGTTGTTTTGTGATGACTGTGACCGAGGTTTCCACATGTACTGTCTCAAACCCCCACTATCTCAACCTCCTGATGGTAAGTGTGGAAATAGTGGCTTTAAATTTGTGGCATTGTGTATTTAATGACTCTTCCCTGTAGAATATTGACTCGGCTCATTATATATATCCTTCTATTTTCTTACATATAAAATCTCAACCTCATTCACAAATGTATACTGAAATGACCTTCAGAATTTCTTATATACAGTCAAGCATTAACTTTCCAAAACATGTTTATGTGTGTCAAAGTTGTGTCAGTTTCCCTTTATGTCAGTATGTCAGTATCAGAGTGGCTGTCACATTTTATTATTGACCACCTGGCTCTTGCTATGGTGATAATAGTTTCTGGGGAAACAGAAATAGAAACTAAAGGCAGTACACTGCTTGTGACAATTGCTTGAGGTATGTCAAAATGTGACCTTTGCAATTGCAGGAAAGCATATATTGTCAGACTGTGAATTTGCTACCCAGCTGCGATATGCTCCAAATGGGAAGTTTCTGCAAAAACAATTAATGTCTTTAAATTTAATGAAGGTGTTTGCACTGCTAAAGTAAGCCAAAAAAAAGACAATACAGGCACCATACACCCACACACACACACATATACAAGCAAAATGACATCTTTAATATGTTCCTTGACAGACTAATTTCCAGTAAATTCTCAGTGTACATAGAAGGTCTGACATGTCATTGACAGAAAGCATGGAATAATTTTTCAAGTGCAAGTGTTTACTGTTTAATATGCTTGAAGCAGACAAATTAGTAAGCATGCTTCTGTTTGTGAGAGTGCCAAAATATTATGATTTTATGAAGTTTTATCCTTCAGTATTTGCATTCAATTACTTTGATACAAAAAAAGACTAATATTTTTGTGAGTCTGCTTGTTTTCATTTTGTTTCCTTCGCAATGAAAATAAGGTTAGTTATGTTTTGCATCAGATGTCACAAATTAACAAAAAAACCTACAAATTAAGTATGAATGTTAATGCTGCGTGTAATTTTATAGAAAGACAAAAAAGATGCTTGTTCATTTATTACAAATCATAAACTTTAATGCCTACAGTAGAAATTGTTTTGAAGCAGAAGTAAATAGCTGGTTCTGAAACGGCCTTTTTGGTGAAGTTTCTCGTATTGCTTGACACTTGTGGTTAATTCAAGTTAGGTATATCAGGTCCCCCTGTGATTTTACTCATACCAGGGCAACAACTATAGATATAAGTCTTTGGTGTAACTTGAAAAACAAGCTTATTTTTTAAAATTTTACAACCAATGTATTATTGCAGATGTAGGTATTATTGAATAAGGAAACAGATTTACCCAAAACGGTAACTGATCTGTCGGTCCAAACTGAATGATGAACCTCTTTAAGGCTCTTCGAGTATATAGATTAATATTAGTGCGTAAATCATTTGGCTTTGTGGATATTTAAATATCGGCCAATATCGGGGGTTATATTGACTACCAAATAGATCAAATCCGGGATACCGAAAACATTTTTGTAGAAGCATATCATGAACTTCTAACAGGAAGTGAAATTTACCAAAACAAAACATGGCTGTTTTTATCAAAAACTGGTCAGAAACTACAAAAATGCGAGATAAAAGTGTACAATTACTTCAGATTTAGGCTTTATTTCAAGTATTTGCAGTGTAAGTTGAGAATTTTACTTAAAATGGCGATATTAAAATATGTCTTCAGACATCGATATCGGCAAGCATGTTCCAAAACAATAAATACTGCCTATATGGATAAACAGTGTACCTACTGGTTAATAATATACATTATTCATAAATAGTGAGTCATCAGTGTTCAATCTCGTCAAAACTCAATACGAGACAGACTGTCTCCCTTCACTTGAAAAAGCGAGACAACTGTGAAAAATTGTGAGACATGCTTTGCGTCAAGATATTTTGGAATATTTAGTTCCAATTTGGGATTGCATGAAGTCTTCTTTATTTAAATAATGAGAAATAGATGCTGAACTAAAACTTCAAATAAATTAATTAATGCTGTTTTATTTGTCATTTTTTATGTCAGCTGACTTGTCAGTCAGCTGACATTATGTCATCACTCTGCGGCGTGGGCGTACGCGTCCGCGTACACGTCCGCGTGAACAACTTCTTCTCCAAAACTACAAGGCCTAGAGACATGCTGTTTTTTTTAAAAGATACCTTATCTATCGAGGATGAAAAATTGTTCAAGGCATGCAAATCTGTCTGTTCATCTGTTTGCTAGAGACATTACAACGGGGGTACCCCCACCAAAAGTGTGAAAATTTCAACTTTTTATCACAATTTTCTCAGTGACTATTGCAGGGATTTCTCTCATATCTTGCATATATGTACTAGGCCAGAGGTAGATTCTCTTGTGTGAGTATGAGACCTGGATCTGTCTTACTTTTTTTTTAATAAATTTTTTTAATAATTTTTAATGCATTAAAATTCATGAAATCATGCACTAAATCACTTATAACTTCAAAAGTGTTGCATTTACAGCATTTTGTGAAAATATGTTGTTCAGCTACTTTTTTCATAGCTACAATATGGTGAGTAAGTTGGGTGTCTGTCTCAATAGCTAAGTGAGTAATAGCTACTTTTGGGCTTTTCAGTAACTTCCATTATGAGTAAAATCACTTGTAACTTAAAAACTATTGCATTTAGAGAATTTCGTATAAATATGTTATTCAGCTACTTTTGGGCCAGCTATAACATAGTAAAATTTCAGACCTGTAGCTCATGGCATAGCTGAGTAATAGCTACTTTTAGGTTATCACTGTTGAGTAAATCACTTATAACTTGAAAACTATTGCATTTAGAGAATTTTGTTTCAATATGTTATTCACCTATTTTGGGGTCAGCTATAACATAGTGAAGTTTCAGACCTGTGGCTCATTTCATAGCTGAGTAATAGCTACTTTGAAGTTCTCACTGTTGAGTAAATCAGTTATAATTGGAAAACTATTGCATTTACAGAAATTTGTGCAAATATGTTATTCAGCTACTTTTGGGTCAGCTATAACATAGTGAAATTATAGACCTATAGCTCATGGCACAACTGAGCAATAGCTATTCTCAGGTACTGACTGTTGAGTAAATCAGCTATAACTTGAAAAATATTGTATTTGGAGTATTTTGTTAAAATATATTGTTCACCTACTTTTGGGTCAGCTATAACATAGTGAAATTACAGACCTATAGCTCATGGCATAGCGGAGCAATAGCTATTTTCAGGTTCTCACTATTGAGTAAATCAGTTGTAGCTTGAAAACTATTGCATTTACAGTAGTTTGCTTAAATATGTTGTTCACCTACTTTTGGGTTAGCTATAACATAGTAAAATTTCAGACATGTAGCTCATTGAATAGCTGAGTAATAGTTCCTTTGAGGTTCTCACTGTTGAGTAAATCAGTTGTAACTTGAAAACTATTACATTTAGAGTAATTTGTTAAATATGTTATTCACAGAATTTTTGGTCAGCTATAACATAGTGAAATTGCAGACCTCTATGTCATGGCATAGCTGAGCAATAGCTAGTTTCAGGTTCTCACTGTTGAGTAAATCATTGTATCCACTGGATAGCCGCAGTGTGTAGAGAGAGATTTCACCATTACTGCTCTGATGAAAAAAAATATTACAGCTAGCTTTCTTAAGTTTGCAGTATATATTAATAACCATAAAATGTTGTCTGGGAATATTTTTGGCCTCATTTTGAGAAACAAGATGGCCGCCACAGGTGTTTTTTGTCAGTCATGAAAAGTGCTTATATCTCCCTTATTATTGATCCTAGAGGTTTGGGATGATAAACCAACCTGTAGGAAATCATGGGGTGGGAATCTTTTGGTGTGGTCAGATTTGACCTTCAATGACCCCCTCCTTCAAGGTCAAACAAGGATAGCCAAACTTAAAAGTGCTTATAACTCGCTTATTATTGGTCCCAGAGGTTTGGGAAGGTAAAAAGACAGGAAATCATGGGCTGTGAATCTGTTGATATGGTCCGATTTGACCTTGGAACCCTCCTTCAAGGTCAAATGAGGATAGCGAAAATTGAAAGTGCCTACAACTCGCTTATTATTGGTGACAGAGATTTGGGATGGTAAACCATCCCATAGGAAATCATTGGCTCGGAATCTTTTGGTATGGTCAGATTTGACCTTTGGACCCCTCCTTCAAGGTCAAATGAGGACAGCCAAGCTTAAAAGTGCTTATAACTCATTTATAATTGGTCCTAGAGGTTTGGAATGGTAAACCATAGGAAATCATGGGCTGGGAATGTATTTGTGTGGTTAGATTTGACCTTGGACCCCTTCTTCAAGGTCGAACAAGGATATTGCATTTGTAGTATTTCTTTAAATATGTTTTAACCTATTTTTTACACTTAAACAATTACCTTGTTATTTTCCTTCATAATACCATTTACAGGGCACAACTTTTTTATCCTTTTCTTCTGTCAGCTTCAGAATTTCTTTCGAACTTGCTGTTCAGTTACCATTTACTGTATTTCTGTACAGCCCTTTTCCTGATAATTATTCTGTCCTCTAATCATCTTCACAAATCAAAAACACTCAGTCAGCTGACACAGTGCCCGTTCACGGGCACTCTCCTCTTGTTTTTAAAATTTCACTTCGAAATCACATCTAAGCCTAATATATAAGCCACATATATATTTTAGTTGCATGTCATCTTGCCCAATAAGGTCTGCAGGGTGGCAGGACCTGCCCAAGAACTACCAGCTAGACTCCTCTTCCTTCTGAAGAGGGCCTCTCTATGAACTGAAGTCATACCTCTCTTTCCCTACCTCAGAGTAGGTCTATAAAAAAGGGGGAGGTGCAAGGACGTCTTTTTCTGACGTTTGGTGAAGCCAGCCAATGCTGGCAATATAGCTAATTGTCCATTAAGTAAGGTATTGATTTATAAAAATTTAAATGTCTTATGAAATTTGCATATTACAGATGGGTGAAATCGAGAGTTTTTGTGGTTTGTGCATCAGCTGACAAATTCACTAACATGTTACCTCAGTCTTGGGGTGTCACCCTCTACTGCAGTGTCAACCACTTCTCTGCTGCAATACCTAGATTAAGTCTGATTTATCTTTTGTTGACATTTCAACGTGGCATGAAAAATTGTTTGTAGCATCCAGTCATCTTGATCAGGCTGTTCATCTTTTACATAGTTTCAAAGTCAGGTATCCCACACTATTTCATGAAATCTTCAATAATGCCATTTTCTTACTGCCTTGTGGGGAGATTTTTCTGAAATCTTGTTCATTTATAGAACACCGGTAGTAATTCATAACTTTTTAGTCATGACCCTGGACCTTAAACATTTTTTTGTGATTTTTTTTCAAATAATCTTTTAGAACAACTCAATACAGGTCATTGAGATATCCCTACTTATTAAATATATTTGTTTGATACCTTTTGATGTCGGGTATTTACAGGTAACTGGAGCTGTCACCTGTGCATTGAAGAGTTCTACAATGGTTGTAAACCTGATGGCATGGATTGACACAGTAAGGAAAACTAAGTGCAATTCTGAGATTCTTTAAACTGCCATTTTAGACCAAGGATATTCTCAGCAAGAAAGACACCCCAAAACACAATCATAATAACATTATAAAGTACAGATATTATATTCAATGAAGTAGTTTTACTATAAATGTAAATTCAAGAGTACATCTGTCATTGCCAGCCGTCTCATATAAATTGAGCAAAGCCAGTGAAGATACAATTTTTAAATTTTCAATAGTCGTGTCAGTTGACAAGTGATAATCAGTGTGTATATTATTATGTGTGACAGTTTGGTAATTGTACACTCAACTCTCCACTCTGTGGTCAAAGGTTTGAATCTAGCTCTTGACCACATGTGTACAATACCTATAACCTGTCTCTCAGTTTGACCCTATCTTTTCTGTCAGGTATATGTTTGGAGTTTGATCTGATATGGTACTAATGATCAAAAGAAAAAAAATCTTGGAATAAGGATGTGTAAATTTCTGAGAAATGTATGATGACAAAGTGGATATGATAGCTGTGTAGGAAGTAATGAAAAGTAATATTTTTGATGTTGACTTACATGGAGGTATTTTTTTATTTAAAAATATTAATTATACTTTTACACTTTTGTGGTAGTTCTGCAAATTTTTATTCTTACATTTTTGTGTCAATTTTAGAATAATAATTTCTCCAAGTACCAGTGAACCAATTTTTGAAGAAAGTTCTTGGAATAAGAATATTTTTAGTATGTGTATTTCAGTGTAAATGGACTGTTGCTGCTTTAATATTTCTTGGTAATCAGCATTCTGTGAATTTATGAAATGTGTTTCTTTGCAGAATTATTTCAGACACCATTGTTTAAGGCCAGTGTAGAACATTACAAACACATGATTTGTGTATTTTGATCATTCCATTCATTTTGTATTTATAGTTTTAAATAAATTGTATGTATTGTCAGATGTATTTTGTAAGAAAAGTAAAATAGGGTATGGTTGGAAATTTTAAAAGACACATCCAGTACACTTTATATAAGTAAAAATAGGTCTATGGTGGCCTAGGGCTTTGCAAATGTGCACAGGCTGCCACCTCTGTGTGGGTTCCACCCCCACAAGTGACAATGCTGAGGACCTGTCCCAATATGACCCTAGCTGTTGAACGGGACGTAAAACTCCAACTTTGAACTTTGTGTAAGCAGAGCCAGTATAAGGTGTAGATATAAGTCATGTAGCTTTAAGGTCCCAATCTCACAAAATGTATTATTGTTGGTGCAAACTAAAAGCTGGCATAAACCATATCCTGCATATTTTGGAGGCTCGGCTAATACTGAGCAATATATATTTGGAGTATTTCATCAAGTAAATCCACTCATATTCCGACATTTTGATTTATGCTGTATTTGGTCAAACCCAAAGCATTATTGGACACCTTGTAATCTTTGTTCGTTTGTTGTCAATTTGGGAATCCTGATGCAGGCAGTGTATACTAGGAAAACAAACTTTAAATGTTTATGGTCTTATGAAATCTTTGGATAATTTCCTCATGGTGTACTTTTCTTGCACTGGGAGTGTTGTTGTCTTGATGAGTAGATTTATGATATTAAGTATAAAATCTTGTTTCTGTCTTTGCTCTTTTCTTGTGTCATTGTTGTAGTATATTTTAACATGTAATGTATAAATGTAGCATTCAAATAATTGAAGTAATATACTAAAAATATATAAATATTTCTCTTTATTTTGAAACAATATAATTTGAAAATAATTTAGTATTGTCACTCAGATCCTTGAGTGATGTCATGAAATAAATAAAATCTTAATGTAATGAAAAAAAATCAGCCTCTGCATCATTTATTTGTTTTCTATGTGTGTGGATATGTTTGAAGCCCTTTTGTGGGTATTTTATGCCCTTAGTGACTGTCTGGAAAACAGAACTGTAGCTTGAACTGACTAAGTCCAGCTCTTGTACATTTGTATCCACACTGTTTTAAGTCATAGCCTTTCCACAGGCTGCATTCTGCATGACACAGTAAGATACAATCCCGGTCAATTGTCCTCTGGGCGCCTAGTGCAGAGTAGACATTAAATCTGCGTAATGCTCTGGCAAAAGCATTATGGTCCTCCATCTGCTGGCTGTGTGTTGAGTCGAGTAGAATGGCCAGCAAGGCTAGTGACAGGAGCACAAATACTTTAGAAGCTGCCATCTGAAAGAAAATAATAATATGACTGTAAACATCCCAGTAAAACCCCATAAAGGATAAAGAAAGAAAAAATTGAATATTCAGATCAAACCAGTGCAAGGACTACTTTAGAAGAGGCTGTATGCTATATAACTGAATATATAACTGAAGCAGCTATCTGAAACAAAACTGAATACAGGAGGACACCAAGTTGTCATTTGAATCAGAACCAAATATTACAAAGCATTCTGCTGACATCTTAACACTGAAAACATAAAGACATTAAGCTGGCATCTGAAACAAAACCAAATGCATGTAGACACAAGGCTAACATCTCAGACAAAACCAAATACATGACGCTAAGCTGCCATCTGAAATCAAAGAAAATACCTAAAGACATCGAGCTGCAACCTGAAAGGAGGTGAAATACATGAAGACTCTGAGCTTCAATCTAAAACAAAATGAAATACATGAAGAGACTGAACTCCTATCTGAAAACAAAATGCATGAAGACACTTGGCTACCATCTGAAACTAAATCAACTAGGTCAAGACATTAAGCTGCCATCTGAAAGAGTGATTTCAGGGAGACCCTATACTGGCATCTGAAACAACCTGAAGACACAAAAACACTTAGCTACTATCTGAAACAAAATCAAATACATAAAGACCCTAAACAGCCATCTGAAAAAACTCCAGGCACATGAAGATGATGAGTAACTATGAAAACAGGTCTTGGTAATTGTGTGAGAAGTTCAAAGTATTTAAGGTATCATTTGAAATAAACAATAAATGACAAAAAATCCTGCTAGTACCAACATTTTCCTTGATTTTAGTAAAGCCAGGTAATGAATGTATTTTCATTGCCCGATTAAGGGCCTTTCAATGATCAGTGTAATTCGTCTCAGTATGAATCTGTAATTTGATTTATCCCTAGTGGAAATAAACAAATGTTTTTCCAAAATATTTATCAAAACTAAATGTGATTACACAAACCAATTACAGTAAATGAATAATTCTCCTTTTTTGAAAAGAAAAGTCAAGGATATATTGGTCTTGGGTTTGTCATGCTGCTGCCACAGTTTTCTTTCAGACAAAAAGTATATGACCTTGTATTTTCAAATGAAACTCAAATAAGCAAGTGAAAGAAGCATATTTCTTGGTGACGTTGACTTTCAATTCCAATGTCAATGGTGGTCTTTAGGTTATTTTTGCCATTTTTTCACATTTTAGTCCAATTCTCATATACATAGCTTGGATCATTCCATATATCTACAAAACTTTAGCTTTGAATCTCTTCATAAGAAGTTACCTAGACAACGCAATATTCCCCACCAAGAACTATTTTAGCCATGTTTTGGCAGTTATTAGCTTGAACATATAAAACATTGAAAGCAACTCAAATTTTGGTATTCCTATCCAGTACTTTGACCTTGAACAGCTTTTAAAATCTGACCTTTGATCTCTGAACCAATGTTTTGGGTCCTTTATACCAAAAAGCCAATCGGAAAATAATGGGCTTAGAGTTTTTTCACAGCTTAAGATTCAAAGGTTGACTACTGCTTTAAAGTCAAATAGGATCGACTTACCAAAAGTACCTTCTACCTCTCATGAAACTTTTATCTTTTAAAACATATGCCCTGTGCAACTATTTTGTCATCAAAATAAGAGAAAATATGCCAGTAAATTGGCTCAGAATAATAATTAGTTGAAAATAAATTTCAGTACAACTATGTATTGAGTTTTGGTCAAGATAATGGTATCTACCCAGTTCACACATCGCCCAATATTTGATTTATTTGGATTTATTGTTGCTTTCAACACATTGTATAGGTTATATTATGATAGGTAGTTTTAAAGAGTGAGGGAAACCAGAACATAATAGTCAAGATTCTGCACTGTAAACTGCCATTCCTTTGTAAGCAACTACAAACTTTCCCCCAAAAGTGTTGTGCTTGGAGTTCGAACCACAAACCTCAGAGATGGGTGGGGAGTGTGTTACCCTCTTCAGGACTGACCCCCCCCCCCCCCCCCTTACATTCCCAATAAACCACCCCAAAGTACCCATATTTCCAGATAGGCTTCTCTCACATTAGTTTCTAAAGTCTAAAGTCTACTTGCCTGAGAATCCATAGCAAAAATAGTTTTAGAAGAGTATGGACAAATTCAACCACTTTCCTGATTTGGTTGGTTATTGTTGAAGTTCTAAAAAGTGTTTCCCAGTGTTTGCAGATGTGCTAACAGGGCAGAAATATTCTTTTAACTTGTATATACTTCACGTGAAATCTCTACTTCACATTTCTAGAGATCAGTTTATGTGGGAATTTATATTCTATAACGACACCTAAGAGGAGGGTTATAACCATTGCTGTAAATACAACCTATCTGCAAGGCCACAGGGTATGTAAAGGTGTTTTATGTCTTGGATTATCCTAATAAAACAGCAACTTTCATGAGTGGCACTTTGTAGTGTTAGCTTAAACCCGTGTCATATTTCTCCATTCAGGTACCAAGTACACCCACTCCCCCGAAACACACCATTATCAAAATCTAAGGCATAGAGACGTAATAATACCTTGGGATTTAATAACCATTACGTGACAATACTGAGGACCTATCCCAATATAACCCTGGCTTTTGAACTGGACGTAAAACCCAACTTTGATCTTTGTTAGATAGGTCTAATCACACGTCTAGGGGCATTGCGACAGCCCCATTGTGCTATATCCTGTGTGACTGTGAGTTGAGCTGTATAATGTGTTATCCAGGCTGATGACTTGAAAAACTGTCATCAAAGCCAGTGGCCATAATACACTAATTTTGGTAAATGGTACGAGTTCAGGGAAACGGGTTTAAGATTCTTCACCCAGGTTATTGATACTCACTCTTTTATATTTGTGAACATAGCAAAATAAAGTAACATTTTACCTTTAGACGTTTGGATAATTCGAAATAAACATCAAAGCACACAAAGTACATCTTCATGTGGGGATGTTTTTCGCTGAAACAAACCCTCAAAGAAGCCTAGGATTACTGGGAATTTACAATTTTGATTATTTTTACGTTTTATAAAATTTTATATTTATTTTGTATGTATTGGACATATTTCTATGTAAATAAATACAATATTTACATCTCTTGTTAATATATTCTGGATCCAGATGTAGATCTGGATCACCACCAGAGTCAAATTATCCCTTCCTTGTCCCATTGCCAACAATTTCTCAGAGTTCATCAAAATCTGGTCATGTCTTTTTTGAGTTATTTTACAGACAGACAGCCAGACAAACTAACAAACAAGCCAGCCCTGCCAGAAACTTGTGCAATAGGCTATAGATAAAATATTTCCTCCAGGAACGGTACTCTTATGTCTGACAAGATCCATAGCCTAGATCATTTTGAAATCATAAAGGAAAATAATTTTTTGGGACTAGGAGGTGTTCAGTACTGGAACTGCATACATCATCTTCAATGATGGTTATTTGGCATTAATTATTAATTGGCATTTCCACGTTATCAGATGGTCACTCAAATTCCATTGGTACAACTGAAAGTGATATAGTTACTTATTAATCGTATTAAACAGAACAAAAATCTCATTAAAAATTTAAAAACCCTATACAAACCTTCACTTATATTTTGCTAAGTATCAAATTCCAACATGAACTATGCCTACATTTGGGTAACCTGAATGTACTAGTATTTCTAATCTTTAAGTCCATCTTATTTTTAATTATATGCTCCTTTAAATTGATCTTATATATAATAAAAGAAATATTTGTATAGCGCAAAACTAATGAGGATTCTGTAATATATAATGCGCTGGAATCCAAAGAGGGAGAGTTATAAAACCAAGCAAAAATTTTAACTCAGTAAGCACCCGCCAGGGGAGGATGACTGCATTGGTGGGTTCGCTGGTCTGAAATGTAAGTCTTAAGTTGACTTCCAAAGCACGAAAAGGCCTGTTAGGATCTGGCGTTAAGCGGGAGCCTTTTCCATTCCACTTGTCCGGCTGTGGCAAAACCATGCCTGCCTTTCTGACAAATTGGGGTGGGGGGTGGGGAGAAATTTATGGCTTTAAAAATAAGGTCTTTGAAAAGGATACAGTATGAAATGGGAAGTCAGTGCAGTTTTATTCTAGATGGGTGTGACCTGACTCATTCTGTCCAGTCTGAAAACAATACAGCAGAGGGCATTTTGACACCATATAGTAGGGAATTACAGTAGTCTAGACAACTACTGACCATAGCTTTTGCCACAAGAACTGCAGTATCCACAGTTGGTACTGTTAATGATACATCACAAATCCCTGAGATGATATTAACATTCACAGCCTACACATTCACATTGCTGGACCCTGCAATATCTCTGGTTTATGAATATTGAAAAATGTTTTTGTGTGATGCGCCTTAGAGTCTGCCTTTTGACAGAGATTAATCACTATAAAAATGCTATTAGAATTACATGATTGTCAAAAGTGGTTTCTAAATCGAAATTGACACCTAGATTTTTTTGCTTCCTCTGCTGGCGTAATAGAGCTTTGAAGGAATGCCATGGGGAAAGTTTGATAGAAGTGACTCTTTGGTATGTTTATCACCAATAACAATGATTTCAGTCTTATTTCAAATCTACTCCACAAACACTGAGCACTGTAATACTGGAGTAAACATTCGTTGAATCCATTGCTAAATATATCTGAGTGTCATCAGCATACAGATGGTGTGTGACCTGAAAACTTGGAATGTCTTGACTAAGGGGACTAATATAGAGAATTATATGGTGGGGACCTAAAACAAAACCCAGGGGGTGTCAGCAGGGGGATGAAAAGCCTAGGTAAAACTATCTCAAAGTTTAATTCTCTGTGGTTGGTAGGGAAGGAATTTGTCTACATCAACACAGTACTGTCAACACCAAACGAGTCTTTCAGGCAGTCATGTAAGATGGAGTGATCTTTTGTGTTGAAAGCCATGGAGAGGTCTACAAACTGCCTTCCCTGGGTCCACAGATACAGACATGTCATTTTGGATCTTGAGTAGTGCTATATCTCTATATAGTGGAGTGAAAACTCATGTATTCTAACTGATGCACATTTGAGATCCCCTCTTGGCTAATGAAGTCATTTACCTGTTAAGCCACACATTTTTCATTAAGTTTCACATAAAACGGAAACTGGACACAGGTCTATAATTTTCAGAACATTTTTGCCCAAACTTGGTTTTATGAGGACGGGAGTAATATGTACATACAGCTTTAAAAAAATTAGGAAAACTACCGTCTTTGAGTGACTAATTAACTAAATTAATGATGGGAGTCTTCAGTGTATCAGCACATCCCTTAACCAATAAAGTTGGAACAGGATCAAAATTATATGTTTTGTTTTTTTCCTCAGAAACTTGTGCAAAGGAAGACAAGATATTTTAATAGGGCTGTATCTGGTGACTGGAATAGGTGATGATGATTTATTAAAATAACTTTCATTTATTGCATTTAAGTTATTTGCTATGATGTTACTAACCTTTAGCTTGAAAAGCACGCATATGTCTCAATCAAATATTTTTCCTCGCTGTGGCTTTGGAGGTTTTTAATTTTTGATTGGTCCTCTTATTTTATTTACTACTATAGGTTACTCTGTGGAACTCTATTATATTTATGAATATCTTAAACAGTGTATTTCTATAACATTGTAGAGATGTTAGATCCATCTAGATATGAATATTTCGTTTTGTCAGTTGCTTTATTATATTAAATCACCTGCTCAGTTAATTAAATGTAATGATAACTGGTAAGATATTTTTAAATTTAGAACAGGATTGAATGGAAATTTATTTGGGATTATATTATCTATCTTGAGAAAAGGCATCAAACAACTTCAATCTTTAGCGAATGCATCTCACAGCTTCAACAACCCATTTTAGTAACAAGTAAAACATTTGAACATATAAAACTTAGCATGCAGTGGGACAGACCCAAGCATACGTATGTTTCTGAAAAGATGGCATTTTTTAAATTCCCATTATTCTCCTTGATGTCTCTAAAATGCATTATGCAAAACTATTTTTTTTTTTGCTATACTTATGGAATTTTTACATTGCCAATATATGTTATACAGTGATAATGATATACTCTAATAAATGTCACCCCAAAATGACTCGTTTGTTTCCTTTCTTCCTCAGGATTTAAAAACTTGTGTTATGTGTACTGTAACGACACTGCATACAGTAGAATTTCCCAAAACTAATTTTTCCGGCGAGAAGCAGTAATGGTTTGGATCAAAATGATAAATTACTGACTTCACAAGAACAATAGCCAACCAGAAAGACATAAAAGGAAACCTGTCTAAAAGAATAACAAATACAAATGCTTCTTTTGCTGAAAAAAACAGACTGATTATGACACATTGTACCCAAAAGGGGAACTGATTTTCAAAACAAAAACAAGTTTTGTCATCAATAATAAAACTGACGGTTAAATATGTGTAACACTTCCTGTCAAACCATGAGACTAACAAAGTGTAAATGCTGTTTGGTACTGTCTCAAATACAGTTGCCTGAGTGTCAATTGACAGTTTAAGGCTGGGTGGAAGCCGGTGAGAAGTAAATGCAACTCTTAAATTATTACACATATAAAGGACAGTCATTTCTTTCAGGTATTTGTCTTATTGTCTGCAACCCTCTCGCTAAATCATAATATGCAACTAAAATAATATTTGCCGCCTAAAAGCTACCAATTAAATATTATTTAGAACCAATTGTCCTGTACCCATCTATACTAACATTCTTACTCTTTAAAACTATTCCTATTTTTCTGGTAAAAATTTCTTATACTGAGAAAAATTTCGAAGAAAAAGAATTTTAACTTGGTGGCCGTATTTTATACTCCTAAATGAAATAATGTTGGAAGCCATGACTGATTTCAAAAGATGTAGCATTGGTAATTATTTGCTGAACAATATAATTATATTCTCTGTAGAAAAACGCATAGAAACATTTTATTCTACGAAATTTTCTCTATAAAATTAACCACTGTTCAATGTATCTCTCTGGAGATAGCTACTTCCATCTCTGGGATCGTGGGTTAGAACCCAAGCCCTAATACCACTGTCCCACTGTTGTATGTGTGCTCCAGAACACACTGGTTATGCTGACAACTTATAAGTCCAGATAGGAAATGCATGTGTGTAAGAGCTCTGAGGGCAGATGCTCATCAAAAATATTAAACACATTTAGAGATCTTTGCAAGTGAGCATTTCTCTTCCAAATAATGCTTAAGTAGAAATTTTAGCATTTAGAAAATTTAACTAATTCATCATATGTAAAAAATATACTGGAATTAATTTTCGCTACAATACAGATTTAATATTTCTCTAGGAATTAATTGTCACTACCCAAGGTCGTTACCTAAAAAAGCTAAAATCAATCCCAAGTGAAAATTGGGTTGCAAGGCATTTACAAATGATTTTTAGGTTGCAAAATCTTGCCTTTTGGCTGTTACAAGTCCAGGCCTGGGGTAATGGTAATGTGTAATGCGTAATGCCCTGTAATGCATTACATTTTCCAAAGTAATATAATGTAATGTGTAATGCACATTAAAAAGGGCAAAGTAATGTGTAATGTAATGCATTACTTTTGAAAAGTAATGTGAATTCACATTACTTTTACATTACATTGTCATTACTACTATCATGAATACTTTTACTTGTTCAGTATATTCTTTTTGTATGAAGACAGAGTTGTCATTTACAGTTTCTATTTGTTTGCTACATGGGAAAAAACTTAGAAGGAAATACTTTTAGATTATTCAGTAATATTTAAATATAACCATTTGTTGTCATTAATGCATAATTAATCAATTCAGTTAATAGTAAATCCTTCTGAAGGTACACAATCTGTATTGGTGGGCCATTGAGTTGCAAGGGTCAACTGTATTTAAGATTTTGGTTAATGTTCAAAAAACTATGATCAATAGAATAAAAGAACAATACAGCTACTCCTTTTGATGCAAAGTACTAACAAGTTAATAATCTCCCTGATTAGACATATCTACTCAGGCTGCCCTGTCATATCATCTTACTCAGGAACTGGGAGTACAAATGGAGGGCCATCAATCTGGTATAAAGGCTGCATTCAGATGTCATTTGTGATTTTATATTCTCAGTTCTGAGTACAGTAATTTTAAGTTTCACTTGTCAGTCTTTAGAAATGGTACATGCTAAAACAAAACAAACTATATTTGATCATTTTCACTTGCAAGCAGAAACTGATGGTAAATGTAAGGCTCAGTGCAAGCTCTGCTGTCCATTTTCTTTTTGGTTCAAAGAAAATAAATTCAAACTTTTTTACAAACTTAAAGGTTAGACATACCATTGTATTTACATTTCTAGTGAGTCTCTGAAGATTGTAAAATTTATGGATGTAAAAAAAATCAGGTATTGTGAACATATAGAGAATATTTGGTAAAAAAATCTTAATATCTTAGTTCAAGATTCTTGAATCCTTTCTTTATGTTTTAAATAATGTTAAAAAATCACATTGGACTTCTTGTACACATAGGACTGTTGCATACTCACAACTATTTTAAAACATGACATTAAAAATAAGGAACGTACACTATTTTCCTTATAGGATAATATCTGCTTTATTATGTGATGTAATAAATGTATCAATATGGACTAATTTTGTTTGTTTGAAATTTTTGAAAAGTAATGTGTAATGTAATGCATTACATTTAAAAAACAATGTAATATAATGCATTACTTTTCAAAATATAAAGTAATGGTAATGTAATGTAATGCATGCAAACTCAAATGTAATGTAATGGTAATGCATTACATTTGAATGTAATTGACCCCAGGCCTGGTTACAACCAATCTTTCAGTGATTAAACCTTGTACACTCTTCTGTAAAATGTTGGCTCTGTGACTTGGTCAAAAGAGATGATAAGTGGTAGGATTACCACAATCACCGCACACCAATCATCAGGACTTAGTGTGAGGAGTGATTTTAATGGATTGTAGCAGTCAGGACCAGACTGTAAGACTGGTATTTTCAGTCGTACGACAGACATTTTTAACGAGGAGAAATTACACTGTTTTTTCTGACAGGATCAGAAAAAAGCAGCGTCCTGGGTTTAATATCACTCGTGTCTTACACTGAGTTATGGGGGGGGGGGGGGGGCATGGTGAGGGCAGTGGTAAAACACTCGCCTCCCACCTCTGAGGTTGGCAGTTCAAACGCCAGACGTTATGTAGGAAAGTTGGTAGTTGCTTACCGCTGGTCTGCAGATTACAGTACAGAACCTTGAAAACTGTATGTACTTGTCTCTGCCCACAAAACTACCCGTCGTGATATGACCTGTACAGTGTTGAAAGTGACGTAAAATCCCAAATAAATAAACAAATAAATAAATACATAAATAAATAATACACTGAGTTGTGACAGTGGAACAGTGGTATTAGTAGGGCAAGATGAAATTTGTTCTGTGTAATACAGTGGTTTGTGGTTCAAAATCATGGCATACTCTGGTATTCACTGCATCCACTAGAAAGCCTGTGATTGCATTGTGGTATCAAATATCCAGGATCTAAACACATGAAGAGGTTTTCAGTCTAAGATTTGAGATTTAATCTCAGCTGAGACAAAATAAAATGTTTGAATAAATAAATAGGTGCCCAGCTGAGACCAAGCTAAGACCAATTTCAAGTAGTTCTAAATTAAGCAACTGTAACAAAGATTGTAGTTCAAAACTTTAATAAAAAAGTTTTATGAAATATTTGTTATAATTATATATTATATACAGTTATAATTTACAACATAATTTAAAACTGTTATTTACAAAGAAAAATGCCAAATTTTATTAATTGTTTTTTAACTTTCAGGTTACGCATTAACAATATTTATGTAAGAACTAAAATTAATTTAATTTAAAATTAATTTAATGGCCGTTTCTTTATAAACGTGTGTAAAGTTCAGCACAGGCATCAAAAAATATTCAAATGGATTTCATTTTCAATTTTATTGCTGTGACATAACTCACAAGAATCTGTAGTGTCTCCCTGTTGCCATAGGTGATGTTAAAATACTATAGTGTAGAAACTATTGCGTGGAAACTTACCTGAAGGTGAACAAAAATCTGTAATTTTAAACACCAATCCCAATTGTCAGGATGATATCTGATCAAATTGAAAGTTTCAATACGAATTTACAACTTCAAAATCCCACTTCTTTGGCTATTCTCTGTATTTTAACCTGCTTAATAACTGAATAAGCTATCGTTTTTCTGTTTTTGCTGAGAATAAATAAGACTTTCTCGAACTTAAGTCATTAAGTTTCTTAGTAATGGCACCTCACTAACTCTTCATGTGGTGTGTGTGTGAAACAATGGTTCTCAATTCTTAGTGGATAATACAGCTCTACACCAGTGTTTATATACTCCCCACCCTTGTCCACAACCCTGTGAGTGATTAGCTGGTGGGTGTGATTTCCAACAGACAAGCTTGTGTGGAGAAAAGTGGGTAGTTCTTATAAGCACGCAAGTGTTTTATTGATAGGAAAGTTAACGCAAATTTTGATAACAAAAGCCTTGTATTTACTTTTAGATAGCTTAAATATAATACATATTTGCCAAACATATATTTTAATGAAATCTTGACCTGTCTAGTATATGAGAAATGTAACAAATTAGAATATTGAGTTTTCGTAGTTTAGGTTAAAATGTTTGGAGGGGGGAGTTTTAATTTTGTGGTGAGTTGTATTTTGTCAGAGTAGCTTTTTCTCAATCAGGATCTAGCTGAAATGGGTAGACGTCTTCTGTAAGTAAATAGTGTGTGACGATAAAATTACACATAACTTCAAAGAATGGAATCATAAAGCTGTGCCCTTTAGATGTCCATATTTTGCCTATTATATGTAAAAATTATTCTGGTATATAGCAATAAACACAACAATTGGGATAGAATTAAGAGAGGTAACACTTATCCTAAATAGGTCACCTTTAAATTGGTGAATTTTTAAGCTAAGGTATTTGTGAGGGACTGTATTTTGCTTAAAAGCTAGCTACTCTTTATTGCATTAGTGTATTAGTTGTAAGAGGTATATTTCACCTGCACTGTATTTCCACAAAATTGCAGTATCACGTAAATTAGTCTCTCTCATTATTAGTTATGCCCCTTACTGTTAACCAGCAGAGTAATTTTCACTGATGATGTTTGGTGGAGGTCCATTAGTCTAATTAGGTTTGCATTCCTAAGATTTCAGAGATTTCAATGACGTCAGGTTTCTTGACACTGAGGTATCTCGGGTCTGGAGGAGTGAAATCATTGTGGATTGGGTGGAAAGATGTGCAATTTTTGTTACGTCCCATTGTTATAATTACCCCTTATTTAGAATGCAGCCTTTCATATAACGCAACCGTATGACAATCCGACATGAGTCAGTGAATTTCCTCCGAAATATACCAGCCAGCATAGATGGTACATTTGAAAGAGTTTTTAGAGATATTAAAATTAGGAAAACAATGAGACATAAACCTAAAAAAGCTAGGGATGATTTTGATCCAGGTAAATCCACATGTCATCATTTACTTGGTACATTTGAATCATGTGGCTGCTAGGGAACGACTGTCAATGAGATATGTGTACAAAAGAGACAAATCTAGAACTATTGTGTATTTTTACTTTTCCCAACACCGGACCCCAAAACACACAGAAGGTGTTTGGGAGTAACACACATTGGCCGATTCCTATGGTAAAGTTCTCTTGAGAATGTTCAAAATAAATAGTTCTGCACTAGGATGATTTGTTAAGAATGATTTACCTATTTTGAAATTTTTCTTTTGATACTACCATGTCAACTAGTGTGAACTGAGACACTATGAATGTAATGCTTGCCATGACACTCCAGGTAACTTTTTCTAATGGTGATCCAATCGATGGGAAATCCAAATGAAACGGACGTAATAGCTGTGAACACAGAGTTATATAAAGTATTAAAATAAGAATAACAAGAGTTATTGTAGAGTGCATTCCTCCACCAAGGCATGTGTGATTTTTTAGACACGACTCAATAAAAAGTAAATTGGACAATCTGGATCTTTGATATTTTATGTATCCAGGCAATGAATCGGATAGCTCTAAAAAGTTAATGGGATCTAAATCGGACACATTTTTCCATGAAGTCCAACCAGTGGTATTTGTTTAATCCTTCTACAGGCAAACAAATGGTTAGGATTTTAATACCTTCTTGGCGGAGGTAATTATATCCCATTGTTTTTACATAAATTCATAACATTGGATATATATATTTGTTGTCCATTTGAAGTGACAAAAATGTCTAAGTTGCCTGTTGCTGTTATTACAGAAATAATTTTGCAGAGCCTGTTCCAAGTTATCGAAGGACAGCCTTACAGCAGAGAAATGAACGACTGTAATGACCAACACCATTGTACCAGATAACTGTTCTTAATTTGTCACCTAGGTATATAAGGACTTCAATTCTATCATAAAGACTGCTTATGGCATATTTTAAACCAAATAGTGAGATATTTTACAGGTTACTTGGCATTCTACCTCCTTGCTATTTCTTTCAGACTATTTTCCATCTGGTTGACTTTTAGCCTTTCCATTTTTACTTAAAGTTCAACACGATCTTTAACTTTTTTATGGAATTTCAATATTTTCCCTCTTAAAAGCACAAATATAATTCGAGTATATTTAGTCACAGGAAAGTTCAAATTCAAAGGTCACACAGAATTATTCGATACAGTTTTTTTTCGATACAAATTTGAATAACTATTCATAAATGTAGGAACGAATCTGTTTTAGCATTAAACAAAAACAATAGTATTTTAATAAAAAAATCACGAGGTGACATTTCACATTTCTCTGCTAAACAGGAAGTCTCATTTCCACAGTCTTCCTGTTACTAGGATTTATGTGAAGGATCCAACAAAAAAAAAATGGACATCTCTTTGGCCAAGGCACAACAAACTATTCATTTACATGTGTTTTTCTGTTACATACATATGCAACCCTTTTTTCTTTGCAATTGAAGAGTAGGTCTTCTTGCACATTAAAAGAATTATCAATAATAGAAAATATATAGATATGTTATAGTATTAAATTGTCAATAAGGGGCCACGGTGGGAAAGTAGTAACACTCTCGCCTCCCACCTCTGAGGCCGGGGTTCGTTGGTTGTGTGACGTGTCTTGTGAGTCAGGACATTTTATGAGAATAACTTCTGCTATTGTGGGTTGGGTACATTTTTTCAAGAATTATGTTTTTGTTATAAGACTTAACTTCTTGGCTTTAAGACTTGTCTTTTTGGACGTAAAGCAATACATCTTTAATTTGAAGGCCACATATTTTTTCATTTTTTGCCAGGGTCAAGCATACCAAAGCTGTGACTTTAACACTGGCTACAATCAGTTGCGAGTGTGGAACGGTTGCATAACTTACTTGCAATTTAAATGAAAATACATCATTTTGGTCACAAGTGAAAGATTTCCAATGGTTGATTGTATGTCTGATGAAAGAAAAGCAACTAGTATTTTTGGGATACTCATTATATCAAAATTAATATGCAGGTTTAAGATCATATAGATTTGAATAAAAATAATTAAGCATATAACATACGTGTGAACTGGTTTCCATTGACTACAAAGGTCAAACTTGCGGTTGTTATCTCCCATTTAACATATTTAATTAACACATATTCCCCTTTCTCAGATTGTTCAGACTAGCTCAAAGGTCTAGGAATAAGATATACTATAGCAACGTAAATTGCTAACAACATACAATAAGTTTTTAAAATTTAGAACCTAGATTTTGAGAAAAATAACAACACTGAGACACAATATATGAGTGATTCCGTTGAAACATTATTGCTGAGTATAATATGTGGCTCTACTGCTTGTCTAACAATTATGACCAGTTTATCAATCATGCTTACCCCACAAGTTTTAGGGTTTATATGAAATCCTCAACTGCAAATATATAAGATAGGTGTAAATTTTATTTCAGTTGTTGTTATCTTAACTGAATTACTGTCATCTGTCTTTCAAATATAAAAAAAATGTTAATAAAAAAGTAGGGGTGTCTATATATCTTGCTGTGAGCATGATTGCCAGAAAGACAGTAAATTGTGGAAGCAGCAATTTATCGAGAGTTTTACAACCAATAAAAACAATTCATTTGGTTCTCTCATTAACTGTGTTTGCGTCTCTGTAGTCTTTGTTCAAATGGTGGATTTGATAAAGACAAATGCCTGAAACAGGGGGGTTATTGATAATAAAACAGATGAACAGAGCTTTATGTTATCAACGTACAAATCAAGCCAAAACTTTCTGTGGCAGGGTAATTTGATCACAGCCATGATTAGTTAATCATCGGAAGTAAAATGTCAACCCTACCATTGTAGAAGCAAAATTAAAACCTTGCCACATCACATATTCCTTGGCAAATTTTCAAATATTGTTGACACATTTTAAGTATTTCCAGTTACCAAGATCATGTACCTAGGCCATTGGACATTATTCATTATATTTATACCGAGTGCAATATCTCTTTTACTGCAGGACTCAAAATTCTGTTTGACCCATCCCAACGGCCTCAGTGCAGTCCAATGTCTAGTGACAGACATTCCCTAACTAAAAGACGTGGTCTATCTGCCACTGTGGCCTAGTGGGTAACACACTTGCCTAGGAACACAGAAAACATGGGTTCCTTAAAATGGCAGTTCTCTGTCATTGGGTCCTATCCCCAGTGGCAGGTTAAAGAATGTCAAGGACGTTGATACATAGTCATCCTTGAGCCTCTATCTTTCAGTTAGGGGAATGTCAGTAATTTGAGAGTTGGACTGTACTTGTACAGTCAGATGGGTCATATAGCACTTTGAGTCCTGTAGTACGTGGAAATATTGCGCTGAGTAAAAGTACAAATACAAAAAATACTATTTATCAGAATAGGTATTATATCGAATGACAGAGGGCTGCAATTTGAAGAGATCATCCAAACCACTACGTATGTGCCTGAACATGGTATCTAGCCCATGAACTTTCGTTTTCTACATGAGTGCTCTGGGCAGATGTTAACTGATATGATATTTGACCATCCTTTTATTTATGAAATTTATATAGTGCATTACTTGCCCTTCTTTTATGGTTAAGCTGGTTAATCTTAATGGAGCATTAGGCCTGGAGAAGGGAATCGAGGTTGTTACCCAGCATGCCACCAAATCTTCGTGTAATGCTACAGTAACAAGCGTAGAGTATATACACCTCTACATCAGCTGAGCCAACATGTTAATGAAAATAGACAAATAACACCGGGATAAAAAATTGACAGTTCAGAACAGTTGCTATTGCATAAAAATGTATCAAATGTATGACCATGCATACCTGATGATTGTATGAGATAAACATTAGATTAGATTTAGAGACACCAGAGTGTAATTATTATTTCTAAGTGTGATATCATGTCATTGGCTGTTTATTATTGCATGCCAGTGAGTATTTTGCAACCACTTTGCCTGGATAAACTAAGTACCCCAAGATATGCTGCAATTATGTGGGTGGCACTTCCTGCTTTTATGATTTCTAGGGCATCTAAGTCATAGGATCATTGACGAATTATTTGGTAATTTTTGTGAAGTCGCAAGGATTCAGCAGACATATTCATGTGACTCTGAAATAGCTACTTCTTTTTGTTCATATATAAATAAAACAATAACAAAAAGATACATAAATGTCAAGTGGAAAATAAGAAAAAGAAAAATCCATTATAGTTATGAAAATACTAACATTTCCTCCGCTTGTTTCAAATTTAATCAAGTTTCAGTTCATAAGTATACATGATCTGCCCTTCTTTTATGTAAATGTTTATTGTTAATAACGTTGTACATATGGTAATTTTCTGGTTTGGAACACAAAAGGCTGACAGACTTTTAATAGCATACTTTTTCCACTCAGGTATTATTGAAATCTGTTATATTTTCGTGAATGATTGCTTCAGGAATTGTAGCATGAACATCTGGACCCTTCCCTAAACAAAGGCTATAGGACTACAGCACAGGTACATTCAGATCCTCTTTACAGTTGGACCCTAACTCTAAACTGGTGGTTTTTCTGGACCAGAAGTTACATCACTTAAGCGTTCACTTTAGGGCTGGATAGTCTATCCAATGATTCATTATATCACAACAGAACTATATTAGAAGTTAGTTGAATTGTGCCACCATAACTTATGGGGGCTGAAATATACTCACTGTTGTTATTTGTTTTTGTGTGTACCCCAATCAGAATCATGTGACAGCTACACAGATGTCAACAAAAGATAACATAAGACTTCCTGTATCAGAGATGAGATGACCACAACAGCTGAAATTGAAAGCCATTATCCAGGTCAGCTCTCCCATGTAGTGTACAGTTAATATTCCTTGACATTTTGGTTGTTTTAAGTGTTTCCACAAAGGTAACCATATTAGCCTATCAACACAACTGGGCATCCATTATTACTCCTCTTCTGCAGGAGAATAACCTCTCAAAGGACATAATTTCTGTGGCTACCAACTGATATTCTGCATATTTGATATGCTACCTAGGGGCCCAGTTTAGTTATACGTCACGGCTCTCTCATCTGTGTGACCACGGGTTCAAATCCAGTCAGTATCAATCCTGCGGAAAATTCTGATACTCTATCCCCATTTTTATCCAACTTGTTTAAATAGGGACTGAAACCCTAATTGGGAATCTGCATTTTTTTTAGACTTTTTATTCATTCTTTTTATGTTATGCCCAATATCTTTGTAGTTTAGTTTATTTAGTGTTTTACATCTTGCCTAGTACCTTATCGGTTATATTACGATGTGTACTTGACAGGGCTGAAGAAACAAGTACATACAGTTGGTCAATGTTCTGTAAACTGCTGACCCATGGCAAGCAACTACTAGATTTCCCACATGAAGTCAGGCTGGGATTGGAAATCTGATCTCACAGGTGGGATGCGAGTGTGTTAATATCTTTGTATTGTTTGTATTGTGACGAGTACTCAGAAGGGCAATAGAAACCAATACACATAGTTGGTCAAGGTTCCATGCAGCAAACTGATGGCTAACTTTTGACTATCCTACTTGAAGTTAGACCGAGAACTCTGATTGCAGAAGACATTCTCTCTCCATTGAAAACTCAGTGTCTCAGAAACTGCAGTGTGTATGACCCATTGTCCTCCTGTGCACAACTTTCATATTTTCACAACAAACATACTTGAATGTGTATAATTGTTTTCCGTTTCTATAGCTTGTGTTTTTTTTCGGGTGATAGGGTGCTAACCCATAGCCCAACCTTCCTCTTTTTATTCAACCGGGCTTAGGACCGCCTTTGGCAGAATTGAGTATAAAATAATACATATTAAATATATTTTATATCCATTCACATAAACAAATGACAATTAGATATATATTTATATAACAATCGTGCAACGCAGGTCTTGGTTATTTCACTGAACCCCCTGTACTTCCTGTTTGTTTTCAGTTACATACAAATATGCATTAGGATGCTCCAAAGGAGGCAGGCAACTGTATTACCATATTGTCCTTTGAATTGGATACTAATTTCTGGTGAACTTCTAGTTACACTGGTTGGATCTTCATGAAATAGGGCGAAGATGGGTCTTGGTTAAACTTAGATCCCCTTAAATTTTGAGAGCGATCAAGATTACTGGAAACAAAAAAATATCAAATATCCAGATTTTCTTACTAAAATATGATTGTGACATTTGAAAATAAATATCATACACACCTAGGTATGTACTCTCCGAGTGTTCTTGCTATGTTCAGGTTTTCAAAAAATACTAAATGGAGTGTATCAAGAAGTTATGTTAAAATTTTTGTTTCCTCTGTAAATATTGGTGTTTAACTGCTAGTTCACAGCACTTATTGCATGCGTTTTTTTTGCAATTACATTCAACATATATTTTCTAATGATACTATGATCAAGTTTAGTTGATGCTGATGTGAGATTTTATTTAATTGCGTCATCAAATTTTATCTATGTAAAATATCTGGGGAAAGAAAGAATTTTCGTTGTTGGGGTGTCTAAAAAGCGCTCTGGATAAAAGTGAACATGTGGTTACAACCCCCAGGATTAACTTCAATGTCAGAGATTATTTATAACCATTGCACTTCCCCAATATTGATCTCAATAAATGCAATGGCTGATATATGACTTACCCAGAAGCACAAAAGGTGTCATCTTTAACAGACACAGACACACACCCATATACCATGATAAATAACTCACAGTATTTATCTCCAATAGCACAGCACAAATCTCCTATAAGGCAAATTGGATGTCTTTAGTGGAATGGCAGGGGTGGTCATTTATGAGGGATTATACCCGGTTCAACTACAGAAATATACCTTCTTGTGGGTTTAATAGCAGCCCACATTGCTCCACGTGTGAAACCTTATGGAGTAGGTCTGAGACTAGTTTTAGTAAGTTAGAACTACTAACCTCTAAATGATGTCTTACTGAGACATTATTGTACTTATATTCAGGCTTATACCTCAGTGCTCAGTATCTCAATTTTATTGGCTAATATCTGGTCACATGACCCTTTATAAATACTGCTCTTTCAGGACTTTAGCACCTGAGATGGACATGTGACATTTAATGACGCTCTACCCAAGTAAACATTTTTGGGTTTTGCAAAAGTTTGTTACGAAACGTTTGGCAAAGGTTAAAAAATGATGGATACAAAAACCATTTATAATAGAATGGGTTTTAAATGTTTTATGTATACCATTTATTAAATGTTAATGAAAAATGTTAGAAAAATATTACAAATGAACATAATAATGTCTGAATAATTATGGAAATGAACATAATAATGTCTGAATAATTATGGGGTCAGAGGTCAAATTCAATATCTTTTTAAGGTTGCTCACTAATGAAAAGATTATTTTTATGTCTAAAATTGTAAAATAGTGGGTTAAAAATTGTGCCCCCATTCAATTCTTACTTTTAGGGATTGCATGTGGGGCCATTTTTGACAAAGTCCTCTAAAATCCCCTATTATTACTCACCGCCATCTTTGTTTGGACATGTTTGAAGGTGAAGGTTTAATAAGCATTCTCAAAATATAGGTTTAAAAACCTTTTTGACAGAATGTTTTTAAAACATTTGATCAACAATGTTGTTTAAACATTTTTGTGTACTCTTTATCAACCATTTCATGATGAATGTTTGAAAAATATTTCCAGCATAACCTTCATTTCTTCAGCTATTTGATAAATGTTTAAAGAATGTTTCCAGTCAAACCTAGCTTCTTGAATTATAATATAAATGTTTGATAAACGTTTTCAGTAAAAACGTTTGTATATAGAATGTTTATAAAGTGTTTTTAAGCAATACAGCATAAACTTTTACTTGGAAATGTTTACTTGGAAACGTTTAGAAAACCATAAGATAGGGTTTAAATAAGTTTTAAAAATGTTTTGTAAACGTTTAAACTATTTCCAAACGTTTCTAATGTTTACTGGGTCTGTAATGAAGACACTAGAAAGTTGAAAGAAAGCTTCGCCTTCATGCTTTCAGTCATTTAATTTCTCTAAAATTCTGCATAGATGCGCACTTTTTCATACTTTATCCCTATAACTAAGAAGAATATACTTTGGGTTATATTTCGGCGAACAATAATATGTTCCTGATGTATTTTTAGACTACAAAATATATCTGCAAAATATGATACATAAATTCAAAATATTAAGAACTCACTATTTGTTCAGATGACAAACTATTCAGACAAACGTCATCGTGGGTATGTTTGCCTATGGTTATAGGAAAAATGATCAAATTGCAAATTTAATAAGTAAATTAAATTTTTATAAGTTAATACCCTATCCAATGGACAATTGCTAATCTGGTCGGTGCAGACCGGCCCGCCAAATGCCAGAAAAAGACGTCCTGTGTTTCCACCGGCTGGCCGGTCCATAGTACTGTGCCCTCCCCAGATGGTGCCTCGTACTTCCTTCCTATCTAGACAACCTGACGTCATAGCATCTTTTTCGTTGTCTAAACAAATTAGACCCCTAGTAAGCTGATAGCGGGGTCGGTGGGAGGGTCTTGTGTGTCCATTGGATAGGGTATTAACTTATAAAAATTTAATTTACTTATTAAATTTGCAATTTTATTGCGTTAATACTTCCTATCCAATGGACAATTGCTGAATAACTACCACTTGGCCGGCGGGTAAGTTACTAGGGACTTATGTGAACTCACAAGTAATAGCAAATTTTAACCTACGGTCTAGGCTGACTTCGTCAGGAGACCTATAGGCCCAGGCCTGGGTTGACCTTAAGGTCAGGAAACCCTGTAAGGCCATGGTCGGTTGCCAGCAGCCGGTTACCCGGGGCTATACTGCCGTTGCCCCCCCCCCCCCCCTTTGCAGACCTGCTCTGAGGTAGGGGAAGAGAGGGATGAGTTCAGTCCCAGAATGCAAATAAACCTCCCGAAGGAAGCACGCCACACTTAATTCTTATGTACATGAAGAAACCGTTTATACATATATACAAATCTCCTCAATCTAAGGGCCACTTGTGGATCTGCTGAGCAGCCACTACCGAGCCCAATTAGTAAAGCTCTGAATCAGCCCAAAACCCTGCCCTTCAAATAGAACTATGTGAAGGTATTATGTGACTTCAGAGGCAGGCTGACAAGACTGTACCCAAGGAAACTTCCGACTGGAAGACCTTAGAAGCATCAAGGCCGTGACATCATGGGCTTTAACCTGATATAAAGTGTGGGCCTCCTGGTCAGAGAGCTCATAACATAGGATCACAGTCTGCTTGATCCAATAGGAGATGGTGGTAGGTGAGATGTCTTTGTCAAAACCTTTCTTAAAGGAGACAAAAACCACCTCCTTATTCTGCCCGAGGTCCTGTCCAAATAGTAGCACAATGCTCTGACTGGACAGAGGGACCTGTCAGACTTGAGGGATCTATCCAGAGTTGGGGGCCAGGGCTGTTATACCCCTGGGGCCACACTGTCTGGACCCTCTTTGGCCAGCTGATTCTTGGAAAGAAAGCTGGGTGACGGGTACAGGGACACCTTGACCAGTCAGAATGGTGTCTAATATTTCTGTGTTGCCACGCATGCATCTCACTTCTAATCTAATCTATCTAATGTGGACTTTTATAGCGCTTAATCTCCATCTCAGATGGACTCTAAGGCGCAACAGAACATAAAGCAAAGGCAATTAACATTAATCCGGGGATATAGCAAGGTCGTACCAAGGAGACACAGGGTGACAAGGGAGGCTATGGCGGATAGGCTTTTGCATACAGATAAGTCTTAAGCTTCTTTCTGAAGGAGGCAACTGATGTTGCACTGCGCACATCATGAGGGAGTTCATTCCAGATTCTAGGAGCATCAAAGGCAAAGCTGTGATCAAAATGTTTGACAGACTTAAAGACTGATGGGCGGAAAGGAGGAACAGTAAGATATTGACAATCTGGGTGACTACGCCTGGTACTATAGGAACTACTACTGGGAGACAAGTAAGGTTGAAAGTAGGAAGGGGAGCCACTATGTAGAAATTTATATACTAGAGTTGCAGTTTTGAACACACATCTATACTTCACGGGCAGCCAGTGGAGTTGTTTCAGAATGGGCGTAACATGAGCATACCTTCTATGGTTTGTAACAATACGAGCAAGGGTATTCTGAATACTTTGCAATTTGTGAAGATTGAAACATGACAAACTCCTAAAAAGAGAGCTACAGTAGTCCAGGCGACTACTAACCAAGGCATTTGCAGCTAGGACTGCCACTTCCGTAGTGAGATACTGTCTTATTCTACGAAGGTCACGCATCTGGAGAAAACACGCTTTGCAAGTCCTCTTGACATGTTCAGAGAATGAAAATTCTGCATCGAACCACACACCTAGATTTCTAACAGAATCAACCGGATGAATAAGGCTGCCAAAGATACTAACAGGAAAGTAGGAGGAAAGCTTCTGACGCTGAGGCTTCTACACTTGCCCGACCCCAGGGCCAAGAGGAAAACTGTCTTGAAGGTCAAATGCCTCAAGGAAGCCTCTTTAATTAGTTCAAAATGACCCTTGTCAGCTGGTGCAAAAAACCAGGGAGAGGTTCCAAGAGGGGATTCCCTTCCGGCCTGTGGGTCTGTCTCAGTGGAAACTATCCAGGAGACGAGTGAGATTTTCATCCTTACTGATATTGATGGGCAAATTTCCCAGTCTATCAGCAATGGCTGACCTGTAGCCATCAATGGTACTGGGCTGCAACTTCCTGTCCTGAAACAGGTACATAAGGAAGTCAGCAACTGATTTTACAGGGGGGTGCCCTGAGGTCCACCTGATGAATGATACATCACTTGTAGAAATGGCCCACTTGCCTCATAGACTGATCTGATTGATCCCCTTTGAGGAGCCTCAATTCTTGCTGCCACTGCCTCAGACAACCCTGCTCCTCGATTGCAGAGGCTCTAGGAGCCCGGCATGGAGATTAAGATTTGTCAGATTTCTGTGAGGGATCTGATTGAATGGCTGTCAACAGGTTGGGCAGATTGGCAGGCTCAGCGGGATTTGGCTGGACATGGCCACTAGATCCCAAAACCAAGGCATGTTGGGCCACCCCGGAGCAATTAGAATGATTCTCTTGCACTTTGCCCAATATGGCTGATGGTGGGAAGGTGTATGCTTGCAGATCCTACCATGGCCGACTGAGCACCTCCACTGCTGTGGCCAGGGGATCCGGTACCGGTGACACAAACAGAGGCAACCTGTTGTTGAACCTTGTGGCAAATAAGTCTATTTTGGGCCGGTGCCACCTGCTGCATAGAGTGGAAAACCTCTGGAAGGAGAAACCACTGTTTGGATGGTCTGGCCTAGCCTGGATAGCTTGTCTGCTACCACATTCGGCCGGCCTGGAATGTGTCGTGCTTTAGAGTCACTTGTTTCCTGGTACCCAGGTCAAGATTCTCCATAGTAGGACACAAAGTGGGCACGACCTCATGCCTCCTTCCTTGTTTATGTATGACACTACTGTGGTGTTGTCAGTTGCTACAAGTACTATCTTGTTGAGCAAAGGTCTTAGAACTCTTTTAAAGTCAGAAGGACTGCTTTAAGTTCTAGATAGTTTATATGCAGCTTGCTTCCCGGAGGGGAGCAGGTTGCTCTTGCAAAGTGCTCGTCTAAGCGAGCGCCCCACCCTTCTATTGATGTGTCTGTAATTATTTGCAGAGCATGTTTTATTGGGTGTAATGGTTGGCCTGTAAGTACATTGTCTTCCTTCAGCCATCATTGTAAAAGGGGGTGCAAGGACCTGGGGGTTGGGATCACCTTTTCCAGTGATTCTGGGACCCTCCAGTTGTGTTGGTGAAGCCACTGAATGAGTCTCATATGAAGTTGGCCTACATGAACTTGCTTTTCTGTAGCTGTTAGTAAGCCTATCACGGACCTGGATTCCCGGACCGGGCAAGCCGGTAGGGATAGCAATTTCAGCATTATCTCTTGAAGGTTCTGCCACCGGTCTGGGGTCAGTCGGACCGGATCAGACCTGAGATCGAACTGGTAGCCTACAAAATTGAAGTCTTGTTTGGGCTCCAGCTCTGATTTCTCTAAGTTCACCAGCCAACCTAGTTGCTGACACATTATTTACTAGTTCCTGTGTATGTTGGAGACAAGCCTGGAGGGATCTGGCTCTACCAACCAGTCGTCTAGGTACTGGTGGTTTCTTAAATCCTTGTGTATGGCCATCAATTTCACCTCCTTTGGTATCACGGTGAACTCCAAAGGCGCTGTGGACAAACCGAATGGCACGGCCTTGAACTGGTATGCTCGACCTTGGATGTGAAATCTCAGGCATTACCTGGATTGTTCTTGTATAGGTATATGGGAGTAGGTATCCCTCCTTGAACATTTGTAATACCTAGGGTCCAGCCCCCAAGGCTTCCTAAGTTCCCGAAAAAAGGCTTAGTCTGGACCCTACAGGCAGATTGTGTGCCACATTTGGGACATTTGGTATTTTGATAAACATTTTCTGTCCCTCCGGACACTGGTCCGGTCTGGTGACAATGATCCAGGTTAACAGTCTCTCTGTTCTTATTGTGGTCTGTTGGGGCTGACACAACTTTTCATATTAATAGACTCTTTGCCCCGGGCCAGCAGCCTGCAAGGTGCAGCATTTACAGAGCAACTGTCATTTGTGAGATGTCTGACCCCTGGCCGGACGTGATGACAAAATTTATTATCTCTCCAGTCAAGTCCAACACTGATAACAGGTTGTTGAGAGGTGTGATAAGGGAAGGTTGACTGGCAGTAGCTTGGGACACTGTCATATCACCAAGCCCACTGACTGGTCTAAGACTTCTGTAACCAAATTTACCTTAGGCAACTCTGTCCGGTACCAGGACTCCAAACCCGGTATTTTACTGTAACCAGTAATTCTCTGTAACCGGCAAAAAACTGGCAGGCTGGGGTCACCAATGAATTTGACAGCTACTATATATATTTATATATATATATATATATATATATATATATATATTTTTATATGTAACCAGTTGGGGTGAAGCACTGTACAGTAAGGACCGTGTAGCCAGCACCCTGTTAGTAGACTTGTAACCGGTAGGTTGAAGCAAGTGTACAAATCTGTGTAGCCAGTACCAGCCGGACACTCTGTAACCAGTTGTTGAAGCCAGTGTACAAGGCTGTGTAGCCAGAACCAGCCGGTACACTGTACTCAGTTGTTGAAGCAATTGTACAAGGCTGTGTAGCCAGTACCAGCCGGTACACTCTGTAACCAGTTGTTGAAGCAAGTGTACAAGGCTGAGTAGCAAGTACCAGCCGGTACACTCTGTAACCAGTAGTTGAAGCAAGTGTACAAGGCTGTGTAGCAAGTACCAGCTAGTACACTCTGTTACCTGTCAGTACACTCTGAAACCAGTTGTGGAAGCAAGTGTACAGGGCTGTGTAGCCGGTACCCTGCCGGTACACTGTAACCAGTTGTTAAAGCTATACTGTATAAGGCTGTGTAGTCGGTCGGTGCACTGTAACCAGTTGTTGAAGTAACTGTACAAGGCTGTTTAGCCGGTAGTGGGTCAGTACATTCTGTAACCAGTTGTTGAAGTAAATGTACTTACAACTATCTTGTGTTGAAATCAGCTGGCTGTAGGTTTCCGCCATTAATAAAGTATTTCTTTTGAACGCACGTCTTATTTGTAGATTTGACAGTTGCTGGGAAAGCCCTTATGATCTATATTTAGAAACAAGTGTTGGTCGGTGTGTCACATGACCAGTTTGCTAGTCGGAGGGAGAACGTGATTGGCTGATTGGAGATGACGATCAGCTTCGTGACCTGGTCGGAACTTCCGACCATTTCCGACCTTCCTATTCGGTGAATCACGTGATTTACTTCGTGACCTGGTCGGTGAAACCACGTGACCAGCTTCGTGACTGGTCGGAAGGACACGCGATTGGTTAACTGGGGATGACGTCAGTATTCGCGTTCCTGGTGTGATGCTTGCCGGCAACTTTACAGTCCACAAACCCCACTACTGACAACCAGGCCGGGTCTGCAAGGCAGGGACTGGAATACAGTAGACGTGAGTTCTGAAAGAACGCACTTCCGACCTCCGAGGTCGGTGACCTGCTTCGTGATGGGTCGGAAGGACACGCGATTGGCTGACTGGATATGACGTCAGAGGTCGCGTTCTTTGAGATGGTCGGTCGGCTGATGCTTTTAAAGCAGAGAAGCCTGGACCAGTGCGCTCTGTAGATGAAATTCCTGGCCGGTCTGAAGTCGGTTCTTCTTCTCAGCCGGCTGTACACTCAAACCAGTTTCCTGGCCATCCACTGCCCTTACTACCGACACAAGTGCTGGGTCCACAAGGGTGGGACTGAGAGTGATGAAGATGAAGTTCCTTCTATGTAAATACTAGGTGAGGTCAGCTGAATACGAGCTTGCCGGTCGACTAATGCATTAAAGCAAAGATGTCTGGACCAGTGCGCTCTGAAGAAATCTGAAGAAGAATTCACCTCTTGCTTCTGATGAAAAAACACTAAATACTCGAGCTAGGCTGGTGTGACTGATGCTATACAGCAGAGAAGTCCGTACCAGTGCGCTCTGAAGATGAAGAATGCATCTTGCTGGGAATTCCTTCTTTACAGTGTTCAAAACTACGTAGATTGAAGTTTCCCGTGATTTCTATTGTAGTACTAGAAGGGACGTTTCTATGGTGATATTAGCTGGAAGGTTACAGCAGGTACATTCAAACAAAAACACAGATAAAAATACCTTGTAAGTATATCCATTATATTTCTAAATATGTCGATCTGCCCCTAACAACACAATTGTTGAATGGGAGGAAACTAGAAAATGGCTGCCTTCATATTTCTCGTAGATTACTGCCCTATCGTCAACACTAAATTGAGTCAGCTAGGGAGCGTTTCCAGCAGATTTCTCAATGTATATCCGTGCTTGATATGTAGATAACACTTCTACACTAAAATATTCGCAAATAAGGTTGAAAATCCGCCATAATGCACACTTTTTATATAAAACTCTGGAGGTGTTGAAAACACGTCTGCACAGTACACGCGCCAAACGAAAAAGATGCTATGACGTCAGGTTGTCTAGACAGGAAGGAAGTACGAGGCGCCATCTGGGGAGTGCACAGTACAGGCCAGCCGGTGGAAACACAGGACGTCTTTTTCTGGCGTTTGGCGGGCTGGTCTGCGCCGACCGGATTAGCAATTGTCCATTGGATAGGAAGTATTAACGCAATAAAAATGTAACTTAAAAGGAACAGTAAAATTCAAGATTATAGCTTAATAAAATGACAGAATACAGCCCAACTGAAAGCTGCATATATATTGAGATGGATGGGATAAAAGCCTTATATCAAAATAACAAATGTTTTGGGGTTTGGGGGTTATCTCTACATGTTAAAACAATCAAACCCTACAACAAATCTGAGATATGTTACATAACTCAATTAAGGCCACCTCATCTTTCATGTGTACATAATAAGTAGAACATGCAGAGGATTGCTTCATGTGGTTTGAACACAAGAAGTAAGCACAATCACACTAATTTTTGCAATCATAGTGCTCGGTCAGTCTAAATTAAGAAGTCTAGTAAGATCAAGGTCAAAAGTGGAGATCGATTTTAAGTAAACATGTTCCGAAAAGTTAAATAAGTGAGCCCGACATGCAGGTAACAGAAGTTGAGACACTTAAAGGTAATCTTCATTTAAGGTAGACAAGTATACTGCGATGAGGTATAAGTTTAGGTGAGATTAAAATGTAAAATAAGGTCAAACGATTTTTATGAAAAGAGCATGAAGGCAGACTGTCTGGAAAAGAAAAAAAACCTCCCACACAAGTTGCGCCACAATTGAGCTGACATCCCTAAAGGCTCGGTTCCATAATCAAGAAGTTGGTTTGACTCGGGACGAAAATGCCCATAAAAATGCTTCTTGAATATTCTGTCCTCAATCTAAACTACATAATTCATCAGGACACCCATCCCAACTCATCCAGATTTTACTTGCTCTTCTCCATGATTTTGATCCAGACCTATCAGGATCAATCCCAATCTCAAATCAATCAATCAAAAAAAAAAAAAAAAAAAATGCAAATTCATAGTTAATGTTTTATGTCCAGTTTAACAGCCAATATTATGTCGGGACCGGTCCTCAGCATTTCTCGCTGGTGGGAGTTGTACCCACACAGAGGTGACAGCTGGAGATTAAATGCCAAACTTGCTAATCACTGGGCCACTGTGGACTTCAAAACGATGCAACATAACAGTGATATATGATGGTGCCTAAAGCTATCCACTTGGTTGTAATGGTTAAAGGATCACACAGATCCAGATTTCCGAACTACCCACGAATCGGTAATAAAATTACAGGTCAGGACTACTGTGGGAAACCATTTACAATTAAGCTTGTCATAGGGGTGTTCAAGTGTAAGAACCTCGTTTGACCTCCATTTTCAGTCAAGATATGTATTAAAATATTCCTAGTTTTTTTCATGTTGTTTTATTGCCAATGATATTGTAAAAGATCAAAGTTTAAAATGACTGGCATTTGTTTCCAAATAATGTAATACACAGTGAATAAAAGTATGACCTTTCAACAAAAGGCTTTGTTGTTCACAGCCTGATTAAATTGCTTAGTTTAAAGGAAAGTCACATTCGGAAGTTTGCCAGATAGTTGGCATTGATTAATGATGATCTGCCTTGCTCTGTTAATTCATTCCTTTTACAGTTGATTTGTGTGGGTAGTCAGCCAACCATTAAAACATCACAAATTGTCAATCATGTACTAACCTCAGAAAAGAACCCAACCTTGTTGTATTACCTTATAAAATTAATTTGCATTACTGTTTGTGTTTTCACTATAAAATAACAGAATTTCCTAATGTTGTTGCATTTATTAGAAAGTGAGGTTTTATACAATTTATCATATTTTCACTCTACATATTCAGTTAATCTACTGGTACGTTTTCGTTGATGTCCTATGTTGACTTTGAGTTGTACAAATAAGCTGAAAATATATTTACTACAAGGAATACTTTATCATTTGATCAAATGGTTCTATTTAGACTACGTTATTATACTTCCGTTTCAGATCTGTAAACCGATCACGTGACACGTAGTCAACATAGGCATGTTTACAGCATCCGATATCTGACTCGCAATCATAGGATAACTTTCCGATTGACATATACAGTCCATTAATTGATTACCAACCTGGTATCTTCTGGGTTAGCAATGGCCTATAAACTATAGTGGTATCATCTGCATATTCTACTTAAAACTGTAGATGTTAGGGTTTGTTACAAGCTCTGTACTTTAGCTTATTGTTGCGACATAGTAAAAGGTCGTTGTCAGTTGTATACAAGACTTATGTTGTAAAATAAGTTAAAGATAACTGCAGTGGTATCAAGTGATTACTACATTTAACTTGGTGTTGTTAACACTGCTGACAAAGTCATTGATAGAAATTCATGAATACTATTAACGAACAGGTTTGAGTGGATGGTAGTGATAATAATTAATTGTAATTAGTATTAAACTTTATTAACAAGTTTTGTATAGGGATATCCTGTAACTATAGAATATTACCAGAATAGTATTGTATTAATAGGCGTTTTACAGCAGTTTTAAAATACAACTTCTTACTTGACATATTTTATAGGTTACATGGTTTTCAAGATATTAACGAGAAATCGTTACCTGGTGACGAATTTGTAACGCCAATTATTCATATTAAGTGGCGCCGAATATACAAGAAATGTCCCCTTTTGTCATCTATTTAGGTCACAAATAGCTTATGTTTGATAATAAAAGCCTTATATTAGCATATATGTGAAATATATACTAAATGGCAAATCTAGTCAGGTATCAGGTATCCATGTACTCACGGATTCTAAGGGACACCATCCAAATCATAATTCATAAATCAGAAGTCATAAAACATAATAGGGTCATCACCAAGGCAACCATCGGTGTTGAGTAGTTTGAAAACCAAGAGAGCGAAATACTTCTAAAACAGATAGGTTTTAAGTCTCCTTTTGAAACAAGAAAGTGTAGGAGCAGTTCGAACTTCCAGTGGCATACCATTCCAGTGTTTTGGAGCATCATATGAGAAGCACTTGTTGAAATGAACTTTAGATTTATTAACTGAGGAGCTATAGAAAGGGACTTTGAGAAACATCTTTTCTGGATTACTACGTCCTGTTTTAATTTGTTTATTTGGGTTTAACATCGCTTTTGACACATTGTATAGGTCATATGATGACGGGTAATTTTTTGGGCAGAGGAAACCAGTATATACAATTGGTCAAAGTTCTGTACTGTAAACTGCTGATCAACAGAAACAATTACCAACTTTTACACATGAGGTCGGGCCAAGAATCGAACCCCCCATCTCAGAGGTGGGAGGTAAGAGTGGTACCACTCTGCCACCATGGCCCCCACATATTGTTTTAACAGCAGATGTATTTTAAGACAAATACAGGGCAAAGTATTTTGGCTTGCCAATGGTGAGGTACTTATGTATGAGTACCAGGGTTTTGAAGATGATTTGTTGTTTAACAGGAATCCAGTGAAGAGACTTTAAGGTTGGAGTGACATGAGAAAATCTAGAAGCGCCAGAGATAAAACTGCCTATGTGGATATTCTGAAGTCTTGTTATATTCTTGGAGGACAAACTGTGAAACAGAGAATTGCAATGATCCAGATGACTACTGACCAAAGCAATTGACTGAGATGTCATATGAGAGAAGTGCTGGATATGATGCAAATCACAAACTGATAGCAAAACAGGATTTAATGACAAAATTTACATGACTGGTGAAACAAAAGTTTGAGTCAAACAGTACACCCAGATTACAAACAACATCCATTGGGGGAGAAGCAATTTCAAAAAATGTTCACAGGGAAGGAATCTTTGATCCATTTATACTTATCCATAGAACCAAAAGACTATAAACTCTGTTTTTAAGGAATAAAATTAATTTTCAAACATCTAGGTATGGATGTCATTCAGACTGAGCTGATGAAATGAGTTTGCACAATTTCCAGGGGATAAATAGATGAACAACTGGGAATCATCTGCATAAAAATAGTATTTGACATCCTTATATTTTGCAATTACCTGACTAAGGGGGAGGTGTATATGGAGAACAATAAAGGACCAAGAACGGAGCACAGGTACCACTTTAAAATTTAGTTTGAAACATTCAGAGATCACTGAGTCAATTTTGACTGATTAAAAATGATCCAGGAGATATATTGTAAACCACAGTTTACTATAGTTTCGGTAAAGCCAAACCTTGTTGACAAACAATTGAGGAGTGTGTCAAGGTATCATTGCAATATTATTGCACAAAGCTCATTGCACAAACCTCAACTTCTCACGAAAGATAGATAGAATATTTGATAACATTTGTAAAACTCGTGTAGACTCCAGTCGAATATAGGGACTGGTATCGCCTATTATGACCTTCACCTATTAATGCTGCATTCTTTTGCACATCGTGAGCTGATGTTAAATACCCGTGAAATAGTTCTTTGTCTTTTTACCAACATTTTTACTGGATGTGAACTCGTTTGTATTAGTGCTGAAGAGACAAAAGAGTTCATTGTTAATATCTGCACTGTATCGGGAAACCTGGATCGTAATTTTAATTATTTATATCAGTTGTGTACGCATTAAAAATATTTAAGTTATTTTTACCATATATTATGGTACTTATAACACCAAACATAAAAAACTAATTTGTGATGGCAATTATCTTTAAAAGCAAATGAGTATTTGGGGCATTTTTAATGTTTTTTTGTAACCGATTCCATGACTTTTGCAACTGACCCTAGAGTCGTACAGTCGGTTACAGGGTCAGTTCCAGTGGAACACCGCCATTAAGGATATCTATTACTTGAGCTTGTGACAATGCATATATTACTCCAAAGAAACCCAAGTAACTACACTTAAAACAAGCAAATGTCACACCTTATTCACACTACAGGCGGTATCCCCCATGGTAGGCCATGGTAGTCCTTCAACCACCGACCGAGGCCCAATGGAACTTGTGAAACAGGGGCAAACCATCCATTACTGTGCCTGCTCAAGGGAAGTTTAAAATTCAGCCTCTGAATTTGGTACCGCAGGCATGCACAGATGAATGCGAGTATGTCCAGATGAATTTTTTGCTACGGTAACTGATGGTGTAGACCATGGTGTATATAAAGTTGTGACTCATTAATCTTTCGGTGTAACATTGCAACAGACTGCGACTTTAAGTGAATGGATATTTCACCACCATGTCAATAGGTCTCAAATGAACCTCACACTGTGGTGATAGATCTCATACGGATCTCATGAACAGGGGCATTTGGCCCAAATCCTATAACTGTGAATTACACCACATGTAATGCGAATGATACACCAAATTTCAGAAGGTATGTGGTGTATTTAGAGGAGGTTCTGCCACCTAGGAAAAACGGTAACCATGGGGCGTACCTCCTGCAAATATGCTTTTCAGGACTAGGATTTGAATCCTGATTACTTGGCTGTGTTGGTTTGAAGTCTGATTTACTTAGTTTTCTTTATTTTTGTCTGTGGGACCTGGGTATAACGTTTAAACTTGAATGAATTTCCTTATCTTTTCCCTTGCTTAAAATTAATTGTCTCTTTGTTTTTGTGTTTTGGGCTTAATAGTTTTGGATCATTGGGTGGCCCTTAAAATGACCCTTAAAATTTCAGCCTATGGTTAGCAAGACACTGGAAAGTTTCTACTGAGCCCAGTCATTGAGGGTGCTGGTTGAATCTCTGGTGCTGGTTTCTGGCAGCAGAGGTTGGGGTGTGTTGAAGTTGCTGTAACTCTTATCTATAGTGTTGTTTGGGCAGTGCTTCCTGTATGGTTTAACGTATCATGTCAAAGCATGTTTTAATATTAAGAATTCACATTAATATGCATCATTGAAGGTCAGACTATTCTTTTGTGAATAAGGTGCACTGAAATACCAAATCAACTGGTATTTGTTTTGTATCGTTTCTATTGTGACTCTGACAGTTACTATACGATTAAGTATAATAAAATTGCATGTTCATAAGAAGTAATGCTATGTTTGTTGCTAGTATGTATCAACTATTTGACCTTATTTGTATATTTAAAAATGTATTGAGATTTATTAATCCTAATCAAAATCGGTTATTTACTTTTGGAGTGAACTCAAGCAACTATTTCAATGATGTCTACTGACACTGGTGTGTTGTCGGCAAATTGTCTAGGATTACGAGATAAAAACAAATGTTGCGACGTTTTATACTACCTTGAAAATTTAAATGCATCAGTTTTCTGTCTGCAGGATACACACAGGACTGATTACGATGCTTAATGCTTAAAAAGTATTTGGAAAGGAGATTGCATTATAGCAGGATCAAAAACAAACTCAAGAGGAGTTGCAATCCTTCTCAAAACTATAAACACTTAAATAACCCAAAAGCCCTAAATCAAATACTGCATATTATGTCAACACATAATTTAAAGGATTTATATCAGGAATTAAACACTCATACTAAGCGATACACTTGGCGAAGAAGAAATCCCATAAAACAGGCTAGATTAGATTACTTTCTTTGCAGTGACACTTTATTGGATATTGTGAATTCATGTGTTATAAAGCCAGGCTATAGAACAGATCACTCCTTTGTAATCACAAGGTTATGTATCTGTAAATTTAAGCGAGGCCAGAAATTATGGAAACTTAACTGTTCCCTTCTTAAAAATAAGGACTATTTAATTCTGATAAACAATCTAATTGATAGTGAAAAATTAGCAAATTCAGCTATGGTTTACAATCCTATTCATGTTGCTTCTATTCCTAACTCCGAGCTGCAGTTTACTATAGCTGATAACACCTTTCTCAAAATTTTGTTACTTAAAATTAGAGAAGAAACAATAAAATTTGCAAGTGCTCTTAAAAAGAATACAAATGAGCTTGAACTTAAACTGGAAACTGATATTGAAGACTTAGAGAATAATTGCTTCCCGGTGTAACGCCATATTCTGTATGCCTGCCATATTCTGTATCCCCTTTGATCTTTTAGGGGATGCAGAATGTGGCTGCCATATTTTGTATCCCAACAATAGGGGATTAAGGGGACACAAAATATGGCAGCCACATTTTGTATCCCCATTATATTCTGTATCCCCTCAGTTAGGAGGTGTAATAGATGGGGGATGGGGGGGTTAAAATACCAAACACAGCTGGAGATGATTAAGTTGCCATTGTTTGGATGATTGGTCTCAGTCAAGCAAGTCAGTTGTCCCTTTCTGAACAACTTTTGATTTGATTCACTCAAGAGTGAATAGGGTTGGAAGTAAGGCAAAGTTATGAAGATATATAGTTGTTGGAGCCAAACTTGAGATTTTGCCAATCTTAAGATTATCGCCAGCCCTACTTAGGATCCTAAGTTTTGGCTGGCCAGCATTAAGATGGGCTGAGACAGGTTAGCATTGGTCAGCCCATTTTAAGATGGGACTGATACCAGCAACTTTTAATTAAATTTTACAGTCCTTATTACTTTGCAAAGAGATATCTATATGAATATATAATACATGAGTTAGTTCAAAACAGTGTGAATAAAGTATTTTATTATCCACCTCAAGCCGTATTGGACCCCTATAGAGGAGGATATACAGAGCAGGATATGTGTGGAATTAGATTAGACACTTAACACAGAATGTATTTTAAATATATTGCCCTCTCATTACTTTTGCAAATTTTATAAAATGCATTAGTTCTATGAAACCTGTGTATGTTATTTTAGAAATATTATTTCAAAAGCTATTTCTGTGTACAAGAATAATATCAAACTATCATTATGATTTAATATGACTACTGCTTCCCTTCATTACTTGATCACATTTTGCCCCTGTATTGTTTTGCCATATGCTGACCTCAGAGGCCAATAAACCTTAAATATAAAGAGAGTTAAACAAATCAACATAAATGACATGGTTTCCTATAGAGACTAGAGGGCCCAAGCAATATTAGACCTGAGTAAATTCAATTGACTTATCACAAAGTAATAGCAAGCCATGTTTGTAGGAATCACTAACCAAACAATCACAGGTCATAGTAACAGGAATCCATTCTTTTCATGTTGATTTGCCACTACCAGTAAAGGTCACATAAAAAGATAGTGAAAAACTCAACATAAAAGACATCAATCAATTCCTTAATGCACATTTCAATGTTGTTGATTAAAAGACAAGGGGTAAATTCGTAGGTCTAATCAATAATCCAGTACTTGATTTGAATCACAAAACCATGCAAATTATTTGAATCATATATATTTCTAAAACAGTAAGAGACCAAATGAAACATATCTGTTTTTAACAGGTAGAGAATTTTAATTGTTCTTTCACAACTTTTGTTCTATAAAGGGTTTTGAAACTAAAAATGTATTTATATTACCAGCATTGAGCTTAGCAAATGCTTAACCATAAATCACAAAGGGAAATTTTAATGATTAACTCGTATAACTAGGGGGTACAAAATATGGCAAATGGGATACAGAATATGGCAGGGGGTACAAAATGTGGCAGCCTCCTTGCCATATTTTGTATCCCCAAACAGTTTGTGGCAGCCCCCCTTGCCATATTTTTTATCCCCACACACTTTGTGGGGGATACATTATCTGGCGCTACACTGGGTAGTATTGAAAAACTTTATGATAAAAAGCAAGAATTGCAAAACATTAGGAAATACAAAATCCAGGCAATAAAGATACGCTCGAGAGTAAACTGGCTAAGAGATGGTGAGAAACCGTCATAGTATTTAACATCATTAGAAAATAAAAATTATATACAGAAGACTATAAAATGCTTAAAAAAACAAGATGGCCAAATCTTAACTGAACAAAATAGTATACTAAATGAAGTAAAAAATTTTTATGAGCGCCTGTTTGCCAAATTGATCAAAATAAATTATCAAAAATTGACCAACATACTGGAAAATTCTACATACCCAAAACTGAGTCCCTTCAAATGGAATGTGAACTATCATTACCTGAAATTTGAAAAGCCCTTCTGAATATGAAAAATTGGTAAAGTTCCAGACATAGATGGATTTCCTGTGGAATTCTTCAAAGTGTTTTGGAACAAGCTGAAAGATTTTGTCTTACAAGCTTACAACTGGTCCTATAAAACAGGGAACATGACAATCACCCTGCGACAATGTGTCATTTCATGTATACCCAAGGGAAATAAATCTAGAATGCTGTTGAAAAATTGCTAGTCTATTTGACTACTCTCAGTTGTATACAAAATTATGTCTTCAGTCATTGCTAATAGAATTAAAACTTTATTAGATAAATTAGTATTTGAAACTCAAACAGGGTTTGTGGCTGGAAGATTCATCAGTGAAAATTCTTGTCTAATCTATGACATTCTTCACTACACTGAGAAAGAGAATATTGCTGGACTTCTTATGCTTATAGAGTTTGAAAAGGCCTTCGATTCTGTATCATGGGAGTTTCTCTATGAAACATTAAAACCGTTGGGCTTTGGACCTAAAATGATTAAATGGATTACACTATTCAACACTAATATTATGGGCTATGTCCTGCAAAATGGTTTTCTTTCACAGCCATTTCCTATTAACTGCGGTTGTAGATAAGGGGACCCTATCTCCTCCTATTTGTTTATTCTTGGTGCACAAATATTGCAAATAATGGTCTCCAGAAACCAAGCAATAAAATGAATCAAAATAAATAAAAAAGAAATTAAATTGACTCAATTTGCCAATGACACTACACTCATACTGGATGGCACTGCAAGTTGACTCCAAGCAACATTAAACACTTTAGAAATATTTGGGATGCTGTCTGGTTTAAGGATGACTACGGAAAGAACTCAGATAGTCTGGATAGGTAAGAGAAGGCATTGTAAAGAAAAATTAAATGTTACTAAAGTTCTGGTATGGGGAAAGGACACATTCAATTTCTTGGGAATCAAAAGTTTTAGTTGATCTAGGCTTAGTAATAAACCTTAACTATGATCCAATACTTGACGATATCAGCAAGTCCCTCTATGTGTGGAAGAAAAGATTTCTTACACCTCTGGGTAAAATCATTGTGATAAAAACTCTTATTCTATCTAAGCTAAACCATTTGTTCATGTCCATCCCAAATCCTGATCAAAGTGTTATAAACAAGTTGAAGTCTATTTTTTAAAATTTATATGAGATGACAAAAGAGACAAAATAGGAAACAGCTGTGTAGTGATTATATGAGAGGAGAACTCTGTATGATTGATTTAGAGAACTTTATATATAATCTAAAATGCACTTGGATGAGATATTTGCTAATGCAAAAACACTCTCCATGGTATGAACTATGTCTTTATAACTTAAAAGACCATGATAAATGCTTTAATCTGCACTCTCTGTGGCATAAAACCTTAGCAGGAAAGATCACCAACAATTTTTGGAAGAGTACCTTACTATCATGGGCTAAAGTAATAGATAGCATTTCAAAAGATCAAATGATAAAGTACTCAATAGCTCTCTTTGGTATAATCCTACCATCTCAGATGTCCCCTTATTCTATCAAGACTGGTATAATAAAGGTGTAATATTTATTGCAGACCTATTTTGTGAAAATAAATTACTTTCTTTAGAAGACTTGATGAGAACTTTAAAAATAAAGACTAACTTTCTTGATTATCACCGTGTAAAAGCTCATTTGAAAAAAACTTTAGTGTACATCTACAAGATCCAATTGTCAAACCTGTATAGCCGAGCACCATAGAAATTTTGACAAAATCCAAAAAAGAAGTAAAGATTTCTACAAGTTACTCACTAATACAAGTCAACTTCATACTTTCTCTTATAAAGCAAAGTGGGAAGCAGTAGTTGGTGACAAATTGGACCATGAGGATTGAAAAACAATCTACAAACATTGTTTCAAAGTCATTCAAGATAATGAGATAATTTGATTGCAGTATAGGATAATAAATCGTATTTTAGGAACAAAGAGTCTCCTATTTAAGATTAAAAATCAAACAATAATTTGTGTTGTTTCTGTACCAATTCACACGAGACAAAATCCCATTGATTTATCCAGTGCTCCATTCTGCATGAATTCTGGCAAAAAATCAAGCTGTGGCACGACAGTACAGACCTATTTTTAGTCTCAATGCTAAAACAGTGCTCTTGGGACTTGTAGATAAAAACAACTTGAGATCATATTCTTATTAGGTAAACTGTACATCTACAAAAGATTCGTTAATAACACTCCCCCACTTTCACTGCATTTCAGAAATTTTTCAAACAAAAATACGAGGAACAACAATATCTGGCAATTATCTCCCTTACCGACCAGAAATTTAGGAGTAGTTGGAGTTTGCTTTCTCTTCTTGCCCAGAACATCTGAGTATTATCCTGTAGTTTTTTTTAACAATTTGAGATTATTGTACTGCAATAACAAAATGTTTGAATTTACTAGCTGCCAAAACACTTTTTATTTGCCTTTCTTACTGTTGTGTTGGTGTAAGAATTATAAATTGTATGGACAATGATGTGCTTCTAGTAAAACACTTTTTGTTTTGAAAAAAAGTGTAATAAAATTCATAAAAATCCAAAGCAAAGAAACCGTTGTAAAACATAGAAAAATAGATTATTTGTGACCCAGAGCACTATGCAGGGGCAGGGGGATGCTTCACAGATTTTAATCTGATTTCTATGAACTCTTTAAACTAAGCTATTCATAAACTGTTTCATAATTCATTTAGTCATTATAAAATAAATAACAAACGACTGCAGATAATATGTGATACTTAAAAAAGTACTATTTTAGAGAAAATATGTTACCTGCTGTTACACTGAATATTTGTTAGCCTTGTAGAAGGCTCAAATGTGTTTACAGAAAAAAGACAAACTCAGTTTTAGGTATTTATGTTCCTTTTAGGAATTACGATCAATTTAGGATAGAGACTCTCACCGCATCCCACACGCTCAATGAAAATGCCTTTCTACTGATGCACAAAAATATGTCTCTGTGTGTATACCCCCCTCCCCCCCCATTTAGGCCGAATACAAAGTGTGGAAAATAAACCGTAGTTTATCCATACCCAAGTTCCTCTGTGACTAGTTTGGTTTCTGACCTTCCTGACTTGCAGTGATAAGTAAAGTTGTGAAAGTCTTTCTGGAACACTCTCAGGGTATCATGATCACTCTTTTGACTTTTTAAAAAAACACACTTAAAAGCCTTTTACAAATGAGCATTTCTATCCCCAGTTGCCATGACTAATCTTTTAGTTCACAAGTCCCTTCGACCTGTCTTACTGTTCCTGTGACTTATCTTAATGGTGCTACAACTTATCCTCATGGTGTAATGACTAATCATACACATTCTTCTGTAAGAATGTAGCCGAGTGTTCTTGTTCAAAGAAAAGTTATACCAGCCGTCTGAGTCTCAACAGTACTGTGCCATAATTACCAGGTTGAATTATTGGCGGCTCCAGGCTGACCCTGGATGACCCCCCTCTCGATTTTGACAATTGAAACATAGCACGGTTATTGTAGTCCAAGGTAGGGCCAGGCAATTCCCTGGCAGCCCCCTCTCTTAGCTCCTCACTAACATATTTTATCAGGAGCCACTTATATGTTGAATTATGACTATGTTATGTCTAGGAGACACGAGTTGTCTACGTATGTTTCATTATTTTATGTTTTACACGAGTTGTTTGTTGTATTCCATGTATGGTGTTTTTAAAATCTTTCAATAATCTTGAAACCTTTTAAAACTTTTACTTTATATATCTACTAACATGTAAATAAATTTCTCAATTGGAACTTCACCCACTTTTCCTACTATTATGTTCAACCCTCTTCACTCGAATGTGACCTTCACTTGACCTTTAGACTTAACCTTGAACTAGGAAACTGATCTTAATGGTGCTACAACTTATCCTCATGGTGTAATGACTAATCATACACATTCTTCTGTAAGAATGTAGCCGAGTGTTCTTGTTCAAAGAAAAGTTATACCAGCCGTCTGAGTCTCAACAGTACTGTGCCATAATTACCAGGTTGAATTATCGTGAGTTGTCTTCATGAGTAGTTGCACTCTGGAAAATGTTAAACGTGTTATATTTTTAGCTGTACGACCTTACCTTTCATTCAGGACGGTAGCATGTCTTTTCAGCTTTCCTGGAATATTTTTTTAAAAGATAAAGCCTTCAACAGGAGATTAGACATCGGGGAGGTCTCAGGATGAGAGTTGGAAATAGGACTATGGTGTAACATGGAAAGAGTCCCACGATCACTATTTTCAAGGCCAATGAGCTTAGAGGTAGCATTGTGTTGCTTTCAAGGATTAATGAGGGCACTTCTTCATTGAAGAAATAACTTGGAAATAATAGGTAAACATACTTTGCATTTCTGAGAATTTCCCTTCATTTAATGTGGTTTATGTATATTTTCCGTTTGTGTGTAAATCACAAGAATCTGGGATAAGCTCAGTCCACGAAATTGCACATTTCCTAAAATAGGCAAGAATTTTGGCCATTTTGTGAAATAGGCTACTGACTTGCCCATTTCATGAAATAGGCAAGTTATTTATTTGTGGCTTGTCCATTTCACGAAATAGGCAATCTTATATATGAAAAAATAATTTTCATGCATAGATGAAGAAAAAACTTTGCCAATATCTGTAAGATACTTCCTTTTGTGTATAGAAGCTCTACAACTATGTAACAAATATTGAAACTGTTATTTGAAAAGAAAACGGTAAATAAATTGTGTTTTTCTGTGTTGGTAGTTTTAAATATGTTGAAGTTTTGTTTGATAGTTATATGATGCAAGTAAAATATTACACAGTTAACGGTAGCTTTAATAAAATATCTACTTTTTAAGACTAACTTATTTACATAGCTTACCAAAATATGAAATAAAAGGGTCCATTTTTCAATGTACTTGCTTTAATGTTAGAGCAAAGGCTAAACTATAAGTTTTGTGTCTAAGTAATGAAAGAAATAGGAATGGCCTCCTTCAGTAAGATTAGCATTCATTTCAAGATGAATTACACTTTCTGTGTCACTGTGTTGCCTATGAAAATCTACGAACAAACCTGTTCAAATCGGTTGTACAAAATATTCCACAGTTTCACAGTTTATCGGACAATGAAAAATTTGTTATAATTGTCAATACATATGAGAAACAACTGGTTGATTTTATTTACCAAGCATGGAGAATAAGACAGGATTTGCTTAATAAATAGAACATACTTATTCACTCCATGTTGGTGTGTGTCATATTTTCTGTAGTAGATATACTTTGTCATTAATGTAACTGTTTCTATTTGTTATAATTTCCCACTCGAAAACATCTTTTGCGTAATGCTGGTAATATTGTAATTTATTTCACACTATAACCATGTTAATTACTGTCTTGATTAAGAGTGACTTATAAGCCCTTCAGGGCTGGGCAATGTTGTATTTCTGCTTATCTCATTTACATATTGTATATTGCATGTCACTATAATAAATATATATTACAATTAACCATTGGGCCCTATAAAAACACAGGTCCTGAAGTGTGGTTACAATTGGATTATGTCCTTACGAAGGTTTAGCACCTATTTTCTGACAATGGGGATAAATAACAAGACAATATGCTATCACTGAACATGCTATTTACTTACAATAAATATATGTTTGATGTCTATTTGATGTTTAAGTTGAAGTAATATGTCTTTATTGGAATATCATAATGTCCAGTTGTGTGAAATATATTTTGTGTTAATAAAAGTGTACCAGAATGGTTAATCATTTTAGCAGTATAATTCATTGTAGTTGTATAAAAATATGAAAAGAAAGTGTGAGATAGTGTTCACATTAACATTAAAACAACAAAATACTTTCATGCATGAAAATAAATTTTTCATACATGGTATTGCCCATTTCATGAAATAGGCAAATGAAGTTTTTGCCCAGTTTGTGAAATGGGCAAGCAAATACTGAATAAATTGCCAATTTCATAAAACCGGCAAGTCTTGCCTATTTCAAAATTCTTGCCAATTTCACGAATTGGCAAATTTCACAGATTGGGTATAACATAAATATTTAGGAATTAGCTGGTGAATGTTGTTTTTATAGATTTTTCTATATATTTAGTCTTTTTAGTCTTTGGCCTACTCAAGGACACTCTTCCATAAACATATGACTAAATGATATACAAATCTATTTAGAAGACTACAGCCTTAATACATATTAACAGCTGTATTGGAAAGGGAGTGGATAATATGCCTTTAACAATCAATATGTGATACCTGGTTCACAGTTCTCCGATGTGTCATGTCCAATGAGGTGGCGTGCTGGTAAAAAATCCACCAAAATGCTTTTGTTTTTGAACATGTCTAAGTTTATTTTATTTTTTCCCCAAATAGAAACATAGAGACGTTACAAAATTTAGCTTTGTACTGTTTTGAAGCAATTAAGGTATCTTTCTTACGGATCCGGAAACATGCCGGTCATAAAAGTTTAGAAAACACCTCAGAATTTAAGAGTTTTTTTCTTAAATTGGAGTCCATCAGATCTCTTATTTGAAAGGTGTGAATGGTGTGTATGCAATATTGCATGTATTGATTACTTTTGGTAATTATTATCATAGTCTGAAAAACTGCTTGTTAAAAGATAACATTACACAGGTATGTGGAAGTTTTTTGTGTAAGAAATTGTGTGTTATACTTTTACAACCGATACAAATTAACGAGTAGTGACATAACCCACAATACTTACAAGTGGTAAACACAATAACTAGTTTATTCTGGTTTTTGTGGTAAGTTGTATCGATCAAGTATAACTTGGATCATGTTGTGCAGAACTAAATTCTAGCCTGGTGTGCTTTATTTTTCTGTTTGAAGCTCCATCTCTTCAAATGGCCGGGGAGAAGAATGGATCTCCTGTGGATAAGGGGTGGGCCTGGATGATTTTACTTGCTACTGTTGTAAATGTGGCCCTCAATTCACTGATTTATACAACAGGGATATTCAATGTGATCTTCTTGGAACTATTTGATGAGTCCAGGTCAGTAACAGCGTGGTGTGGGGCACTGCATTCTGGGCTCTCAAACCTTCTTGGTGTGGTAGCTAGCCTCATGAATGGTTACTGGGGATCAAGGAGAACCATAGGTTTTGGAGCCCTGTGTATATTTCTGGGATTTATTTCAACCTTTTTTGCAAAGACTTTCATTCATGTGTTCATCACATATGGCATTGTTGTTGGCTTTGGTTTTGCCTTTACCATTGTTCCAGGGTATGTGATCTTGGGATTCTATTTCAAGAAATATAGGAACATTGCATTTGGCATTGCCAATGCTTCTATTGGTGTGGGCAATGCAGCATTTGCTCCCCTATTACAATATCTACTGGAAGAATATGGCATGAATGGGACAATGTTGATCACTGGTGGTATCAGCACTAATATGTTTGTTGTAGCAGCATTATGTCGTACGTTTCAGCCAAGTAAGGATACTTCTGAAGGTGTCAATGAAACGGATGCTCTGCATGAAAGGGACTGCCATAATAATTCTGTAACAGATGATAAGCAAGGAGACGATGTGAATTCTCCAACATTGCACATCAGTATTGTAGAAAAACATTTAGATAGAAACTCCCTGGTTTATTTGACACCTGCTTCATCATACCAGTCACTTAATTTTGAAAAGCAGAGTGGTGACAAAAAAACTGGTGACACAATAGAAGAAATATTGCCTTCAAGAAATTACAGTAAACTTTTGTCTTATCCTTTTGTAGCTTGGTGTATCAATCTTCTTTTAATTGTGAACGGTTTATCATGTATCTACCTTCATTTTCCTGCCTATGCTGTGAGCATGGGAACAAGTCCGGACAAAGCTGCTCTCTTGGTAATGGTCATGGGGCTTGGCAATATGGCTATACGTCTTATCCTTGGATTTCTTACTAATAACAGTAAGATTGGTACATTCATTGCATACATTGTAACAGGCTTTATAGCAGCCATATTTCTATTTGCAGGACCTTATATATCAACATCATTTGTGGGGCAGGTGTTCTTTGCATGTTTTTTTGCTGCTTTTGGTAATGGTTATAGTGGACTTATGGGTCCTGTAGCTATTGACATGTTTGGACTAGAAATATTTAATCTTACATTTGGTATTGGAATGACACTCTGTGGGGTAGGGTTTATCATAGGACCACCTATAGCTGGGGCTTTATATGACTATACAGGTTCATATTACTACACATTTATAATGTCTGGATCTTGTTATGTAGTTGCAAATTTGTTGATGGTAGCATCTCCTTTCTTTAAAAGTAAATAGTTAAGTATCAGAAAATATTATTTCACCATTTGTTGCACGAAAGAAAATGGAACTTGGCGTGAATGAATGAATGGATGAGTGAATGAAGTATTCGTAAAGTGCCAAATTAATGTAGACACCCTCTAAGGTGCTGATGTCAAACAAGGGATTATCCAATTGGCAGACAGCCTTTGGCCATGTTATATACTGTGTATTTCATGTTTTGACTAGCTTTTGTCAACTTGAGAATTGGTAAATTTTGATGAAATATGTACTAAATATTTTTGTTGTATTATTTATCCATATAATATCATTCATGAATTATTACACTTGTTTCTCAATATAACAAAGTTTATTAACTAATTATATGTGGTACATCAGTACATATAATTTTTAGCTGCAAGTAGAATGTTTATTGGAAAGGAATATTGTGTCTTCTAGCACAAAATTATCCAGTTGTCCTCGGTGGCTTAGTGATTAGCAAGTTTGGCATCTGATCACAAGCTGTCACCTCTGTATAGGTTTGACTCACACAAGTGGCAATACTGTGAACCTGCTCCAATACTACCCAGGCTGTTGAATGGAATGTAAAACCCCAACTTTGACCTAAAATTATCTTTTGTGTGTATAAATTTTATTCTCACTGGCGTGCTATAAATAATTGTAATAAAGATCAATCTCACTTAGTAATATTTATATATTGAAAGAAATCATAAAGCCCCATGAAGCAATGAATCCATATATGATGCTGTGAGAAGTTGGCCATATACTTTATGAAACAACAACAAAAGTTGAACAACATCAAATGCTCTTAGCTTGCTGCAAAGTAATATGGTTGCAACACACTCATCGTATATGGCTTTGAAACTTGTCAGTCAATCCCACGTGTCACAAATACGTTTAAACAAGGTTCAAGTAAGGTGTACATAAAATGTAAGTTACTGTAACAGTGTCCATCGAAAACAAACATGGATGTTAAGTCAAATGCTGGCCGTGACATCTTTGCAATTATGGCCATGTTTATTGGACTAATGCACACTGTTTACTTATAGTAATGTTAACTACCGGGGCAATTTGTTGTTATAACATTTTATTTTTTCAAAATTTTATTTTTAAAGATAGTCTCAGACACAGTGTTTTAAATTGTACAATGTTATCAGCATGCAGACTTTCTTTGATGAAGACATATTCAAATATTGCAATTTATATGAGCCCTTGCGATTTGTTGTGCATTACGCCACTTAGCAATCAAAATATCAGTTTGATTACAAAGTCAAAGTAGCTTTTGAATAACCATTGAAATGTGTCATAACAATTGAGAATTGGTGTGACATCATATTGGACAATGATTGATTTGTACTTATATGAGATAAGCAGTTTATTGTACAGCATATTCAAGACGTCGTTGTTTTATGTACTCGAGTAGTTTATTCACAGTGAAAAGACATTTGTAATATATCAAATTCTAATTAAACTTTTAAAGCACTTAATCTCTATCATAAGACAGACTGGAAGGCACATAATCAAAAACATAAAAATCCAGGATATAAGCAGAGGTCAACTCCAAGGAGAAATGCAAAAACCTGATAATGCAGTATAGTGTTATTTGGAGCTGTACAATCTTTGTTACTGTTAATGTTTATTTATTGTTTTACATCACGCCTAGTATATTGTCAGTTATATTGTGACAGGTAGTTGGAATGGCAGAAGAAACCAGTACATACAGCTGGTTAAGGATCTGTACTGTAAACTGCCAACCAACAGCAAACAACTGCTAGCTTACTCACCTGAGGTCAGGACGGGTGGGTTACTGTTAATGAACATGATTTGTATTTTATATGTTGATCTATTCTTAAAAGCAACCCGAAAGGTAAATTAGTTTGCTGTTTGTATGTAAAGAAGTTTGTACTATTAAATTTGCCTCATAATAAACATATTAACAAAGTTAAAATTTTCCAAAATGGGGGGGGGGGGGGGGGGGGGGGGGGGGGGGGGGGGGGTTGTCAAAGGTACTTTTAGAAGGGGGGCTTCATAGATTTGTGAACTCGTTTCTGTTCACCCATTAAAGTAAGCTATTAATGAAATCCTGTATAATTGATTTGGTTAGTTAAAAAGAGCTGGTTTAGATACAACATTTCCTAACATACTTATTAACCTTGCATAAAAGTTGCATGTTTTTATTACTTTTGTCAGTGAAATGCAATACAAACAGTTTTTAAGAGCTATGGCCATATCAGGACAGACCTTCAATACATTTCACATATTACTAAGATCTGGATTCCAGCCGCTAACCTCCATACCATCTGCTCACAGATGCAGTTTTCTAATAAACGTCACAGAGAATTAAAGAATTCTGGGAGCAAAGCAGAAAGTATGTGGCACAGTTATTAAGTGTGAGCCCTCGGAGGCTCTAGAGAGATCACTTGTTTTCTTTTCCCATCAGACGTTCATGGAATCTACACTCCCAGCCAGCAATCTGCCCTTCCAGTGTACACTACTCCTGTTTCTGATTGCTTCCAAGCCCTGTCAGTGCCCAACTGATGTCTTTGCAATCACACCTAAAGATTGAAAAAGTTTCGGCTATGTATTGTTATTATTTTCGGATTTCATTTTATGCAAGCATTATTCTTGTCCATTTTTGAAAGCAAGGCCATTTTTGTCAGATATACTTTGGTTATTTATCAGTTTGACCAACACGGAAAATAATACGGGGAATTCCTCAATCCATTTAATTGTTTAATAGCATTTCTCATTCACGTAAGCCATGAATGGGATTATAGAGTTTTGGCATAATGTTTTATAACAAAAGCACAATAAAATAAAAGGCAATGGCAATTTCTTTTTCTGTTAGGTTTGAATTATTGCAGCAATAACAGAGACATCTGGTAGATACTTATGAAGTTTTCATTATCAAAGTTAACTAACTAGCTGCTTCAAATTTTCCGGATATCTTCATTTGCAGGGCTGGACTGGGACATTTGAACTTGTCTCTGACCGAATCTGGCCTCAATTAAAAAAACCCATTATGATCGACCAAGGCATTTCTTTGAAATTGATCTTCTTTTCATACAGCCTGGTTGGAGCAAATAGATGGTTGAATCTCTTAATGAATGATCTGTATAGCATATAGTATATGTGGTGTATAAACATACAGCCATTTTGCCTCGATACTTTGAAGGTCATCAATATACCACCAAAATACCACATGAAGCCACATGAAGCCAATATACCCATCAACCTCTGATGTTGCTGGTCTGAATCATGGCCCGGATGGTGCATATATAGCTACTAACTGCAAACAGAAGATTAAACTAGGAGACTTTTTTTAGGTCCCCACAATGTAACTCTCTGTACCAGTCCCCAGTTTTAATGTCCCACACTATTTCCAGTTTTAATGTCACACACCATCTGTATGCTGATGACCCCAGATTTTTTTACCAAAGACTCTAGGAATTTTGACTCCAGTATTGCAGAGCTGACCGAGTTTCTTCTGTTCAGGAGTGGATGAATGGTGTGAAATTGAAACTTAACCCTGACAAGACTGAATTCATCATCATTGGTGATAAGCATACCACAGTGTCACTTATACCAACTTTGCTGTGTCATTCCTCTCAAAGCTGTATTTCAATTCATAACTGATACTGCAGTTCCTTTGGCAAATACTATTGTCAGTACTTGACTAAACTACTATTATTCCTGCTATATGGGGTCGTATTCCCAGTGTTGCTAAACTTCATAAGTTAAAAATGCTCTCTGCCACATTGTTTTCGGACTGGACAAAATGAGTCATTTCACACCTTGGCCAGTCCCATAGGATCCTTATCAATTTTGTACTATACAAAGGTTTCTATTATTATTATTGTATCCACTGGATACTGTGGATTACGCATGACTACTCCATTGCCGCAGTGTGTAGAGATTTTCTTTTTACCCCTCTAGAGGCCAGGGTATTATACGTAGACGTCTCAAATTTGGAGGATACATTCATAACCATAAAATCTTGCCTGGGAATATTTTTGTCCTCATTTTGAAAACAAGATGGTTGCCACGGGTGTTTTTCGACTTTCAACAAGCAGTTTTAGTGGCCCTCTAGAGCAAAGGATATTATAGGTAGAGATCTTAAATTCGCAGGATATGTTCAACAATACAAAATCTTGACTGGGAATATTTTTGGCCTCATTTTGAAAAAACAAAACAAAAATGGCCATCACAGGCACCGCCCCCCCTTCAAGGTCAAATGATGATGGTCAAAGATGAAAGTGCTTATAATTTATTCTTGTCCTAGAGGTTTGCAATGTAAAACCTATTTGTAGGTAATCATGGGTTAGGAATATTCAGATGTGGTCAGATTTGATCTTAGGCCCCTCCTTCAATGTCAAAAATGCTTATAACTCGCTTATTATTGGTCTGGGAGGTTTGCAAAGTTAAACCAACTCAAAGAAAATCATGGGCTGGGAATCTTTTGATGTGTTCAGATTTAACCTTGAGTCCCTCCTTCAAGGTCAAATGAGGATAGCCAAACTTAAAAGTGCTTATAACTCACTTATTATTGGTCCTAGAGGTTTGCAATGTGAAACCACACTATAAGAAATCATGGGTTATGAATCTTCTGATGTGCTGAGATTTGACCTTGGGCCCCTGTTTATTTTCAAAACCATGTTAGTTGACATTTTCTTGTGGATACATCTTTCATCTGGCCACAGATGCGTCCTGGGCCTAGTTATAATTATTTTTATTATTACTTGCTGATGCCTGGAGGTTTCAGTGTTTGATTGATTTAAATAACGTATGTTATCATGCACTTGATTTGAATCCAGGACCGCATAGGTTAAAGCCAAATGCAGATGTAAGAATCACTCTACAATCCTCTCACATATTTTTAAACAAAACATAGAACCTCACAGAATTCAGTGAGTAATCCTATTTAGGATTTTCAGTTGGGGACATATAGGTATTATTCTGGTTCTGCTTAAAGCAACATTATTTGTACTATGAATTTTAACTATAATTTATAAATATTTCAATGAAAATACAGCCCCCATATTCTTTACAAAATGGATACAATACTCTTCTAATTGGTGTTCTGTTGTTGTGCTCAATTTTATTTCGCCCTCAAACAAATTCTTAATTCATTCAACTGCTTAAAGCAATTGTGTGGTTTGAGTTACATAAGTCATATAAATAATATACTAAAATGTAATGCTTCTTTCAAGGAGAAATTTTGCTCAAAGTTTTAACTGAACCTAAATAAAAGGAAAATGTTAACAGCAATTTCTGTTTCTGTCCATCAATAAGACCACCCTCATTGGTAGCATGAACTGTATTTTATCCAAAATTGACTAGTATGTCCATGACAATACAGTGTTTGCAATCTTCTTAAAAACAGTTACAGTACCCATTCTGTTTTGCTTGGCCATCACAGAAAATAATTCAAATTTAAATGTTTCAGAACAATGACTTGATTTTGATTTACATAAGTAATGTATGGGATTTACTTAATATGTCATGATTTTTTCATTTATTTTTCTCTGATCAGTATTCTTGCAACAAAAACACCCAAAGATTTTGTATCCAGTAGAGGCATCTGGTGGATACTATGGTTTTTCATTACCCTACTATCAAGCTATCTTCAATTGATGGAAAGCTTGTCTGTGTCCTATCTTTTCCCATTGAGTTGTTGAAGGATGTGGAAGGTCAAATGCTTTCATGGGTGAAATATTTATCACGAGTCAGCCATGGGCCTCCTCTTTTACGTTAAATGAGGAAAGCCAAATTTACAAGTGCTGATTACGTGTTTATTATTGGTCCTACAGCCTGGTCTCTTGGTGTGGTCAGATTGCAGAAGGCAAACAGGGGAAGCCAAATTTGAAAGTGTTATGACTCGCTTATTATTGGTTCCACAGGTTCGAGATAGGAAACCAACCTATAGGAAATCATTTACTGAGAGTAATTTGATGTGGGAAAGCTTAACCTAGGGCCCAGGTGGGTCGGCCAATCTTACATGGGGCCTGCGTCTAACCAAATTTTTGTGCTAAAATTAATTATATGGCCCTAGCAAGGGTGTTAGGTAACATGCTTGTTAACCAGGGTGTTTTGCTCTTCCAGAAGATACTAATATTCTCCAGTCCACTAGGTCTACTTCAGACACATTTTTATTTTAACCCAAGCTAATTCTTACCTTGAAAATACAAGTTCTGACAATATTTCCATTGTGTGTTATTCACAAAAATTTAATTTCAGGCTTTTTTAAACGCCTCCCCTTTTAAAACTGCATTGCTCCAGGGCATTCATACAGATAATATACATGTAGTTAGCATTTTCTAGTGCCAACTTTGTCTAGCATCTAAAATCTCATAGTGGCAGATATACAATTTTCAGAAAGAAGGGGAGGGGCATGGACTGGGGTTGTACGGCCATTTTGGACAAATCGTAGCTGGATATTTTGTGGGACACAGACAAAAGAAACCAGACAAATAGGAAGTGGACCAAAATAAAGCAGACAAAAGGAAACTGAACGTACCAGGACAAAAGTTTTCAAAATAGAAACTTGGTTACAATTTTACAAAGCTTTATAATTTGTAAATGGCATTTATTCAGGATTTTATCTTGGTGATTTTCTAAGCCAAACCAGGAGTTTTTCTGGAGACTTTCAATCTAGGGATTATCTTATAGAATCTAGAAACTTAGTGATGATAACTTGTGTGATATATGTTAAATACTCAAGTTATCATCTATGTGTTGAACACTCCTTTTGTTTGTTCGAGACACTTTTGATAGATCATTAGTAAGTTTTTAAATATGTCTTTCCAAAGTATCTCTTTTAATGTTATTCTGGTCACTATTCACTTTAATCTTGTCTGTCTATATGGTAGCTTGTATAACCTTTGACCTTTGGCTGGCCGGGTTTACACAATTCTGATGACCTTGACCCTGCCTTTACTTTTACATTACATAGTTTTACTGTAACTCTACTTTGTGTGTCATGTTATTTTTATCAGTGCTATTAAATGAGCACATTGTGAGTATGTTTTTTGTCATGCTATGTCTAATACAGTAGATTAATGCGAATAAATATATAACAACATATCTTTCTTTTTTCATTGGAATGAGACCTATATTTTGCCACCAAACACAATATATAGATGTCTAATCCCCTAGGACATTGTTTTAGTTTGAATTTGACGTGGGTCACAGCTATGACCTTACACAAGTATAATACTCAGATGGGGGAGTGGAGTAAAGAAGTACACATGACAAAAGTTTCTTCTTCTCAAAGGCAGGCGGGGTTGCATCCCCTCCCCTCCAATCTGCCTCTGCGGAGAAATGAGAGGTGGCTGAGTTATCTACCATCAAGTCCTTTTTCAAAACCCCTTCCTCGCTAGCTGTTAAATGCTCCCTTGTTGCTACTCCAAGCTTATGTTCCATAATATGGTCAACTAGTAAGCATGCCTAGAGCACAGACCTCCGCAAAAGACAACCAATTTTCCCCACATTGAAATCTCCCTCAAATAATCTCTGAAAATGGGAGTGTTTAAAATTCAGGACTTTTTTGTCATCCAGAATATCATTCAGCTCTTTCTACAATTTAATCACTTCTCCCTTTGGTTAGGTTCTACCCATACAAAAACAGTTTATAAAAAGGTAGGCATTAGCTTTAGAGTAATCTCAAACACAGACAAACAGATGAACGCACTGAAGCACATAACTTCCTTGATAATGGTAATTTTCTGATCAGGTGCCCAAATGCATGCGTCTTTGTGTTAGATGTATTGGTATATATTTTAAGCATATTTATAAGCAAGTAAGGGAGCAACTTGAAGTAAAAGGATAAGCACATATTCATGCCATGCACCTTTACCAGAATTTCTGTCTCGTTTTTATCTTCCCCTGGCCAGAAGCTGTGGTTGATAGAATATAAAACACCTCCTGTGGGTGTGTGTGTATGTCCTTTCATGTTTTACACAAACATCTACATCTTGATGATGTTCATCTGGCTTTTGCTAAAGGTGAGGTTACTGCTGTCGTTCTCTTGGATCAATCAGCAGCGTTGATACTGTTGATCATGATACGCTTCTTGATTCTCTCAGCTCCTGGTTCGGTGTCAGCGGGGTTGTCTTCGACTGGTTCAAGTCTTATCTCTCAGACCGTGTACAGTGCATTAAGATAGGGTCAATTTTATCTGATGCCAAAAAGTTATTGTATGGTGTGCCTCAAGGCTCTGTTCTGGGGCCAATCCTTTTTTCACTCTATACCACTCCGCTGAGTAAAGTCATACAGAATCATCCTGGTATTAGTTTCCAGTTCTATGCTGATGACATACAATTGTATGTGCATCTCACACATAAAAATGCTGCCTCAGCCCTTGATAAACTCTCACGCTGCCTTGAAGACGTTAAGAGATGGCTCTCTACAAATAAGCTTAAGCTAAATCCTGATAAGACCGAATTCATTATGTTTGGCTCTAAGTCTCAGCGTGAAAAACTTAATCACTCCTTCCCAGTCAATATACTCGGTAATCTTATTTCACCAGTAGATGCAGTTAGGAACCTTGGTGTCTGGTTTGATTCAGATTTTTCATTTCTCATTATGTTATGAAAGTCTGCAAGGCTTGTTTTGCTAGCGTCCGTGATCTTAAGCGACTCCAAGGACATCTGACACAGGAAGCTGCCCTCGTGGCTGCCAATGCTCTGGTAGGAAGTCGTCTTGATTACTGTAACTCTCTGTTCAGAGGTCTCTCAGCTCTGGATCTGCGCAAACTTCAATGTGTTCAGAACAGTCTTGGCAGAATTGTTGCCAACACCACCAAGTATTCACACATCACTCCAGTTAGAAAAGCACTACATTGGTTGCCAATTAAGTACCGTTCTATCTTTAAAACTGCCGTGCTTGTTTATAAGTTCCTACACAGTGGTAACCCCAAATACTTTGAACCCTTTCTCATACCCAGACATAGTGCATATAACACTATGTATAAATCTGATGGCATGTTTCTTGAGGTTCCCCACTTTGCTTCAGTTTTCAAGTCTCGAAAGCATTTTGGACTCAGTTTTGCGTATGACGCACCTATGATTTGGAATGACCTTCCTTGCCTCCTTCAGGTCAAAGCTGAAGTCATACCTCTTTGGAAAAGCATACCCACCCTAAATTTCCAATCTCCTGCTTTCTCCATGATGCTGACCCCTGCAATGTCCCTGGTTTATGAATATTGAACAATGTTTTTTGTGTGAAGCGCTCTAAAAGTCCAATTAGAATTAGAATTAGAATTGATCATTTATGGAGATATCCTCACCAAATTTGTAGCGAATGTTTATTGCTGTAAAAACTTTTGGCCTCAGTTTGAAAAACAAAACAAAAAAAAAAAAAAAAAAAAAAAATGACCAGCATAGCTGATTGCCTGAAAATCATTAACATTTTCTAAAATTTTAAATACTACAGCTAACTTCATCAAATTTACACAAAATGTTTATGGCTAGAAACACTTGCTTTAGAGTAATTTTGGTCAAGGTCAAGTGGGATCATCATACTAAAAAGGCCTTATATCTCCCTTATTATTGGTTCAAGACCTTTGAAATATGAAAACAAGCTATAGAAAATCATACTATGCGAATATGTTGCAAGTGTCGAATGTGATCTTTGACCTGTGCTTCAAGATCAAATGGGGTCACATCAAATAGCCACATATCTCCCTTCTTAATCATGGTAGAGTTTCGAAATGTGAAAACAACCTATAGGAAGTCATAGCCAATGAATCTTTTCCAAGTGTCAAATTTGATCTTTGACCCGAGCTTCAAAGTCAAGTGGGGTCAACATACTAATATGGCCTTATATCACCCTTATTATTTGTTCTATAGCTTCAAAATATGAAACATGTTAGTAGAAAATCATAGGCTGCCAATCTTTTTCAAGTGTCAAAATTGATCTCTGATTTCTGCTTGAAGGTTAAGTGGGGTTAACATACCAATATTGCCTTATATCTCCATTATTACTGGTCCTAGGGCTTTGAAAATTGAAAACATCCTATAGGAAATCATGGGCTGCAAATCTTGTGTAAGTGTCAAAATTGACCTGTGACCTCTGCTTCAAGGTTAAGTGGGGTCTCCCTTATTACTGGTCCTAGGGCATCGAAATTTGAAAACATCAATGAAAAATCAATGTCTGCAAATCTTTTACAAATGTCAAATTTAACCTTTGACCCCTGCTTCAAGGTCAACCCCTTCAAGGTGGGGTCTACCTCAATTTTTAACTTAATACCTGACAGGAGATTAACACCGCAGCAGTGGTATTGTTTTATATGTATCTTAATAGAAATGCTGCATGAACCTACGACTCTGTCCTTAACTGTCCAAAAAATTAAATTGTGTCAACAGGATGGATTCTGATCTGTTTTCAAAGTGACAAGAATCACTTTCAATTATGAAATTACTAAATATTAAAAAATTATTGCCAAATTCCTACAACACAGTGTTTCTGGTTTATCTGCAGGTATTCTCACAGTACTAAGAGGTTTATTATTGATTTGGGTTTAAAGTTCACTTTTCAGCGCATTGTGTGGGTAAAATAAGGCTGCTGATGGAAGTAAGCATTGTACTGGAAACCATCTGGTACCAGCACACAACTACCAACTTTCTCGCTTCATGTCTGGCTGAGAATCAAACCTAGGACATTGGAGATGGAAGGCAAGTCTGCAAAAGAAATACTCCACTGTGCTTCCAGTGAAGTTTACCAATCCCATATGACAAAGGTACAGTAGAATCTTTTCTTCCAGCCCTCTATAATCTGATTCTCTGAATTAACCCATATGATTTCTTGTCTCCCTAATATATAATGCATGGTTTGGCATGAATGATAATGTAGGATTTTATACTTTTTCACAAACTATTAATTCTAGCCCTTTGTAAAGCACACCTTCCACAATAAAGCCTAACGTCTCTGATCTTTAACACCATTGTTGCAATTGGGGATGGGTTAATTCATTTACATGACCCATGAAAGCATGTTCGATTGGGCTTTGCATTAATAATTTCCCGGAGTTTTTTAATTGACAAAATGCATGACAACGTTTATCAAAATTTAAAAGTCAATAATAATCCATGTACCAACCAAATACACTCAGCTCAAGTCTACGTAATATATGTTAAATAAATTTACTTTAAAGTGTATTTAATGCCGTAAAACTATCGGCGAGCAATGGAAACACTGTACAACTGGTTAGTTATCAAATTATACTGCAATATTATGCCTCATCCCCATTTTAGTGGTAGTCCGAACGTGACTCCATTTCACTTATCCGAACACTTCAATTATCTGACCTGATTGTATGTCCCCCATTAAGTTCGGATAATCAAGGCTCTACCTTTAAAAAAGTTATAAGCTCAACAACAGTGAAGATACAACACTACTTCTTGATCTCGACTGGACCATAAATAATTGCAATGTGACAATCAATTCTTACATTAGAATTTATATTATCGAATCTTAAAGCAAATGTGTTTTTACTATTTCTCATTAGAGCTCAGAAAAAATAAAAGTAAAAGAGAAAAAAACAAAAACAAAAAAACCCCCAGAAACCCCACTTCAGCTGATTGCTTCAGAAAAATTGACTTTATGTAACAAAATATAAAATGCAGAGTGTAAGGATTAACAATTTATTAACAAGAATAAAACAGACACCATAAAAGTCATGATTAAGAAATGAAATTACATTAACACAAGATATAACTAAGACAAACTGAAATTTAAATATAAAAATATGTGAAACATATTTTATAAATCCCATATTCCACGTAAAAATACAGTGACAAATGCTTTGTATCAAAGCAGAAACACTATATACAAATACTTCTACAAAATGCTAACCAGATAGTAAACATTGTTGTGTTGAATTTGTTTGAACGAATAAATTTTGTTTTTTGGTTACAGACACTGATCACAGAATCAAAATGACTGTTTACACTGAGTGTTGTTCAGTTTTATTTACACATACGTATTCTTTTAATTATTAGGAATAACATTCAAACCCAAGTGCGAGACCAGTGGGTTACCCACTACACACCCCTCCTAATTTGCTTGTCAAATTAACAATTTATAACTACAGCCTATAAGCAACATTTATCAGCTAAACTAACATAATTATACATTTCTGTGTCATTTTACAGTAAGTAGCTAATAAAATTAATACTTCCACATGCAATACTTCTATCTTTGTATTTGTAACTAGAGAATAACATTACATTCATTACTATTGTAATTTCAAGAACAAAACATGTTTGCATTTAGCTAAAAACTAACTAATGTGTATTACAGTAATAACATTGTATATATGTTTCAAATCACTGTTGTAATATTGTACATTTAGTAAACTGTAATTATATACATACAGTACAAATAAAATTTCCTTCAATCGCCAGACTTCAGTTATATTCTGTAATGTACAACAACAGTACAAAGCTACACAAATACCATTTCAAAATGTTTATATTTACGAAACCTAACAACACTGGGTTAGTGTGTTATAGCAAGTGCAAAAATCCACATTCCTTTTTTAATATTATTAGATTAAATTCACCTCTAAGTATGAAGACTACGAAGACTACTTACACTGCTAAATCTACCAACAGTACTTTTATGAATTACAAAGCTTTATATTATATTCCAATTTCATGGTATTACATATAAATACAAAGACATCAAATGTAACATCTTACATTGGCAACTTATTCTTCTACTGTCATGTTTGTGGAGCAAACAGCCATTAAGGCTTAATTGTGTATTGATTGTTCATTGAACCAGCTGTTGTTCAACTATGCTTGATTTTGCCTCTCCTCACTCGTCCATTTTCACAGCCTCTTCATCTATTCATTTATTACTGTTGCCTGAACCAGCTTATCTGCCATCCATGACCTTTAACAAAATTAAGCAACTCATGAATTAATTTTTGTTCCCATCAATTTGATAGTCTTAAAGTAGAACACAATTATTCATAGTTTTGGGCTAGTTTTCCATGTACATGATTCATCATGTGTGAACAGTGATTGGTCAGTACAATTTGCTATTTTTGTCTTCCACTATGAGTAAATATTTCCAGAATTTCAACAATATTAAATTAAAGTGCTGCAAAACGTCAGTTTGTCCTGATGAAGTAGGATTCTGTTCAGAAGTAGTTACTTTAAATAGAACATTTTGATGCCATAAAAGTGTTCCTTTAAAATAAAAATTCAAGTGGCTAGATTTTCATTTCCTGAGAAATTTGACTTTACAGAGATTAAGTTGATAAAACACGTAATTCACAGGTTTCATTTAGCAACAGTACATAATTGAATAAATTAAACATAATTAAATTAAGAAGTAAAGAGAAAAACACAGAAAATATAAGAGAAAATACTATTTCATAAATGTTACCAAACGAAGAAGGCATTCCATGGCTTCATTTATGTTTTCTCCAGTGTTCACACTTGTCTCAAAGTACTTCAACCTAAGACAAACATCAATAGCATTTGTGTACATGAATTCACATATATTTCAATTTCACACCCCCTATTGACACTTCTCTGTACAGACACTATGGCATAATATCAACAGACAGTGTGAAATTTTTTTGCATATATTTCCATCACAACCCATTGACATGTCTCTGTACTGACACTATTACAAAACATCAATAGTGTGAAAATTATCAAGTTTGTTTCATAAAGTGAATTAAGATTAAGAAATAAAATAGAATAAAAAATGGAAATTAAGAAGTTCCAAGTAAAATATGTTTAGTATAATTTTGTGAAAGTGCAGTCAACAAGCCAAAATATACACCTACAAATTCATCCATAAAATATAGAATAAATAATGGTGTTTATTATATTTTTAATTTCTGCTTTTGCAAAGGACACATGATGTTCCTGGTTTGAACATCAGTGAATAAGAATGCCACAGAATGATTTTACTAGCATCAGAATGATTGATTTGGGTTTAACATTACTTTCAAAGTGTTGGATATATAGGTCAAAACATGATATAAAGTTAAAGGGATCAAGGAAAGTAATGCATCTGCACTGAAAATCATCATGCACTGACAAGCAACAAGCACCTTTCCACTTCAGGTTGGGTTGAGAATTCAATCCAGGGCCTGAGCAGTAGAAGGTGAGTATTTTACCCACTGTGCCAGCATGTGCCTTACTGATACAGTGTTAATAAAACCCCAAATAAATATAAGTAGGCAAGATATATACCTTTGGACATGTGAATTTTATTATATTACAACTTCTTTCTTAAAGTTTCTTTATTTTATAATTAGGTGAAAGTGTGGTGTTGTTTTTATTCCTATTCAGGTTGTGTTTTATGGTCAGGTTTGGACTGTCTTCTTTATCTCTTTTACATATTTATTACCTATTTACTTAATTTATTTTTCCCTCCTCTGTTCAATACTTAAATTAGTAGTTTAATTTCCGTTCTCTTATCAAAAAGAAGTTTCTTGTTCCCTCACCAAATGAAATACATGTATATTAATTTCATTAGAGTTATATTGTGTTACACAACTGTATATGTAATTATTGTAATGTTATACTATTACTTTTTTTCCCTTTTTGTACAGTAACTTATAAAGTCCCTGTGAGATGGTTGCAACCTCTTCCATCTGTACAGGGTGTCTGAAAAGTATTTAATAGAAGGAATAAAACCTATATAAAAAGATATATACCCCAACTTGTCTGCCTTCCTCTGTGCTGCTTTCTCAGCCACCTGACGATCTGCTGCCTTGTCAACTTTGTTGCCACACAACACAATCTTTGCAAGGGGTGTAGCTGTCCAGCTTCTGATGCCCTCTATCCATTTTTCTAGGCTTCTAAATGACTTCCTATTGGTCACATCAAATACCACAACAAAACCAGCAGCTGATGGATAGTGGGCTCTTGTAGTACTTAGATAGCTGAAACATGTGCAGACAAAGATGACCTTGGCTGAAGCCGAATGTTATACTCACCAAATTCCCCAAAATAGGATCTTTTATTCTGCAATATTTCAAAAAAACTGCAAAACATATATCTCATTTGATTATAATTATACTTTGCATATTCAAATAAAAGTGAAATAAAAAATTAGCTTCTTTCCTCTATCCTTTTATCTATCTGTCTAGCCTAATCTATTCTTATCTACTCTTATTTAATACAATTAATTTTTACCGATCTAATCCTGAGGTATCCAAGAGTTGCAAGTTGGCATGTATTGCTGGTTTTCCTTCAGCATCTGTCTTCGATTCCTAACAAGATGACAACATTTAAAACTTAATTTTAGGCCACAGTCATTAGCTCTGAGTGCAAATGTTAACTAGGCCAAAGATGCATCTGTGGCCAGATGCAAGATGTATCCACAGGAAAAGGATCCATAACATGGTTTTGAATATAAACAACATTTTTCAGGATGGCGGCTGAAATTAAGAAAATTCTAAATTATTCATAGGAATTAAAGGAGTAGTCCTTATTATCCAGTGGGGCCAACATTTGCCCGAAATTATAGGTTGGTTTGACATCCCAAACCTCTAGGAACAATAATAAGAGAGTTATAAGCACTTTTAAACTTGGTGACCCTTCTCTGACCTTGAAGGAGGGGCCAAAGGTCAAGTCTAAACCATCAGAAGATTCCTAGGCCATGTTTCCTATTGATTGGTTTCACTTTGCAAACCTCCAGGACCAAGAATAAATGAGTTATAAGCACTTGGTCAGGACTTCCTATGTTTTGGTTTCACATTGAAAACCTCTAGGACCAATAACAAGTGAGTTATAAGCACTTTTAAGTTTGGATTCTCACTTGACCTTGAAGGATGGGTCCAAGGTCAAATGTGACCACATCAGAAGATTCCAAGCCCATAACTTTCTAAAGCTTGGCTTCACATGCCAAACCTCTAAGACCAATAATAATGGAGATACAGGCACTTTTAAAGTCCACTACATGCAGTACTTTGGCACTCTGTGGATGACCTTGAATTGAGCGCTTTAAGGTCATATGTCTGCATGCTTGTAGAGGACATATATATATATCTGTCATATTTATTCCATATATATCATGTCTATACCCCAGTAAACATTTTTTGGTTTTGCAAATGTTTGAAAAGAAACATTTGGCAAAGGTTAAAAAATGTTGGGTATAAAAACCATTTATGATATAATTTTTAATATAACATTTTTATGTATACTGTTTATTAAACATTTAATGATAAATGTTAGAAAAATTCAATTTTTGGTTAGTACATAGGTATAAATATTCTTTCTGAAAGGAAGGCATTCATCTAAATATTTGTTTTGCTACAAACAAATTTCAACAACAACAACTAAACCAAAAAATCAACAAGCAATATGTTTACTTAAGCTAAATATATTACAAAAATATAACACATTAGTTTACAAGTAGATTTACCTCGGCAGGCAGTTTCTTATTAGCACATACAAGACCAAAAACAAAGTCTGTCCCAGCACTTTGTTTGGGAGGATCATCAAATTCTCCAGTGACATATCTTTTCAGAATTCCAGTCTTCCCAACATTGGAGTCTCCTGCAAACACATTTTATCAAAATAAAGAAGTGCAAAATTTATCAACTTTTCAAAGTTCTGATCAATGAGAGTGAGTTCAGATGGTATATTTAATAACTTTCATTTTTTAAAATTATTAACTGACAGAAAAAAACAAATATATTGACTGGCAAAGCAAACAGAGTTATGGGTCTATACTTCAAAAAAAAAATTGTTTTAATGAAAAGAGGACTGAATAACCCATGGAAAAGCACAAATTTAAACATCCTTCTATGTTGTGTAGTAGATTGAGTAGGGAGCTGTAGCACTGCAGAAAAAGCATAAAACTTACCTACAAACACAATCTTTGGACCCATGCTGAACCGACCGGCTTGACCTTTACCTGAAGCTATGAAATATTGAATACAAGAATATATAAAAATATAAAAAAATATTTATTATCCATATTTGATCTAACTAGCAAGACATACAAACAGGAAATTTTTGCTATTTTGGATTGATGATGGGTTGGTAATCTTATTAAAAGTTCAGTATGTGTTTTAAATATTGTAGTTTAGTTTACTTTTCCTTGAAACATAAGTGCTTAAAGTATTAATTCCTTGAAACATGAATGATTAAAGTATGATCAATTCCATGAAACATCCCAAATGATTTTATTTTGGAAATTAAAGAAAAATTATGAAGAAATTTTACAGATAGGGCTCACATTCAAACAAATAGTTGTTTAAATACAGATGATACAGAACACTAAATAGCTGCAGTTTGAGCCAGAAAAGATGGAGATATCATAAAGAGGAAGTCATTCATCACCATTTAAGCCATGATATATAGTCTACAATAAATATTTGTTTGTTGCTATTTCAGAAGACTTTTGTTCAATATGTGGATAGTATTTATAAGATTTTTATTGTGATTAATGTGAAGCATTTGAATAATTGTTCTATTTTACTCTATGTGCTGTATAACCTTGTTTCATTGCTGTGACATCTTCTGCATCCACTTCTTCATCATCACTGTCTTCATCATCAAACACCTCTTCTCCATCTTCTTCCATATTCCCTTCATCAACCTCTTCAGCATCACTTTCTTCATCATATTGTCTGCCAGTCATCATCTGTTTATTGTTTGAATTTATGTCATTATTTTATTACATTTCTGATTTACTGATGAAACAATAACCGAATTTTTAGAGCAATATACACAGCAGGACAAGACATGCATATGACAATTCCTGATCAAATGTCTACAACTTGGAATAGAATCCAGTCAGCTGGATTGGCTGACTGTTAATCAATTTGGCATTCTCACCCATGTTATTATTGGTTCAAATCTAGTGCATTTTGTAACATAATCTTACCTATTAACTTGGGCAAAGGAAACAACAACAAAGGGAATCTATTTTCCAAATGATGCAATTGACTGTGCATAAAAATAAATGTCAGTTATAACTGAGCCACCTTAATCCATTTCTTTATTGTATTTAAAGACAAGAAAGTAATCTTTGCTAGAAAGGAAACTTACAACAATTGAATAATAGTCACAAAATACCATTCCCTAATACATATTATATTTAAACAATACTTTAAACAAAGCTATTTTTTGCTGTGTTGCCTCTTTAGAGTATTTACACAAGTGCATTCTTTTGTAATCACATGAAAACTAATTTTTATTGCTATTTGATCTCAGTGTATTTGCAGTAGATAGTAATTACAAATTATATCATTGAATGAAGATAGTAATACTGAGAAATACAATCTCATCATAAACTTACCAAATGAAGCAAATGGTGCACTGCTTTTTTGACATTTTCTCCAGTGCTAGCACTTGTCGCAAAGTATTCATATCTAAGGTAACCAAAATAATACTCAATTTTGTTTTATGCCACTGTTTTGTGAATTTCTAAATCAGACAAATACAACCAACAAAGAATTTTGTGTCTGATTTTTTTAAGAAAATGTTTCTGATTAAATCATCTTGAAATAATGTTTTCTCATCACTGGAATAAGATATTTTATATCTGTCTACCCACGTTGATAAAAATCAGGAAATCTGTGACTTGTAGCTACAAGATGTGCTTGCTCAGAAAGTGATTTCAGTATGAGAATGTATATAAGTATGAACATGTAGGGTGACATGTTTAAGGAGAAAATATTGTTCAGTAGAATATATGTAAACATCAACATGTGATATGGGGTGTATATGATCTTATTATATCATATTGAAAAGAGGTAAAAAAACCCCCAAAAAACCCGAGGATGACAATTTATGTACTGAATCTACACTACACATACAGATGGTAAATAAAGCTTAAAAATAAAGATATAAGGTTTACGGAAAAGTTTCAGCTATTTTACTGCAGTTAAAACACTAATCAGCCACAATTGAACATACCACATGGGTCTATATAAGTTTAGGGAGCATGGAGATGCAGTTGGCAGAGCACCTACCTCTCACCCCCTCAGGTCCTAGTTTCAATATCAAGGCCAATCTGAAGTATGGTCAGTAGTAGTTTGTCATTGTCTGATAATTTTTAGCACAGAATCTTGACCAACTAGTATGCACAGTTTTCCTTCATCTCCTCAACAATTCCAGGGGAGAAGCTAGGACTTTTGATTCGGTACGCCCCTGAATTTTCAGAAAGTTATGGTTATATGCAATATTTGTCAGGGATGGGGTATTTTTTTCTCATTAATGATTCTACCAGCAAAATGGTATGCCCTGACATACTACTGGCTTGTACATAAGCTACACCCCTCTATTCCTTGTGATCTGACTTATGATATGGGTTGAAAATGAAAGTTGAAAGGTAAACCCAAAGTAATCAGTCTACACTTATTCAGATTTGACTTGTTGTTGTTTTGAGTAGTTTTGCTCATGGCCATTTATACCAACAAATAATGATGAAACCCTTTCATATTTATGTAAAAAGGTAATTTACCTACCCCAGTTCATCTGCCTTTGCCTTTGCAGTTTCAACATCAACCTGTTGTTCTGCTGTAATATCAACTTTAGTGCCACACAAAATGATGACTGGGTCTTGTACAAAGTGCTTGATGCCAGCTATCCATTCATCAACATTGTCAAACGACTCTTTTGAGGTGGTATCAAATACCACAATGAAGCCTTTTGTTTGTGTATTTTTGTATGCCCTTGCATGCCTTTTGCGCCTAAAATACACTTTCCTATTTACAACATGTCTTACCCATGACTGTATCAAATAGAATTTTATAATTATTTGGAATACGAGGTATTAAACTAAACTTTTAAACTTGAAAAAAGGAGAAATGACACTTGAACTAAAGAAAGCAAAGCAAAGCAAAAAAAAAAAAAAAAAAAAAAAAAATTACTATTACATAGACAGCCTAGCTGCATATTATTAAAGAGTTTTAATACTGCTGCTATGATGTTATAACTGATGTTACAACAGAGCATAAATAATGCATGCAGCTTCTTTCATTGAAAGGACTTTCTTACCTTTTATCTCCTTTGGCATCCCACAATCGTAATGTTATATCTGTGGTTTGCTTTTCATCACATCCCTCAGTGTCACATAATTTCTAAACAGAGGTTATAACTAAAGTAAAACTAGAGTTTACTTTGACCAACAGGACTGTAGTGGGATGATGAGGGGAAGAAACAATAAGAACACTCAGAGAGTGTATACCTCCGCCAAGGCATGTAATAATAATTAAATACGGAAAGATCTGGCTTATTTTTGTATTCAGATGGTGTTCCAGATCATTCTCAAAATTTAATGGGATCTAAGTTGGCCTAAGACCCATCTTCTCATTCTCAACCAGCAGTATTTGTGTAATAGTGTTAATAAACAGACAAACGGACAAACAGACAAATGGTCATGAAAATAGTACCTCCTTGGCAGAGGTAATAATGGGTTTAAGACAAGGGGTGTGAAATGAGAGGAAAATGAACCTGTGTCTCTGTATTGCAAAAAACTATCTGAATCTGTGTGTTTTAGCAAGAACTTGTAGTACCAGTAAAGCCAATTTGACAGTGTATTTGAACACATTTATCATTACAAAGAAAAAAGCTAAATAGCTGAGAAAATAGGAAAAGTTAAGTTGAAAAAGGATATTTGGTACATTGGGTTTCACCAATGTTATTTATGGAACTCAAAAATATTTTAATGGTTTTGCTAGTTTTTACTAGATCTCTCAACATAGTTTTACCATTTTTGGGTACTGTGGCACCATTACACAACCCTATTTTTGACACCTATGATACCTCATATGTTGACATTCCACAAGGATTCTAACAAAAATCCAAAACCTAAATTAGGCCAGACAAATACAAGTTTTAGTAACTCATTGAAAAAATGAATATATAATTTGCAGCTGCACATATGCCAAATACCCCTGTCTTAATCTATCTAAATATATTGTCTGGGTGGGTAGGCAGCAAGAAACATTTTGAGCACTAAACAATGATGTGAAAATAATTTCAACTAGTACAACTGTCTCCAGCCCTGATGAACACAACAAAGAAATTTGTGGTGTTCCTTATGCAAAATTCAATTAATTCTACACAATGAGTGCAGTAGCAGGGAACTGAGGTTGGATCCCAAAACTGTACTTTTCCATCAGTCAGTTGATATAATTTGTTCATGTTTTACAATCCCATACATTGACTGACTAACCCTTATAACCTCCATCAGGTGGTTATGTTTTTGGGTGTGTTTGTCTGTGTTTGTGAACTTCAAAAGTAATGAATTGGTCTTTCTGATATTTGTTAGGCCAGTTGGGCCCGATCGAAGGAAAAACCCAGTGAACATTAGAAACATTTTAAAAAGGTTTAAATGTTTACAAAACATTTTTAAAACCTATTTAAACCCTATCTAATGGTTTTCTAAATGTCTCCAACTAAATGTTTATGCTGTAATGTTTAAAACACATTTTATAAATGCAAATTCTATATCCAAAGGTTTTTACTAATAATGTTTATTAAATGTTTATAAAATTACTGAAGAAACTAGGTTATACTGGAAACATTTTTAAAACGTTTATATAATGGTTATGCTGGAGATGTTTTACAAACATTCACCATGATATGGTTTATAACCATGACAAAATGTTTAAAAAACATTGTTGATCAAATGTTTTAAAAACATTTTATCAAAAATGTTTTTATACCCATATTTTCAGAATGCTTATTAAAACTTCACCTCCAAACATGTTCAAACAAAGATGGTGGTGAGCAACAATAGGGGATTTTAGAGGACTTTGTGTCAAAAATGGCCCCACATGCAATACCTAAAAGTAAGAATTGAACGAGGGCACAACATTTAAGCCACTATCTTACAATTTTAGACATAAAAATAGCATTTTCATTAGTGAGCAACCTTAAAAAGATATTTAATTTGACCTCTGACCCCATTGTTATTCAGACATTAATATGTTTATTTATAACATTTTCTAACATTTATCATTAAGCATTTAATAAACGGTATGCATAAAACTTTTTTAAAACATTCTAACCATCATTTTTTAACCTTTGCTAGACGTTTCCTACCAAACATTTGTAAAACCCCAAAATGTTTACTGGGAAGTGATCATATTTTAGGAAATACCTGGGTCATATTCTGGATACAAAAAAAATGAAGAGAATTCTCAGACATGTCTCTTGATGGAGGTATGCATTGTACGAGTACTTTCTATTTTTTGTGGAACAAGCCTGACAGTTTGTTGTATCTTACTGCAATCATTATGAGGGAATATAATCACAAAAACTATAATAGAAGAGAATAGAAGTTATAATAGAACATATGTCACTGAGTTAAAACTAAGAGGTCTGTCAGAAAAATATTAAATGTTGCATCATGACAAGATGTTGGACACACTCATTAAGGTAGTTGGAAATCTTACAATATTTTTTTTCCAGTGGACTACCCCTCTTGTTGGCTTTTGGTTTTCAACAAATCTTCCAGTGACAAATTTCTTTAGCATTACTGTTTTCCCAACATTTGAATCTCCTGAAAATAGACATAGACACTATATTAGTTATGATATCACAAATTGTTAACAAAATTACCATTATTATTATTTTTTGCATCTTACAAATAATCATCCATTTATTTATTTTTCATTATTTGAAATAATGAAAATACAGACTTCTCCAACTATACTTTGTTCTGGGAGTTGACTGTAAAGAATATTCAAGAAATGTATTGTGCATGTCAAGGTCAGAAGCATTTTCATTTAGAAGAAGCTGAATAACCCTGCCATAAAAACCCACTGGTTTTGGCAAATTCAGAAAAGCCCCACCCTCAAAATAGGGGTCACTCTGAAACTTATAAAAAGGTTTTAAGGCAATGTAGCTTGTGAAATCAATTATGTCAACTGCTTGAATGATATGGAAACTTGAACCACAAAAGATAAAAATAGCATCAGAGATGCCCGTACCCCACAGCCTAGGGAATTATTTTTAACACCATGAGATATAGAAGTACTGTATCAGTACAAAGTTCAGGATACTTTCTGAGCACTGTCAGTTATATAAAGGTCTAAACAATGTTTAAATAGAGAAAATAATGTCTAAGAGAAAGATAATGCATGTACTCTTTATCTACATCTGGCATGGCCGAATTATGGTTTAGATATTTTGAATGCATACAGAAGTGGTAAGAAGTGGTAATATATTCAATGAATGCTTATATGTGGTGTTGGAGCAAAATCTGTGGCTCACTTGATGAAATTCCATCTGTTACAATGGGAAGTTGTAAAAGTAAAATTCTTAATGAATTCTAATCTGACTTTAACAGTGCTTAATCTGCATCAAAAGACAGACCCAAAGGTGCAACAAGATTTTATAGGTCAAAGTCACTACGGTGAGGTCAAAGGTCAAAGCAAGGTCAGACCATTACGTTGCACACCTACACCCGCTAACCAATGTCCCTACCAAGTATCAACTTCCTACATGTTACGGTTTCTGAGATATAGCCTGGACAAGATTTTTAAACTCAAGGTCACTACAGCAAGGTCAAAGGTCAAATCAAGGTCACATCATGATGCTGCACACCTACAACCCCTAACCAATGTCCCTACCAAGCACCAACTTCCTACACCTTACGGTTTCCGAGATATAGCCTGGACAAGATTTTATAGGTCAAGGTCACTATGGCAAGATCAAAGGTCATATCAAGGTCAGACCATGACGTTGCACACCTACACTCGTTAACCAGTGTCCCTACCAAGTATCAACTTCCTGCACCTTACGGTTTCCGAGATATAGCCTGGACAAGATTTTATAGGTCAAGGTCATTATGGCAAGGTCAAAGGTCAAATCAAGGTCAGACCATGCCATTGCAAACCTACACCCCCTAACCAATGTCCCTACCAAGTATCAACTTCCTACACCTTATGGTTGCCGAGATATAGCCCGGACAAGATTTTCAAACTCAAGGTCACTACGACAAGGTCAAAGGTTAAATCAAGGTCAGACCATGACATTGCAAACCTACACCCCCTAACCAATGTCCCTACCAAGTATAAACTTCCTACACCTTATGGTTGCCGAGATATAGCCCGGACAAGATTTTCAAACTCAAGGTCACTACGGCAAGGTGAAAGGTTAAATCAAGGTCAGACCATGACGTTGCACACCTACACATCCTAACCAATGTCCCTACCAAGTATTAACTTCCTACACTGATCCGGACACCATGCGTGAAAACAATACCCCGACAGCCCTTAAGGGCTGTGTGGTAAAAATGGAAAAGTCCATTTATTTAATCAACTGTATGGAAAATGGTGATTACAAAAAAAAAAAACAATACAAATGAACAATAGCAGTACAACAGGCAAGAGAAGATTTTCCAAGCAATGTTCAATTATGTGATATTCTATAATAACAAAATTGAAAAGGGAAATAGTTTATTTTACAATAATGTGAAATAATGTGACATAGTTTTGAAGGAAAGTTAAAGTTATTCTAAAAAAATAGAAATTGAAGGGGTTTTATTAAAAGTGTTTATGTCCCTTGAATTTTGATGGTGTTTTCTTGTGGAGTTGGCAAAAACAGTGGTGTTTTTTCATTATGGATTTTTTAAGTAGTTCGCTAAGCAAAGCCATTTTGTGGTTACTTCTGTTGATATTGTGTTTACCAAAACATTACCATTTGAGTATTAGATATTCTGCACTTACCCAAAAACATAACTTTCAAAACAGGTTTATGTATTCCTGACGATTCTTTCTTCTTCTTTCCCTTCTTTTCCTTCTTCTTTTTTCCTTTTCCTTTTTCTGCAAAAATTTAAAACATACTATGTTTTGTATCAGTTGCAACTTGTACAACCAAATTCTACTTGAAGTTATTTCTGTTATTATTTTTAAATTTATAGATCTAGTCAGTACACTTAGATACAAGTAGAATATTATAATGTGTAATGATATTTAAAAAAAAATTTATGTTACAGAAATAAGTTATATTGTGTCTGTAACTGAAATTTGCAAATGTAGGGGCATAGGGATCATGTTAAATGTAGTAATGACATGTATAACCTTAGTAAAACCATTTTTATTTATCTTTGCATGTTAAAACAGAAATCAAACTATATTTAAAACATGATAGTGATAGTCATTAGTCATTCTCTTGGGAGATCTTTCAATCAAAAATATCCACTTGCACATATTTTCTAATGAATATTATGAAATATACAATACATATTACATTAATTTTACATTTATTTACATGCATATATAACCAATGTGTATATATTAATATAACATTTGTTTATTGTAGTACTTGCAATTTCTCTGAGGGTTTTATTTTCTGTCCATAAGAATAATGTAATAAGTGAAATTACTTTTGTTTTTATTTCCCTTTTTGTCACCAGATGTATCATCTTTTTCATCTGATTCTTCATCCAATTCTTCATCCTGACTGTCCTCATCGGATTCTTCTTCAGTCACCTCTTTATCTTCTGCTGGTTCTTTATCCACCTCTACTTTTTCATCCACCTTCTCAGCTTCTTGTGTATCTTCTTTGTCCTCTTCTTTTCCTTCACTTTTCTCATCAGATTTGTCTTCATTCCCTTCATTCTTTAATGTAGCTTCTTCTTCCTCTTTTATTTTGTCACCCACTTCCTTTTTGATTTCATCTTCATTGACTGTTTCGTCATCACTCTCTTCACCTGGTGCCTTTCCTTTTGCAACCTTAATTTAAAAGGCAAAAATGTACACAAAAATGAATATCTAAGGAGAGAGTTATACCAACATGATATCTATGTCAAAAACAAAGTATATTCGATTAGTAAAAATTTGCTTGAAAGACATTATAAATCTCCAAACCTAACAAACGCAATGCAATAATAATAGTATTATTGAAATTAATGCACAAATGTTGACTTTATATCCTCTACTATATATTTTCCACAACAGGACAAAAATAAAGGGAATATATTAATGTAAGGACATCAGTTACAGCTAAAATATATCTTACCGAGTGAACCAGCCAGTGAATTGCTTCATCAAAATTTTCTCCAGTACTCGCGCTTGTTTCAAAATATCCCATTCTGAAAACAAACATTGTCATTAATAGGTTATGTGTCTCAAATTTAACAATATAGGCAAACATAAAATTGTAAAAACATTTCTAAGGATTCAAGGTGACAAAGGATATAAAATGTGTGAACATTTTTTCAAGGACTCAAGGTTAAAATGTATATAAAATATGCGTAGCTGATTAGTATATCTTTCTTTCCAGTTAACTCCAGAATTGCAATATACTCATTGTATTTACACAAAGATCTATCTAAACCATGATATATCATATTTCACCAGTATTAAATTACATATTGTAAAGTTCGTTGTGTAACCTCACCCTAACTCCTCTGCTTTTATCTCGGCAGTTTCTTTCTTCACCTTGCGTTCATCTGCCTTGTCAACTTTGTTGCCACACAAAACAATTTTTGCATCTGGTGCTGCTGCTTTAATGATATCTACCCATTTGTCAATGTTTTTAAATGACTGCTCACTTGTGATATCAAAGGCCACAACAAAACCTCTTGCTCCATTGAAGTATGCCTTTGTAATAGATAGGTACCTGCAATATATCCCATATTCCAATAATTTAATCAAAAATGATAAATTTTTGAGGTTCAACCGAAAAGCAGTTATTCAAGTAGGCTAGAATACCTCCAAAATATTCATCATTTCATGTAGGTACCTACAGTATAATGTATAGAAGTATTGTAAAATGTATTATTTATTCAAATTAAGATCACTTGTTCCCCTGAAGTATGCCTTTGTTATAGCTAGGTACCTAAAATATATCCTCATTTCCAATCACTTAATCAAAAAATAATAAATTTTTGAGGTTCAACTGAAAAGCAGTTGTTCAAATAGGCTGTCCTAATAGCTAAATATCTCCAATATATTCACCATTTCAATGTAGGTATCTACAGACGTACTGTTTAATGTATCATTTACTCAAATTTGGACAAATAAATTGGAAGGCAAGATCCCAAAGGCAGAGTAACAGAACATGTAATTCCAAGCAGATGATATGAAACCTGGGCTAGTATTCAAGAAAGGTCTTAGACTTAGCCAGGTCTTAGGCTTAAATCCAGTCTTAAAGTTAAGACTTTTGTCTCAGCTAAGTTTTGTCTTAAAATCGTATTCACAAAGGGTGACTTAGCTAAGTCCAAGATTATCAAATAACCACAGTGGTTTTCTGTGTCATGTGACCTTTCTTTTCTATTCATACTATACTATTGGTGACATATATCCTTCATTTAATGCATTTTATCTAAGGAAAAGTGCCGTTTTGAAATGGAAAACCTTGTTACCACATATAAACTTCCCAAAGACTGCTTTAGTGCAGTGTTCTGTATAATTATACTTTATTTACAGCCATTTCAAATTTTGAAGTGGAGAAAAGTTTATGGCGGCCATATTTAAGTCCTCTTTACAAAATTTAAGCCCACTACCAACCAGTCTTAAAGTTGAGCCCTTGGCTAAGCCTAAGACCAGTCTTAAATTCTTTGTGAATACCACTAAGCCTAAGACAAAAGTCTTAGCAGTTTTTGGGCAGAAACTTGAGACAAAAGTCTCAACTTTAAGCCTAAGCCCTGCCTAAGACCTTTTGTGTATACAGGCCCAGATGTATGCTTTTGTAGGAATTGTGCTGCAGTGGATAACTTTAGTAGGAAAGCACTTAATAATATCTTAGGATTTACACATTGTTTTGAATCTTTATATTTATTTAGGGTTTACTTCGCTTTCGACACTGCACAGGTCATATAACGACGGGTAGTTTTGTGGGCAGAGGAAACCAGTATGTACAGTTGGTCAAGGTTCTGTACTGTAAATTGCCGACCATTGGTAAGCAGCTACCAACTTTCCCACATAAGGCCCAGGGTTTGAACCGCTGACCTCAGAGGTGGGAGGCGAGTGTCTTATCTTTGAGCCAAAATGGCCCCCTTGAATCTTTATAATCCAGAAGGCTGTTTATGAACTATGGATTAAAACTTTCCAGTCTATTTATACTTTTTTGTGTACAATCAGCTAAAAGTTTTAAAATATCAATTAGGGCTTATGGCTTTCATTAATATCATCAGAGTTGTGATCAAATAAAGATCTCATATTAATTTCACAAAATTCTTTTAAATCTTTTAGAATTTGGAAACTTCTAGAGGTAATAATAACAAAATCAATGCAGCAACTGTGTAGAAAAGGGATAGTATTAGCATTTTAGTTGATTGTAAGTGTGAACATATCAATTTTAGAAAATATGTTTTGCAAATACAACATTTATTAAAATAAAAAAAATCTAATTCTTAGAAATGTATTAAAAAGAAGTCTCTGCCTTTATTCTAAGAAAATTCTTATGCAACAATATGAAAACTGAAATAATTTTATTAATTTTGTTTTTGTTTTTACGAGACAGGTAGTTTCAGACAGCAAAAAATAATGCTATGTTGTAATGATTAAGTAAAGATTATTAAAGGGAGAAAAAAATTGCTACCAATAATCTGTTAGATGGATAGCGGGTGTTTCAGTTGCCACAGTAACCCCTTTTGCTTAGGTATTGCCACATTTACTAATCAACATATTTAGCAACATGAACACATTACCGCTCTTGTCCTGAAGTGTCCCATAATTGTAGCTGAACTGTCCTTGCCTCTGTTCCATCATCACAAACTTCCTAGAATGAATGAAGTTTTACTCAGTTTATATATTGAAGCAACAAAGTGTAAGGTTGAAGATGCAGAAAGAAACAGCTAAGATAAGTGAGAATTATAAATATATGCAATATGCTTTTGGTCTTCTCAAGTGGTTACAATTTATACAATGTATCTCCTAAGGGTTATTTATACTTTTTAACCACCACTATGGATAATAAGTAAATAAGTCTATAAGTTTATCTTATGGACTGACAGACACAGATACAGGTGAAGAAAAAGGACAGGCGAAGTTCTACATGATGTTTAATTTAGACTTTTCTGCTTTTGCCCAAAATTAACTAGTTCTATCGCAAACAACCAATTATTTATTGGCCAATACTCTACTGATTTCCTTAAATTAAAGCATTATTAGAGAGGCCCTTACAGAAAGCCTGTGGAAATAGCATAGGGCACCATTTAGGTATAGAAGCGGTGAAAAGAAACAAAGAGTCTTACACAAAAAATTTAAGTTATGAAAAGGTGCAGATGACAAAACACTTAAAAAGAGAAAATGTATGTAAATACAAAGAATCAAAACAAGACAATTTAACAGCAAGATTACAGTATTAATTTGTAATTTGTAAAATGTTATGAAACTGTGAAACTTTTTTGGTTGATCTATTCATTAATTATCTGTCAATGGAGATAAAATGCCACAATGTTAAGATGAAAGGTCAAATTAAGGTCATAGTATTACATTGCATACAAAAACTCCCTCTCAATACCCACTCCTTACAGTTTGTGAAAAAGGGCCCGCAAAAAATAGTCAGGGTCACTTCAGCAAGGTCAAATGTCAAATCAAGGTCAGACCATGACATTGCACACTTACATCCCTCGACCAATGTGTCTCTCTGAAGAATCAACTTCCTGCACCTTACAATTTGCAAGATATAGCCAGACAAGATTTTAAAGATCAAGGTTACTATGGTAATGTCAAAGTTCAAATCCAGGTAACACCATGATGTTGCACACCTACAGCTCCAGACTAATTACGCTTTGAAATATTTCTAAACAGATTATGACTACCGCTTAAGATTTCTAATATATAGCCTTGAAAACATTTTAAAAGTTGAGGTTACTACAGTAAGGTCAACGGTCCAATTAAGGTGTGATCATAAGGTTTCATTCTTAGATGCACAACCAATGTCGCCACCAAGTATTAACTTTCTCTACCTCAGCCTGCACAATGTTTTTCCTACCAATCAAAAACCCACCAGCCAAATTGTCTGCCTGACCAGCCAGGCACCCTGGGTGGAAGAATATGTTCACAAGCTTTTAAGGGTTGTAGGGTAAAAACTATGAGAAATTGTATCAATTCACTTTTAAATATAAATAAATAATTCAAGTAAACAATCCAAAGTTTAGGAAAAGTCACAGACAGCTTCAAAAACCTCGATTTTCACTCTAGAAGACTTGTGAGCAGTGCTTACAATCTACAATTCTGAGATACATTTATAAGCTGGTCAATATTTAAAACGTCTAGATGTTACTATGGTAAGATCAAAGTTCAAAAGAAGGTCATAGCATGACAGTACACACTTGCACAATAACCTCAACCAATACCTCTCCCAGTATCACCTTCTTACACCATACAGTTTCCAAAATATAGCCTGGACAAAATGATAACAGTTAGGGTCACTTCAGCAAGATCAAAGGTAAAATCCAGGTTACACCATGAAAATACACACTGACACCTAACAACTGATATCTCTCCCAAGAATCAACTTCCTATATCTTATGGTTTATGCAATATGGCACTGAAAAAAAGTTTAGTGATAAGGGTTGCTAAAGCAAGATTAAAGGTCAAAACAATGTCACACTATGAGATTGCACACTTACATCCCCAACCAATATCAATTATCAACTTTCTACACCTTACAGTTTTCAAGATATAGCCCGGACTATGAGAATGTCAAAGCTCAAATCCTGGTAACACAATGACATTTCACACCTACAGCTCCAGATCAATGTCCCAACCAAGTATTTCTAAACATTACGGCTTCCAAGGTACAGACAAAATGTTAAGATAAGGTCACTACAGCAAGGTCAAAGGTCAAATATAGATGTCACCATAACATTTCACTCTTACATCCCTCAAAGTCCCTGCCAAGTATCAACGCTCTACCTCAAGATACAGCCTGAACAAGATTTTTTCCCCTGTTCAAAAATCCACCAGCCCAACTGCCTGCCTGAACAGCCAGACGCCATAGCATCAGAGATGCTGGTACCCCACAGCCTGGGGAAATAGTTTTCAACACCATAAGATATAAAAGTAGTAAAACAGTACACAGATTGGGATACTTCCACAGCAGTGTCAGTGTCCAAGTAATGTTTAAGTAGAGAAAATAACATCTAAGAGAAAGAAACTGCATGTAAAGATAAAGTATTAAAACAAGACAATTCAGTAAACTAAAAATTAAGAAGCTTTAAGACTTCTCCCATTTTGATATTCATTTGTATGGTTGAATTATTGTTTGAATGTTTTGAATATTACCCATACGTAATACATGCTTTTATGTAGAGTTGGGGCAAAACCTGTGGCTCATTTGATGCAATACCATCTGTTACAATGGGAAGTTGCAAAAGTAAAACAGCTAATGAATTCTAATATGACTTTAACAGTGCTTAATCTACATCAAAAGACACCCAAAGGTGCAACAACCAAGATTCAAGTAAAGAGATATAAAAGAGATAAAATAGTATCAGGTATCTCCTTACAGAGATAAAATAGCACCAGATATGCAAGATCAAAGGTCAAATCCAGGTCACACCATGATGTTGCACACATATAACCCCCGACCAATGTCCCTACCGAATATCAACTTCCTACACCTTATGGTTTCCGAAATGTAGCCCAGGCAAGGCATTATAGACCAAGGTCACTACAGGAAGGTCAAAGGTCAATCAAGGTCACACCATGACATTGCACACCTACACCCTACACCCCCCTGTCCCTACCAAGTACCAACTTCCTACACCATACGGTTTCTGAGATATAGCCCGGAAAAGATTTTATACGTCAAGATAATACGGCAAGGTCAAATCAAAGTCACACCATGACATTGTACAACTACATCCCCTAACCAATGTCCCTACCAAGCATCAACTTCCTACACCTTATGGTTTCCGAGATATAGCTTGGACAAGATTTTTAAACTTAAGGTCACTACGCCAAGGTCAAAGGTCAAATCAAGGTCACATCATGACGTTGCACACCTACACTCCCTAAATAATGTCCCTACCAAGTATTAACTTCCTACATCCTACGGTTTCTGAGATATAGTCCGGACAAGATTTTCAAACTCAAGGTCACTACGGCAAGATCAAAGGTCAAATCAAGGTCAAACCATGATGTTGCACACCTACACTCCCTAACCAATGTCCCTACCAAGTATCAACTTCTTACACCTTACAGTTTCCTAGATACAGTCCGAACAAACTTTTTCCCGCCGCCCACCCACCATGGGTGAAAACAATACCCCAACAGCCCTTAAGGGCTGTGGGGTAACAATGAGAAACTGCAATAGTCACCTCCTAAAAACATAAATAATTTATTTATACAATTAAAAGTCGAGTAAAAATCACTGTTCAGCTTCAAAAACCCCAATTTCGGTCAAGAAGACTGAAAAAAATATTTGGAAGTTTTGGAGTTTTTGCAAGAAGTAATACACATAAACTGAAGAACTGTATTACTCACTTCTACTATTTTAGGAGGTATGGTCAGACACACCTTAGTATGCAACTTACTCTCCATCTCTATATAATTTTGAAAAAAATTAGATATAAAGATAACTTAATACACAGTAATGTATAATATTTATGAAAGATGAGGGAGTTATATATATATATATATATTGTTATGTGTACAAGTTGAGATCTTGTACAAGTTGCATCTTGTAGAAACATACTGTAGTTGTAGTTGCGACTTGTACAAGTTGCAACGTGTACAACTTTTTGACCTGTAAAAGTTGCAACATTTAGAAGCTCCACATTTTTCAGTTGAACAATGTATTAAAGTCAATTTATACTATAAAATGCATAAAATCAACACATCTATTCTTCATGAATCACAAATTCACTGTAAATAATACTTCTTTGACGAGAAAGCAAACTGTTGACCTGTACATTTTCATTTTTAACAATTACAAAATTTTCAATGCATATCTTAACATTATTTTTAATGTTTGATTCACACTGTCCCACCTGAAGGTTGTATCTGACATTTTGGTTTGTTGGTTTATAACCTTATGATTTATAACCATGTTTTCTGTCAACAGTTCTCCTTAATTTATTTCTTCCATAACAAAGGGATACATAAATTAATTACTTTATGATGATAAAAACACATATGAATTTTAAGACTATACAATAATTTTATTAATGAAAAGCATGTGTCAATTACAATTATGGATATGCTATCATCTGTCCTTTGATGCTTTTCCTGACATAACTTGTGATCCTAGTTTATTCCCTTCGAGGTAAATCACAAAATAGCCCTGATGTTATAGGAAGCCATACCCAGACAATTGATTGCATTTAGAAGATTTCTATGTCTTACTTATTACTTTCATCAACTTATCAACTTTTATCTTTGAAGTCTGATTGTTATTATTGAAACTTTTCTGCCTGAATATTTTTTAAAAAAGATAAAAGACCTCAGTCCTCTGTCCCATAACTCCAATGGGACCAAAGCTGGGCTCTTAGAAGCATCAATATTCAATAAGGAACAACTCACATTTATGCTGAACTCAGTATTTAACACAAAAACACATTTTTTTTCTGCATGATAAACAATGTAAATAATTAGACCCTTGACTGATAAAGTACCAACTTAAAATTTTAATATACATATATTAATAACTTTTTTATTTTAAAATGTTACTGGAAAAATTTCTCAAGGTCAGTGTTAATTTTTCATGGAAAAAATATATATGACACTCCCACATTAATTTGGATTTTTATACACATAAAACAAGAAATAGTTTCAATAAAATTGTTAATTTAACTAAAATTCTTTTTAAATCCAACTTGTACAGCAGTATTGTACAAGTTGGGATTATTTCATGGTGAAATTCTGCACAAGTTACAACTTGTATGGCCAATCTTGTACGAGTTGCAACTTGTACAAACTGCTTGTACAAGTTGCAACTTGTACGGGCTCTTTGTACAACTTGCAACTTGCACAAATCTTAACTTGTACATAACATTTATTATTATGTAAATTTTATGCAGAGTGACATTCCACATGTTGGAGAGACACACATTAGTATGCAATTTACTCTCTCCCTCTCTTTATTTATAGAAAAATTGAGATATAAAGATCACTTAATACACAGTAATATATAATATTTATGGGAGATGAGGGAGTTAGATATATACATTAGTAAATATGTAAATACTATGCCCTGTTACATCCCACATGTTTCAATGGGCTGGACTTAAAGCCACAACCACAGTGACAAAAGCAAGTGTTCAAAAATACCAAAATTGTTAACTGTTGTTAATTGTTCATTTGCAAAAGATGTTATAGAAATATACAATATAATTCTCTTACTATGGATTTTCTGTAGAAGTCAATCCCAACAGTTCCAATATAATTAGAAAGGAACTGATCGTTGACATACTTGGAAAGCAGTGCACTTTTGCCAACTTGTACATCGCCTGAAATGAATAAAAATAAGAATGTTGTAAGTGGAACATTTGACAAGGCTTTTTATTTATTATGTAAGTTTATTTCCAGTGACATTTTATATCTGTATTTGATCTCATATGCTCCTGACAGACCAAAAACTTTTCACTGTTCAATCAGATCTGAAATGAAGTTAAGCTATTTGTCCCACAAGAACCCACTTGGGTACTCTGCTGCATCATTGTTGCTTATGCAATGTTAAGTCATGTTTAGCTTTCATTTCTATGTTAATGATATGTCTACACATTTTCAGATATAGTTAGAAAATGTGATTGTATTAAATGTTGCTGGGTGTTAGCTTCATGTCCCTGTTGTGTCACCTTCTATCTCCTTGAGAACGTAACCTAAAAGTTATATCTAATTTGTCTAAATATTTTTGGCTATGTTGCTTTTGTTTACCACATGTTTCATGTACATGTTTTTTTTTTTCAAATTCCTTCACATCAAAAGGTAGGCTTATATTTCCTTAGACTTACAAATGGCACTAAAAAGCTGATCTTTTCAGTTGTCTGACACAATTTCTGACAGATGACCTAAAACTTTATGGCATATACAAGTGTTTGCTTGAAAATGAGTTCCTATGAAAAGAAGATAGAGAATGTGCATACATAGATATACAGTATGTATACACAATCACTCACCAAGCATAAGGATCTTCATATTCTTAAGAGGTGGGCTTTCTGGGTTAGCTGCATGTGCATCTTCTTTGTCATCTTCCTTTCCTTCATTTTTTTCTTCAGATCTATCTCCATTCCCTTCGTTCTTTGTGGCTTCTTCGTCCTCTTTTATTTTGTCACTCACCTCCTTTTTGATCTCATCTTCATCTACTGTTTCATCATCACTCTCTTCATCTGGTGACTTTCCTTTTACAACCTTATTTGAAAGGGAAAAATGTGCACAAAAATAAACATTTAAAGAAAGCATAATACCAACATCAAATTGGTTTCAAAAACAAAGGAGGATTTAAATAGCAGAAAGAAAATGCTTGAAATTGTGTTATAAATCTGCAAACCAAAGAAATAAAGTGTAATAAATAATATTGCACATATGTTTACTTTATACCCTGAGCTCAATATTTTCTACATCTGCACCAAGATAAATGAAATATATCAATGTATTAACATCAATAAATGTGTTTAACTAAAAGTTCAAATTTCTTACAGAATGAACCAGCCAGTGAATGGCTTCATCAAAATTTTCTCCAGTGCTTGCACTTGTTTCAAAATATCCCATTCTGAAAACAAAATTGCCATTAATTGGTTATGGGTTTCAAAGTTAACAATAATGAGTAACATAAAAGATTGTGAAAACTTTCTCAAGATTGAAGGTGAATATGTTTATAAATTATGCTAACCCGACCAGTATTATATCTTTCTTTCCAGTGCACTCCAGAAGTGCAATATATTCATTGCATTCTCACACTGAGACTGAACCTAACTAATACATGACATAACATATTTTGTACACATGTTACTTTTATATGGGATTAAAATACATCTTATATACTTTTTGTGTATCCTTACCCCAACTCCTCTGCTTTTTTCTCTGCGGTTTCCTTTTTCACCTTGCGTTCTTCTGCCTTGTCAACTTTGTTGCCACACAAAACAATCTTTGCATCTGGGGCAGCTGGTTTAATGATATCCACCCATTTGTTTATATTTGTAAATGACTGCTCACTTGTGATATCAAAGGCCACAACAAAACCTCTTGCTCCCGGGAAGTATGCCTTTGTAATAGATAGGTACCTGCAATATATCCCATATTCCAATAATTGAATCAAAAATAATAAGTTTTTGAGGTTCAACTGAAAAGCAGTTATTCAAGTAGGCTAGGATACCTCCAAAATATTCATCATTTCATGTAGGTACCTACAGTATAATGTATAGAAGTATTGTAAAATGTATTATTTATTTAAATTAAGATCACAAAGGCAGAGCAGCACATGAATTTCAATAACATGTAAATCAAAGCAGACAACATGAAACTTAATGTCTGCTTTTTCAGGAATTATACTGTACTGGATATCAGGATAACTTTAGTTTGAAAGTAATTCCTAATATCTAAGGATTTACACATAGTTTTGAATCTTTATAAACCAGAAGGCTGTTTCTGATTTGTAAACTAAGGAATAAAACTTTCCAATCCATTTATGTCTTTTGTATACAGCCAGCTAAAAGTTTTGAAATATCAATTAGGACTTTGCGATTTTTATTTTAGTATTGTCACAATTTTGATCAAATGAAAATATCAGTTGATCACATCTTACCATGGTGACTAAAATATACATACTAATATTCACTAAAAGTGTTACTGATAAAATTATCCTAACCAATTCTTTTAAATTCATGGGAATTCAGAAATTTCAAAAGATAAGAATAACAAATTCTATGCACTAACCATGTAGAAAAAGGGTAGCATCAGCATTTTAGTTGTTTGTCAATGTGAAAGTATCACTTGAGAAAATATGTTTTATCAAATTTAATATTTAGTGAAATTTAAAAAATCCTAGTTCTGAAAAATTTTGTTCTTTCATACAAAGGATTTGTCTCACAAAATTCTTATTTTAAAAATATGGATATTAATGAATATAAGAACAGATCATGAAAGCTGTTTTGACGTGATTTAATTCATTTGTGTTTAACAAGACAGGTAGTTTCAGAAAGCAATAAATAATACTATGCTGTAGTGATTCAGTAAAAATACATATCAAGAGCAAAAATAAATTTTCTACCCATAATATGCTAGATGGGAGGTAATAATTGTCTCAACTGTTACTGTAACCATTATGCTTAGGTATTGCAACCATTTAATAGTCATATTTAACAGCATGAACATATTACCGGTCTTGTCCTGAAGTGTCCCATAATTGGAGCCCAACTGTCCTGGGCTCTGTCCCATCATGACTGTCACAAACTTCCTAGAATGAGTTAAGTTTTAAACATATTTTTTTCTGCATGATTAAACAATGTAAATAACTAGACCCTTGACTGATAAAGTACCAACTTAAAATTTTAATATACATATATTAATAACTTTTTTATTTTAAAATGTTACTGGAAAAATTTCTCAAGGTCAGTGTTAATTTTTCATGGAAAAAAACATATATGACACTCCCACATTAATCTGGACTTTTATACACATAAAACAAAAAATAGTTTCAATAAAATTGTTAATTTAACTAAAATTCTTTTTAAATCCAACTTGTACAGCAGTATTGTACAAATTGGGATTATTTCATGGTGAAATTCTGCACAAGTTACAACTTATATAGCCAATCTTTACGAGTTGCAACTTGTACAAACTGCTTGTACAAGTTGCAACTTGTACGGGCTCTTTGTACAACTTGCAACTTGCACAAATCTTAACTTGTACATAACATTTATTATTATGTAAATTTTATGCAGAGTGACATTCCACATGTTGGAGAGACACACATTAGTATGCAATTTACTCTCTCCCTCTCTTTATTTAAAGAAAAAAAATTGAGATATAAAGATCACTTAATACACAGTAATATATAATATTTATGGAAGATGAGGGAGTTAGATATATACATTAGTAAATATGTAAATACTATGCCCTGTTACATCCCACATGTTTCAATGGGCTGGACTTAAAGCCACAACCACAGTGACAAAAGCAAGTGTTCAAAAATACCAAAATTGTTAACTGTTGTTAATTGTTCATTTGCAAAAGATGTTATAGAAATATATACAATATAATTCTCTTACTATGGATTTTCTGTAGAAGTCAATCCCAACAGTTCCAATATAATTAGAAAGGAACTGATCATTGACATACTTGGAAAGAAGTGCACTTTTGCCAACTTGTACATCGCCTGAAATGAATAAAAATAAGAATGTTGTAAGTGGAACATTTGACAAGGCTTTTTATTTATTATGTAAGTTTATTTCCAGTGACATTTTATATCTGTATTTGATCTCATATGCTCCTGACAGACCAAAAATTTTTTTTCACTGTTCAATCAGATCTGAAATGAAGTTAAGCTATTTGTCCCACAAGAAGCCACATAGGTACTCTGCTGCATCATTGTTGCTTATGCAATGTTAAGTCATGTTTAGCTTTCATTTCTATATTAATGATATGTCTACACATTTTCAGATATAGTTAGAAAGTGTGATTGTATTAAATGTTGCTGAATGTTAGCTTCATGTCCCTGTTGTGTCACCTTCTATCTCCTTAAGAACGTAACCTAAAAGTTATATCTAATTTGTCTAAATATTTTTGGCTATGTTGCTTTTGTTTACCACATGTTTCATGTACATGTTTTTCTTTTCAAATTCCTTCACATCAAAAGGTAGGCTTATATTTCTTTAGACTTAAAAATGGCACTAAAAAGCCGATCTTTTCAGTTGTCTGACACAATTTCACTCAGGACAAATCATGTGGTATATCAGTTTTCTTGCCCTTTTGACAGAATATCAACACCCTTTGTTTTCCATTGACTAGATGTTACAATAAGTTGTGAAAGTGGAACAGCTCTGTTACCAGTATAATGTACTCTTATATTGTCCTTCAAATCAAGATTTCTGAAGAAAAATATTTCTGACAGATGACCTAAAACTTTATGGCATATACAAGTGCTTGCTTGAAAATGAGTTCCTATGAAAAGAAGATAGAGAATGTGTATACATAGATATATAGTATGTATAAACAATCACTCACCAAGCATAAGGATCTTCATATTCTTAAGAGGTGGGCTTTCTGGGTTAGCTGCATGTGCATCTTCTTTGTCATCTTCCTTTCCTTCATTTTTTTCTTCAGATCTATCTCCATTCCCTTCGTTCTTTGTGGCTTCTTCGTCCTCTTTTATTTTGTCACTCACCTCCTTTTTGATCTCATCTTCATCTACTGTTTCATCATCACTCTCTTCATCTGGTGACTTTCCTTTTACAACCTTATTTGAAAGGGAAAAACGTGCACAAAAATAAACATTTAAAGAAAGCATAATACCAACATCAAATTGGTGTCAAAAACAAAGGAGGATTTAAATAGCAGAAAGAAAATGCTTGAAATTGTGTTATAAATCTGCAAACTAAAGAAATAAAGTGTAATAAATAATATTGCACATATGTTTACTTTATACCCTGAGCTCAATATTTTCTACATCTGCACCAAGATAAATGAAATATATCAATGTATTAACATCAATAAATGTGTTTAACTAAAAGTTCAAATTTCTTACAGAATGAACCAGCCAGTGAATTGCTTCATCAAAATTTTCTCCAGTGCTTGCACTTGTTTCAAAATATCCCATTCTGAAAACAAAATTGCCATTAATTGGTTATGGGTTTCAAAGTTAACAATAATGAGTAACATAAAAGATTGTGAAAACTTTCCCAAGATTGAAGGTGAATATGTTTATAAATTATGCTAACCCGATCAGTATTATATCTTTCTTTCCAGTGCACTCCAGAAGTGCAATATATTCATTGCATTCTCACACTGAGACTGAACCTAACTAATACATGACATAACATATTTTGTACACATGTTGCTTTTATATGGGATTAAAATACATCTTATATACTTTTTGTGTATCCTTACCCCAACTCCTCTGCTTTTTTCTCTGCGGTTTCCTTTTTCACCTTGCGTTCTTCTGCCTTGTCAACTTTGTTGCCACACAAAACAATCTTTGCATCTGGGGCAGCTGGTTTAATGATATCCACCCATTTGTTTATATTTGTAAATGACTGCTCACTTGTGATATCAAAGGCCACAACAAAACCTCTTGCTCCCGGGAAGTATGCCTTTGTAATAGATAGGTACCTGCAATATATCCCATATTCCAATAATTTAATCAAAAATAATAAGTTTTTGAGGTTCAACTGAAAAGCAGTTATTCAAGTAGGCTAGGATACCTCCAAAATATTCATCATTTCATGTAGGTACCTACAGTATAATGTATAGAAGTATTGTAAAATGTATTATTTATTTAAATTAAGATCACAAAGGCAGAGCAGCACATGAATTTCAATAACATGTAAATCAAAGCAGACAACATGAAACTTAATGTCTGCTTTTTCAGGAATTATACTGTACTGGATATCAGGATAACTTTAGTTTGAAAGTAATTCCTAATATCTAAGGATTTACACATAGTTTTGAATCTTTATAAACCAGAAGGCTGTTTCTGATTTGTAAACTAAGGATTAAAACTTTCCAATCCATTTATGTCTTTTGTATACAGCCAGCTAAAAGTTTTGAAATATCAATTAGGACTTTGCGATTTTTATTTTAGTATTGTCACAATTTTGATCAAATGAAAATATCAGTTGATCACATCTTACCATGGTGACTAAAATATACATACTAATATTCACTAAAAGTGTTACTGATAAAATTATCCTAACCAATTCTTTTAAATTCATGGGAATTCAGAAATTTCAAAAGATAAGAATAACAAATTCTATGCACTAACCATGTAGAAAAAGGGTAGCATCAGCATTTTAGTTGTTTGTCAATGTGAAAGTATCACTTGAGAAAATATGTTTTATCAAATTTAATATTTAGTGAAATTTAAAAAATCCTAGTTCTGAAAAATTTTGTTCTTTCATACAAAGGATTTGTCTCACAAAATTCTTATTTTAAAAATATGGATATTAATGAATATAAGAACAGATCATGAAAGCTGTTTTGACGTGATTTAATTCATTTGTGTTTAACAAGACAGGTAGTTTCAGAAAGCAATAAATAATACTATGCTGTAGTGATTCAGTAAAAATACATATCAAGAGCAAAAATAAATTTTCTACCCATAATATGCTAGATGGGAGGTAATAATTGTCTCAACTGTTACTGTAACCATTATGCTTAGGTATTGCAACCATTTAATAGTCATATTTAACAGCATGAACATATTACCGGTCTTGTCCTGAAGTGTCCCATAATTGGAGCCCAACTGTCCTGGGCTCTGTCCCATCATGACTGTCACAAACTTCCTAGAATGAGTTAAGTTTTAAACATATTTTTTTCTGCATGATTAAACAATGTAAATAACTAGACCCTTGACTGATAAAGTACCAACTTAAAATTTTAATATACATATATTAATAACTTTTTTATTTTAAAATGTTACTGGAAAAATTTCTCAAGGTCAGTGTTAATTTTTCATGGAAAAAAACATATATGACACTCCCACATTAATCTGGACTTTTATACACATAAAACAAAAAATAGTTTCAATAAAATTGTTAATTTAACTAAAATTCTTTTTAAATCCAACTTGTACAGCAGTATTGTACAAATTGGGATTATTTCATGGTGAAATTCTGCACAAGTTACAACTTATATAGCCAATCTTTACGAGTTGCAACTTGTACAAACTGCTTGTACAAGTTGCAACTTGTACGGGCTCTTTGTACAACTTGCAACTTGCACAAATCTTAACTTGTACATAACATTTATTATTATGTAAATTTTATGCAGAGTGACATTCCACATGTTGGAGAGACACACATTAGTATGCAATTTACTCTCTCCCTCTCTTTATTTAAAGAAAAAAAATTGAGATATAAAGATCACTTAATACACAGTAATATATAATATTTATGGAAGATGAGGGAGTTAGATATATACATTAGTAAATATGTAAATACTATGCCCTGTTACATCCCACATGTTTCAATGGGCTGGACTTAAAGCCACAACCACAGTGACAAAAGCAAGTGTTCAAAAATACCAAAATTGTTAACTGTTGTTAATTGTTCATTTGCAAAAGATGTTATAGAAATATATACAATATAATTCTCTTACTATGGATTTTCTGTAGAAGTCAATCCCAACAGTTCCAATATAATTAGAAAGGAACTGATCATTGACATACTTGGAAAGAAGTGCACTTTTGCCAACTTGTACATCGCCTGAAATGAATAAAAATAAGAATGTTGTAAGTGGAACATTTGACAAGGCTTTTTATTTATTATGTAAGTTTATTTCCAGTGACATTTTATATCTGTATTTGATCTCATATGCTCCTGACAGACCAAAAATTTTTTTTCACTGTTCAATCAGATCTGAAATGAAGTTAAGCTATTTGTCCCACAAGAAGCCACATAGGTACTCTGCTGCATCATTGTTGCTTATGCAATGTTAAGTCATGTTTAGCTTTCATTTCTATATTAATGATATGTCTACACATTTTCAGATATAGTTAGAAAGTGTGATTGTATTAAATGTTGCTGAATGTTAGCTTCATGTCCCTGTTGTGTCACCTTCTATCTCCTTAAGAACGTAACCTAAAAGTTATATCTAATTTGTCTAAATATTTTTGGCTATGTTGCTTTTGTTTACCACATGTTTCATGTACATGTTTTTCTTTTCAAATTCCTTCACATCAAAAGGTAGGCTTATATTTCTTTAGACTTAAAAATGGCACTAAAAAGCCGATCTTTTCAGTTGTCTGACACAATTTCACTCAGGACAAATCATGTGGTATATCAGTTTTCTTGCCCTTTTGACAGAATATCAACACCCTTTGTTTTCCATTGACTAGATGTTACAATAAGTTGTGAAAGTGGAACAGCTCTGTTACCAGTATAATGTACTCTTATATTGTCCTTCAAATCAAGATTTCTGAAGAAAAATATTTCTGACCGATGACCTAAAACTTTATGGCATATACAAGTGCTTGCTTGAAAATGAGTTCCTATGAAAAGAAGATAGAGAATGTGTATACATAGATATATAGTATGTATAAACAATCACTCACCAAGCATAAGGATCTTCATATTCTTAAGAGGTGGGCTTTCTGGGTTAGCTGCATGTTCATCTTCTTTGTCATCTTCCTTTCCTTCATTTTTTTCTTCAGATCTATCTCCATTCCCTTCGTTCTTTGTGGCTTCTTCGTCCTCTTTTATTTTGTCACTCACCTCCTTTTTGATCTCATCTTCATCTACTGTTTCATCATCACTCTCTTCATCTGGTGACTTTCCTTTTACAACCTTATTTGAAAGGGAAAAACGTGCACAAAAATAAACATTTAAAGAAAGCATAATACCAACATCAAATTGGTGTCAAAAACAAAGGAGGATTTAAATAGCAGAAAGAAAATGCTTGAAATTGTGTTATAAATCTGCAAACTAAAGAAATAAAGTGTAATAAATAATATTGCACATATGTTTACTTTATACCCTGAGCTCAATATTTTCTACATCTGCACCAAGATAAATGAAATATATCAATGTATTAACATCAATAAATGTGTTTAACTAAAAGTTCAAATTTCTTACAGAATGAACCAGCCAGTGAATTGCTTCATCAAAATTTTCTCCAGTGCTTGCACTTGTTTCAAAATATCCCATTCTGAAAACAAAATTGCCATTAATTGGTTATGGGTTTCAAAGTTAACAATAATGAGTAACATAAAAGATTGTGAAAACTTTCCCAAGATTGAAGGTGAATATGTTTATAAATTATGCTAACCCGATCAGTATTATATCTTTCTTTCCAGTGCACTCCAGAAGTGCAATATATTCATTGCATTCTCACACTGAGACTGAACCTAACTAATACATGACATAACATATTTTGTACACATGTTGCTTTTATATGGGATTAAAATACATCTTATATACTTTTTGTGTATCCTTACCCCAACTCCTCTGCTTTTTTCTCTGCGGTTTCCTTTTTCACCTTGCGTTCTTCTGCCTTGTCAACTTTGTTGCCACACAAAACAATCTTTGCATCTGGGGCAGCTGGTTTAATGATATCCACCCATTTGTTTATATTTGTAAATGACTGCTCACTTGTGATATCAAAGGCCACAACAAAACCTCTTGCTCCCGGGAAGTATGCCTTTGTAATAGATAGGTACCTGCAATATATCCCATATTCCAATAATTTAATCAAAAATAATAAGTTTTTGAGGTTCAACTGAAAAGCAGTTATTCAAGTAGGCTAGGATACCTCCAAAATATTCATCATTTCATGTAGGTACCTACAGTATAATGTATAGAAGTATTGTAAAATGTATTATTTATTTAAATTAAGATCACAAAGGCAGAGCAGCACATGAATTTCAATAACATGTAAATCAAAGCAGACAACATGAAACTTAATGTCTGCTTTTTCAGGAATTATACTGTACTGGATATCAGGATAACTTTAGTTTGAAAGTAATTCCTAATATCTAAGGATTTACACATAGTTTTGAATCTTTATAAACCAGAAGGCTGTTTCTGATTTGTAAACTAAGGATTAAAACTTTCCAATCCATTTATGTCTTTTGTATACAGCCAGCTAAAAGTTTTGAAATATCAATTAGGACTTTGCGATTTTTATTTTAGTATTGTCACAATTTTGATCAAATGAAAATATCAGTTGATCACATCTTACCATGGTGACTAAAATATACATACTAATATTCACTAAAAGTGTTACTGATAAAATTATCCTAACCAATTCTTTTAAATTCATGGGAATTCAGAAATTTCAAAAGATAAGAATAACAAATTCTATGCACTAACCATGTAGAAAAAGGGTAGCATCAGCATTTTAGTTGTTTGTCAATGTGAAAGTATCACTTGAGAAAATATGTTTTATCAAATTTAATATTTAGTGAAATTTAAAAAATCCTAGTTCTGAAAAATTTTGTTCTTTCATACAAAGGATTTGTCTCACAAAATTCTTATTTTAAAAATATGGATATTAATGAATATAAGAACAGATCATGAAAGCTGTTTTGACGTGATTTAATTCATTTGTGTTTAACAAGACAGGTAGTTTCAGAAAGCAATAAATAATACTATGCTGTAGTGATTCAGTAAAAATACATATCAAGAGCAAAAATAAATTTTCTACCCATAATATGCTAGATGGGAGGTAATAATTGTCTCAACTGTTACTGTAACCATTATGCTTAGGTATTGCAACCATTTAATAGTCATATTTAACAGCATGAACATATTACCGGTCTTGTCCTGAAGTGTCCCATAATTGGAGCCCAACTGTCCTGGGCTCTGTCCCATCATGACTGTCACAAACTTCCTAGAATGAGTTTTACTAAATTGATATGTTGAAGCAGCAAAGTGTAAGGTTGAAGATGCAGAAAGAAATAGCTAAGGTAAGTGACAATTCTAAATAAAAATGCACTATGTTTAAGTCTATAAGTTTATCTCACATATGTGGACACAGATACAGGTGCAAAAAAGGACAAGTGGGGTTTCCATACAAACGTTAGTGTAGATTTCTGCCCCAAATTAATAAATTCCACCCTGAATAACCTAAAATGTTTTGGCCAATACTATTAATTTCTTAAATTAAAGTAGTATGAGAGATGTGTGTACCCCAGAGCCTCTGGAAATAGCATGTGACATCATGAGATATAGAATAGATGAAAGGGTGCAAAGATTAGGAGTCTTACAGAAAAGTGTAAGTTATGTCAATGTGTAGGTGACAGAACACTCAAAAAGAGAAAATGTATTTAAATACTAAGAATCAAAACAAGACAATCTAACAGCAAGATTACAGTACTGATTTGTAATTTGTAACAGGTTCTGAATGTTTGAAACTTTTCGATGTTTGATTTATTTATTAACTGAATTATATTTATCGATGGGGATAACACAATAAATCAAAATACAAATATTAATCAGTTGCAGCAATCCATATACCTTTGTGATATGAAGAATACGTCTCAATTACCGTAGCAAAAACATTCTGACAGAGATCTAAGATCAAACTGTGATGTTGGACACTTACAATCTACAACCAATATACCTACCAAGAAACCAATATTTACACCTTACTGTTTCTGAGATACAGTTATAAGCTGGTCAATATTTAAAAGGTCAAGAGGTCACTATGGTAAGATTAAAGTTCAAAAGAATGTCATAGCATGACATTACACACTTGCACAACATCCTCAGCCACTAAATCCCCCAGTATCACCTTTGTACACCATACAGTTTCCAAAAGATAGCCTGGACAAAGTGTTAACATTTTAGGGTCACTTCAGCAAGGTCAAAGGTAAAATCAAGGTTACACCAGGAAAATACACACTGACATTTAACAACTAATATCTCGCCCAAGAATCAACTTCCTATATATTATGGTTTATGAGATACGGCACAGAGGGAAGTTTAGTGGTCAGGGTCACTAAAACAAGGTTAAAGGTCAAATCAATGTCAAACCATGAGGTTGCACACTTACATCCTAAACCAATAATCTTAGTAATTATCAACTTCCTACACCTTACAGTTTTCAAGCTCAAATCCTGGAAACACAAGATATAGCCTTGGCAAAATTTTGGGGGTATGGTCACTACAGCAAGGTCAAAGGTCAAATACAGATGTCACCATAAAATTTTGTTCCTACATCCCTCAAAGTCCCTACCAAGTATCAAGTCTCTCTACCTCAAGATACAGCCTGAACAAGAGTTTTCCCATGTTCAAAAATCCACCAGCCCAGCTGCCTGCCTGAACAGCCAGATACCATAGTTGAAAGGATACCCACACAGCCTTTAATAGCTGTAGGGTAAAAACAATGAGAAACTGCAGTAGTTACCTCTTAAATAACATAAATAATTTAAATAAGCAATACAAAGTCCAGTAAAAGATACTGTTCAGTGTCAAAACCCCCATCTTCAGTCAAGAAGACTGAAAATAATATTTGGAAGTTTTGGAGTTTTCGGAAGAAGTTATAAACATAAACTGAAGAACTGTATTATTTATTTCTACTATTTTAGGAGGTATGGTGAGACACACATTAGTATGCAAATTTCTCTCGCACACTCTTTAACTATATACTTTTGAAAAAAAAATGGATATAAAGATCACATAATATACAATTATACTATATACAGTATATGCTACTGTGGCCTAGCTGGTAACACACTTGTCTAGGAACACAGAGAACGTGGGTTCAATCCCAGGTACAGACAGACACATAGTGGCTCGGATGACCACTTAAAATGGCGGTCCTCTGTCATTGGGTCCTATCCCCAGTGGCAGGTTAAAGAACCTCAAGGACGTTGATAAATGGTCATCCTTGAGCCTCTATCTTCCAGTTAGGGGAATGTCAGTTACTTGTGAGTTGGGGCTGTACCTGTACAGTCGGATTGGTTAAATAGCGCTTTGAGTCCTGTAGTATATGGAGATATTGCGCTGAGTATAAATACATAATAATAATAATATGCTGTTTATGGAACATGAGGGAGTAACATAGAAATATATATAATATGTTATAGCAATATATACAATATAATTCTCTTACTATTGATTTTCTATAGAAGTCAATTCCAACAGTTGCAATATAATTAGGAAGGAACTGATCATTGACATACTTGGAAAGAAGTGCACTTTTGCCGACTTGTACATCACCTGAAATGAATAAAAACAGAGATTTTGTAAGGCTAAAGTTTTTTTATTTTAGCTAATGATGATGGATAGCATAAATTTATTTCCAGTAAAATGTTGTTTCTGTGTTCAATCTTAAAAACCCCCGTGACACCACTGACTTACAACTTTCAATTTTTTATTGTTTACCCGGACCCAAAATGAAGTTAAAAGGAAGCTGTTAATGCAAACAAACACCCTTTCACAAAGTTTCCAGTGTTATTATTGTTTATGTTACATGTAAGTCACATTTAGCTTTTGTGTCTGAGTATGGAATTTATGGATATGTGAACACTCTTTTGGTGAGTTGTTGAAGTATGACTTTTGTTTACAAATATTACCAAAAGTATGTCAGCAGTTTTGTTCATGCTATTACTGAATAATAATAATAATAACACGTTGGCTTTGAGTCTTTGTTGTGTCAACATTGTCACGTTGAGAACTTAATCGAAACATTTCATTTACACTTGTCTCAAGCATTTTACATTCTTAACTGTTACACGTTTGTGCTGGTGCCCCTGTTAACTTATGTTTTACACACACAATGCATTCATTGCAGGACCATTCGCATCTTAAGGCCGGCCAACATTTCCTCTTGGAGTATTTTCAGAAATGGCATCAAAAATGAAAACAAAACAGAACAATCATAAGTAAATATTTCCTCTCAATCTTCATTTTGTGTTAAAAAAATTTGCTGCATTTACTTTAGAGTTACAAATTTCTGCAGACATTCACCTAGTGGTTAGCTCTCGTTTGTGACCTGAGGATACCTGACATAGCCTTATTTCTAACCTAAATGTAAGGCCAGTGTGACAGGGGCTTTAAGTGGAATCTGACTATTATCTAATATCTCAAGGTTGATAACTGATGGACTTTCTTTCCAGCTAGGCTTTCCATTCAACCATAGCACTTGTAGAACTACTGGTCAAATGACACAATGACACAAGAGTGTCTGGAAATGCTTCCTAAATATAAAAAAGCCATTCACAGTAAATTATATGGTGGTTTAAATAGGTGAAGAGTCAACAAATTAGCATGTACACAATCGTTGCCTAGAGAAAAATGAGTAATAAAGTGTGATAGTTGTTCATTGCTTTTTGTTTGGTGAAGTCCACTTTGTATTCCCCTTCCACTATCGTGGTTCTAGGTACTCTGGAAGTTCTCCGAGTGAGCAGTTAGGCCTAGGATACTCACAACCAATCTTTTCAGTTTTAAAGCAGTTACAATTTATCTTTAGGGTGCTACAGCATATCTTGTTCACTTTTTAAAAAAAAATGGAGCCAGGTGATCTTGTACCAAGTGAAGATGAGTCATAGGTTCCCCTGATTATTGTACAGCAGTTATCAGTGCTTAGTGTTATATTACTAATATTTATTTTAGCAGTACTGAGCAGGCCAATGTTTTTGGTTCGATGATTTATCTTTTCACTCAGAACAAAATCATGTATTTTGTCAGTCCCCAAACCTTTTGGTGGGATAAGTTGTACCAGCACCCTTGTTTAAAATTCGCTAGTTCTTATGATAAGTTGTGAAAGTGAAACATAACTAGACCTACGCATTGGAGAACTGATGCAAATTTGTATCCACCGGAAAGACCACTCACCAAAGCCAGTGAACCATCGTTTGACCTTGGAGGAGGGGCCAAAGGTCAAATCTAACATCTGAAGATTCCTAGCCCAAGATTTTGTATGAGTTGGTTTCGCATTGTAAACCTCTAGGATCAATAATAAGTGAGTTATAAGCACTTTTAAGTTTGGCTATCCTCATATGACCTTGAAGGAGGCGCTCAAGGTCAAATCCGCCCACACCAGAAGATTCCCAGCCCATGATTTCCTATAGGTTGGTTTACCATCCCAAACCTCTAGGACCAATAATAAGTGAGTTATAAGCCATTTTAAGTTTGGCTATCCTCGTTTGACCTTGAACGAGGGGCCCAAGGTCAAATTCGACCACACCAAAAGATTCCCTGCCCATGATTTCCTATAGGTTGGTTTACCATCCCAAACCTCTAGGACCAATAATAAGCAAGTTATAAACACTTTTAACTTTGGCTATCCTCGTTTGACCTTGAAGGAGGGGTCCGAGGTCTCATCTGAATACACCAAAAGATTCCCAGCCCATGATTTCCTATAGATTGGTTTACCATCCCAAACCACTAGGACCAATAATAAGCAAGTTATAAACACTTTTAATCTTGGCTATCCTCGTTTAAACTTGAAGGAGGCGCCCAAGGTCAAATCCGTCCACATCAGAAGATTCCCAGCCCATGATTTCCTATAGGTTGGTTTATCATCCCAAACCTCTAGGACCAATAGTAAGCGAGTTATAAGCACTTTTGAGTTTGGTTATTCTCGTTTGACCTTGAAGGAGGGGCCCAAGGTCAAATCCGACCACACCAAAAGATTCCCAGCCCATGATTTCCTATGGCTTGGCTTACCATCCAAAACCTCTACGACAAATAATAAGAGAGTTATAAGCACTTTTAACTTTGGCTATCCTCATTTGACCTTGAAGGAGGGGTCCAAGGTCAAATCTGACAACATCAGAAGATTCGCAGCACATGATTTCCTATAGGTTGGTTTCACATTGCAAACCTATAGGACCAATAATAAGGGAGATATAGGCACTTTTAAAGTCCGCTATGTGGGTTACTTTGGCACTCCATGGATGACCTTGAAGAGCTTCAAGGTCAAATGTGTGCAAGGTTGTAGAGGACATGTATATCTGTTACACATATCACCTATGAAGAGATTCAACCTTCTACCTATGAGAAACAGCCAGTAGAAAAATGTATATTATTTTCAAAGAAATGCCCTCGGCGGCCATCTTGTTTTCAAGAATGAGGCAGTTTTCAGTGCGAGAGAAGCTTACCCCCCCAATGAAGATATCCTGCAAATTTGGTGAACCTAGCTGGTGTAGTTTTCCTCTTAGAGTGTTGATGTCGAAAATCTCTCTACGCGCGGCCGCAGCGTAGCGAATGCTAAACCAAAGGCATCCGGTGGATACAATTAAGCGACACCAATTTGCATAATGTACTCTATAATGATATCTTTCACAGTAAGATGTCTGTCTGGTGAGCTAGTATGTCTCATCATATACAAAATCTTGTTTGAAAAGGATTTTGTACCAATTTAACAGTGACAGCTTACTTGTGAATAAAGTAAATATACGTAGAGAATGTGTAGACACATGTATCAGGAACTCTGCTTCATAGGAATTTTGATTCTGATATCAGAAACTCCAATAGGAATTGCTCTGATTTACAAATTTGAAGTACTGACATTAGGGTTTGAAATTGTGATATCAGAATTCCAAACTTGCAAATTTTGATATCACAATTTCAAATCATTATTCATTTTAAGTGACTTATCAAGTTATAGTATACCTATGAAACAGGTGCTGTAGATTTCGTGGGTTTGACAATACTTACAGTAACTTAAAAAGTTCCTCGGGGTGTTAATGCATATACTTAGCTGTATTTTGAAAAAAAAATCATTTAAAGCATAATTTGAAGTTTACATCAGAGTAACATCAGAAGCCCACAAAGGTAATCTCTACCCTAGGCATAAAGCCCAGAGCTAGATGTTTAACTAAGCATCTCCCAGTACACTGGTTAGAGTTGCACTACTGAAGAGAGATAAAATGTCGTATTTTATGTCAGCATAATTCCCTCTCACTTTATCCCAGGTGTCTAATCCTTTCTTGACCTTTCAGAAGTGTGTCAAAAATAATTTCCTTATCAACAATTGGATAAGACCTATTTTACACAATGAACGACAAAAAGTGTACCCCAATCTCCTCAAGTCCATAGTTTTCCACCAAAATTTGAAAAATGATACTGGGTTGAACAAATAAAACAATGACTTACCAAGTAATATAATTTTCATATTCTTAAGGGGTTGGGTACCCGGGTCAGCCATTGTTCAGCTAAAATAACTGCAAACAAAGAATAAAATTAAAAATATTATTACCCATTTTTATGGCCCTTGTAGGGGCCACGGTGGCAGAGTGGTAACACTCTCACCTCCCCCTCTGAGGTCGGGGTTCGGTTCACGGCCCTACCTCAAGTGGGAAAGCTGGTAGTTGCTTGCCGTTGGTCGGCAGTTTACAGTACAGAACTTTGACCAACTGTATGTACTGATTTCCTCTGTCCTTCCAACTACATGTCGTGATATGACCTGTACAGTGTTGAAAGCGACGTACAACCCCAAATAAATAAATATGGCCCTCACTGTTATGTGTGGCCGTATCAACATGTACTTGAAATTAATTCATGACCTGGTACTTTAGTCTAAGTGTGTTTAGTGCACATTTTAAAACGAACTGCCCGGTAAAGCCCTTCTGGACTCCCCAAACTCCTCTAGAATGTACATTTTAGTTATTCTAACTGCAATAAAAAATGTTCTCTTTATCATATAATAGTGTAATGGGAATAGTTACACAACGTGCTATTAATATATGTAGCACACTAGGTTTCCCCTATAAATATATATATATTAATTTTTAGGATGGTTGATTTTGTTTGTATGGATCATACCAAGGTAGACAGATGAGGAAACAAGTGCATACAAATGGGTCAATATCAATAAGGTTAGCAAAGAATCTGCTTAGTTTTGTAGATGTGGGAGTTAACCCATCCTAATCAGCTGCAGTGGTATTGGGACGAGGCACATGCACCTCAACATATCAGCCGGATCGAAACCCACAACTTCAGAGATAATAGGCACCATTACTGTCGCAGTGATCCACCTCTGAAACAACATAACCTGCTATATTCAACCTTCTTTGTGTGTTTACGAGGTCCTGCTTATTCATGAAGTTTAAAATAGGTTTGTAATTAGCTTGCAAAGCAATTTTGGGAACGTTGGGCAACAGGTTAAGTGAAGGTTAGGCTAAACCAAACTTTGAATACAAAGATTTAAACCCTGATCCCAGGGAAAAAGACTGGTGCAGCTAATTAACATATGTATTACACAAATAACAGGTATAAATAGAATTTGTGATGGCTTTCTTCTAACCAAAAGGTTAAAGTGAAAATAAAGAAATTCACCGACGCATGGCTTGTGTTTATGTGGAGTGATCTACAGTACCTTGTGAACCAAGGTATAATAAGTCACCATGAAGATCCCTTTGGTCTACTTAGTCCATCAGCAGTAAATATATCAAATATGGCAAAGGCTCCTGGTATCAAACAACCTACATTTTGTTTATTCAGTTCACACACTTATGAGTAGCTATAATACCAGATGCTTTGATTGTATGTTGATTGCTAAAATAATTTTGACCTTGCAAAGGTCAAGGTTTATACCTTGGTAAGGACGTTACAAATAGAAATTCCCGCAAGATGACCTCTGCTGAAGTTTTATTTAGCAAGAATTAGCGCTAAGAACCACTAACTATGAAAAGTCACTCTATATGTACTTTGTACCTGACCACTCAGTTATAATAAATTTTACCTTGCGTCTCCATTCTAGATATAAAACTACACCCTCTGATGCACATCAATTATATACCACACCATGCATTTAGTGTTAAAAAGTAGGGTAAATTCACTGAACACACAAGTTGTTTGTCTTAGTCTGATTAAGTTCTAAAAACAGAGTAATATTGCATTGTGACATATCTCTGTGGAATATAAATTTGCTAGAAGTCGGAAACTTCAACAAAATATGAATTTTGTCTTGACTAAAGACAGCAAAATATGGAGCGATATACTTGACTCCTCCCTCTACTGTCGTGAATTCAAATTACAGCCCCCTATTGCTGATGCCCAGTGAAATTGATGGTTTACAAATCCAAATCTCCAAAAACTTTCATTCAATATTTCCTCAATTCTTACAACTATCTGTTTCAATTGTGTGTGTTGAAAGCAATGCAACTCAAATCACATACTACTGGAAAACATTTGAATAGTGCATACCATCACCAGGTGCATTTCCGAAAATTCTGAATTTCTTTATATCAAGAATATGGTCCGAATCTTTCCCAAATGCAATCCCTTATTCGTTTGACCAGGTCCAACCCATATTTAGATTTCATGAAGATCTGCTCATTACTTTTGGAGTAATACCATCCAGATAGAAAAATCTTTTACAAATACATTCAATTTGAAATAGGACCTTTGAAAATATCAAAAGTCAAAGGTCAAGAGGCAAAATAGCACACCCAAAACATATAGCCTCTTAGTGGAGCTAAATATAGAATTGGCTCCCCAAAAGGTTAAGATTTATACCATATTATGTATTTAGTGTTTGACGTCACACTTATAGTGCCTCATTGGTTATGTTGGCACAGGTTGCTGGAAGGACAGACAAAACCAGTACATACAGTTGCTCAAAGTTCTGTACTGTAAACTGCCAACCAACGCAAGCTACTACCTGCTTTCCCACATGAGGTCAGGCTGGGATTCAAACTCTGATCTCAGAGGTGGGAGGCGAGTGTGTTACCACTGCGCCACCGTGGTCCCAGGTACAACATTAACGAATAAACAAAAGTTGTCACAGTGTAATATCTGCTTGAGGCATTAATTGTGTAAGACCATGGTCTCACTGACAAGGAGAAGTCATAATGTAAAGGCACTTAATTTACTTTGCCCACAAGCATGAAACGTATCAAATATTGGCTGTGGCTTCATACATCAGAAATATGTAATATTTCATTTCTTTGGTTCAGGTTGTAAATATAGTATCATATAATCTGTTTGTTGGTTTAAGTGTATGATGAAATGCTCTGGCCATGTGAAGTTCACTAGACCATGAATTGGTGTGAAAAAGATAGGCAAACATTCAGAACGTATTTTGGCAGAATATTAAATGGATATTAAGCCAAAGTCATTTCGCCCAATATGTATTTTTTTTAGTGGTTCAGTGTATAGATATAAAAATTAAAACAGTATTCCATAAATATGTAGAATACATTCACACTATATAAATATCAAGGCAAAAGTTTGTAATTTTGAAAATTGAATCAAAAACAGAATCATTATATGACTGAACCCAAGAAGTAAACCTAGGTCAGGTTTTATATGTGGAGGGGAGAATGTGACAGATCCGAACAGATCACATGCTCAGTCAGTAGTGATTTCCCTTATAACTCCCCTGGTAGAGTGTGGGCCTCCTAAGTGGGAGATTGTGGGTTTGAATCCCCTAAAGACCTTGTCCTGGCAATTGAGGTATTGAAGTCAATCATTTAAATAGTTATTGACTTCAAAAAGTAACCAAAGCTAAACTAGTGTCAATACTGATATCCTCAGATAAAAGACCTTTTAAACGGAAGAAACTGATGGAAAAAGGTTTCAAATTATTCTGAAAATAACAAAGTTCTGGTAAGTTTAACTGGAGCTCTGTGGTGGTGACAAAAATCGAAGGTCATATCATCCTTGGTTCGTACAAACCTTTTTAAAATTTAGACTTTAAAATGTTTACACATTTTGTAAAAGTTTAAGAACAGTGACATAATTTACAAACGGATAAACATAAATGTAAACCAAGCTTTACTTCCCTGACACACACACACAAAAAAAATCAGACAGCATTATTGAACCAGTTAACCCCGGCATTAGTCAGTCTCACATCTAGATCAACTTGGTCATCATGTGATGACTTGTGGCATTGATAACAAAATCTTAACTCAAGGTCTTTATTGTTTGCAACTAAAGCTATGAATTTTGAAATGAAAATAATCCCCTTGTTTTATGGCCTTATACAAATTTAGAAATGACATGTTTTAATTGTTCATACTTTTCACATATACTGATCTACCTACTTATTTCATGATTGAAACATGCCATATTTTGGCTTTGCTTTAGGTGATCTAGTAATTCATTGTGCCACATCTATAAATTTAGAATCTGCCTGCATTCAGACAACATTTAAGAGAGTATTAAATCATTTATATCAGGTCACATGAGGGGAGGAACACACAATCTGTTGCACCCTTAACATGGAGTTTTATTGGATTTCTGCACACTCTCACTTTGCAGCTATAGGTTAGCAAGATTGCATCACTTCTACTGTGTGTTCACTACTGAGGAGGAGAATAAGACCCTGGACCTGTATCAGATTGTAACATTTTTTCATAAAATTCCTCCCATTTGCATGTTCTAAGAAAGAAATGGAGTGTTCAGAGTGTACAGGAACATTAAATAGAACATTTTATTAAATACTTGTATATTCTTATAACCTAGTATATTCTGATCTTGGTAATTATATTGTATAATTTATATATTCTCTTAATAGTTTTTATCAAGGAAAATTCTAGGTTGTTCTTGTAGCCTAACAGGGGTAGCTTAAGTTGTTTGTGAAAATTATCCACCTCCATATTGAATAAATCCCATCATAGGATTTTAACCTCAAGTTGCACCAACTGATAAACATTTTTGTCTATTTACATATACACACAGAATCTATGGCCTGATTTTTTCATGGTCTGTTCACCACAATGCACATTGAATGCATTGACAACAGGTCGAGTTTAAAACGTTTTCTCCAAACCGGGCGATAAGCTTTCTACAGAATCTACGTGAAGCTGAGGCAGGCAGATTGTCAAGGAAATAGTTTATGTGCATGTTTAACTAGAATCTACTTCTACAAACTAATCCTCCGTCATACTTTGAAGCCTAATTCAGAATCAGTAATTCCTCTGTCATATACATGTATATACGATGCTAATGACAATATATGTTTATACATATGGCAAGTGCCATAAATATAACAAAGTAAATATAACAAAGCAGTAATATTACTGTTAATATCAGTTTTTTAGGCTTCCACTGCCACATAGATGATATGCAATATTTGATCAACCAGTTGGGTCCCTGGAAGAATGCCTTCAGAATATCCAAAACAGCCACTAGGTTGAGAAGAATATTTTAAGAAGTTTGTAACGGAGTGGGACCAGAATGATGCACATATTGAAAGAAGTTTTGTTGTTGTTGTATTACTTACCCATATATTTATTGCCTTTTGGGCACGTGTCATTAAAAAATACATGTTCACTGTAATTCTGACAATGTAAATTGAGCTATCACTCTTTAGTTAATTTCTAAAAGGCCTTGTGTCCCCGCAAGAGGATTTGAAAAAAAAAATTGTTCATGTAATACCTAGGTCACACCTGTCCATACTGAGATGACAAGCTACAACCCAACAGCCTCGTCTACCTCCAGTTGTGGTTCCATCATATTTGATCCATTCTATATGTTAGTAGGATGCAATCTTTGGGGTTAGCAATCAGATATGATGTCTTCAGTTTGATTCAATACAATGTTTGGAATACTTCTCATGAGCCTCCATAAGCCACACTAAAATGTACACACTGGAGGTGTGAAGGAGGTGGAGTGGGGGAAAATGAATATACGTTCCTAAGCACTAGCGGATCAAGGGGGATCAGGGGGTTCGAACCCCCTCCGTTGAAAAATAATGTAAAGGGGTTCAACCCTAGGTACAAAATTATTTCTTGAGAGTGGTGTTATATTTACAGGAAATGCACTATATTTTTACCAAAAATTAATTTTTTTCCCTGGGGGGGGGGGGGGGGGGGGGGGGGGGGGGGGGGCATGCCCCACAACCCCCCTAGTTATGGTATGTCTGATGTGAACCCCCACCTTAATTAAAAGCTGGACCTGCCCCTGCTAAGCATTATATTTTCACAGGTAGGAATACGAATTTTAGTGTTGGGGTTAAGCATAGTTGGTATTGGTTTTACTTAGCCTATAACAAAAGATGAATATGCATACACACCAAAGTTGTCGAATAGAAACATTTCTAGTTATCACTGACTTCCCATCCCCATAACACCGATGCTACACATACAAAAGACCAGGCAGCCGGTCAAGCAGAAGGCAAGGATATAAACTGTAGACTGAGATAAATTTTCAGGTAAGCCATACCTGTCTTGGTTTGTCTAGTAAGTTCTACAGCATATGTGGTACAGATATGGCTTACATATATCAGTATACGAAGATACAGTTGGGTGAACATTCTACGCTTATGTCAGTAATTGTGACCGAGGAATTTGTTAATCTAGCTATCAATTAAATTGGAATTATAATATAATCTTTGTAAGTTGTCTGTGGCAAGAAGGTCTGGTATTCTGATTTTGAAATATGGTTACTAATATGATAAAGCATAATAACCCACTTGAAATACATAACAGAGCATGCTGTAACTAGCTGCTGTCGAGAGATAAAATTGTGATCTTGTGAGCAGTAATTCTTCTACAGCTTAAACTTCACAGGTCCCCTTCATATTATAATTTAAACGAGAACATTAAAACTAAAGTTAATTTCATTTAAAAAAATTTACACTGTTTATTTAAGTTTTTATAAAATTAGGTATATTTTGCAAATCCTTTTCAAAATTAAAATTGACTTACCTGGATAACACGATAACTCCTGAATTAAAATATGACACAATTGTATGTAAGTTGGAAAATCTGCCTATGTCTGTCTCACTCAGAATCTTCCATATGGTGCAGGTAATGGGACCTCAACCGTTGAGATGTCTGTCTTGTGAAGGGAAAGGATGTCTATATATCTCAACTTAAGTATGAAAAAGACTAGTACACCCCTGAACGATTTTACATAAAGCTAAATGTAGAATAACGTATATGGATGCTTGCCAAAGAAATCAGTTGCCTATGAATGTGTGAAGACTCACATTTTACGTTTTAGGTGCAACATAGACGGTGAAACACAACATAACATTGGAAAAGGTTAAAGTTAAGTTTAAAATACAACTATCGAAAGCCATAGTAGATGCAAAAATGATTTAAGCACACATAAACTAAGATTGATTTTGCAATTGCATTTGCATTCTTAATGGTGCTTTTTATGCATGTAAGGGAGTTTCAGCGGAACCTTAAAAAAACATAAAAACTTGTATGTAGTTTGTTGCCACTGTGACTCACTGTTGTAAATTATGTCTGACTATGAAAAGACAGTCAACTCTTCTGTAATAAGTGTTTGGTGAAGGTCATTCCACAAGGTATAATGTAGCTATACATATATTGTCCTACAACGTCTTTGTAAAGTAATAATAATTTAAATTAGTTTGTAAGTTCAACTAAAAAAAGTTGCTCTGATTTGATAAACCAAACATGTTGACTTCATAGCACTCAATGTCATAGGAAGGGAAAGTCAAGGGTTTGAAATAGAGTAAAACTTCCAGATACTTAACTGTTCTACAAATGAAATCATACACAGCTTTAACTTGTAAGAATTGTAAGAATTCCAACTATAGACTTAATGTAAAAATATGAAGAAACTCTAAATATAGCTGTTTATTTGGTAAAGATACTGTCTCTGGCTGATATATCTCTACCTCTCACGCCAAAGCCTCCAAGGAATTAATAACTTTCTGGCCCCTCTCTATATAATCCAAATGCTATCAACCCCCACTGTAGTATGTCCTTCAATGTCCAAATGTTTGTCAAGAGTCAACATTCTTTTTGAGTACCATTCAACAGTTGAGGTCAAATCAGGACAGGCCCGCAGCATTGTCATACACATAGTTATGAACTGGATTGGAACCCACAACAATAGGAGTGAGCGTCAAGCCATGAATGGTAAATTTGTTAAGTACAATATCACTGAGGCCTTGGCAATGTTTGTGTAAAATTAAAATAATGGCTGCGTGTATACAGAAAGGGAGGGGGGAGGTAGTTAGAAATACTGGAGAAAGTTGGGAGAGATAAGGGTCCTGACACTACTTGCAGCCCCCAGTATACCAGCCAATAGAAATTAAAGACCCGAAAAAGTTTGAATAAATCTAAGAAATAATTAATTCAAGAAGGCATGGAGAGGTAAGGAGGTTACACTATGATTGTACACTAATGATAATTGAAACCAATTTACATATTTCTTTCTGGCAGTTTCTAAATCCATGACAGTCCTACTTTACAGGGTAAATAAATTATTTGAGTATCCTGTGGCAGTACAAAGTATCACTGTTTTTATCACTGTATTGACATAATTGACACATATTTGACGCATAATTACAGAGTCCACTTTTTTCATTTACTTTTGGTTTCTTTATGTGGGTGTTCCACCACACGACTAAGGCTCCCGATTAAGGGTTTTTGAGGGTCGGTTTCAGAAATATGCTTAGTCCCAGGCGTCCTGTAAGGGTCGGTTGTGGTCGGTTGTGGCCGTGAGAGAAATCAAACATGTTTGATATTTCTCCCGACCCCAACCGATTATTTTTTGCCGCCATAAACAAAATGTACAGTCCCAGGCTTCCTCAGGCCTCCTCAGACCAAAATTACACAGTCCTATGATGTCCCAGGCCGCCTGCGACCCTTAGTCCCCGACCCTTAGTCCCAGACCTCTATCACTTAGTCCCAGGCTTGGGGACGCCTGGGGACGCCTCAGGACACCTTGTGGGGTCGGGACTTAATCCTGGGTTAGTCGGGGGTTAGTCGGGGCTTAGTCCCAGGAGGCCTGAGGCGTCCTGGGACCCAGTCGGTTTGTCTACGACTAGAAAAATGGCTTAATCGGTTCTTAGTCCCAGACCAGTTGGGGACAGTCTGGGGCCTCCTGGGGCGTCCTGAGGCCGATCTGTAGTTAATCCCAGACCTTCATACCGATTCTGTCTTCCACCCCATTGGTCAATTTTTTTTCCATTTTTTCCAAGACTACCCACGATTAAGGGTCCCAGACAGGATCGGGGCTTAATCCTTTGGTGGAACAGGGGCATAAGAACTGGACTAAAATCGATTCCTAAAGCAAGCTAGCTGTTGCCATTACAAAACATGTATGTAGAATTTGGAGATCACATTATCTGGTGTTCACCATTTTTTTGTTGTGGTCACCATATGATCTGGTGATCACTACACTATCTGGTGAGCACAGGTGCATCTAGTGAACGTGGTAAAATAAGTGTTAGAGCACCAGATGATCTAATTGTCACATCTCAACAGAGCATTACATAAAAGTAATGATCACCAAATGAAGTGGTGCTGACCGTTCATTATCTTTTGACCATCGGATAGTCTTATTATCACCAAATAATCTAGTGCTTACCACATCATCATGTGAGCAGCAAATAATAAATGTGGTGATCACCAAATCATCTGGAGATCACATGTAAATAAGTTGGGAGCAATATACCATCTTGTGATCTCAAGAAAACAACCTAGTCAGTTGGTAATCACTACATAATAATTAAGGCATGTTTACAAGATCTTCTTGAGCTCAAAAACATGATCCGGAGACCACCACATAATAAGGGGTGCTCACAAGGTTTTCTGGTGAACAACACATAATAAGTCTCACTGTTAGATGTTCTCGTGATCACGACTTGCTAAGCAGAAATCACAATGTGCTGATATAGTCTCTTTACTATGGGTAACTGGTGAAAATACCGGCAGCACTTAATCTTTCAACAGTGCAAAAAGCATTTCCATGCTGGTGGCTACAATGGCATGTTGTTTGCCCTCAGTTTGCAAACTTTAATTAAATCTAGCCTTGCAATAGCTATATAAGTTTTCTTGCCATGCCACACAGGCTGTAGCTAAATTTGGACTATTGCATATACATGCATTAAATCTGACCAACATATCTTTCCTTTCAAAAAATAAATGGGCACCTGGGTGAGGTGTGATTAAGAGGCCATATCTTCATTAAAGTATTGATGTCTGCAGGTCGGTAGGGCACAAACAAAAAATAGCTCCTGGCATTTCCGCATGTGAGAGAAATTTCGACTAAAATTCCAACCCATCCGTTATATTAAAACTCCAATTTTTCACAGAATATTGTTCCTGAGGAAAGTGTCTTGAAATTGGGTTGGACCAATGTGGTATTCATACATTTTTGCTCTGAATGGTCTTTAGTTCTTGTCAAGCTCTTCTTGTATGGATTTAATAGTATTGTTGAAAGAATGATTCAACGGTTCCATATGATAGGCCCTTTTTGTGCAGTAGCTGGTGAGTTTATGTGCATTTGCTTTTGGATTTTCAAATATCTGTTTGGATACCAACCAAAATTTTTATGAATTTAAAATAATGTACTATCAATTGACATCTTACCAAAACCTGTGCAGAAAATGAAATTTGAGTCCGAGGTTAAAATGTAAATTGTGAATGTTATATGGGTTCAAAATCAATCTTAGGCAAGCTTTACACATGGTTATGTGGGTGTTCCACCACACGACTAAGGCTCCCGATTAAGGGTTTTTGAGGGTCGGTTTCAAAAATATGCTTAGTCCCAGGCTTCCTGTAAGGGTCGGTTGTGGTCGGTTGAGGCCGTGTGAGAAATCAAACATGTTTGATATATCTCCCGACCCCAACCGATTATTTTTTCCCGCCATAAACAAAATGTCCAGTCCCAGGCTTCCTCAGGCCTCCTCAGATCAAATTTACACAGTCCTATGCTGTCCCAGGCCGCCTGCGACCCTTAGTCGCCGACCCTTAGTCGCAGACCCTCTATACCTTAGTCCCAGGCTTCCTGCGACCCTTAGTCCCATTGCAAAGCAAAAATCGGCTATCTCGGTCTGGGGACGCCTGGGGACGCCTCAGGACACCTTGTGGGGTCGGGACTTAATCCTGGGTTAGTCGGGGCTTAGTCCCAGGAGGCCTGAGGCGTCCTGGGACCCAGTCGGTTTGTCTACGACAGGATCGTGGTTCAAACCGACCAGAAAAATGGCTTAGTCTGTTCTTAGTCCCAGACCAGTTAGGGACTGTCTGGGGCCTCCTGGGGCGTCCTGAGGCCGATCTGTAGTTAATCCCAGACCTTCATACCGATTCTGTCTTCCACCCCATTGGTCAATTTTTTTTCCATTTTTTCCAAGACTACCCACGATTAAGGGTCGCCGACAGGATCGGGGCTTAATCCTTTGGTGGAACAAGGGCATTATCCTGTGAAGTGAATTTGGCTAAGATATCCATGTAATGTTAACATTGAACAGAAAAATTGCTATTACATTGACAGCTACAGGGAGATCTAAATTTTACTTTAAATGGGCATCTTTGTCATGCTGTTTTAATTTATCAGAATAAATCTTAGATGGCAGCCAACAGATGACGCAACACACGAAAAAAGACCAAAAATAAGTGAGATATAGTCCTTTTTAAAGCTTAGTTTCATCATTTGACCTTGGAGGAGGGGTCACAGGTCAAATCTTACTGCATCAGAAGATTCACATTACATGGTTTCCAATATGTTAATTCTTTCCTATGCAATGTACAACAGATCTAAAACTTTATTGTAACATAGATTAATTAACAATTAATGCAGAACGTTTATGACAAAATTTACTCCTTTTACTATTTTGCTACAATATTCAAAGTAGCTATTTCTATCTTATCTAATGCCATAGAGATCCAACCTTAACATTATCTTGTAGCTAAGGATAAGGTTTGTGAATAACATATCTATGCAAGTACTCTACATGCAACAGTTTTTGAGTTAAAAGCCATTTACTCAGAACACCTAAAATAGTTTTTACTCACTTGATTTAGACCCCAGGGGTCGGTTTCATGAAACCTCCTTAAGATAAAGGTCACCTTAAATTCTAGGATTTCCTTGATTTTCTCCCTCCGTTAAGAAATCTCAGTTTCACAAAGCCTCCTTCCTTAAAAGAGACCTTGAAAACTCCCTTGAATTTCAAGGAAGCTAAGGACCTACCTTAGATTTAAGGAAGTGTCCTTCAAGGAATGTTTATTAACTTTAATGAACATTGTAAGGTGAATCCACCTAAATGTATAGAAGTTGAAACATTATTGTCAAACCTACATCCACAAACAATGTTTTGCTGTTTATTTCATACAATTTGGTTGTTTACTAGTATTTCTTTAAAAATTGATGTTCAAAGTTTTGAAGTGAGAAACATATTCATGGAGTTTTCTTGAACACAAAGGGACCCTCCCTTACTTTGGGTAAAAATTGTCATGTGACCTACTCTATTAATTTACAAAATATAATCATAATCAATCTGCAGTTTACAAAATTTATTAAAATGTAGTAACATTGCCTCCATAGGGTAATTTAGGTACAAAATAAGTGCACAAGTACACATGTACTTACAGTGAAAGAAAAACATTGGTGTGGTTATAGGTTTTGGAAACAACTCCCAAAAGAAATAAAAATGCAAATCATGTATCTGAAAATTAAAATGTACCTAATGTACCAAGATTAAAATAGTTAAAATGCTAAAATGCAATTTACTCTCTTAATATTTAAAATAAATTGTGTGAAGGTTATATAAGCAATGGAGGGGAAATTCCAAGCAGTGTGGTTATACAGGGAATCATCCTTCCTTTGTTTTAAGGAAAATCTTTGGTAAGGTGGAATAAAGGAGGCTTTGTGAAACAGGATTTAAGGGAAGCCTTGCCAAAGGTTAGAAATCGCCCTTCCTTTACTTTAAGGAAGGAAAAAACAAAGGAGGCTTTGTGAAACCGGCCCCTGGCCTACAAAAAAGTTAGGGTGGCAAGACATCATACCCACCAATTAATGCACCAAATATAAAATAAATCTGAAAGAAACTGTACCATATAGCTTGACCACAAGCAATAGTCCAAATTTTTTACGTTTTTAACTCCCCATAGCATAATTTAACTCCTGTGCTACCAAAATAATAGGGTGCAGCTGGCCAGATCTCTGCCATTGCAGGCCACTTGCAAAGTTTAAAAGATATCCAAAAAGAAATGTGGCTTGTAGGCTGAACACAAGAAAATCTCCGTGGATGCGGATGATACAGTAACTGGCCTCCAGTACATAATGAACTGTATGGATAATTGTCAGAAATGAGGATGTTAAATATTGTACAGAAGTTTGGATTTTACATCCCCTCCAACAACTAAGGTCATGTCAAGACAGGTGCTCAGTGCATCTTACATGAGATAGATTACTCTACAAATGTGAGAGCCAAGTGATTAATAAGAGTACTTGAAGAACATATACCTCTGCCAAGGTCCAACACCTCCTATGCTGCTTATGAGTGTGATGACAAAAATAATCCTGTTAAAAATTCCTAGATCCAGATGGAATTTAATCATCTGTCCTTTGCACCACTGTCAACATTTCCAGAAATTTTAACCAAAATCCATCCAAACCTTTTTCAGTGATTTTCCAAATAAACAGATTAAACAGACAAAAGTTGGCCTCCATAATATAACCAATTACATAACCACCTTGGCAGAAGTAATAACCACATTGACACTGAGACCTCAGTGTAATTATAATACAAACTTTAATGTTAATAGTTTATTCAATAACTAACAACAACATACATGTAGCATTGGTAACATTTGTTACCAAAATGAACATTTTAACCCCAAAGCTATACTGCATCTAATTGACTTTAACACTATATATATTGTAAAGCATTAGCCAATTTGTAGTATTATTTGCTAATGCCAATATATGTATCACAACTTAAAAGCAGAAGCATTTACAACTATCACCTAAAATTACCATAGTATTACCTTTTTAATACCCTAATCCCACTGTCCTGAATCACTGTCAAAAATCACATCAGTTTGACTGAAATTCAAGAGCAGTTCCTATGTTTCTATTACCATCACAGAAATGTTCTCGAGTGTTGCTAATGCTGTGTTTTTGCCGGTTGTAAATACGAGTTCACATCCTGTAAATTTGTCAAGAACAATGTCACGGGTCATATTTACCACTGGTGAGTTGGGTGCCTGCAGAAACTCTTCAGTTTGTGACCTTCACCTCTAATGACAACAAAGAAGCAGTATACATGTGCTTTTTGTGTAAAAATATGTCAGGTAAAGTGTTTTAAAGTTCTGGATTTTGTTAATAACCTTGGAAAAGGCATAACAAATAAAATATATCTGGATACATCCTTTACATGGTGGATAGCAAAATATTTTGATTTCTTTGTCTTTGTCATTTTCGTTTGTTTACATTAAAATATAAACACACAGGAGGTGAATAACCTAAGAACGGTCAAAGCTTTCCACTGGTATATACGAACTCACGAGTGGTGCACACTGGGGCCAGTTTCACGAAGCCTCCTTTGGAAAGGACCTCCTTTAGTAAAGGAAGGGCATTTTTATTTCTTTGGGAAGACCACCTTAAAATTCAGTTTCACAAAGCCTCCTTTAACTCTCCTTACCATAGGTCTTCCTTGAAACTTAAGGAGGGAACAAATGTCGTTTAAATTTATTGAACATTCTTTGAAGGACACTTCCTTAAATTTAAGGTAAGTCCTTAGTTTCCTTGAAATTCAAGGGAGTTTTCAAGGTCTCCTTTAAGGAAGAAAGCTTTGTAAAGCTCTGATTTTTAAAGGAGGGAGAAATTCAAGAAAATCTTTAAATATTAGGTGACCTTTATCTAAAGGTCAGGCTTCATGAAACCGACACCTGATATCTAGTACTTCAAAGAAAACGCTTCTCCACAGAATTTTAGTTAAAGGGGTTAAACTCACCTTGTGCCAGAGATTTCAATCTCTTGCCTAGTTTTGCACATGTAAATATATTGGTGCAAAATTCCAATAAAATAAGAAGTCACATGTCAACAGATGGTACTGGTAACTGATAATAATGATCTAGATAAACCCTTCATCAAAGTATAAATCAGAGGCTTATGGCTATGTCAATAGTCTCAAGCCAGCAAAATAAAGCTCTCCTGTAATTCTTTGCCTGTGGAAATCAATGTTTCAAGTCAAGATAAACATTTTGTATGGTAGAAACACTCGTAGTAGTGTGTAAAATCTGTCATTGAGCACACTCCCATTTTTTGAATTTTGGGAAATTTTAACCCAAATTTGTGATGATTGTGAATATTTGAGATTATCTATCTTCTTAGGTGGAAATTTATGTAAATGTAGCTGCTCCTCTCTTAATTTGAAGGAATATGTATATATTAAGAAAATTTTAGATACTGTGGTAAATGTTTAAATGATTTATAACTCCTTACATGTTTGTATGTTTATATTTTTAATGTCAATTCTTTCATAGGCTTAACTTTATACTACTGATAATATAAAATATTTTCTGAAATTGATAATGGTCAAAATATTAAAAAGTGATAAATAGATCTTTAACAAAACTTTAGATAACACAAGTGAAGCAATTTATGTGTTATAACATTCTGCCACTAACAAATTAAAAAGACAACACATGTAAATACATGACAACTCTAAATACTTCCATGCATTAAATCTACAGTAGAACCTCGATTATCTGAACCCCATGGGAGACATACAATCTGGTCGGATAATCGAGGGGTTTGTATAGATGAAGAAAGTTGAAATTCACTGTCTATGGATTACTGAGTGGGCGATAATTGAAGAAATATCATTTTTATGCTCTAAACATAGACGTTGGTGGTCACTGATAAAATAATTTAATATATTTGTGTCATATAATATAAATAACCCTCCAATAGTCACTTATTTGTTCCATATTCATGGATATCATTATTTTTATTTGAAATATTATGTGGACTAATGAACTGGGTGTGTTCGGTTGGTACTTGCATTTTTGACGTTTTAATTTTAGATTAACATCGTCCCGCATTTTGTCAATTGAAAAACTCCAGGAGATTATTCATTGTAAAACCCCAAGCGAACATGCCTTAAGTGATATGTGTGTTTGGTTGGTAATGCATTGTTGACATCGTTTCTTTTAATACACATCAGTCTGTGAACCTACTCCGGGAGACTATAAATTATGAAACCCAAATTGAACACGCTCTCATTGATAAGCGCATTATCAAAGAAGTTGTGTAGCGGACTCCTGTAATTGAATTAATCCCTCCCCTATTGTAACAATGGTGAGAAAGATCAAAGAAGTTAAGCGTTTCTGTGAATGGTACATTTTATAAAGCACTAGAATTGATAGTTTCAAGTAGTGCACTGAAGCGGCCACCTATCCCAGTACTAACATAGCCCCTTGTGGCTTTACTTCAGTGAACAGACAGGTACTCATCACGTTACACCACAATTCATGAAAGTCCAGAGACAAAAAAATAGTGATCTATAGAAGCTCGAGCCTTGCTAGAGCTCGCGCTTGAAAAAAACCATGAAGCAACTTATGCAAAATAGAATTACTTAAGTAATATTCAGTGGTAAATAACACATAAAATGACCTATGTTCTGTTTTGAAAACACACTGATGTGCATGCATGTTATAGCTGATAGAGAATTTAGATTTAAATCTAAGTGGAAAAAATGATTAATATTCATATATAACATGTGTAAACCTATGAATATTCACATACAATGTTTGGAAAAGTAGAGTTAATCAGTCTTTACATATAACACATGAATATGATCAATATTCATATATAGCATATAACCTGTAGAAAACTGCTATTCAAAGGCATATCATGTGTGAAAATAATTAATATTTGGAAAACACAACTATAACATGCAAACCCTTTACAGTTGAAAAGACAGCACCTTTTGCCATGTTGATCAATATTTACGACCATACAGTCATGTAAAATGATCAACATTTACTTATTACATGTCAAAACTGACCAAGATTCAGAGCTGAAAACACACGAAGAGTAACTACACACAAGTTTTTGTGAGCACATATAAAGCCATTATAAAGTCATTGTAGAGTCATACAAAAGTACTAGATTTTTATTCAATGACCCAATTGTACTAACATGCAAGACAAGGTCTTTTTTCTACAGATCACACTGCCTACAGTCATTTTGATCAATATTAATAATATTTACATGTGACAGATGGTCAATCTCTACTTATAACATGTGAAAAACAATCAATAATAAGAGTACACATAAACAGTTAATACATGATATAAAAGTACTTCATTCATATTCAATCACCCAGGCACTTAAATTAACTGGTAAGAAGAGAAATCTATCTTTACAGTTGAGAAGACAGAACCTCCAGCCATTTGGATCTGTATTCATTAGCAGCATGTAAAAAACAATGAATATTCAGTGAACACATCAACAACTAGAAAGCATTTGTAGAGAACAGACCTCCACCAAGGCACAGTTATGAAAAGTTAGGATTATTTTTAATCCAGAATATGATCAGAATCTTTTCAAAAAATTTGATCTCTTCTTCCTTTGTCCAAGTCCCTATACCCACATGGCAAAGATCTGTTCATTAACTTTGGAGTTTTCATGAACACAAACAAACAGGCAGACAAATGAACACACCCAAAAATGTGACCTCCTGCTGGAGGTAATAACTACAGTCCACTAATAATCCTTTGCCATTAAATACAAAGCAAAGTAATATAAAAGTACTTCATTGACAGGAAACCCTGTTCAGTCCAGCGCAAAGGGAACTTAAAAAAACGTCCAATTAGCCAAGATATTCAGGTGACATAGGGACATGGCTTATGTATAAGCCAGAATGTACAGGTATACCATTTTGTTAGTAGAATTAGTAATGAACCAGACAGAGATCCAGATCCATCTCAAAATTTAATGGGATCTAGTAACGTTTGACCAAGACCCAGCTTCTGATTTTTTTGTATGAAGTTCCAACTATTAGTATTTGCATAATCCTGCTAACAAACAGACAAATAAATGGTCGTGAAAATAATGCCTCCTTGGGCAGAGGTAAATATTCAATATACCGTGGCATGTACAGACTGCCTAAGAGGCATACTGATCAAAAGCCAAGCTACTCACCTCAGCGATTTACACAGACACCCCCACCCCCACCACTATAAACACAGGAACTCTCCATCCGCTCCCTACCATGATACAACCACAAGATTTTTACTAAAAAAGATTTTTACTAAAAACCAGAGAGTAACAAATAAAAATTCTAGCTACTCTCCTGAGACAGATCATATCACTGAAACTGGTACACCAAGGATCCAATATTTAATATTTTCTACTTAGCATATGAAATTCTACTTAACACAGCTCCTCTTAAAGGTATTTGAGTATAGAGTAAGAAATGTCAAATTCGCCAGAGGAATACTATGTGGAATTTACCATTGAAGGAAGTCCCTTCTATTTCTTAGACTTTTGCCAAATCTTAAATACACTTGTGTGATATTTGTGACTGTATTAGGCTTCTGACCGCCTCTGATGCTAAACTGCTACAAATTTTGATTACAATGTCAAATGAACAACTTCACATAGTATGACAAATTTTGAAAGTCTAACTCTATATTCAGTAACCCAATCTATATTAACATGTGAGAAAGGATCTATATCTACAGTTCAGCATACACTACCCATACTTGTTCTTACTCAATGTAGCAATTATTGCCATTGAGGCTGCAGAATTAACAACGACATTTGCTTGGCTTCTTTCCTTCGGTTTCACTTTTAACCTCATCTTCACCTAGTTTCACTTTCTCTTCAATCTCCTTTTTCACAACTTCTTCATCCGCAACATCATCATCACTCTCTTCCTCTGGGGATTTCCCTGCCATTGTCTATTCAGAGTAAAATGAGAAAAAAATGGTCATTGTGAGATTAAGCAAATTACCACGATTATCCCTGCTTGAAGTATGAAATCTCTTTGAATGTGTGGAGCACAACATACAGAATATTTAATTTATATTCAGATTACCATTTTCTAATCATTTTGTTTTCATTAACCATTCATTGTCGAATGGCTTGATGATTCTAATCTACTGTCTCCATGGTTGGCCAAATCCATGTCTTTGAAAATTCCCACCCCCCTTATCCTGTGTAATTGCTGATTTGTCATTTTCTGAGGTAGATTACCCTAATATTAGATCAAATTTACTTATGTTATATCAGTTTTAAATTATATCAGTTTAGTAATTATTTCTCAATTTATTTCAAGTAGATTTGTTCATATGTTCCTTCACACTGCTTTTCCTAAGTATTTGCTCTATATCTTTCTTTTTATATTTGTACTTTCATATATTTGTACCAGGTCCAGTCAGAGTGATGGTAATTTCCCTGTTGTACCTAAGTTCCATTTATCTGCTCAAAAATCTGAAAAAAACTTTGGTTACAGCTTTGCTCCTAAGATTAGAATGCTTGGCCTGATGAGATTCATGCATCCCTCTTTTTTGGTCTTGACTCTCGATATCCCTCTGGTATTCTCTGTGATGCTTGATCCCTATCTGTCCCTGGATACTAGTTTTGGTTGACCATTTTGATGATGTTGCGCCTTAGGGATTCCTTATAATTAGCAAAGGGGAAATTAAGCGCTACAAAAGTCCAATTAAAATTAGAATTTACATCAATTGTCTCCAGTTGGTGTGTCCTAAAATCTAGGATAACCAGATTTGCGCCATTTCTTTCAGAATACCTGACTTGGTTTTCATTCTCATAACTATCCATGTCTAGGTTTTGTAAATATTTGGTCATATCACCCATTTCAGGGAGCAGTAATGGTAACTTATTATATTGAAAATGTCACTTTCACACTCAATTGTAAAGGTCAAAACTGAGGTTTTACCTAGTTGTCAATGGCTAAGGTCATATCATGAGAAGCCACCAGTGAATCTCACATGTTGGCAGGAGCTGGGGTTTAATACACGACTGCCAGCGAAAAACAACAAATTTAAAAATCAAATGATAAAAGGGTCACATGGGCATTCACATACAAGGAATTTAATTGTGAAGGTGACCTAATAATATTTTGAGTCAAAGGACTGATCTCATCTGTTTGATTTTTAGAAATTAGAATTACTCTACAGGTTGCATATTGACAAAATCGACCCTCAAGTATAGAGGAATAATTAGTTAAAACAAATTTTCATGAAAAATTACTAAAATTTTCTTCCAGCTGAAATTTCCATCTCTACATTGTATTATAGGAATTACTTGTGTTACATCACAATGGCAGAATTTAAATAAGTTAAATCTTTCTATCAAGCTTACCATGTTGACAAGACAGTTTATTGCCTCATTGATATTGTCTCCAGTTTTGGCACTAGTTTCAAAGTACTCCATCCTGAAAGGAACCAAAATGCATCATTGAAAGTGATAAGATTTACATCCATCATTTTGTCATAGTCCTCTAACATTGTGATGCTTTCATCTAAAATTAATAGGATTTATTTGCATTTTGCAGCTATTTATAAATCACTACATTTTGTCCAAGTCGGCACAGACACCATGACACACAAGAGTATATTTTGGATTTACTATGATTTAGTAAAAGTATAAGGAATCACCTTTTCTAGAAAGCCAGCATAATAAAAGACAATGTCTCAGCAAAGCATGTGAGGATTCTCAGAAAAAACATACTCTATCTAATAGTCTAGCAATCTTGACTGATTGAAGAGGTAGGAATGTCACCATCAGATTTTCAATTAACATACTAATTGACTAATTTGGATTAAACATGAATTTCAACATTTTGTACAGATCATATCAGGACCAGTGAACCAGAAGAAGCAAAATATTGCATATATAGTTGGTCAAGATTCTACATCAAAACCACCAACTTTACCCACATAAATGTCAAGGGGTAGGATATGAGCTCATCATCTCAGAGGAAGCAGGGGAAGGTTTCAGCCACTAAACCCAAGTGTCTCCTTTCTATGAATGGAAACAGTCATGGGTGCGATAGTCATACACAGTAACTTTCAAAAGCAAAATATATAGCAATTTTCACCCCAATTCCTCTGCCTTTTTTCTGGCAACTTCTTCATCAACTTGTCGCTGGTCTGTCAGATCGACTTTATTTCCGCAGAGAATGATTTTTGGATCAGCAACTTCAGCCGAAGATTTGATAACATCTACCCAGTGGTCAAGCTTTGCAAATGATTGTTCACTTGTCACATCAAACATCAGAAGAAAGTTTTTGGATGAGCGAAAGTAGGCTGTTGTGATACTCTGGAATCTGGAACACACACAAAAATTTCTTTCTTGTTTCCATTTAAATTACAGGGCACCATATTGTTTACTGAAGAGCAAACTTTACATGTTTATGAAATATTTACCCGTGCAAAGTTTAATTATTACCATAGGTAAAAGGCAATTTGAAAATAAAACAAAGACAACTTATGTCTTTGTGATTTGTCCAAGTGTGTTCATTATGAGCTGTTTTAAATATCAAAACTGATTATCTGTGTGACACCACATCATGATATCCCTGAAAAAAATTGATTGATTTACTGTTTTGGGCTGTTTTCATTAAATTGATATATCAATATGCTACTACACAAAGGTTGTCCTGGACAAAATGTGCTCAGCATAATTAAATTCACATATGCATGGCTGTAGAGATGTTTCTTCAACCTAAAAGGGAAGAATTAGAGATGGAGCAATTCTAGTATATTGAGAAAGACCATTCAACAGAGTTGGAGCATCACATACATAACTTTTATCATAATGGACCTTTTCCTAATGCAGGTGTGCCTAAAGGTTGACCAGTGAAAAATTGAACTGAAGACGGCATATGAAGAATAATGATATTTACACATGGTAAATCAAATTAAATATGTTTCAAAAGTTACATTGGTGGTTTGGTAATTTAAAAAAAAATACATATACACGTTTGATATGTGGTGTGAAATATATCAAATTTCTATACTATCCAGTACTAAGTATCAATTGCATAATGTAAATTTTGCATTCAGTATTTGTGTAAGCTAAATTTATATGTATGTAAAGACAAAGTATCAAAACAAGACAATTTAGCAGCACAATTACAGCATTAATTTGTAAATGAAAAGTTATGAAGCTGTAATATTTATTTATTAATCTATTCATTTATTGAAGTATAGCTGTTATTAACGCTCGACGATAGGAGAGGGTTATTGTAATCAGTTTGTTTCTGTCTGTCTGTCTGTCCATCTGTCTGTGCACCGTTTCGCCCTTATAACTCAAAAACTATAACACCAATCGAGCTCAAATTTGGTGGGCAGGTATTTTATGGGGTACAGACGGATTCTTTCAAATTTGGTGTAATTTGTGTGAAAACCAAAGCCAGGAGAGAGTTTTTCTTATTTTTAATTGGGCTTTTACAGTGAAATCTGCTTCTCTGTCTGTGCACCATTTTGCCCTTATAACTCAAAAACTATAACTTCAATCAATCTCAAATTTGGTGGGAAGGTATTTCATGGGGTACAGACGGATTCTTCCAAATTTGGTCTAATTTGTTTGAAAATTAAAGCCAGGAGAGAGTTTTTCTTATTTTAATTGGGAATACACAGTGAAACTGCGTCTCTTCATCACATACGTAAAAATCAATATTTTGCTTTCTGATGATGTCATTACTAAGTGATGTCACAATGTAACTGCCATTGTGAGGTCACAAACCTAGCTTGTGATACTTGATGTCTTTAAGTAAAAATATTTCTTCTCATTGTATGTCTTGAAATTGACATAAACATAATAAAGAGGGAGGTGGTATATTCATCATTTTTATTAATTATTATTTCTGTTTTATTTTCTCTTTTTTCTTTCAATTCCTTGACAGTCCATCACAAAAAATTACCATGCATGATTTTCACCAAGAAGTGACCTTTAAGCAGAATTTTTACCTCCACCAGCAGTTTATGTTTTTGTGTGTTAATTGTTTATGTTTGTTTTATTTATTTATTTATTTTTGTGGGGGGTGTGGTGTTTAGATTACTCCAAAAGTAATGAACAGATCTTTATTTAAAAATTTGTGAGTAGGACCTGACTGAAGGAAGAAGTTACTAAAAGAAAGATCAGAATCTTATTTTAGATACAAAAAATTCATGATTTTTCAGAGGTCCCATTTCAATGTATTTTTAATGACTTTAGCTTTCTACTTGATATTTCTATGAAAATTAATTTACATGTTTGGTTTTATTTTGTCTTCCTTGCAATATTTTATATCACTTGAGAGACTGGTCACATGGAATCGAGCGTTTTGCTCTCTCTGAGTGCATCTTGTTAGAAATAGAACAATTATGTAAAATACACACAATAATCGGTTGTAATAATCCATATAGTTTTGAGAAAAAGAAATATGTCTCCAATATAGCAGTAGAAAACGTTCTTTCAGAGGCAACCTCAAAGGTTAAAACCAAGGTCACATCATGACATTACACACCTACATCCTCTAACCAATATATCCACTAAGTCCTACACCTTACATTTTCTGTGATATAGCCCAGAGAAGTTTTTTAAGGTCAAAGTAACTATAGCAAGGTCAAAAGTCAAATCAACGTCACACCGTGATGTCACACACCTATTACCCCAGCCAATATTCCTACCTAGTATCAACTTCCTACACCTTACTCTTTACAATATATAACACAGAAAAGATTTTAAAGGTCAAGGCTACAACAGCAAGGCAAAAAGTCAAATCGAGTTCACACCATGATGTTACACACGTATATCCCAAATCAATATCCCTGCCAAGTATCAAATTCATAACCTTATGGTTTCCAAAATATATCCTTGACAAAATTTTAAAGTTCAAGCGCATTAAGGCAAGGTCAAAATGCTGCACATCTAAATGCCTCGACTATTGTCCCTATCAAACATCAGCTTCCTACACCTTGTGGTCTCTGATATATAGTCCAGACAAAATTTTAAAAGTTGGGGTCACAACAGTAAGGCCAAAGGTTATATCAAGGTAAGACCATGATGTTGCACACCTAACCTGCAATGTTTCCATCAAGTATGAACTTCCTATACCTTTTGTTTTCTGAGATACAGCCCAAACAAGATTTTGTGTCATAGACACCATGGTCATAGTCTTGGTGGTGTTGGCTTTTTTGTTAATCACAATATCCACCATAAAATTGATGACAGACCTTCCTGTAGGTCTTTTTGGAAATATTTTCGTTGCCATAGGTTCATCAGCTAGATCGTTTGTGGTTGTTTGTGTCTACAGACAACCCAGCTCATGCTCTAATGCATTCTTTGATGAAATTTTCAATCTCTTTGATTACCTCTCCTCAGGTAGTACCTCTTTTTAAATATTTGGTGATATCAATATCCATGTTGACACATCCTAAAATGATATTATATATATTCATACAGCAACCCACCTTCACAAACACATTCTTGATTTTATCCTCACTAATTCTGATCTCAGTGTTGTTGTAAATGTTTCATCTCAGATCATGCCTTAGTGCAGTATCAGCTGGATTTTATTAGTCCTCCTACATCTATGTTGTACAAAGTTACCTTTTGGAGGTACCGCAAGATAAAAATTGACAGTCTGTGCAGCGACCTTAAAATCATTCATTTGTTACATGCCCTGGAAATACTACTAGTGCCATCTATGGGCAATATACAAGTGATTTCTTAATGATTTCCTTGATAAACATGTTCTCAAGGTATTCCACAATTTCACTTAAGGTGCAGCAAAATTGCTTTTAGATTCCTATCTGCTAGCAAAGGAATAAGTCAATATGAAATGGAGCAAGACAGTGCAAATTGATTGCCTGGTGCAATTCACAGGTCAACAGGGAGAATGCCAACTACAATAGAAATCTTGTTTATGAAAATAGGAATGATGTAAAGAAACTGTGGTAGGTCTTATGGCCTGTATACTCAGTGTTTCTGAAACACTACTTCCGTACCAGGACTCTCAGAAATGACTCTTTTGAGATTGCTTCTCCTTCAAACCCACCTAAATTAGACTTATTTAAAATGGTATCTGATTATGAAATCTGAATGGATACAATTGACCATGTTATTCTCCTGGGCTTTGTTGTTGGTAGTATAGTTTTGGACTGGTTTAAGCCTTACCTTACCATTTACTTTCAGGGCATCAAGATTGGCACTATTCTGTCTGAGGCTAAGAATCTCCTGCATGGTGTTCCCCAAAGTTCTGTCCTTAGCCCAATACTATTGAAATCATCCTGACATGTGATTTCATTTCTATGCAGATAACATACAGCAATATGTTCTTCTTACACACAAGAATGTGGCTCAGGTCTGTGGCAGGTTGAAAAATTGCCATGATTGTGTCAAAAAGTGGTTATCTGCAAGCAAGTTAGAAGTGTAATCCAGACAAAAAAGGGTTCATTATATTGGAACAAGGTACTACATGAAAAGTTTAATAAATTTTTCCAGTCAATATACTTGGAAATTCCCACTTTCCTGCTGAGGTGGTCCGGAATCTTGAGATGTGGTTTGACTGTGATTTCTCTTTTTCAATGCATATTCAGAGCACCTGCAGGGCTTGCTTTGTTCAAATCAGTGATCTCAAGTGACTCAGATGGAATATCACACAAAAAGCTGTTCTTATGGCTGCTAATACTTGCTAATAATGCTAATCTTGACTACTATAATTTTTTGTTTAGGAGTCTCTCTACTCTTGATCTCTGCAACCTACAATGTTTCCAGAAGAGTCTTGCTAGAATCATGACCAATACCACCAGGTACTCACACATCACTCCTGTAAGAAAGACTCTCCATTGGCTGCCTATTGAACATTGCTCTGTGTTTAAGATTACCTTACTGGGTGTACTGGTTCCTACAAAGTGGTTATCTTAAATAGTTTGAACCTTTTCTTCAACCTATAAGACACAGTGTGTACAATACTCATAGAAGTCAAGCTGCTGGTGGTCGCTAGAGGTTCCATACTTTGCCTCATCAGTGTGTAAGTTTACTAAGCATTTTGATTTATGATTAATAAAGTATGGGTCTGAGTAGAAAATACAAAGACTGTTGAACATCTATGGCAAGTTACATGTAAAGGACACTATATTTCCACCATCTGCTCTGGGCATAAATAGATAATAAAAGCAAAATACCATTATCAAATACATCAAATGTCCTGCCGACCAGGAATGTACTGATTTGTCGTGTGTTGTGACCGCATATATAACATTAAATGAAAACTTGGGTGTTTCATCGATTTCATTACCGTTCTTGTCCAGCTGTATCCCACAACTGCAGTCGGATCTTCCTCATGGGCTTTTCTTCATCTTCTGCATTTTCACAAAATTCCTGAAATACAGGTATGAAATTATGATAACTGTGTGTATTTTTCCATGTGTTGAAAGGGTTATGTACATTACAGATACTTATAATGAGTATCAATCATCTGCCACTGTGCCCTAATGGGTAGCACACTTGCCTAGGAACACAAAGGACATGGGTTCAATCCCAGGTACAGGTAGATAAATAGTGGCTCGGATATATGAAATTCTGTAGCATCACGGATGAGGGGAGGGGAAAACAAATATATTTTAATTCCTTCAGGGGCGGTTGACAAATCATGACTTAAAATAACTGATCACAAATTCCATATATAGAAACATGCACTTGTGGCAAATATAGAAGGGGGCATATTTGTTTTCGTAAGGAATGTTCAAATACTCAGTAAACATTAGAAACATTTTAAAATTGTATAAACGTTTACAAAACGTTTTTAAAACCTATTTAATCCCTATTATATGGTTTTCTAAAAGTTTCCAAGTAAACGTTTACAGTTTAATTTTTAAAAAACATTTATAAACATTCTCTATACAAATGTTTTTACTGAAAACTTTTATTAAATCTTTATAAAATAACTCAAGAAGCTAGCGTTTACTGGAAACGTTTCTTAAACATATATAAAATAGCTGAAGGAATGAAGGTTATGCTGAAAATGTTTTCACACAATCATCATGAAATATTTGATAAACAGTACCCATAAAATGTTTAAACAACATTTGTTGAGTAAATATTTGCATTGAAAATCCTTTAATAGCAACTGGTTTTCATACCCATCTTTTTAAAATGTTTTTGAAATGTTTTCTATCAAATGTTTTAAAAACATTCTATCAAAAAGGTTTTTTAAACCCTATTTTCATAATGCTTATTAAACTTCACCTTCAAACATGTCCAAACAAAGATGGTGGTGAGCAAAATAGGGGAATTTAGAGGACTTTGTCAAAAATTGCCCCACATGCAATCCCTAAAAGTAAGTATTGAATGGGAGCACAATTTCTAAGCTTCTATCTTACAGTTTTAGAAATAACAATAATATTTTCATTAGTGAGAAACGTTAAAAAGATATTGAATTTGACCTCTGACCCCATTATTATTCAGACATTAATATGTTCATTTGTAATGTTTTTCTAACATTTATCATTAAACGTTTAATAAACGGTATACATAAAACGTTTTAAAAACATTCTATTATAAATGGTTTTCGTACCCATCATTTTTTAAACTTCACCAAAGATTTCCTTTCAAACGTTTTTAAAGCCCAAAAATTTTTACTGGGTAGTAGTCACCACAAAATTCTATGTACATCAACTGAAATTGAACAGTATTTTCCATTAGTGCCCAGAACATAATATACAACAACCATGATCAACAATCTGTCAACTCAATGTAATAAAAATGGATTGAGACAGCAGATGTTTTTAAAAGCTTGACAGGCAGTATATTTATTTACTTTTGCCATGTAGTTCTGACAATTCTGTTTGTGTATTGCATTGACTGCATTATGTTACTCAGCTTGGCAATATGCATTGGTGATTAGTTCTAAACATGCTGAATTGATGCCCAATGGTTGACACATGTCTATATTAGCATTACTTTTTTATTTGCTTTTTAACTTTATAGTCAATTGGACTTTCACTTATTTTTTTAAGAATGATAAGGATGAAGATTTTGATACAAAATATGCTTGTATATACTGCAATACACAAATCAACCATTTGTTTATTATTCCCTGGCAGTTCCTTCTAGTGGTTGTCCATTCGCATTGGTTTTTCTTGTTTTAACACCAGTTCAAAGTCCAATGGTGCCATCATAATATATTTATATCTTTTGTTAAAGACGAGTTGCTTTCAATAAAGCTGATTTTGTGGAAATATAATTGGACAAAATACACGTATGAATATAATTGTCTTACAATTTCTTTGGTCATGAAGTCAATTCCAACAGTTGACACAAACTGGCTTCTGAATTCTCCAGTCACATACTTTAAAACAAACACAGTCTTGCCCACATTCGAATCACCTGAAAAAATGTAATAAAGATAATGTTAAAGATTTAAGTAATATAACATCAATTGTTCTATCAAAAATATCAGTGACAACTGACTGTATAATAAAGTGTGCTTGCATTGAGATAAACTTAAAATGGAAAGAAAAGGATATTATATGTCACAGTAAAAAATCTTACTTTAGGTTACTACTTTATTACATTGGTTGCAAAAAGTATATTGGTCCATCAAGCACCTTTAATTTGCACTCTGTTTTGTAGAAGAAAATATCAGATTTCCAGGAGACTTTTTCAATGAAATTTAGCCTGTTACTGGGAAACATGGTGCATGCAGAATTTCATCATGATTTGAGGTTATAAACTACGAAGGTGAAGCTTGAACAAAACATTCAAATATACTTCACTTTGTTACCAATAATATTCTAACTTGACAAAACCAAGCTGTTTCATCCATTATACTTTGCAAGGGGTAGTATCAAAGAATTTTACCATGGCTCTCAGCCAATCAGATTCACTGACACAGCTGTGTTATGTTAGAAAAGCATTTAAGCCAAGAATAAGTCATAAATTTTGTACTTGGTGACATTTACACTGTACACTATCTTTGAAAAAGTACTCGTTTTGACATGAAAATTAATTTGCATGATTTTCATTCAGAAGTTCCTAAAAATGACTGAGAAGATTGGCACGAAATCTTAATTATTATTGTTGAAAAGCCTTATGCATTTTGCAGTATTTTAATGTTAGTAATATTGGTTGTTCAATCAGATAAATACATATATGACTTACAGATAGCAAGATAACAGGGCAAATATTCATAAAAAGTCAAATTTACTTTAAAATTTAAATATTTATAATATAATCCCTATAATTTATGGTTTACACCTTATACTTAAGTTTTAAACTCCAATTTGATTTTCAGTGTATACTTGGGGTAGAATTTCACACGATAAAGAGTAAATCTGAGTTTCAAAAAAGATTAGGGCTGGTATTCAAAAAGAAAAAAAAATCAAACTCAATCTTAAACTCAAACTCAGTCAGTCTCCCAACTAAAAAGTCAGTCATACATAAGTATAAACTTAACTTTAGAATTTCCAACTAAAACAATCCTAACCAAAGTGTAAACTCAAATACAAGGTTTAAATAGAGGCATTGATATTTGAATTGGAGTTTGAATTTTTTTATGGGACTACAATGCCAGTACTTACCAACAATCATTATCTTCATGTTCTTTACCACTTCATCACTTTTGACTGCTGACATTTTTATAGCTGTAAAAGATAGAAGAATTAAAGTTTTAGCTCAAGATATGCATTGTCCAGATCTGTAAACCTTTCAAGTCATCTGAAACCTGTGTCATGACTTTTTATATTTGGGCATGCTGACAGCCACAACTAGAAATATATGGCATAAAAGTGGTAATGAATTGCTAAACATAGCCTCTACACTGTGTTCCTCAATCTGGTCCACCAATATACCCAATTCTGATGATCGATGCTACTGTTGCAATACACTGAAAATATGAAAGGCAAATCTTGTATATTTATGTTATAAAAGCCTTAACATTGTTTTTATGTATAAACTACAAGTTTCTTTTTTCCCAAACCATTAGGAGGATTACTTATATCCTCAGTATGAAAAAAGATGCAGGTTATACCCATATTTATAATAAATTTGCACATTCTTTTAGTTATATTTTCAACCTCAACCACCCCAAAGAGGAAGTGTGAGGATATTGTAACCACCTCTATCTGTTTGTGTACACAAGTTGATAAACTATACAATGGAATGGAGTCATTTTTTCACACAAAGTGGGTCTCCCCTTAGATCTGGATCGCAAATCCGGAATTTTTTTTATTTATCAATATACATATCCATAACTCAAAAAAATATATACCTCAGATCAGGGCTATATTTTCATACAGGATTAGGTCTACCCATAGATTGGGCCTCAAAATTGATCAGGATCTGGATGATTCTGATCTGGATTGGAAGTCCATAATGCAGTGTTTATTTTTCAGCATTCTCCGTGCAAGAGAGTTTGTGCATTCTCATCAGAGTTTTAACGGTGATCATATATTGCTACATCATGAAACTTTTTTTGGTACAATACTGTAATACCACATTTTGTGTGACTAATGACGAATTTCTATTTTCACGATGGATTCATAGTTTCTCAATTTGGACCTAACAGAGAAGTATGACATAGGTTTAAGAAGATAGATTAATCACAAGACATCCTTTCAGAAGAAAAAGTGTAAGAAAATACTAAGGAGACATGATTAAAATTGTTATAGAAGTCTACACACAATCAATGTTCTTCAACACTAGCCTGTCATCCTTGTCATGGCACCTATGATACGAGGTTCTGCAAAACATTGCAAACTTCTTGATGGTTTTTAGCTTAATGTATCTCTGTTCCAAGGGATTCAGAGTGCTTTATTTAATAATCAGATGTAATCAGTGTAGTTTGGTCTTTAAAATTTATATGAAGTTTTCTTTTTAGATTCCAATGAAGGACATAAAAACAGAGTTCGGGAGTTTAAGGTTAATCTTAAAGTCAAATGCAAAAAGTTGTCATTCAACCACCAAGCAAAGGCATGTGACAAGGTTACTGAGTGAAAGTAACTGTAATGGAAAATCAAATCTACAGTGTGTCATATGGTTGAGACTTAAAGGCAGTAAACAAGGCAACCTGTAGCATGTGACTTATGGTATGGTATGGACTATGAGGCTTTTACACTTCTCCTGACAAATGCACTAAGAGAGTGCATACATCCACCAAGAACCAACGCCTTCAATATTAATTTTGAATGCAATCATAGAACTTCCTTTAAAAATCCTAGTTCCAGAATTGGTTGTGGATCAAGCCAAAAATTAAATCGGTTTTATGTTAGACAAAGACCCATCTACTGTGAAAATTTGATGTAAATATATATTGTAGTTTTTTTGTAACAGTTCTAAGAAACAGAATCAAACATTAACATAACCTCCTTGATGGTGGTAATAACGATATTGATGTACATATTATGATGCAGCACCAGAATAGAACACAGTTAATTGTACTTTTATAGTGCTTAATACTTAGTATCTATCCTAAATACAGACTATAAGGCGCATCGTACAGAAAAGCAGAGATCCATAATCAATTGACCAGAGACAGAGGGGTGGGGGTGGGGGGTGGGGGGGGTGGGGTGGGGGGGTGGCGGGGGGGGGGGGGGGGGGGGGGTTAAAGTAATCAAATTAACATAATGTTAACTTTAGACGGTATCCTGTAAAAACGTATAAATGGAGTTTGACACAGTTATTTGATAATTCATATTTAAAAAAAAATCTGGATATATGATAGCAGCATGACAGAACGCATCACTAGGTAGTTATAAGGGCGCTTTCATAGCCTCAGTCATGTAACCCTATATAGTACCAAGAAAGTAACCAAATGTGATACTGTATTGAAACCACCATTTTACATTTGTTGCTGTTTGGCTTTGCTTTATTTAATGGACACGTAGCCTCCAAAACTAATATAAAAGTATCACCATTTGAAACTTTATGGTATGAAGACACAAGTGCGTACATTCATGGTTTGTTTGAAAAGATTGAGGTGGGGGAGGGATTCACCTAAACAGATTACTGAGACAGGGGCCTAATATATAAAAAGTTCTGATATCATTTAAAAATAACCTGTAGAATAATAAATGTGAAATTTGCCACATTATGTAAATCCGACAATGAAGGAACCCATTTCTATTTCCATAATTTGAATAAAGACTTTCATCACATATTTGTGATTTTGGTGAAAGCATAAGGCCTCTTGGCCGGGATTCACAAAAGGTCTTAAATCTTAGACAAAATTTTAGCTAGTCTTAAGTTTAAGACTTTTGTCTTAGCTGAGATTTTATCTTAAGTTGTGATTCACAAAAAGTGCTTAGCAAAATCTTAGCCGGAACAAAATTTATGCAAAAAGTCTTAACTCTTTTGTATCCAAAATAACATATTTTAACAAAAATATTTTTCACCAATAAATACACGAAACATGCTCTTCAAAAGTATTAAACCAATTTGTTATTTTTTTTTGTAAAATTATGTAAAAATAGTAATCTTTGTGTTTGTCTTGTGTGTCATTTTTATGACAACATCATTGCCACAAGGAGCTAAAGAAGAAATTTATAGGAAATTGAACTATGTAAATGCTGCACAGAAATTACTTTTATGGCAAGTACAGATCCCCATATTTAAAAAATGACTTAAGTCTGCCCTGTAGTAGTCTTAAAGTTAACACAAAACTTAAGACAAAATTTTGTCTTAGACCTTTAATGAATCCAATTTTGTCTACGCATAAATTTGGTTGTGATCTTTTGACTTCCATGAGCTGGATCCAAACCCAAGACCACAGGGTTGTAAACCAAGTGATTAAGTAGCAAACTAGTTAACCACCCACGTCACTGAGACCCCAGCTGTAGACAAAAAGCTGAGTCAACTGCAAAGTACTGTGGCATACTGGACAGAATCAAAATACAGTAGTGTCTTTTATTTGAAAGCAAAATGCTTGTAACATACTGAATACTGCTCTGTATCCAATAAAGGTACTTTTTGACAGAATGCCATCTGTGATATGACGGAGGACAACATTTCATTATTATAGAGACTATATATAGGCTTTTTTATAAAATCTAATAAAACCCGAAAAGAAATACAATAATATAATGTAACCATACCTATTATACGAGTTTCCTGGTAATATATCCGGATGACAAATCACAATGAAACAACTCTGTACAGATGTAATATTATATCAAACCTATATTATACTGGTATTAGTGTCATCACTTCTGGGTATTGTAAATTGCCATTTGGATGCTGTACTTTCTAATTTATTCCCGTCATAAACAGTGTGACATTTTGTGACATATATAATCTATGTAACCCACATAACACTAGGTGAATACAGTAGGTCTATTGAATTATATTAATTGTGTGTATCGTTTGTCAGTGACACTTGGCAATACTTCCATAAACCAAATGGTGTATTTTAACAAGCTGTACACATTATAAAATGTAGGTCGTTTCATGAACATATTTATCAATATTGAAATGGCCCACTCAATGCTTGGAGATTAAAATATGATCATGATACTGTTTGCAAGGGAAAGTAATTAATGAAGAATATAATACATATAGTACTTACCTGCAATTTATATCTTTTGTCACATAAATCCTAATTTATAACAATGATTGATTTCTAGTAGTTCACCTGTAATAATTCCAACGAGTTTAAAACATATGCTTGAAGAGCAATAATCTGCTTACATTGGCCACAACAAAATTTAACTTAAATATGGTGTCTTTCCTTATTGTTTGTAAACAAAACCTAAAGTAGAATAATTCCCAGTTTCTCTATAAAAACAAGAGTCATGTGAGGGGATAGGACTGGCTAAATGTCTGGCTGAATGTAGGCTTCACTGATACTTATGAACTTTCTTAATAAGTGAATTTTTTTCATGTTTGTCATTGTATCATGTGAATGAACTCTTACAAAGTTCACTGTTTTGATTTCAGGGAAAGTAAATGTTAATTAGAAATCCAAAGCTTGACAAGCTACTGTATGCCAAAACATTATACAGGAAAACATATTCTAAAAGTGAAATAACACAAAAAGCTGTTTTGTGCCATGCATTGTTTCTGTCTTGGGGATTTCAATATAATTACACTTAAGTTGTATTAGTTTGGGGCATTCTGAAAAATTCTTTAAACCCTGTCTGTTCTTGGCATCAGTCTGGTTATTGTTCCATATTCAGAACTGTTCTGAAGCCTTCAGAGTTGTGTGACACAATCAATAGGTCACATAACTAAAATTATGAACAACAGGGGTCAGATTCAAGGTCAAGGTCTTTATATAGCCACTCAACATATTCCAGACAATAAATAACCCTAAACTTAGTTCGTGACCTTTAGCCAAAGAGAAAAGAAATCTTAGATTTCAGATTCAAGGTCAAGGTCTTTATATAGCCACTCAACATATTCCAGACAACAAATAACACTAAACTTCCCAGCAGGCAATAGGATATCAAAAAGAAATCAAAAAGACACTGGGCAAGACATCAGAAACTGATGCTTATTTGAAATTCGAAATGACATCATATGTTAAATGTCAAATAGATCTTTAGTAGCCTAGTCTATTTGACATCTCGAAAAGCCATAAAAATGACATCTAGTAGCCGATATAAATTTGATAACAGCATAAGACATCAATATGATCACCCAATGTGGACTGACATCGTGTCTATATGACATCAGAAACTGACATCAATTTGATGTACTGATTTAAAAATCTGATTGACATCATTTCACAAGTGCTGAAACCAATTTTCAATAATAAAAACTTTGGTTAATAACATTTTGTATTCACAGTTAATATCACATTACGTTGCTTTAACTACCATTTATGTACACTTACCTGACACAGCCTTAAGTGATTTCCATGTACTATAAAGATTATTCCATGGGAGAAAATGATTAATGTTCTGTGGCAACCAGTTCAAAAATTTATACCATTTGTAAAGATACAAATTATGGGTACAAAAGTTTGAATATTAGAAGCCCTTTTTCTGAACTTTTATCTTTATTTATTCAATCTTTGGGTTGGTTGCAAACACTAAAGTATACATTTGTTTACAAATCAACATATTACTTGTAAATTTTTGCTGTCACACAGCATTTTAGTTACAATTTTAAACATAATTGTTTTGTCTGTACCAAAACTTAATTATTTTTGTCAAAGCAACATCACAGAGACTAGAGGCCAAGTTAGTTAGTAGGTTCAGCATCTAATCACAGGTTGTCACCTCTGCCTAGGTTTGCCCCTACTCATGTGAAAAAGCTGAGGGCCTGTCCTAATATGACCCTGGCTGGTGTACAGGATGCAAAATCCAACTTTGACTTAACACAGACTAGATAAATTATTCAGACTTAAATATCACTTAGACATCCATACGATGCATTTGTAATATTCCTAAAAATGATATAATTTTATAGAATACTAATGTTTATCTGATCTCAAATGATATGATGATACTCCACTTGAAATGTTTTAACAAAGTGACATCATATTAATATCACTAAAATGTCAGAAACAATGCCCGAGTAGAATATCAGGTCACATCATATTATTCGAACATCATATTTTCATCATTTGACATGACTACAAAAAGTCATGTTGGGATGGTGTCAATTTTATGTCATTGAATAGGATAATACAATCACATTAGGTCTGGTTATCATTTTGTCATCTAGTTGATATTGTAGGTATGTTATTGACATAAAGTCATGTCATGTCACATAAACTGGATGTCAGATTTGTGTCAGATGACGTGACCACCTTAAATCATGTCCGCGTGATAGTTACTTGATGTCATATACTAACATGACCAAAACATGATGTCAAGAATTGGACCTGTGCCTGCTGGGTTAGTTCGTGACCTTTAGCCAAAGAGAAAAGAAATCTTAGATTTTTAGGGTTATGCGCACCTAATACCAAGGTCATATATATTGCCATGCTGGAGTCATGAACTACAACCATCATGGCTCATGTACTTCAGCTGTGGTTTGGTCCTTGTATTTGGGTAAATTAGTGGGATTTGCATTTGGGTAAGACACATTCGACTCCCTACATTTGACTCCCACTAGTGACAAATTCTGAGGATCTTGCCCCAATATGACCCTAGCTGTTGAACTGGACCTAAAACCCCAACTTTGACTTTCACTTTGAAATATACTTCCTGAGACCTCTCACGAGATGCATTACAATATATACACACATGGGAAAAGTGATGGGGTGTGGGGGTGGGATGGTTGTGCAGGGCAGACTGTTCCTCAATGTGTTCTACCGAGATACAAGATCTCTGCTTGGAGCCATAAGGACTAGGCCATCAAGTGGGAATCAAATACGTACATATATTTATTAAGCTTGAGCTCTAGCATGGCTTGCGCTTCTAGAAATCGCTCCTTTTTTACTTTATTTTTTTTGTCTCTGGACTTTCATGAATTGTGGTGTAGTGTGTGATGAGTACCTGTTTCATCACTAAAGTTAAGCAGCATTGGGCTACGTGGGTACTTGGATGGGTGACTGCCTCAGTGCAACACTCATTTCTCTGATAGCCTTGCGGCTTGTGCTAGTAGACCAAAACCCCTTTCGGCCTTGTTTATTTGGTGTTTTATGTCACGCCCACTATGTTATTGGTTATATTGTGATGGGTAGTTGGACGGGTAGAGGAAATCAGCACATACAGTTGGTCAAGGTTCTGTACTGTAAACTGCCGACCAATGGCAAGCAAGCTATCAGCTTTCTCACATGAGGTCAGGCCGGGATTCAAACTCAGAGATGGGAGGTGAATGTGATGTACTGATACAACTGTAAGGAAAGGCGTGACCCGGGCATATCTAGTCCTATCCAATAAAATATCCTCATATATGTGCCCTCAATAAACTAAAGTCAATGTTGAAAAAAATATTAAAGTTGGTCCAAAGATAAGGAAGGTCCTTTCATTTTAAATTTCATGTTTAAATGTTTTAAATTTATATACTAACCATACCTACAGATCTGGTGAAAGTTGGAGAATAAGTGTAAACTGCCACCAGCTTCTTGCACCCTATTTGTCTTTGTGCTCGATCTACCTATATTTTCAAGAATCTTTTTGCGAGGATTATGTATCAGAACATATATATTTACACAAATATTACTGAGTTGTTTTGCTTGGCTCATAGCTCAATAAATGAGAAGACATGAAGATGTTCAAAATAAGGAAAATTTATGACGTATATCTTGACTACATGACTGCATGACTACAATTCATGACTACATGAATTTTTAGGTTTGTACACAGGTACAGATAATATTTAGCTTAGTTTTTGTCTTTTTTCTGAAATATGAAGCATGACACCTATAGGAAGGAACATACAATAGGAATAAAGCTGAGCTTCCTTAGGCTCAAACATATTACAAATATTTAAGTTTAACATATTAGGCCCAGTTTACAGAAGTCAAATATAGATGAACGGATAAGGGATATCTCCAGTTGGACAATTCTAATTCTAGTAGTACTTTTATAGCGCTTAATCTTCATCTATGGACAGACTCTAAAGCGCATAATGCCAGAAATCAGAGATCATAATCGTTAAATGAGAAATATTGCAGGGGTCGACACCATGGAGAAAGAAGGCAAGAAAGTGGTTGATTTTGTCTTTTCTAACATCAAGTAGTAAGGTCCAAAGAGAATATTTAATATGACAGAAAGTATAGCTACTTCAGTGAACCACGAACTTCTGCAACTTTTATGGAATATCAAGCAGTTGATACGCATTGATGGAGAAACATAGTACAGTGGAGCTGCAAACCAGTGGTTCGGAATAAGGGGACAGCCCACACGAGAAAAAACCACACAGCAAAGAGAAAAATGTAAACCAATTGATATTATAAGTCACCACATAATTGAGAGAATCAATCATGTACAGGTGAAACATAATCTCGTTATTAGATAATTAACTAGAAACTATTTCGAGAGCCCAGACATCCACCAAGGTAGCCAAGTATTCCATTAATAGGTTAATTACCTAGAAAATATCCAATCTAGGTTATAAATTAAGTCTTTGCGATCTATATCAGTATTTTATATTTAATTTATACATTCCATGCCTTGGGTCATTGAATGTACACATTCAATGATTTTAGCCATTGAATCTACACATTCCACAGCTCAGCCATTGAATGTATACATTCAATGATTTACCTATTGAATGTACACATACAATAGCTTGACCCATTGAATGTATACATTCAATGGTTATCCACATTCAATACAACATATGCATCATAAGTTATTAAAAGAGACTTTCTTGTAATTGAGAAATATACCCCTTAATGGCAAGACAGACTTTCTGAAGTTTGACTCCTTTAGGTTCCCGAAGGGGTATTCTAAAATATGTCACAAATAAAGCAAAAACTGAACAAAATATTAAACTCGGGCATCCTATGAGTGCGTACACAGTTGGAATATATTTCTTTACCCATCTATTAACAAGATGATTGTAATAAAAACATTTAACATGTTGAACATTTGAAATACAAATACTGGTGATATATAAACGATTGTTCTTTTTCTGATATGGTATACTTTCTTAATGCACCAAAACCTTTTCAAACATGGATACAACGGATGTGTATTCTTAAAATATTCCTACTCAACATTAGCCCACAAATCAGAGATTGTGTCGTAGTAGTATGTTGGAGTTAAGACCAGTTATGTACATGCACATCATGCACACTGATTTTGTTTCCTCATTACAGAGAAACTCTAGCCTTAAGCAAGGCTACTGATTAGGGGCGGGGGAGTAATGCTGCATACCTAAGTAACAGTCCGCGAGTGGAGATTTACCCTTATGACCCACCCACACTAAAGGTGATATTACCTACGTTTATAGACATTTTATATAACTTCTCGTTCCTCCATGCACTGTCACAGTTCTGTCAGTAAACTTTGCATACTGTTGTTTTCTCTGCTTTCTGTGGTCACACATAGGGATGTTTTAAACTGTTCAAAATTTCGCCATACTATATACAGTATTAAATTATGTAATTCTCCTTTCATATTGCAAGCAGTATACCCACAGTAAGAAGTTTTACCCGGCGGCAGAACCACCTCCCAGGATGCCTAATATCTTCTCAGATTTGATATACCCAGCTGTGGTTACTGGGATGTCACGGCGGTGTCTGCAGTACGTAGTCAGTGAAGGATGGCAATGCAACATCCTTTGAAATTTGTGACTCGTTCTTGCTTCGGAATCAGGTGTTCATTCAATGGCTATATAAGGTGAGAGAAGGTAATAAAGGTTGTCTCTCGGTGATGGACGTTTGTACCACGGGGTAAATGATAAATGCACAGCATCCTGTTATTGCAACTGTTCTGCTTCCGCCCAATTCTGTGTTATTGTACCTTTTTTTCTGTATCTCCAGCAAATATGTATGTGTGCTATAACAATACTACATATATTTACAGAATCTTTGCAGTATTTTGACTGTATTAATCAGCCGACATTTGTCTCTCCAATTCGGAAACTTTTCTGTAGCTAAACTGTAGCTAGAGGTGTGTTGCTGGGTGTCACAGTTGGTGCAACGTCCTGGCTTCTCTTTTTCCTGCTGTCTATAGCTTCCAAAAAGTACCACCTTTAGTATACCTGGGATAACAATCACTAGGCTATGGCCTCTGTGATCCTGGATTTGGATACAGATCTTGACAAGAAGTGGAATAGCCTTACATGATCTTAACTTATAAAAAGGCCATAAACCCCCCAATACTGATTTACACCAAAATGAAACAGACAGAGCGGGGAGGTGTCATATGTAAAATGTCAAATTCGTGTAAGCACTAATGAACTGTAAGTACGTTGTTGTAAAGAAGTAATAAGGAATCTATTGATGGACCATTTGCCCAATTAAGAGCACAGGTTGACAACATTTGTGACCCCATATAAAACATAATGGAAAGAAATGCTTAGCTTCTTAAATACCATTTTTTCTATTGACTTTTAGGAGGCCTCAGAGCCCAAGTGGTTAACATGGTTGGCATTTAATTGTGATATGTTTCCCCTCTGTGGTGGTAAGTTCGAGTACAGCCCATGGCATCATTTGGAATGAACTGAGGGCCTTTACTGAGATGACCTTATTTATTACAAGGGATGTAATACACCTACCTTTGACCTTCGGTTGTTTTAATATATTCTACACAGTTTATAAGTTTACCATATCAAACTCTTTTAGTTACATACGAGTGCACAATATTTAAATTGTCGGAATGTTTTTTTATGGCATTTTGTGTGTTTTTTTGGTAGTATCCATAAGGTTGAAAAGTAGGAATCTGTACATATAGTTTTTAAGGATGAGCTCTAGTGAGGCTCGGGCTTCTAGAGACCAGTTTTTTTGTCTATGGACTTTCATGAAGCATGATCAATTCCTGTCTCATCACTGAAGTTACGCATCAATTAGCTACATTATTACTTGGATTGGTGGTCTCCTCAGTGCAGTACTCGTGTCTCTGATGGGTAGTAGACCAAAACCCCTTTCGGTCTTGTTCTATACACATATGAAAAAATAAAATCCTCAGAGAAACCCACGTATTGCTATCAGCTGGATTTGAACTCACAACCACAGTGGTGAGAGCTTATGCCTAACTGGTGGACGACTCAACAACCGAAGCTTCTGTTAAAATAGCAAAATAAAACTACAACATAATGAAGAGTTAGCTGGTTGTTAATATTGACTTTTCTGTACCTTTTTACTTGTTTACAGTGTCTGTAATGTCATGTGCTCTATGGACGCTATTTTAACCCCCACAAAAGAAAATTTAAGTGTTTAAACAGTACAATGGAAATGAGACGTATTTGTCAGACACAATCGGAGAAGCATAGTCTGAAAAGTATCTATTTAAAGAAACACTTCATAGATTTCAATAACAAATTTGAAGAACAAAGCCCATTTAACTTCGGTGTCACATAAACCTTTGTGTCAAAACTTTTGTTTTAAATTTAAGATTACAAGGAAATCTGACCGAATGTGTCCAAATTAAGATTCATTTGGATTAGGTGCACCTTTTCACCGATTAAAAATTTGTATTTAAGCAATAATTCAACAAGAGCAATCGGAGGGGATAGCCGATTGCAGGCTTTGCAAAATTTTTGTGCAGGGCATTAACTGAATTATCTTAATTCGTCCATGCTCACATTAGAGCCCATCGGTACAAACTCGCCCCAGAATCAAGGATATAAATCCAATTAGGCCCAAATTTGAATCAGTTCTTCTTGTGTGCCTGATCATTTCAGAATCATGTGTTTTACTAGACTTTCCTCAAGTCCTTTTGTATTGGGTATTATACGAGGGCTGACAAACGTATTTCATTCCACAGTAATTTCCCCACCCATGATGATGGATTCATAATGATTCCATGTATGTCAGATTTGGTGGTATAAGAAATACAAAGACTTGGAGCAAGTCTAGTGTTTTGCCAGTCCCCCACGTTTTTTCCCATATGACCCGTGGAAGCAGCCTCCTCAGTTGTAACTTAATGGGTTTATATGACAAAATGTTACAACAGCAGAACAACGGTGTGACCTTAAACCCTTGATATTCTAGTGATCATTTAGCCCGACCAAAAATTGGGGAAAAATTTGAGTTGGACCCGGGTTGATTTCTATGATTGTGGCATTCTCTCAAACAGTTCGGAATTGATTTTATGCTAAGTTTAGCAACCACCCTTAATGGATCAAAGGTCAAAGTTGGAGTCATATGTCCCATTCAACAGCCAGTGTCATATTAGGACAGGTCCTCAGCATTGTCACTTGTGTATTTCTTAATGGGAGGCTATCAGGGTACTTTATTTGAAAATGAGAGCCGGGGGTTTAACCCTGCAATAAAATATACTCTCCACTTAATAAATACAATGTATTCATCATTTTACACAGTTTTCTTCTAGCTAGAAATCAATAATACCTCACTGCGGAGGTGGTAATGTAAAAGAATATTTTCTGAGTCTACTTAAGTCAAGTGCTTGACATATTTATTTAGAAGTGTTACACGAATTCACTTATTGATGCTTGGGTGAAATCACAAGATAAAATAAAATTGTTACATGTATATATTTATACATAGGTTTATGTTTGGTTAATATTTGATTTATATTTGGTTTTACAGTCCCACTCATTTATATTTGGCTTTATATTCCCTGTTCATCTTCATTTTGATTTATACAATCTATTTGGCTTTACAATCACTTGATTAATACTTGGCTCTAGTCACTTTAATTTGTATTCGGTTTTACAGTCATTAACATGTGGCTTTAAAATGCCAATTGTTTATAATTGGTTTATTGATTTCTTTTGGCTTAAACATTGTTTTATAAAGAGCTTGCTGTGGCAAAAAATATTGTGAGAAATGCCTGGATTTCCACTGTTTATATTTAAATGCGCCTGCCATTATCTATGGACACAGTGGGGACAAGATATCCAGTTACAATAGGTGGTGTTTTAATAGCCGTCAGTCTATGAGCAGGACAATCCAAATGTAATGCATTTCACACAACAGTTTTAGGGAACATTGTGTATAAAAGAAAATTCAGCTTTCAGGTAAAACAGGCACGTTAATAAGAAGTCATAGAAACCTGTGATGAGGCTAGTTAATACAGAATATTTCTTACTTCAGTACTTTCGTCAGTTCTGTGCACATAGTTTTAAATGTTTTAAATAAGTAAACCTTAACATGCATTAAATCATTTTGTAGCTCCAAAGCTCAAACTTTTGTGGCTTATATGGGTTTCAACAGGTGTGGTTATATTTTAGGAAACGCCCTGAATAGACCCTAAATGTTGCCATGGAGTGGCTTTGAACTCACGACCATAGTGATGAGAACCGAGTGATCACATGCCACATTCCTTAATCATTTAGGCAACTGGGGCATGCAGATGTAAATAAACCAGTTACAAAGCACTGTGCCTTACTGGCATGAGTCGGGGGCTATGGTGGTACAGTGGTAACACACTCGCCTCCCACCTCAGAGGTCGGCGGTTCAAACCCTGGATCCTATGTGTGAAAGTTGGAAGTTGCTTACTGATGGTCGGCAGTTTACACTATAGAAGCTTGACCAACTGTATGTACTGGATTTCTCTGCCTATAAAACTACCCCTTCTGATATGACCTATACAGTGTTGAAAACGACGTTAAAACCAAAATAAATAAACAGGTAAATAAATTAAAACCGGCATATGTCTAGATTCAAAGCTGGCTTAAAACACAAGAAATACCAGTTTTGCATCTAAAATTCATGAAAAGATAATTATACGTTCTATGCCCCGATCACACTACTGGCACCATTGCCATTTTATGGGCATTACCTCTAATATACCTCCCCATATGGGCATTACCACTAATATACCTCCCCATTCATCCATGGACTGCCAGACTTCCTTCTAAAAAGTTTACTTACTGCAATATTCCCGGCTATCCTTGGCAACCCATATAAAAGTTTTAAACTGTTTTTAAAATCCAGTAGCAAGAATGCAGATGAAGGTGTGTAGCTGGGTTTTAAGAGGAAGTACAGTGTTCTACCTCAATTCTTTGACAATCTATAGCCGCCCAAAATACCACATGTAGTGTGGTTAGGACATTAGAAAGAATGTTATGTATTACATAAGAAATTGTGGGCAACATGGTGGCCTCCTTCTTCTCAGGTACTGGGTTCTATATCCCCAGGTTAAAATGAAACGGAGAAGTTGACAGTTGTTTCCCTGTATCTGATGGTTTTTAAATTGTGTCAGTTACTTTCCTACATCCCCCAACTGACCTTCATGGTATTACCTATGCAATATGTTAAAAATCATGTTTTACCAAATAGATCTATGAATGAATTAACAAACACAAATTGAAACAAATAAGTCAACACATCACTAACCTTTTGCTTTCCCAGACTTTATATTTTGCCAATTTTCCCTTTTGTGAGTTCTAAATTCATGTGAGTAATACCAAGCCACAATTAAACACAACTTTGTGAAGTAATTCTTGAGTAGATATCACTGAAAATGATCCTCATAGAATCAAGATATATATTTCCGTTTTCCAGTTTGTCATGTATAAAGTACGAATTTTATTCTCTAGTAACATCACAGCAAAAATCCAAGAGTATCATTATTTGGATTGACCACTGAACCCATGGTTTCATTCAATTTGTTAAATCCTCCTATGGAAGTAAAACTTGTTCCGAATACTATTTAACAAAAATACAATATGTAGACAAAGGTATAGTTATTAACAGATTCCATGTGATTATTGGTTTGCTTTCATTTTGTCTAGTCTTGACCTCGGCTCAAATATTTTTTTTTCAGCAAAATTCAGTATGGTCATTTACTATTGTATGTCTACCAAGTATGGTCATGTTGTATATTTTACAAAATATCTTTTATTTGTTTCGATTTAATTATGTTTAATACATTTAACTAATTGTTTTTAGTTCTGATAATTACTTATGTGATATCAGAAGACTGACTTTAATCTAATATTTTAATGTTGCTTTCAATTCATTGTACCAGATACATGATAATACGTATTTAACAAGGTGGAGGAAAACAGTGCATACTAAACTCTGCATTGTGTGTGCAGTGTGTTGCCATTACAATATTAAGCTCTATTTTATTCAATTTGAAACATTTAAAAAGCTCTTTCACTGCACACTTGGATTAATGTTAGAGAAAGTGTGGTGGCAATTCATCTTCTAAAATTATAACTACTGGCTAAACAGTAAACAAATAAGTGGAAGTATCAACAACTGAGCTGCCACAAAGTTTCCATCACTCAGTCTTCTTTTGTTTGTACGAAGTAGTCAAACATTCAAATCTAGCTGATAGCAATATGTGGAAAGCCCTAGAAGCATGCCCAGATGGTTCCCCACCTGTTAAACTGTATGTAAAATAGCCTAAAAATGTAACTTTGGTAATTCTGGAGCACAATATAACTATGTAATCTTTTGTGTTACTTGATTTCTTGTTTTGCAAATCTTTCACCTCTGGCTCTGAAACTATCTCATAAAAATATGACGAAATATTAACTGCTTGTCACGTTATGACTGACTGTGAGATAGGATGTAAGACCCTCACTTTGACAAATGGAATAAAACAGTTTACACTTGGACAAGGCTAACCTGCTACTAAATATTGATGGTTTAATCTATGTTGATAGAGGATCAATTGTACTTATAAAGTGGCATTAATCACATAAATTACAGAATGGCTACCTGTATATCGAGTCTCAATACAATATGTTTCCATCTAAATGTAATGTCAAGGTCATTCCAGTAAACACAATATATTAGAAAGCAGACAACACACAGGATATCACAATCATTCCAGAGGTCAATGGGTTGTGGTTGTAATGCACGCACAAATTCAAACTTCAATTGGGTCTTAAATCAGAATTATCAATAAAAGTGCGTCAGAATTTTTTTAATGCCAATCTATTGTCCATTTAGTTTCCTGTACTGGCAGAGAAAATCTGAATGAACTTGTATGACTGCACAATACCTGTGACATGAGCGCATATTTAAAAGGGTGATATAATTTTCAGCCATTTGAGAAATAAGAGACTTTAGCAAGGCAAGTAGCTGACAATTGACTTATGGACTACCAATGACACTTGCAATTTAAAATATTTATCTCTAGATGAGTAATTATGTTATTCTATTATGAATATTAGATTAAAACTGGATCTTGCGGACAATCATGCTATAAACATGTTTAAACCCAACACGTGCTGATGAAGCCAGTATTAGCTTTACAGTACATTTTGAGAATTATTTAAATATACAAGACTTGTTGTTATACGAACTTAGCATAGATGTTTGACTCATTTGTGTTTTCGACTTTATACTCCTCTAATGTCCTGTGCACACTTAAATGAATCCTTCTTGAGCCATCTCCTGTTGAGCCTGGCATACAAAACGTGGCTGGGGAAATCAGTAAATGCATCAGTATTTTAAACTTTAAGTTCTAATTATTTATTTAGTGGTTTACATCACATCTTGTATATATACAGTTATATTGTGATAGGAATTGGAAGGGTAGAGGAAACCATGCAGTACATATAGTTGGTCTTTTTACCAACATAACCTTTCCAAAATTCATGAATAACTCTCTCACGAACTCTCATATGCCAAACTAAAATCTACACACAAGTGGGGTGAAGGGGCTGAGGGTGGGTTTACATTATGGGGTGGATCAGTTTTGAACATGCACTACCCTATTATGTAGTCCATTTACAGAGTAATAAGGACAAGGTCGTGAAGCAAATTCAAATAAGTGTTGTTACAATGACATGGACAAATGTAAACTGGCCTTTAAGTGCACATTAAGGTGATAGTATGACCATTGCTGAACCAAGAACTGAACTGGAAGACTTTAAAATATTGGATTCCAACGTAGGTTGCTCCTACCCTTTATAAAGAAGACATGCATGCCTCTGCCAAGGCCAATCAGACACTCCAGTAGTGCTCAATCCGAATGCAATGATGAAAAATCCTGGATCTAAAATTGACTGTGGATGATAACCAAAATAAAATCAGCTCTATGTTATACCAAGATCCACCTATGTTGAAATTTTGATGTAAATCCATGTGTTAGTTTTTTTCAGTTATCTTGCTAACATATACACAAACAGAGTCAAACATAACACCCGCCTCTAGGCATGGAAGAGATAATAGTGTAAGACCTTGTGATAATTCAAAAACATGCTTCCAGATGGAGATATACCAGGGCACTTTATTGGCAAAGAAATATATCTGGTATAAAGTATTAATAATATCTGTTTGTAAAAGGAATTCACTCTTTTAATGGACTATGCTGTCATTTATCCTACTTCTGTGTCAAAACTCATGATAGCCTGGGAGTCACTGAGGCTTTTCTCGATATAGCCCTAACTGTAGAAAGTGCCACAAGACTGGAATCCTATGAAGCTCTTTAAGTGCAATCTCACATAGCTTATACCTCAATATTAACATTTTAACAACATTAACAATAATATTAACATTTTCCCCACTATAACATTAATATTATATAAACAACAACTTTCATGGATCAAAATGTATTTGGAAAAATATTTAAATAATATGCCGTCTGTGGAAATAAATATCCATAATCACAAAGAAAATGTATTTAAACTGTAGAATAAATAAAATACAATCTTTTATTACTTGGCTTGCTGCTGACAGTAGCATAGTGGGCAAAACACTCACTTTCCATCTGTCAGGTAATAGGTTCCATTTTGTTACCTGACCTAGTTTAAAAGTTTGAAGGTTAAAAGGCGCAAGAGCATTTGCAGAATATAATATTAAACAAGTATTATGCAGTGTTTTTTACGATCCCTAAATTACCCTCCCTGATATGACCTATACAATCTGTTGAAAGTGAAATAATGTAATAGTATGTAAACATTGTTGGATAGAAAATATGCAGTAATGTATGTTACAAAAGAATTGCATGAGGACATTATGGATATATCTGAATGGATGTCGTACAATCACTAAATGGTGAATATGGTGTGACATTCGCCAAAGGATTATTGGTAAATAATATGAACCACATGTTTCGGGGAAACAAATTTTCATGTAAAAATAAACAGACATACCAAAGTAACCTACACAATTTATAAATACTATTGAAAAAAAAAATACAATATAACTATTCGTTTTTTGTTGCTAGGCCTGGACACAGATTTCTCAATGTCAGAGTGTGAACAGGCTTGGTACTTGGTCGCTTACCCTCATCCCTGTGCATGGGACCTGAGTTCGAGTCCAACTCATGGCAATATTTGGGATGTCCCGTTGTAATTTTAGCTGTTGAAAGGTAACATTTGTTATGTGGGCGAAAGTTACACAGGACATTAGAGGAGAATAAAGTCTTATTGTGTCATGTCAAAAAATCCAATCCATCAGAATTTGAAATTCTGACATCACAAATCCAATTAAACTTTCTGATGTAAGAAAGTCCAATTGGACTTTCTGATGGATTTTTTTGTCACAATTTGAAATTCTAACAAAATTATTGGTCAGAAAGTTCAATTGGAAGTTCTGATGTCACAAGGTCCAATTCTGTTATTTATTAGAGAAATGCTCTGAGGTACGAAATTTGAAGTTATAAAATTTCAAATTCTGATGGATTGGACTTTCTGATACTGGAGAATCAGAGTCTACCTACCTACCTACCTACCTACCTAAGTAAAATACTTTGCTTCTGCTGGACCAGAAATTTTAGATAACAGGGTCCCTGAATGCCTGATATTAACTTCTACCGAATACCACTTTCACACTACAGGCAATATCCCCCATGGTAACCCGTGTTTGGTGAAACGTCCCTGTGCCTGGATAGCCATCTGATGTCTGTATGCGAACTTGCAAGTCATATGAGACGATTTCGCGCATGCAAGTTTCTGATTACGGTAAGCAAAGGTGTGGTACATAAGGCGAGAGGAGGCACATGGACGTTTCACCACTCTGATACAAGATCGCATACCAATCTCGAATGGTAGTTGAAGGACAGGGGCATTTTGCAAAATACATATAACCGCGAATTTCAGTGCCTGTAGTGTGAACAGTTCGGATAAAATTGGGCGACCTGGGAGAAGGTTCCACCACCAAGGACCACCTGCAACCGCGAGACGTACCACTTGTATTCTATTCTATTCTATTTTGAACTTTTATAGTGCTTAATCTCTGCCAAGGCAGACTCTAAGGTGCAACACCAGGTCCAATTCAATAATCATCGTTCCATAGACACAGCAAGGAGATGCCAAGAAGTTTATATGCTAAGGTGGGAAAGTCTTAACAAAGATTTTAGCAAAGATTTTAGCTTTTCCCTAAAACAGGCAAGAGTTGGAGCAGAACAAACATCATCAGGCAGATCATTCAAAAGTGTGGGAGCACCAAAAGCAAAACTGTGACCAAATTGGATTTTTTTTATTTGTATACCGATGGGCAGTATTGAGGAAACTTCAGGAACCTTTTATCTGGTTGGTTGTATCTTGTGCCATATCTTCCACAACGAATAGACAGATGAGGGCTGAAATAGCTTGGGCAACCACCTCACTTCAGTGAGGTCTCAGAGAATGAGATATTTAAGATTATCAAAAATTTCCCTACAAAATCATGTCTTTAAGACCCAGTGCCCACTTTTCTTCTCAAATGCTGTGTCAATTATTCTTTGGTTGAGGGTGTTTTTCCCCAACAATTCGTTGGGTGGTTGTTACTCCCCTTATTACGAAAGCATCACATCCAAGTGACGACTTAAAGAACTATCATAGTGCAAAAGGGTCATTAAAGGGACTTCTACTATACAGTATTGTATTTGTTTTCCTGTAATGTCATGGAGGTGTTTTACTGGGGTCATCTTGTCAGTAACTAAGGATTATTTGAGGGTCAGAATGCTTACGGAGTTTATGATTGGTTGTAGTTTCCCGGCTTGTTGCGGTGGATTGGCAAAATATCAAACAAGATTTCCACTACTCTTGATCCTGACCATGGCTCCACCCACCTGGAAACTGTCCTGTCATGTCTCTATACGTCTTGTCATAGTCACTTCCTGTCTTGTCCTATACCGTTAGAACTGTCCTGCCCTAGACTGTCTTATCTGGAAGCACTTGGCGGCCTGTCATGGTCCAGTATCCAGACATCACTCCATGACAGGATGTAGAACAATACCAACTGAACTTGAAAGGAATTCGACCTGTTGTAAACAACTAGACCTGACTTGGTCACTTCCCATCTTGATGGGATGTCTCCAAGTCTTTGGTCACAGAGTCAGTAACATCGCTGCAGGGCCAGTGGGGAACACACCAGGGCAAGACATTAAATGAAACCAACAAAGCAGGTAAAGCAACAGATATGCCAGGAAGTGTTTTTAGGACAGGCCGGTTCATTTTACTGACCCACAGCTTGTTGGTTATGCAATCTGTGTCTGTAAAAGGCAAGTCGGTGCATGGAATGCATCATTTGGACTTTCAACTCTGCTGGATTATACCTGTCAGTGTTCAGATAGGCTTTTGTTTTTTACAAATTAATGTAGGATTTAGTGTACAGTTACTTTGGCTGGACAGCTGATAAATCTTTGTTTTTACAAACACTGCTTTGATTTGATTTTGATGGGTCCTAAAAATAGCAGGAAGAATGTGAGGAGGATAGAATTCCTCACAGACACACCTAAAGAGTTTGGGTTTTTAGGTTGCAGCTGCTGACATAGAGAGAAGGAGGGAGGAGAGAGGACAGAGAGAGAGGGAAGAGGCAGAGAAACAGCAAAGAGAGAAGAGGGAGAGAAAGGAAGCCAGGAGGGTAAAAACTCCACAGCCCACAGAGGAGGCAGTGACCAAATAAGAGCAAAAACTGACAGAAGTGAAAGTGAAATGGACACAGTATGGAGGAGAGGCTGGCACATCTCAATCACACTCTAGGCACAAGAAAGGATATATGATAAACATTTTTATCAGACTCAGATTAGGAGGCTATTGTGGACTATTTCAAGGATCATGAGGAGCTTAATGGCAAAGCCAACAAACACTTTAAGGACAAGGCATGCAAGACTTGGTTCAAATCACAAAAGTTTCGCTATATAAAATTGACCCAGTCCAAGTCTGGCCAGGCTCCCGAGGAAATGACAGAGAGGCAGAACTGGATTCAGGACAAATTTAACTTCTTGAAGACACGCATCAGAAGGAAGGGACTTGGCAAATCTTCAGCCTTCAAATCCCTGGCCTAAGGAGTCAGTGCAACTGCAGCCTCAGCACACAACATCTCTAGATGTCTAGATGTTCTACTGACATGGAGATGTGCATGCGATCAGACACCACACAAGAGCCTTCGATTGCATGCCCCAGTGTAGTTTCCTAGCATTAAAACTGTCAACTAGCAGGTCATGGACCAGTTTGCACAGAGCAGGGATACTTGATCCAACTTACACTTTCTAGGAGCTCCAGTGCCACTTCCACATATGTGCCACAGATGTTTTAGTAGCCACAGCAACCAGCACAAGCTGCCAGGGAATACATCTTGTATATTCCAGAAACCCAGATGCCAGCAAGCCAAGCCATCCAATCAGAACAGCAAAGCCAAGTGGCACCCAGAGGACAGTAGCAGCCCAGACGGTAGCAGACTTCCTACACACTTGCTGGTGAGCAACAACCCGGCACCTCAAGACAGCTACATTTCACCATCACCCCGACAAAAAATTTTAACCCACAATCAGTAACCTCTGCCAGAGGCAAAGAAAGTGCACACAGCATCTCAGGACTCTCCAGCATTTTGGGAATCTATAGTTTGTCATGAGCTACCCGTAAATGGATACACCTCAACCATTTTCTCCAAATGTCCCACATTAACACACAACCTGACCTCCAACCACCAAAACGTTTTTAAAACCCATTTAAACATTATCTTAAGGTTTTCTAAACATTGCGAAGCAAACGTTTATGCTGTAATGTTTAAAAAATGTTTTATAAAATGTCTATATACAAAGATTTTTACTGAAAACTTTTATTAAACGTTTATAAAATAACTCAAAAAGCTAGGTTTGACATGAAACGGTTTTTAAACATTTATAAACATGTTAAAGAAATGAAGGTAATGCTAGAAATGTTTTTCAAACATTCATTATGAAGTGTTTTATAAACCGTAAACATAAAATGTTAAAATGATAAACATTGTTGATCAAATGTTTTAGATTCTTTAAAGCTAAAAAGCTTCTTTAGTTATTTTAAATGTGTAATAAACGTTTTCAGTAAAACGTTTGTATATACAATGTTTATAAAATGTTTTTTAAACATTACAGCGTAAAGGTTTACTTGGAAACCTTTGGAAAACCATAAGATAGAGTTTAAATAGGTTTTAAAACGTTTTGTAAGCGTTTAAACCATTTCAAAACGTTTCAAATGTTTACTGGGTCCTTTTCTGTCTGCAAATCATAATGCAAATCAAGCTTTTGTAGAAAGTCTCTCTGATGTGTAGCTGGCATCTTTGCATTGATAAATGATAAGTTATAGCAGGCAGAAGGGGGTTTATGTAGTGATGGTGTAATCCCGTCTTGTGATCCTGACTCCAGAAATTAATCAGTCAAGTCGGGGAGGATCGGAAAACTGCTCCAGTCCTGTTGGTTTGTCAGTATGGCTTGTCAGGGCCTGATATGGCTTGTCTGTTAGGGGTTCACAGCTTGTCCTGGTAGTTTCCCAAAAAAGCACTCCGACCCCAAGTCAGGTTGGGAGGTAGATCCAGATAAGCCAGGATACACTACATCTTATCTGGGTGATGAAACCAAACCATATTTTTGACGTTTTTTCTGTATTTCCATCCCCAACTTTTCTAACCTACCGTAGAGTTGTAGAGTTAGTTGTACTCTCGGCCCAAGTGAAACACCCCCGTAAGTGGCAAACTCACAAATTTGAGACAATGATATAACTTACATCTAGATAGTCTCTAAACGATTGTTGACCTGTAAGGACGTCTAAGGTCATAGGGTTCATTTGACCTTCAATTTCCAAGGTCATTTCAGACAACTGTTAATCATTATGGTCACCCAGTTCTAAAGTTTTAATTACATTGTCATATGGTGTTGGTTATACTTGGCCAAAATATTTCTAACTTAAGCAGATATTCTGTAAAATATCTCACTATCACCAAGACAATAATTCATTATCATCCAGGATATTGCTTAAATTTTAGCTGATTTGTAAACCTATTGCCTAAATTACAAATAATTTATAAAGCTACTTATCAAATTACAGCCAATTTACGAAGCATCAAGTTATGTGATACGGTACATTTCATTAGAGATGTGTCATACTCCATTGTGGCTCTTAGATTTTAATAAATATCTTTTTGGATTAATTTTGCATGTGGAACCAATTGGCAAACCAGACTATTCCTTTTTATCAACTACTAGAAACACGGATACACTTTTTTTTTCGCCGGCACACTTTTAATATGTGGCCTTTATTTTGGCGTTACACAATAATCTTCAGACATTGAACAGCCTGATGCCCAATTCTACAGTAATGCTCATTAAAGAGGAATCTTTTGACATATTTAGATGTGTAATTTGTGTAAAACCAGCTATCTGCTGAGGTATAGCATACTGTCTGCTTGACAGTAAAATCCTCTGTAAACCATTATATCCATAACTATAAAGTCTTACTCCTCTTGACTTTGGGTTTTACTTTGTAGCAACAGAAACTTTTCTTTCGAATGAGTACAATACAACCAATTTTGGAGACCTCCTTGATAAAACAGTCACATTTTTATGTTGTCAGATAATATGAATAATTTCAAAGTCATTACTCAGGAAGCTCAATTGGAATAGATCTATCTTCCTGGCCATTTTACAACTCTAGCCATTTCAAAACAGCCATTGATCATTTCAAAAGGGCCCAAAAATTATCTGACCATTTTAAAGCCTCACTTGGTTAAGAAACGGCCTTGCAATTTCAAAACCTAACTTATTAAATTACAAAAATCTGAGTTGGTCTTGCTGTTGGTTTGTCTGACAATGTTAAATTACAAAAGCTAAGACAAAGTGCGTTCTTTTCACTGTTCATTTGACTGCCATTTGTTGCCATAATTTCTTACTTGGATTTGTGCCTATTGTTCTAAAATTCCCTTGGTGTTGATTTGTTTCACTTGTAAATGAATGAATTGCATAAAAGGGAAACAAGAGAAAACGAATCAACATGAGACTAAGATCTCAAAATGATGCTTAATCCTGAAGTTTGAAGGAGGACAAACTATGTATAATTGCGGGTATGTTCAAAAGGCGTGAAGCTAATCACGTTCAAAGAATGACACAATATATAAACTCAAGCCTTATCCAGCTATATTGTCATAGCTTTTAAATTTATTTTTAAAAATACAGTCATACATTCCTTTTGTTCTATATAACTATTTATTTTCTATTTGACCGTGTTGAAATAGCCAAGCCATTTTAGAACGTGGCTTAAGTTTTGAAACGGCCAATGGTTTCAGAAAGGCAAGTAACAGTATGCATCTTGAGAAGAGCAACAAAAGTCTACTATTTCTTGGTGAAATACTTTCAATTTTATCACGAATTTCAGTGCCTCAGTTCGTTCGCCATATCACACCTGTCCAATGATCAGATGACTTTAGAACAATGCTTTTTAAGAGTAAGCCTCGGTAGAGCTCAAACCTCTAGTAATCACTTTTTTTCTGTCTCCGGACTTTCATGAATTGTGGTGCAGCATGATGAGTATTTGTCTGCTCACTGAAGTTAAGCAGCAATGGGCTATGTTAGTACTTGGATGGGTGACTGTTCTAGAGTTGGAATTTCTTTGTGTCACCAGACTTTCATAAATTCTAGTGAACTACTTGTGTCTCTGATGACTTTGCACTCGCTCTAGGGGTGCGAAACACCTTTCAGTCTTGTTGTTCTTAGAATTCGCTGGTACAAAGTGCTATATATAGATGTCCACTTAGATCACAATTGGTTGCTTTACTTGGTTTTACTCTTTTAAGCCTTATTCCAGACTTGAGTAGAACTCAGGCTTTTCATATTCTGGTCTCCTCTTAACAAATACCCACATGGATACATACCTTTTATTAAATCGTAAATATACAATTCTGACCTCTAATTTGTCCAAATTTATATCTTCTTTTGATATATTATGGCAGATTTAATCATGTTTGTTAACTTTTGTTCGTAATGTGGCCACTTCTGCCACCAGCATGGATAGCTACCTTATATGGTTGTCATATAGAGATAAAAATAGGGTACATAGATACAGAACAAAACAACATTTTCCAGTGCTGGGAAATATGTGTCCCTCACGTAGTTACAGTTATATAAGAGAATCATCACATTATGGAGCTGTTCCACTGTCACAAATGCTTTGCAAACATTTCTAAATGACTATATTTTTTCCGTGCTATTCTGGAGGAAGATTGGATAATTCTTGCACAGCTGGAGTCGAACTCACCTGAAATTATTCCATTCAGAAGGGTTTTGGGTAGCATTCAGTAAATTCTGAAATCTTAATATTCAGGACATTTGTGGAATTGGTAGCATCTCGACAGCAAATTGTGTATTTTTCGTTGGCCAATGAACTTCCACATACACAAGATTTTCCCTGACATAGTCCAGAACTGTACACAAATGTACCTGAAGCATTTTGTTCATCAGTAAATCACCCAGGAATTCCATTCTGGACAATCATACAGCACCCCCACGGACCCATGAACAGACGATACATTGTATAAAGTTATGTGAAAGTTAATGGATAATCGGAATTAGATTCAGGTCAAAACCTTGGTAATTTTGCTGGGCAATACAAAAGTTTCGCCAGAAGCCAGTCTAAGACAATTTCAGCATTTTACATTTTGTCAATATATTAATATCTTGGGAAATGTAATGATTAAATAACTACATTTCTCTCCCACTTGTAAACTTATCTCTTTGTTTACTTTCCAAATTTAATATTTTAAATCTTATTCACCTGCGATGCTGATGCCAAAGTTCTCAGGTGATTCAGTCCCAATGGAATGTACTTTATTGGTAAACAATCTTTTGTTCATCCAGGTGTTTTTTTGTTTGATACTTTTATTTCTAGGAAGATCAGTTAAACCACTAATTGATAAGGAAAAGTATTTGGTATGTCAACTGACATTCTTCTTGTGTTTGTTGGCATTCTTAAATAGATTCCAGGATATCAATTAAAAGAAACTAATACGTTTTATAGTAATAACCCGCATAGTATGAAGTAAAACATTAACTTCCTTGGAAGCTAAAATTACATACACTTGCTACTGTACTATGTGATATGCAACTGTAATGTTATCTCTCCGGAAAAGTTCTTCTGTAGTACAGAAGCCACAAGATACAAGGGCGGTATAAGTGAAAATTGTACCTGAAAGAAATTTCACTGATATTCAAATATTCAAGAAATTACCTTGAATTAATTTTTTCTCTGTACTAGGTAGTTATTACTTAAGATGTGAATCCAGATTTAACATGCCACTATGATTTACTAATCTCTTTCCCAGCTCATGAGTTAATGTAGATAATATTGATGCCAAGTGAATTTTTACACTTTTACAGTTTGTTAAAAAGAAGTAAGCAACGTCATCTAATTTGATGACTGATATTTTAGGAAATAGCGGCTGTGGTGGAGGACAAAGTGATCCATCATTTTTGTAATGTTTACAAGCTTATTAAAATCTATAAATCCTGAACGAATGTGGGTGCTCTTATATCACTGCAAGAGCTTTTTTCATGGCTCGGCCTGCATATAAATACAGGACAAGAAAGTTTGGACAGCCAGTTGGAAAACAGACGGAGAAAACGGGTATAGAATCGCGTGAAGCAAAAGTTTGTGTCATCAGTAAATAGTGTAATATAAACAGCAAGATGTTACGTGGGACAGTCGTTGCGATTTCTTTAATTTGTTGCTACATGGTAAGCTGCATTTTCATATTTAAAAGTTATTATCTGGAACTTATAGCTTTAAATGAACTTTGAATAATTTGATTTTAAGTTGATATACAGATAAATAAAAAGTTTTATTGTTAGTTTTGTGAATTATTACAAGTAATTAGACTAAGCAAGCAACTTGAATGTCTTGAATGAAATGAAAAGTCTTATGATAAATAGTTAGAGCTTTATATTTGAAAAAAAATTGAAAAATGCAAGAATGTATTTTAACATCTATAGGATGGTGTAAAGGGTTGTTTCTGTGGGTAAGCCAAAGGTGTTTTCTGGTAATTGAAAGCTAATATGTTATTTTTTATAGATATTGCTGAATGTTCTGATTCAATTCAGTTATGATGGCTTCTAATGATCAGTTGATTTTTATTTTGAACCCATTATACATAAATCATGTTTGCTATTTGACACTTATAAAGGATTCTTTACTAAAGATACTAATAATTTTATTTGTGGTCATTGAAAAAATCTCCTCAGTTTATTTAGTAAGTCATAAAAATAAAGATTTAACATCAAAGGCTGTGTTCCTTTAGAATTAAAATTTGTTGAACAAGATGTGTAAGCCTTATATAAAACCTGACTAAACAGTTGACTTCATTCATCAAGGTCTCACCTCTCACTGATTTGTCAAACTGAATTGATAGATAAATAAGTATTTTACTTATTATAAAGGCACTTGCAATATAAGTGTTAAGTAATAGTTAGGAAAATATAAGGAATGTAGCAAGCTCAGTGTGGACCTACAGTTAATGTTTTACATGAAAATGCATTGACACAGTTTGAAAACATCGCCATTAGTTCACTACACTAGGTTTCTTTTTTCGAGATATTTGGAAGATATTTCAATATTTGATTTTGCTAATGTGGTTAATATATCGCATGTCAAATATGTCCTTAAATCACCAGAGACTTCCAACGAAGTAATGTCCTACCTTTAAAACAGCTTAATCCTCATTTTGAATAACTACACTTCTGCCCTAAATGCACATAATTCTAATACCAAGTACGGACATCCTGAGGTTGCGCCATGTGCTAAAATGACCATAACTGTAAAAGTTAATTGAAACCGACTTCAGTGGTTCTAAAATTGGAAACAAATTATTACAATACAAAACTGATATGTTATCTTTGAGCCATTAATGTTTAAAATATTTTTTTTTGCTTCGTTTACCAAGTAACTGTTACATTATCTTATTTCACTTCATTTATTTCTACCAGTTTTACTACGATGATGATACTGTATTATGTTAGAACTGCAATAGAACTACTTTAATTTGTCACACCGACTTTTAATTATAAAAAAATGTAGACTCATTATCTGCTCAGTTAAAATGTAGACTGAAGATGAATAGCTTGTATCCATAGTGTGACAGAATCCATAAATAACAAATATTTTAACATGACTCTATGGTGCTTAACCTTTTCTTATATTTGAATACTGAAATTGTTTGTGTTGTTGTGTCTTAGTGTCCCATTATAAGGGGGAGATTAAGTGCCATAAAAATTCTATAATTAGATAGAATTAGATTGACTCATTTGAAAACAAGTAACAGTTTCTTTGTTTTATATTTATAGGTTTCTCAAGCTTATGGCCGCGTCCATTTCGACAAATCAGAAGCCATGTTACGAATGCTTGCTGCAAGAGATATAAAGGCATCAGAAGAAGACATAGAAAAAGGTAAGACGAATCACTTGAACATAAATATATCTCTATAAACTAGATATATTGCATATTGGCAGTATATTCCTGACATGACAAGAGTTTTATAAGAAGACAGGACAATGGTCAAAGGAGATATATATTGGGAGATAGTTGGTAAATGTTTGCCAATGGTTTATAGTGCAAAATATTGATCAACGAGTAACCACTCGTGGAGTCTAAACGCAGCCGAGTATCCTAATATTGTAATTTTACGAAAATACTGCTTTAAAAAATTTTAACCCTCATAATATAGCATGACCATGCTGGAAATGATTGAAAATGGGAGTGATCATGTTTTTAAGGTATCCACAGCATGATCCAGAACTTTCTCACAGTTCAGTCACTTTTTTTTTTTTTGAGGGGGGGGGGGGGGGGGGGACCGGCCAAAGCCACATAAAATGTTATAATATGCGTTTATTACATTGGGGTGATCATTTGGAGAAGTTTTCCTTCATCCCCTGATCTACCCATTGATAAGGATCTAATACAATGGCTTGGGAGTTGTGTTCAACCCAATCAGGTAATCACAAATCCAAGCCCAATATTACCAAAGTTTAAAAATTGGTTCAATGTCCCTTTCGTGATTGTTAAGGTTAATATGAGATCTTAGCATGGCCAACATGATGCCACGAACTGGATTGAAATCCGCCAAAGACTTCAAAGGTTTGAGCCAAGTGGTTCTTTGTATTTGCAACCAAAAAGTGCTTAATGATTCTCAGTTTATTCAATGCAGCCGAATAACCAATAAGCCAAGTCAAATGTTTACCCCAAACAAATCTTTGATTTTTGGATCAAGTCTTTCTATCAATAAAATATAAATAACAATAGATCTGACACTGTGGCCTAGTGGGTAGCACACTCACCTATTAACACAGATAATATAGGTTCAAACCTAGGTACAGGCAGATACATAGTGGCTCTGATGACCACTTAAAATGGAAGTCCTTTGTAGTTTGATCCTACCCCTAATAACAGGCTAAATAGTTTCAGGGAAGTTGGCAAATGGTCATCCTTTCGGTTTGGTGAATGATAGCCACCAAAGAGCTTGGGCTGTTCTTGAGCAGTTAGGATGCGTCAAATAGCAGTTTGAATCTTGTAGTAATGGAGATATTGTGCTGAGTATAAATATACAATAAACTGTAATAAATGGTGTTTTTGAGGTATTCTATTGTCCATACATGCATTGGTTTTAATTTGTCAGGATGTGATGACAACCCAGCAGATATTGTGTTCATACTGGATATGAGTAGCAGTATCTGGCCGCCATATTTCCAGATGCAGCTCGACTTTGTTAAAGTAAGTGCAAGGTATCTGTTATAAATACAGTAATATCTAGTAATAATGTGATGGGATAGAGTAATTGGGTAAAAATGTAAAAAGGAATTTAGTAAACTTAGTTAATAGTGTAATGGCATAAAGAAATATGGGTAAATATGGTGTGTAGATGATGAAATTTTTATACCGACTTCATGTCTGGTTGGTTTATAGTGGATTACAAAGTCCCATTTTAATAAGCATCCATTGTATTCTACTGGAACCCTGTGACCACAGAGGTAAGAAACAAAGTAATGATATGTCATGAAGCATTTGAGAACCAGTGGTAATGTAAGTTCTGATCCCACATATACAGCAGCATTGAAGCAAACCCCTCCTGAATTATTGTGAGGTTATAAACTTAGTTCTTTTTTCAGGATGTAGTGAAGATGTTCTCAGTAGGTCCAGATGGCACACATCTTGGTGTCATGACTTTTGCCACCAAAACAAAAATACACTTTGATCTGGGAAAATATAATGATGAAGCAACCCTTTTGAAAGAAATCGACAAAATCAGTCAGCTTGGGGGAGGTGAGTTATTTAGGAATAATGAAATAAAAAGATGATTTCGCTTGTCTCGAGGGAGTAACTGTAGATTGAGTATTAAATAGTATATATAGTACTATATAATCGTATTGAGTGTATTGATGGTGATAGCATGGCAAAGTAACCCTTATGGCATACAGTTGTACAAAAAAGGTCATGGCCTGATGTAATTTAATGCAAAATGTTTAAAGACGTGTTGTAATCATTAGACAACATTTGTAAATAGTTATTTGGTTATATCAACAGGTACAAATATAATACCCATTTATTGCACTGAAAATTTCAATATGAAAGAATGTCAGTCTGTCTTACAATCATGAACATTTCTATAAAAGTCTAGTGTTATCCCTTTACCATTACAGAAACCTATACCCACCTGGCCCTCGAAGAAATGAGTGAAGAAATGTTTGCACCAAAGCTCATCAGGCCTGATGTCCCACAAATTTGCATACTCATCACGGATGGGAAAAGCCATGACTTTGAGGCCACTAAGGAAAAAGCCAGGCTGGCAAGAGAAAAGGCGAGTATACATGGCTGTGTGGCTTTGATTAAAGCTGTTGAATTTCCTTGTAATAAACATCCAGTTTGCATAACGTACTCTTACATATAATTAGTTTACTCGCTGTCTGCTCACTTATATCTCCCAATTTTTATGATTGTGACCATGGATATTAAACATTTGAGGACGTGCTTGAAAAAGGTATGTTTACATATTTCAACCTCAAGCAAGGCTAGTGACTGAAGTAATACAAAAGGTTTTATGAAAAACCCTGTCACTGCTCTGGCATGACAATCAAGAACCCTGTTGTAAAGATTTGAGCCATACAATCATCCATTTCTACTTTCCCATAAAATGCCCAAATACATTCACATTTAAAAAATACGATATTTAAAATCTGATACTTGATTAATGGGAATAACATTTTGATAACATACAAATTCTGCTTGCAGGTCAATTGCTTTTTATTATCAGTATAGTAACAAGTTGTCCTGTACATTTAAATGTTGTAAGGCTATCTTATGCTTATGTATTGGGGCTACTTCGAGGTTCATTATGGTGGTTCAGATGGCTGGGGGTTTACTACTTTTATGTCTTAATTTTGTATCTTTAATGTTTTTGCCTGCAGGTGATAGGCTTGAAAAGGGTCATGAATATGCGTGCATTTTGAAATGGATTTTAGTCTTGAGTTTTCATGGGACACTCATGTTGTTGATGTGCATTGATAAATAGATGCTAATATTTGAATTTTATTGCTCCTGGACACATGGGCTGGATGTATTGTACTCAGTTATATATTAAATTAATGTTGGCTCAGGTGCCCTTGTCATGCAGCTGTTAACATAGATATGGTTATTTTATCATTGTTTTAGCCCCAATGCGTATATATTCTCATTGGGATGTGTTGGGGGGGGGGGGGGGGGGGTGGCTTTCCCTTGGATTGGTGAGCTAACTTAATAAACATACTGCACCGAGTTGTTCAATACAGGGAGTTTTTGATAAGTACTGTATATAGTCATTCATGCTATTTATGACTGAAAATTCAGATGTTGCCTGGTGGGACATTTCTTTATCATCTCTTCGTCATTATATTTGTACAGGGAATTACCATGTTTGCCATTGGGGTAGGAACACAGTACCAGCTGGAAGAACTGGAAAATATTGCCAGCCAACCATACGACACTTATGTTTCAACAGTCGATAATTATGATGCCCTGGACGGTCTCAAGAAAGAACTTGCCTGGAAAACTTGCAAGGGTGAGGAAAACTCTGGAAATTTACATAAAATCTTTTAGAATGTTTCAGAGTAAGAAATGTAGAATTCAGCAGGGAACCCCTCATTGCACATTTGAAATTACATACTGCCACTTCATTGAACATTGATACAAATGTGATTATTTTGTCCTACTTTTAAAAGCTGTCCCAAGAGGTGACATATTTTTTCTCATACTTTCTCATAATTTTATATTGTTTGTCCCACCCTTCCTCCTATATTTGAAATTTAGAATGGAAGTTTGAAACTAACAATGACAATGATCACCACAAACACACCCTACTCAAATACACCGTGTACCAAACAGTGCAATGTGACTGTGATATGATATACCATAATCTGTCAGTCACCACCTACCATCACAGCAACACATACTACACCACTATACTGTGCACCATACAATAAAGTGTCACTGTTGTAATATTATATTATTTACTTTTGTTTCAGTAAACAGTCTACCACCACCTACCACTACAAACACATCCTGTGGAAATATAATGTGTACCATAAGAATGTAGTGTCATTGTTTATATATATTGTATTATAAGAATGTAGTGTCACTTTTTATATATATTGTATTATTCATCTTTCTTTCAGTCACCACTCTACCACCACCCACCACCACTACTACTACAACCACTACAACCACCACGCCTGCACCCACTCGACCTCCCATGATTGAAGGTAAGTCTCAGTATTCTCACTAATATCCTCCAATACTTTTTCAGATCCATTTAAAAAAAGAATTATTTAGAATTATGCGCTAATATTCTAATATCCTCAAATATATTTTTGTATCCATTAAAAGTTATAGAACTATTTAGAATTATATTGAAGTATGAAGCTACAGCTTAAAGTTAGTAAAAATATCACATTCTTACACCATGCTCAATGTGTTCACATTTCACCGTGTCTTTTTCTGAAGAAGTGTGAACACTTTAACTTGTTAAAATTGTCACTTATACCTAGTTCACACCATTCCATGCTTGCCTCACCAGCTACATGAAAGCTGAAATTATTATACTTTTTACGGCACGTGTGTGGCTCGACACGCTTCTTGTTTTAGTTGTATCCACAAGGTTTTAATAATTCGGGATATGTCTTCACATGGGTCCAGCTCTAAAGTGTACTGGCTACATCTACATTTACACTCCTACGCCTGTTAAAGCAGTATTGAGTGAACATTCCTTTACAAGTTTACATATGTAAAGTTTATTGAAGACATCTACTTCTTACAGGTTTGCTGCTGTAAAGTGTATTCAGTACATCTATATTTACAGGTTGTGATAAGCGCTATCCCATGGACATCCAGTTTGCTATATCAGATGAAGCTGGGGTTAGAGGGGCTTATTATAGTGTGAAGTTCATTCAGGATGTGGTGGATCAGACTGTCATTAGTGATGCACAAGTGAAGGTGGGTTTACCTTAGCCATCACATCTGCCCCAACCATATATGTCACATATAAATTAAATGAATGAAAAGTAAGATTGGTACGGATGCTGATAATACTTAAAGGAAGGTTTATGTAACAGAATCATACATAGGCATTTACCTGAGATTAATTTGTTATTAAGGTGGATATACTATTTACTGGAATCCATTGAATGGCACAACACAAATACATTTATTTGAGATTAAAGTGTAACTGAGGTTGATATAACATTGAATGCTGCAATAAAATGCATTTGTGTGGTATTAATATGCCACTGAAGTTGATATAATTTCCAGTGTAATTTATTGAAGGACATACTGCAGAGATATTTACCTGACATTAACATATTAGTAAGGTTGGCATGCAATTTTAATGTAATTCACTGAATGTTAGATTACAGAGAATTTTTTTTATTATTAAGGCTAGTGTTATATTAAATAAAGTTTTACCTGTCATTCATTTATTTAAAGTCGGTGTAATATTAATTAAAGTTTTACCTGTCATTCATTCATTTAAGGTTGGTGTGACACCAAGATACTGTGAGCGTAAAGAACCAATCCTGCTAAAGGATCATGACACACAAATAGGATTTAATGAAGCTGTGGAGGACCGTCTATACTATGGTGCAAGGACAGACAAACATATTGAATACATGTACATGGATGGGTTGAACCCAGAATTTGGAGCCAGACCAAATACAGCCAAGTTTGGCATCCTGATTGTGGACAACAACTTGAGGTAAGCGAATTTGATGGGTTTAAGTATAAATGTGTGGTATATCACAGCCTTGGCATACCTGCTAAGATGGGGTAGGAGACATTGTGGAGCGGTAACACACTTGCCTGCCGTTGCTGAGATCAAAGGTTCAAACCATGGCCCAGTCTTCTAGTTGGCAAGTTGGTAGTTGTTTGCTGGTGTAAAGTACAGAATGATGACCCAAGCATTGTGTACTGATGTTGTCTTTCAGATTATTGAAGACAATACTAATCCTTAACTAGTCCATCCAAGACATCAAATAGAAACATCTCACCTGTATTTAGAACATATTTGCTATAGTTCTGCTGCACACAAGTGACAAATGCTGAAGGCTTGTCTCAGTATGACTCTGACTGTTGAGCTGAACGTATAAACCCTAACTTTGGCTTTGGCTATAGTTCTCCCTTGTCAGCTGTCTTTTCTACAGAACAGTTCTTCTACCACAAAAGCATTTGGGCATAATTGGCAAAAGAGTAGGTCCAGCAAAGATCCCATTCATTACTTTTCTGTAATTGGAGTATGTGGTTGCAATATAGTTCATGTTTTAACCAATGTTCTTACTCTTTCAATCACATAAGAACAATGTCAGAACTATGTTGACTTAAAGTAATAATAATATATCATGTTGGAGTGTCCCACTCGACCGGACACATGTGTGTCCCATTCAGCTAGTCTGTTTATCCAGAGGTGTGTGAATGCACCATAATATATCCAGCTTCCACAAATATAAACATTTGGAGTGTTTGCCAAACAATCTTGAAGGTGATATTCCATTTTCACACTACAAACTGTCTGAATAACAAGAAAATGTGTAAAGGATAGTGGGTTTTAGGAACTGCTCCCATAAGTTTTTGGAGCGGTCAATTCAACACCCGAATGCTCACCCAAACCCCCTGAATACAGGTTTGCCATGAACCTAGTCCAGTTCCGCACAAAAGTTAACACACACAACTTTTATTACTTAGTCTTTCAGGAATACCAAGTTTGGTAAAGTGGAACAGCCCTTTACACTTTGTTGTCTATTCAACCCAGGTACAAAAAGCAAGCAGAAGAGCATGCCAGGCAAGCTCGTAAGCAGGGTATCGACCTAATTGTGATTGGAGTGGGTGATTTTGTGGATGGCGATCATTTGGCGGCGCTCACTGGAGGTAAAGAAGAAAACCTCATCTATGTCGAGGACTATAGTGAACTCGAGTCCATCACTTATGATATCACAGATAGGCTATGCTGGGGTATGTAGAACTCTAAAACCTTTAATCAGAGCTTTCTTTAAATATTGTCTGGTCCTCAAATTTGTCTTTGGCATGTACTAGTACACAAGGCCTTGAAAAAGAGCTTCTTAATGTTACATACTTGGATATTAATATAGTACTTATTGTTATATATATTTATTGTTATATAGCTTGTATACAACTGAAATCTGTATTAAAATATGTTAACCGTGAAAAAAAATGCAAGTTAGAGTATAAAGCAAACAGATGTGTTGAGGTACAATGGCCAAAATGCAATAGTTCTGTGAGAAATAATTACCTTGAGAAAATAATTATATTGTGAGTGACTAGGTTACTGTAAAGTTGACATTGTATTCAAGCTTTCTCACATATATGGAAAACATTAATATAAGTTTAATGTCAATAATGTGTGATTAACTTAATTTTGTTTTCTACCTTTTAGGACTTTTGAAGTACATCAAGTAAACAGAAACAGTATATACCAGTTCACCAATGGATCGAGGACATTATGTCTCTGCATTATTAACTTTAAAAACCTGTCTGCTATAAGAGATACCTAGCTATTGCTTTGTTTCCTCAAAGAGTTTTATTCATAATATTTCTGTTGTCTCTTTCAAATGTAGCCAATCCAATTGCTTTAGACGAGTATATATCAAATTAACTTGTCTGACAGAACTTGATTATGATACATCAAGCTAATCATATTGTCTTAGACTAGTATATCTAATAAAACTGCTTGTAACAGTGATATGCAGATTTGATGACACAGCTTGATCAGACATTGGATATAATCTATGTTTGTGAATATGTGTTCAGACTAATACCACAGCTGTCATCAAGTCTTATATTTTTGTCATAACAACTAGTAATTACTGACTTATTAGTATAGTAGAAATGCTTTAGAGATGGTAAATTAGATTGAAAGTAATGATTACTTAGTGCTTTATAAGCTTGCTAAATCAATGTTTCTTTGTATATATTTTTCTTCAAAACATTTCCACATTTATAGCTTCAGTGTAATTCCATTGAAAACACTTTTTAAATAATTTTATTTTAAGCTATTTTATTTAAATGGATTGTATTTATTTCATTATCACAGCAGGGTTTATAAATAATTGTAATTCTACAAGTCAGCAACAAGTGAAATGAAATTCATTGAAGTAGCTGTATTTCATCTGTTTTCTTTATCAATGCAGATTTTAAATAAACTAATCTTACATGTACACCTTGTATGTTTCTTTATTTTGTTAAAACCTTATATTTTAAGGCTATTAGTAGGCTACTAGACTTGCTCAAAGTCTTTGTATTAAATTGGCAACTTACAGGATTTCATTACACCACTAGCATTCCGGAGTATGGGAGATAGTCTCTGAAAAATTTTTTGTCAGGGCTGGTCATTCCTCCATAGGTCATACAGTACCCATAGATTTCACAAAAGACAAAAGGACTTGTTTAAAGTCTAGTAAGCTACTGGTGGGTAAATTAAAATCATGTCTTACTAGTGTTTTGTGACTTAATTTTCTTATACTTTAAAATTAACAAAGCCATTTCTCAGATTGTTGTGTCCAAGGTCAAAGGTAAAAGTTGGGATTTTATGTCTCTTTCAAATCAAATTATTTCTAAAAGTGTTTGTAATGTTAATAATACCATTCTCAATTGTACAAACTGAAAACCTCAGATGGCCTTTGAACTTTATGTCGAGGTGTGGAGGCAAAATGAAAAATACCCACAATCACTTTTGATTCAGTATTACTTTACCCTTGAACTTTTGGACAGATAGTTACTCGGCATAACTTAGATCAGCAACATAGTCCAACTGTTCTTGGACACTCGTTATATATACCAAATGAACGATAGCAAATGGAAATAATACATGTCCGCTGTTCTCTGGAGACTCAGCATGTGAACCCAATGGACCATAGTAAATGAGAATAACAGGCTGGAAAACTGTTTTGCAATGTCTCTTAAAGTGTTAAACAAATCGCAATATTCAATATCCTGACACTTAAATTCTTGACTATCTTTGAGAGAGATGTGTTTTTGCTGTCACTGAATATTAAGCTTAGAATCTATGCTTTTAAACAAGGTATGGCATATTAAGGGTGTTGCACACAGGAAACGATCCGACACGATCCAACATATTAACCACAGTTTGCTTGGAGGTCAACAGACATGTCAAAACACACCGGATCCGATCCGATCCGTTTGTTTTGCTATTTTACAACAGTTTTTTTCTCTTTGCTTGTACATCTTGTAATTTACACAGCCTTTACCTGAGCTTAAAAGTTCACAATATGTTTTTAAAATATAAATATCTGGTATCATAATGAAGCATTGCATGTTTTAGGAGAGGCAGAATAATAAGTAAATCAATTTAAAAGCTAAGAGAGTTAAAAGTATATTTTAGATTTTCCTGTGTCCACTAATATTTTAGCTCTTTGATATAAAAAAATTGAGCTGTATGCAAGACTATGTTGTACCAATAACATGCCTTTCATTGATGCAGCCTGTTTCATCTCAGCTTTCCAAGGCATTTATTACACACAGTTCTCTTGAAATAACATGGGCAATAGAGAACCCCTTTTTCCCCCTCCCTACGACAACATAAAAATTAGAAACTTTTCTAATTTAGAAATGTCGGGTCGTGTCTTGCAGTGTAACACCCTTTACTTCCAACTTAAGTATTAAGATTGGAGTGGTTTGGAGCCTACACGCCTTTAGGTGTGGTACTAAACCTGTATTTCTATCCACCGTCTTATCTCTTTTGAATATGTGCATTGTATTTGAAGTTTGATGCAATGAAATGAGGACTATTTATAAATTGAATAGAGTAGATAACCTAAAACAAAAACCATACAATAAAATTGATCCAGGTCTTTTGTAAACATATGTAAATAAGATATTGTGTTTCACAAATATTCAGTACAAATTTGGAGACTGTATAATATTTATGACTACAGAGGCTACATTGGTGAAAAGCCAACCACATATGTCAATGAGCCAGCTTCGAACCCTCTACCACAGAGGTGAAAATCAAGTGAATGAGAGGTAAACTTGTTCTTCAATTTTATATATTATATCCATCTATATCCCCGAATTATTTTTCTGTATGCGAGGAAAAGTTTTTTTAAAGAATAGAAATGGTCCTCTTTTTGTTTTATTTGCATCCGTTTGGGTAGAAGTGATGATTTTAAATATGTAACATAAAAAATTCAACTAAGGAGTGGAAATTGCAGTGCAAACAGGACAAAAAAAACATTTATTATTACACTGTTAAGTGTTATAGTATTCTAATTTGTCAGTCTTTGGACAAAATTGAGACTAATCACCAAATACATATTATCGTATAAATCATTAGATTATTTTTGAAAAACGGGATAATTGTGAGGAGGTCTAGACACATTCTACAACTACTGTTAATGCCCGTTCACACTTCTCAGGATCTGCTCCCAGTATTTTTTCAATTGAACGAAGTAAGCCAAATAAGGCAGAAAAATGAGTCAATATTTGTGTTTGTCTTCATATTTTGTCTAATGTTTAAGCTTTGATGTTACAACTGGGGACAAACATAATTATAACAAGCATACACTGATGGTTGATAGGTTGACCGATTGATTGATTTGGTCTTAACATCGCTTCTATTCCTATTCTATGTGACAATTGATGTTGAGGGGATGATTTTGTCATGATTCTGTACAGAAAACCCCGGACATGTAATCTGTTCTTTGATGAAGAAAAAGGTTTATGCCTTTTAGGTTCAAATCTAATTTAACCTAATCAAACAAACAGTTCAAAGGTTCCTACCTTCCATGATATTTGAATAGACTTTTAGAATGGATCTGAAGTTGTTCAGACACTTTCATTAAATGATTGGTAATGAGGTCAGATATGGAGACATGTTTTGGAATAGAGGTACATTTGGATATCTTCATAGGAAAAAGTGTGAATCTAATATAAGACAGAGTAATGACAGATCATGTATTATCAAAATGAATTGTTTGATTAAATTATACATCAATCAGATATCCTACCAAGTCTGGAACACTTTCTGCTGAATGATTTAAAATATATAAAACTGTTGATGGAAACGTTGTAATATATACACTCTGCATTTTAATAATCTTACCAGTACCTACTTCAAAATGTATAGGTTAACAAAGCAGGGCAATTTTCTTTCAAAATGTATAGGTTAACAAAGCAGGGCAATTTTCTTTCCATTAAGTTTTTTTTTCACGAGAATATATAATGATATATCAGAAAAATATTGATGTACTAAAGTATAAAATTGGTACTTATGTGGAGAATAGGGGCTTTGTTATTTGAAATGAAGATTAGAGTGATATTTTATTTTGAAAAGTGCTTGGTTTTAGTTTATACATGCAGGTAGACATTTTGCTGTCAGCTTAAGATTAATGAGAGATACGGAGTCCTCCGGAATAAACTATACACAGAAATAAAATATTACATTTACATTTGTAAATGTTAGAAAATGACATGACTGTTATGTTATTACACACTGCTTATTAAATAAAACTTACAATATACAGCAATGTGACCTTGCGGGTAACACACTTGCCCAGCAACACAAAGGACCCGAGTTTTAACCCAAGTACAGTTAGATACATAATGACTCATTTGGCCACTTTAAATGGTTGTCCTCTGTCATTGTGTCCTGTCCCAAGTGGCAGGCTACAGAATCCCAGTTACGTTAATGATGGCCATCCTTGAGTCCTTGTCTTTCAGCTAGGGTCAGGTCACTCATTGGAGAGCCTGGGCTATACTTGTGCAGTTCGGATGGGGTCAAATAGTCCTACAGTTAAAGAGATATTGTGCCGAGTTAAAATATACGATACAAAAAAAAACAAACAAACAAATGCGTTTTCTATACTGTATGTGCACATTGTGATCAATATGCAAAGTGAATCTTTCAACTTGTAAGAGCCATATATGGGCACATTGTTTTACCATATATGTGTGAGAATGAATTCAAAAATAATTCTCTAATTTTATACGATGCTGCTTGATTTGATAATTTGGCACATGTCGTAGATCGGCACAAAGTTGGACTCTAATGTAAACAATAAACTCAGCCTGTAACCAATCTTGGTCTCCGATACAGGAATAAAACATTATAATGTGGTCAATGTTGCTGTGTGCCAATTTGTGGCACAACTAATAAGTAGAAATTGTATTATCGTCCCCTAACATATGGTCTCTAGAATTTTAGGAGTGATATATATTGTGAGTAGCTGACATTTATTTTACAGGGTTTCTGACCTTGTTTTGACCTCTGAGGTCAGACATCTATTTAAGACCTTGGATTTAATCTTTGGTAACTTTTGGCCGGGGTTTCCAGCGTGTGATGTTCGGTAGTCAGGTGGACTGGACAATCTAGGGCTTCACAAATAAATATAATTAAAATCACAAACCAACAGAAATAAATTTCTGTATGTGCTTGACAAAAAATCCTGTAGTTTTAAATTAATATATATTCCCATCTGCATCTTTCCTTCAACCTTCTGAACTTTAGAGCTGGAGAGATAATAGACTGCTATGAGGCTATACCAGTAGCTAAAATAGCTAGGCTCAGTTCAGACCTTATCCCCATGACTCTATGTAACTATAATGTAGGAAGAGTGATCTGTGGGGTTAACGGTTGCCTCGGACAGAATGTGTTTACTGTTTGATATTTTATTGGGTTTATCAATTTTCTCCCTGGTGTGCAATGAGCTTAAAGCCAAGATAATTGCCAATTTTGCCATGTACAGTTTGATCAACCAGATATCACCAAATATTTTAAGGTATGCAAATGGTTCCCCATAAGTGGATATGTGACATAAGACTAAAGGAGCTTTCTAAAATATGAAATACATATAGGACTGTTTAGTGTTTGACTGGTCCCCAGGTCACACTTTTCCTTAAAACCCATTCACACTACAGGCTGTATCACCCGCAGTAACCTGCATTTGGTGAAAGTTCCCTGTCTTGGCTCACCGTCTGTATGCGACCTTGCGAGTCAGTGGTGAACCATCCATTACCTTGCGCGTCATACCGAAGATTTAAATTATTTGAATTTTTTGCCTCCACTTTTGGTACCGTGAGCATGTGCAGATGATTTTGTGAAGGTACATATAAATTTCTTTCTAAGGTAACCGAAGGTGTGGTCCACAGTGTACATAAGGTTGTGATTCAGTTGTATTTTGGTGTAATACAGTGGCATAAGGTGAGTTAAGGTATTGGTCGTTTCACTATGTGTTCGTCCGACGGCTACCGAAGGTGAGTTTGAGGTTAATGGAGCTTGTCTCTCGGTGACCAATGTTTGTGGTACTGTCTTCCGACTGTTATTGATGGTTAAAAACTGTGTCCAATCAGTGACCATCCGCCAGTGGTGTGAACAACTCAGACACAATTGGGCAACCTGAGGGCAGTTCCGCCACCAACAAAAACCACCTGTATTGTGAATGGTGCGTTAGAGTTGTTTCTGTATGTGTTTGATATCTGCTTAATGACTTCATCCCAAAAAGAAACATTGAGGAACAAACCGGCCCCGTATATCCATCACTTCTACGTTCATCCTCAAGCATACATATTTTAAATAGCTAGTGAGAGCATGTAATGGCTATTTTAAATATATAAAAATGATCCCAAGTTGTGTTAAATTGCCATGAATGTGTCTCACGAAATGACACTGAATGTGTTCTACCCAAAAGCAAGAACGAATCTTAATAAAGGTAGAAGGGCCAGTCCGGTTACAGCTTGTAACCCCAGCACAGACAAGTTTTACCTAGATATTACTGCTGGACAGGATTCACCATATCTGGAAGTGGTTAATTTGCATACTGCTACTACTACTACTACTATTACTACTACTGCTACTACTACTACTGCTGCTGCTGCTGCCTACTGCTGGCTTGCTGCTGCTGCTGGCTGGCTGCTGCTGCTACTACTGCTGCTACTACTACTACTACATCATCTGACTATTATTTTCTGTCACAATAAAGTCAAGTTTTATCAGATTTAATCCAGTGAATAAAAATTTTTGCTCGACATTGATCAGTGATTTTGAATTAAGAGAATCAAACTAAGTTTTAAATTTTGAAGTAGAGATCTCAAACTGAACATTAAATTATCAAGTTCTGTACGTTATTGATATTTTATCTAATTTATGGTAATTTTCCCTCGTTCAAATTTTTTGTAAGATATTGTACATTTGGACTGGAACTAAACCCTTGTTTCTGTCATCTGTCACATCAAATGGTCTGTATATGTATTGACATAAAGACGTAATGGAATAACAATATTTGCCCAAAGAATCACTTCAGCTAAGATGGGTGGAAGTTAAGAGTTTTTATTTTGATAAATGGTAAACGTAAAAAGCTTAAAACATGTCAAAAGGCCAGTTTTCAAAATATTGACAGAGACTCTTAAACTCAAGTGTGTCAAATTGTGTCAACCAAAACATATTAATAGTACTCGAAATGTTTCCACAATATTAGAGTACTCTTATGCTTTTTTTAAATATGGAACTGTCAAAATAATATCACATTTCTTCATGAAAATTATGGTCGCCTTTGGCTTGCTTTTTTTATAATTTCTCTGGAATTCTTACTGCATATTAAAACTTATCCTGTTCATTTAAATGTGTGGTTATACGCCACTTCTATCATATTAAGTCACATATGAGCCATTGGTGGATCAGACCATTTCAAATGTCCTTTGGTAAAACCAACTTGCTTGTAAATTTTAGTTGGTGTGGTGGGTAATGAATTCACCTTCCACCTATGAGATTGGCGGTTCAAACCCCAGAACCTACCCTATGTGGAAAATTAGTACATGTAGTTGCTCTCCAGTGCCTGACTGTTTACAGTGCAGAATCTTGATCAACTATAGTAGGTACTGGTTTCACCTGACCTTCAAACTACCCGTTGTGATATAATCTATTTGATTTATTGAATGTGATGTTAAAATCCACTTAATCAAAAAAAAAAAATTCTTGGAAACTGAAGTATTTGATCAAATTCTATATTACTCTAGTTGGTTTTACCAGAATTCTAAACTATTGTCCAGAAGGATAATCAATTATTTGAGAGGCTCTAAACCTAAGTAAACAGAGCTTCACTTGAATCTGTCAGACAAGGTTTATAGTCTAGAAAGAGTTTGTAGTTTTAAATTAACTCCGCAGTTGATTGGTCTTTTATCTTATGTTTCCCTTTTTGAGAGATTAACAAAGGATTTTATGCAATTGTCAATAGATAGTAAACTATCTTATAGCTTATTTAGGTATAATCTAACTTTTAACAATTCATACTTAAACTTGGATTTCTTCATTAGAATAACCATATTTAGGTGGTATCACATTCCAAATAGCTGAAAGTAGCTATTTTATTTAGGAAATATGCAACTTTGTATGTAGATTCTTCTCCAATTATAGAATTAAAAATTAGCCTGGGTCATCATTATAAGGCAACCAAATAGGGTTGCTGCTGTTTACCAATCAAATACAAATATTTAAGAAAGGATTAAGAATGTACTCAATGAAGTACCATTCAAATATAGCAATACAGTCTTCAGCAAAAAAAATATATCTGAAAAGACCATTGGACACAGTAGAGCATCACAGTTTAAGAATGAAGTCAGACCTGCTTTCTAGGTTTTGCTTTAGCAAGTTACTTTTGTGCTACATAAGAGAATGACATGAGATCGTATCAACCATATATAAGCCTATATCCTTAAATAGTTTTGTGAGATATGACCCCCAGATAATAGTTTTAGTGGTGAAGTGGATATCAAACAAGTGAAAGGTCAAAGTAAGGCCATTGTGTTACCTTGGACACCGTTCTACATCAAACTATTGGCTTGTTTTAAATAAAGAGAATCAGTCTGAAATTATATTGACAATGAAATGACATACATAAAGATAGTGCAATGTAGCCTTGCCTTTCTGCCTCAGCAAATCTCTACAATTCCTCAAGCAGATGTAATTTCAAGCCCATGCTTAGATAACCGTTGTTAACAATACATCTGGTAAGTCACATGTTACCAGTGCCGTTGTATAGTATTTGGATTAGCGTTTAATCACTGTAGTATCTTGTAACCTCTACTAGGATCAAGGTGATTGCAGTGGTAACACTTGCTTCCACCTCTGAGATTGGAGTTTTAATCCCAACCTGACTTCAAGTGGAAAACTATTAGTTGCTTATTCTTGGTCTGAGGTTTAAAGTACAGAACCTTGACTGCCTGTATGTAGTTGTTTCCCTCCGCCCATCCAACTACATGCAACAATGTACAAGGTACGTACTGGGTGTCACATAAAACATTAAATAAATGAACTGTAACCTCTACATCTGTTAACACAGGTCATCACTAAACATAAATGAGGTAAATCAAAATAATCATAATATTACAAGTGTTAAGTGTAAAGTACTAAAAGTTAAGAGTGAAAAGATGGCAGAGAAAGCCTCAAAAAGATTTTCAAACATATTTTTTGATCACAAAGCTACATGTACAGAATGCTGTTGCTAGGATGATCCTGAATTTGAAGAAGTATGACTCCGTAACACCTTATCTGGTGAAACTACACCGACTGCCTATAAGACAACACATTATCTACAAAATGAACCTCATTGTGCTCAAGACATTAAATGAAATGCCCCCAACTACATTCAATCCTTGCTTTCCATAAACCAACCATACTACTACGCTCTGGTCACAAAATGTATAAACTTAAAGGCCATCGATGGAAAGTATTATTATTGTTATTATATTTAGAAGTGCGATGAACATTTACCACTTACATAAATGTGCTCCCAATCTTCACTAAGAAGATATGTCATAGAAAGATGTACAAGTTAGGTTGTACATGCAAAAAGGTAGGTATTATCACAAAAATGCATTTCAAGCCAGTTACAATTGAAAAAAAAAACAGCAGAAACAGAAAGGCACAAAGGTTTAAATTGAGAATGTGTGAGCAATGGTACAGACATCCATGACAAATGCAACTGTGCTCCCAACAGTAACAAGCAAAATGATAGGTCACTGGCCAACACCAAACACGTTACTGGGACCGTCAGGAGACAAATTCATAAATAAGAAACAGGGTCATCATCGGAGAGAAGGAAGGTATGTTCATAAATGACTCGTTTTGTAACACACAATAGGGAATACCCATTAAAGTACCACTAATACCAGATATTCATTTCAAAAAAAGAAATAAAGAGTTTTTGTGTAACTGACGAAAAAAAGTTATCTTATTCCATAATTCCACATGGATCATGATAAAAAAACAAATATTGAACTAAAAATGGATTTCTGAATTAATGAAACAAAGAAAGTTGTATTCATCTGTAAATTTTTTCCAATAATATTTCCTTTTTTCCAGACCGAACATTTAGAAAGGCAATACTATGGATCAACATATTATCTGGGTTCTCTGTCATATATACCTTGTATCTGTTTAGACAGCCAAACGATTGTGGTACATGTGATAAAAATACATAAAATTAACTGAAACACCAACGTACCTGAAGATTTAATTGGTTGTTTTTGAAGCTTCATGTCATTGTTTCATTTATCCAGGGTTCACAATAAGGTGGCGTAAAATACATTTCTGTGAAAAATGAAGCTACTTAGCATGACAAGACGTAATTGACATCTTGATGAATGATGAATGGACATAACAGTAAGGTAAAATAAACATTGTATGGTGAATTTATTTTTAATTATCAGGTTATCTAGAATCTAGTTTAACTATGATAATTACAATAAGGACACGGACAATGTTGTATTGTGTTTGTCCAACAGACCTCTTACAATTTTACCTTCCTCAGTTTAAACTTGAAACACATTTTTGGCAGCAATTTTTCAGTTAAACCTTAGGACATAACCATAAACCTTCAATATTAGTCTAATGCTGGTTAGAATTCTTTGATAGAATGCAGATAGACAATTGTGACAGAAATTAAATCATGACTTTTTAAACTTAAGCACAACATAAATTTAAAATAGTTTGTGATGAATAACCCTGATCTAAGTAATAATGATATATTCTAGTCCAGTTAAATGCATTTAAGTAGAATACTGTTTTGTAGAATTACATCTTATGTGCAAGTAAATGTCAGCTCAAAAAGCCTTTCTGATGGATTGAACTTCATGCAATCAAAACCTTTTTGAGTAGATTGCGCTGACTCAATGCCGACATAGCCCCAGACAGGCCATCTCTCATGCCATAGACATTCACTGGGTATCTTTGTAGCACCCATTTTGTGTGATTCACAATTATTATAAAATATTTTTCATTAATTTTTATTTATTTTTTTTGGGGTCAAACCATTTTGTTTTTAAAAAAGTCCTCTGGGTAGATTCTTTATGGGTCTCATGTACATGTTGAATGACTACTTAAAGCCATGATTTTCTGCACAAGTAAAAAACCTATTAATATCTTCCCAAATGAGATTTCAGCTCTATCAGTCACATAGCATGACAGCTATAGGGATTAAAAGTGGCAAAAAGTCCATAAATTGGGTGTCCGTGGGCATTTTAGAGGCCTTAAGGTGACCTAAAAATTAAAGCTACAGGCTTAAAATTTTTCGCAAACATTACATGCAGAAGTTATATCTAATACAGTTTGAGATTTGTAAGACTTACCATTTCTAAATTACAGGACAAAATATGTGAAAAATGTCGAAAAAGGGTGATTCGTGTGGGAGTTTATGGGCTTCAAACAAAAATGTCTATTTAAAGCCTTGATTTTTCACACATGTAAAAGAACATCTTAACATATTTACAGATGAGATTTCAGCTCTATCAGTGACATAGTTGACAGCTATAGGGCTCAAAAGTTGCAAAAAATCTATAAATTGGGTCTCTGTGGGCATTTGAGAGATGTAAAGGTGACCTAAAAATTAAGGCTACAAGCTATAAATTTTGCACAGATAATAGATTACATATTAACGTTGTATCTACTATAAACAGAAAAGAATTTCAGAAGTGTAGATAAGTCACAGCTGAATGTCACTTTTTGGTAACTCAGATGTGTTGTTATATCTACTATAGTTTGAGTCTTGTCTGACCTACCATGTTTAAGTCGCAGAGCAAAATATGTGAAAAATGTTGAAAAAATGTCGAAGTAGGGTCTTTATCGGCCTCAAACACAATTTTAACCTTAACATAAAGTCCTTGATTTTTGGCATATGTAAGAAGAATATATTAATGTGTTCCCAAGTAAAATCTGAGCCATATAAGCCACATAATTTTTGACCTAGAGGGCATACATGTGCCATGATGTGAAACCAGTATATTCCTGACTTTCGTCTTGGGATGTTATGATATATCTGTATTGAGCCGTTTAGACACAAGCCCCGGGTCGAAACGGCTCACTGCGCCATTTCAACACCACGGTTAATTTACATTAATTTACGTTGTTTTATACAGGCCTGAGTAGGTAGATGGGATGAATATATAAGGGGCTTTCAAACACTAGCTTATCATTACACTTCAAGCTATGATATGGTAAATACATATACGTATCGTAAATATATATGACTGGCTGGTGAAACTTCTGAAGGGAGTATTTGTGTTTGGATGTTATATTGAGAGATTTTTTTGAGAAAGAAATGTGCCTGGCGTGAAAAACATAAAGGTATAGATAAAACCTTTCGTTATGTGCCATGTGCCTTTAAATGGCCTCTAAATGTTATAATTTGAGCCATTTTCACCAAGAAAAGGTGTTGAAATGGCGCACATATTGAGTGCGCCAGGTCGAAACGGCGTATGGAGCTGAAATGGCCCGTAACATATCAAGTGAATGTGTAAGTCAGTTTTTAAACAAATGAGCACCTGTGGATTACCTCACTGTTGTAGCAATTTGCCCAACATTTGTTTCATGTGTTTTTTTTAATTTAAGCTACAAACAAGATATTGAATATCCCTGAAAGTCAAGTTTCTGGCCTCTTGAGGTTCATTTTGAAGAGGATTCAACCAGGAATGGTCACAATGACCAAAAATGTAAAAAATCTGACATGAAAGAAAACATAAACATGTAGAGTATAACGCAGTACATATATTGTTAAATTCTGAAACCTAATTACATTCTGTGAATTTGGGACCGACAGGTACACAATTCTCATGTATCTACCTGATTACTGCAGGATATTGGTAAAGTAAATATTTACACAATTAATATAGCCATTTTGAACAAACTGTTGTCTGTTCCCCCGGCACAATAGTTACATTCACAAAACTGTGCTAGTAAACACAAACAAAAACGGACACTGTACACAGATCAGGCAATCCATGTCATCTAACCTTTTTCAAAATACCAAAGTTTGTCAACATGACTTATATTTGATAGTAACTGAAATCATTAACTCTTCATATATATCCTCTGATTTCTTTACATCATACTTTGTTTGGGCTCGAGATCTTTGCACCATCATATGGATTTCATCGTCTTAAATGATATAAAGTGCTTTGTTAAAATAAAACTTCTAAAGTTTAATTCTGAAGAATGACATTGGCAACCCATTCCAGAAAGATAGAGCATCATAATCAAAGCTGCAGATGAAGTGCTTCTGCGATTTATGTATTGAAGAGATACCATGTGGAGCCATGCAGGAACTACCTATCAGGTCCCAAAGAGGTCTTGCTACCCAAACATGAATATATCTCTAGCTACAACAATAAGATTACCTTTTCGATTCTTTGGGCCATAGGATTCAATCAGAAATAACAGATAATTGATGTTTATAAATTTATTAACAAATAACTGTGCTTTACAATAATTTTATTATGTGCATGCAAAAATAAAATGACAAGGTTTCATTGCTGATTGGTATTCTATGTGACTGTATAAATAATAAGAAGTTAAACTTAGTATGCTCAATGCTTCACTTCATAAGGGGTTAGTTTTTTTTTTCTTTTCCCAACCTGGAAAGTATTGCAAAAGTGACGTAGAATTCTAGCTAATGAGCAGATTACTTCATGCAATACCTTTCTTACAAATTTATCATTGTAAACAAATATAAAACCTGAAAACAGCACTAATGGTATGATATTTGATGTACATTTAACATATCATACAGGACATATGACTACAGATATTTAATATAGCAAAAGAAAGCAGGCCAAACTAGTTGGTAAACATTCCGCACTGTAAACTACCGGACGTAAGCAAGCAACTCAAAGAAATACTTAAAATCTAAGTTACAAATGCTCTAAGTATTGTTGTAGAATACCGTCCCAGATATGAGGACAGCACAGAACTTGCCAAACTCCATTTCAGAGTTACTCAGAGAGTAGATTGTTAGACATGCAAAAAATAACTGCTATTAAAAGCACGAGTTTCAAATCCATGTTATATCGGATAGAAGGTCGGCGTGGTACCATACACCACCAAGTCTTGGTGCGTGGCATGCAAAGGAAATTGTCATAATTAAATTGACCATTTGCTTTGATATTTCTAAATTTCTGAGTTCAGATTGCACAAACAGATATTAGCTCAAGCTTGGTTATTTACAAAATCCAAAATGACGCCTCAGTAATATGTCATAGTGATCCTCGGTTATATAAATTCCCCAGATAAAATAAAGAATATGGCAACGAGCCATGCATGTTTCTGAGATTTTCTACTTGTTTAGTTTTTTTCTGGTATGTGCATTAAACTTTTTGCATCTTTGGATAAACATGTAACATGGCTCATTGATTTAAAAAGTGTTGGGAAAATGACATTTGAAAATTGAGCCCCATTTTTTTAAATTCAATACTGAACAAAAAACTAAAACACTGAGAAGAAGACTACCAGTACCACTTCCAATGGAACCCTGAAGATAAAACGCACATAAAGTTTTACAATAAAAATGTTACAGAAAATATTTAACACTTTAAAGGCAAGATATACATGCTTACATGTACTAGTAAATAATAAAAAATTTATTGTGAGACATTGCATTTACCACAGAACACAAATTGGAGCCTTATGAAAGGTTTTTTATTATCACCAAGAATTATTTCATCTGAACAGAACAAAAGTAGAGGCTGAAAGAACTGTGCCTATTGTTGTCTGCAAAAGATTATCCACTGGTAAATCTGAAGATTCCAGGAGTGTTTTTACAGTTTCACCAAAATGAACCCGGTGGATACTTTTGACTCGGATCCAAAATTCAAACTAATGTATATTTTCCTGTTTACTTTAAGTTGTGGTAAATAGAGATCTCACAAGCATGTGTGAGTTGAAAAACTTTTTTTTTACTTTCTAACCACAATTATATTACTTTGCCCTGTTTACGAGTTAAATTAACCCAACTTTAAATGTGTATGAACGAAGAACTTACATAAACAAGTGTGTTTAGTTAATTATAATGACTATAGTCAATATATTTTACATCCAGTACAAGAATATTTTTGATATTATCATTCTGTAATTTAACATCAGTCTCCAACTGAAGCTGCCTGATTAGACAAACCTAAATGTGAACACTATAGTTGACTGGGTTGTGTTTACATATAATTTTCGCCGTTCACAATCAAACTACACTTTTTTCTGATTAAACTTTTGGACAGTTAGTTATATTGCAGACGATTTGAAAAAAAAAAATTCAGTTGTGAATTAGGAATATCCTGTATAAGGTTATAGTTAAATACCAAATACCTTTTTTCAAATTTTTAATCATAAAATATAAAAAAGGCCAGTTATGAAACATGTATGTAACGTAAATACCTGTAGTTACATACATGCATTTTGAACAGGCAGAAAACAAAATATTTCAGTTATATTTACACATTAAATATGTCTCCTTCAACTAAAAATTATACTGATTACATAACAACCTTTAAATGGAAATGGAAATTTTAAATAAATTTTATTATAATATAATCAGTACCCAGTCTTTTTTCAAATAATAAAATGAAGTATTTCACATCCAACTATGGGTAACTGTGTTTTATGCTTATTTTCAGATCATATACAAATTTGACATTTTTATATAGTTTTCAATAAAATCAGTCTAAACAAAGGTATAATAAAATCGCACAAAATATCACCATATTTTAAATGATAACAAGCTTAGGACCTTCTCCCAGTATCTCCATGGTTAACAACCCATCCTTGTTATACAGCTTCTAAACAATGGTGAATCTGCTAGCACGGGGATGAGTAATTATAATAAAAGATTAGATAAGAATAAGTGTCCCGAATCTCTGCCATAAATACATTAATAAGGAGAAAAGTTGATATATAAATTATTCCAAGTATTAACCTATAGTGTGTCCTGAAACTAGATCTAAGAAGCTCTAATTATCATATAGTATCATGGATATTAAATAAAAACTTAAGCCTAATTATACAGAGTAAGAAATATAACATTTTCCATAGTATGTCTGATTCACCAGTGGTGGGGATTTTAAAATTTAGCAAAAGATTCAAAATACAAGTAAATTTGGTATCAGGGGAGATCAAAGACCTAATATAGTCACAAAATCACAAATGTGTAAAAGTTACAGGAAATTAGAACTGGATTTCCTTAGCATCGAAAAACAAATTTACATACCGTGGCAAATTTTGAACTTCATCTTTAACAATTTGGGGAGATACTTTTGTAATTACAATTGTACACAATACTCATGTAAGATACACGTGTCACACAACTGTACAGAAATAACTACATGGAATTTTGTACAATAATACAATACAACATGCAATGAAAGTTATGCAGACTATGGCGTTTAGGTATTTACATTAACAATTTACATAGAATAACACAAACTTTTAAGGAAGAGTTGTATTTTTGGTAAGATTTATTTATATGCCACAAATCAAGAATACTCAGATCAACTGTGTATAGTCAAGTTTGTTTGATTTTCATTTATTGACAATAGTAACTTCATCTATGAAAGAAAACTTGAAGACAACAATGAACTGGGGTAATTTTTAAGTATATAGAGTCTTAATGTAAAGGCCCATACAAATGTAGGATGGAAGACATATTATCTCACTTTTAACTACTGTGGCAAACAAACTAACATACCAGGAATCCACATACACCTTTGACAACCAAAGTAAATAAGCTATTAGAAAAGCCATGAGCATGTTTTGATTGGATTTCTTTAAGGGACTATTTCACACACTGTGGTAAAATTTATGTGCTCTCAATCTTTTTCTTGATTGTTTGTAACCAGAATATGGTTTTGAAAATTACCAAAATTTAGTCTTTCTTTTGTCAGGCCCTAACAAACAAATTCAGAAAGATCCATTTAGTACTTCTGGAGTTATTTTGAACACAGACAAACAAACTGACAAACAAACGTACAACAAAACATGACCTCCTGTGGAAGTTATAAGAATGTTAGTGAATATATGGACCCAGATCTTTTACATTAAATACAACTTTTGCAAAAAATTTTCAGGAAACTAAAAACGTTCACTGCTTTGGCCCAGTTCTGAAGAGTTTCTGCTTGTCACTCAGTGCAAATTTGTTGCAAATTGCTATAACAGGCCAGTTTTTTGGTTTGTTTTACAGGACAATACAAAAAATACTTGTAATTGACATTTTATTTCGGCAAAACAAAGACACAATTGAAGCTGGTTTTACATCAACATGTTTGTTTATATCATACAATATGTATATATTTACCTGTCAGAGAATAAAGCTCTGAACCCACTTAAAGTGTGAAATCTACATGGCTGGGTGGAAGTCTAACTACCGGTACCACCCTATCACCCTACTTATTTGCACTTCAACATAACCCATCGGTCTTTGTCTTCTTACAAATGAAAACGAAATCACACAATAGCTTTACACCACCATTTCCTGTGTTTCAATATCAATTATCTATTCTTTATTTATTGTAAAAGCACAATATTTTACTTTTGAACAACCATTCAGGTTAAGGATTTCATTATTTTTGGTTTGCATTGAAGAGTTTTTGAGAACTATTTACACTTAAACATCTTTTATTGCCTGTTCAAGATTTATGGATTAAAAATTAAACACTGAAGTATATTCTGGTTATTAAAAATTATGATGTTTGTGGTCACTATTTATGTAGTGACAAGCTGAAAAGAAAACTGATCAAAAACTGAATCTTGAAAGCCTTTTAGTGCTGAGATGTCAAATGCTATATGCTGGTCACTTAAAAGGGATTCTGGTATTACATGGCTTTAATAATTAACTAACTACTGAAAATTTCAGATAACTAATGAAAGTGGATATGTGCTTTACTATACAACATTTTATTTTTCCTGAGGCAAGTTGCCAAGTCTAAAAATCAAATATTGTTGAAGTTTTTCTATTTTTCATGACTCTTCAAATAGTTATAACTGTAGGTGCTGTGTAGGAGTTGGTTTATATGGAGGGAGCTATGTTTAGCCTTTCCGGGGACTCCACTGGCAAGTTTCCAGTGCTGTGCATCTGGAGTCCAACAGAAAAAGAGATAGTAAAAACCCAGCAATATTTTACTCAAGATTCAATCTTGAACTGAGAAAGTAAACTTGGGTAATGTGACTGTTTCTCTATAAAATTCTAGCAAAAATATCTAATACACATTATAACAGTTATTGGACTTTAATAAAAATTTATTTAAATCTAGTTTGAATTTTTGTGTTGTGGTGAAGAATCTTTGCAGGTATCGTGTTACATAAACCATTTATTGGTTTACCTGATGGTTCATCATTTATAAAAGGGTTAGAAATCAAAACAATCATCCTTCAGGGACTCTCTATTTAACCTTTAAAGTTATATTCTTTGGTCCCATATAATTCAACTTAAAAGAGCTCAACTGCAGTTCCTTATATACCTAAATTTGTCTTGGGCTGGTTCTAGTTATAGAGAAAGTCAATCAAGCTCAGTGATGAAGCCTATATATTCTTGCTACCTTCAAAAAGTGCAGGTGGCATAACGGGAAAAAAAAACATAGACAAAAAGATAACCAGCTAATTTTGCAAAGGAAGTACATGTGTATACAAAGATATATACCCGGGGCTGTAGAGCAGAAAATGGTAATATTTAGAGTAATTGGGCTGTCAAGGAACATTTTTCACTTGCAGATCTGCCCAGGAAAACTGACTACCACACACAAAGTGGATCCAGAGGCTCTCTCTCTCTCTAATCCTGATTATTGCCTTGCCAAAGACTCTATATTGTAGTAGAACTACTATCATTATCAGACTATTTAAGGTCGGATTTAATGACCTCACTTTCTCTCTCCAACATTTGCACTTTCCTGTTGGTTTTATATTAAACTACCTTTTTCATATTTTGTAAATTCAATTTTACTGTGAAATCTTGCTTTTCTAGCATATGTAAAGGAAGTTATGCTGTAGATACAGTAGTATTATATATATTACTGGAATCTCAAAAGCCACATCTGAGGTCTGCGATTCAAACCCATTACCCCATGTGGGAAAGTTGATAGTTGCTTGCCAATGGTAGTCAGTTTACAGTACAGAACCTTGACCAACTATATTTACTGGTTTCCTCTGCCCATAAAACTACCCATCATGATATGACCTACACAGTGTTGAAAGCGACGTTAAAACTCCAAATAAATAAAAATTGAATCTCAAAATACTTCTACTAAACTAGGTATTACAGATAACAGAGTAAATTATAATGGGAAAATGTTTCTTTATAATGTGACATCACTTAAAACACAGTGTATAAGTAATATCCTATGATGGACAGTTTTGGTTGTCCAGAAAAGTATTTTCAGAAAAACAAAGTACAACATCATCAAACAACTGTCAGCTTTCTCCCTTGAGACCAGTTACAAGGTTCAAACCCATCAACTTAGAGATTTGTGGCAAGTGTGTCACTGAGACACCTCTGTATAAAGGGGGAATCATAGAAATGAACTTTTGCAATGAGTTAATAATCTCTGGATTATTTAAAGAGAGATTTGGGATTTGATGGCCCTATAACACCTGAAACCACATCTGTACACAAAGCCTCAGTGTGTTCACAGGATTAAGTCCACACACACCAACATCCATGCAAAATAGTATGATTTGATCTGTTAATACAAATGGAACTGGTATGACATACCCTGCGTATAGACACCAAAAAATAATCAGACAATATGAGTAAATATAAAACCATTTTGACATTGAAGAACTCCCTAAAATTAATCAGATTGGTGGGGTATCACCAGCTTATAGGATAGCTCTCCAGTTAAAATTATCAGAACTTCCTTCTGGTCTGATTTTTATTATTTCATCAGTTTCTTTAGTTTGAAGAGAGTTTGTTTCTGAGAGTATTAGATTTTATTGGATTGGTTTGACTTATACTGGCCATTACTCTTCTTACAGGTCTTAATGACATGATATCTGCTAATGTCCATCATATATTAATGAATGTATTGGTATGAGCAAAACACTTCTTGAAACTTACACAGCATTGTCTTCATAGTGTGCATGTGGTAACACGTAGTTTTACAGACTGAGCTGTACAAATGAAGTTTTTGAAGTTGTTTGACAGAGACGGTCTAATATTAAGATAGTTACACATTTTTCCCCTTTATTGAGTAAAATGAAACTATTACTTGTAATGTTAGACCGACAGTTCAAACCAGCAGAAAATGAAGGCAAAATGGGTCTAACCATCCATACCCGAACCAGTTACTTTCTGTAATGTAAACTATATCAGTTAACAGGGATTACAGTGAAAGCTATGAAAACTTCTCCAAACAAAATCAATTTACCGAAGTACAATTTGGTCACATTTTGAATTATTTGAGTTTACTTTTAACGATTGCCCTCATTGGTGTGGTGTTTTGTGTATCTTATGCTACTTACAAGGTTTTTTCTTGAATAGCAATCTGAAACATGCTCTACTACTTGCTATCATTTGAAAAGTTTTATAATTTAGACATACTCAATAAGATATTAAATTTTTCTGAATAAAATTACCTTTTTTGATCTTGTATGAAAATAATTACTTCTTGAAATACAGACAAGTTTTGACTATAGGTCTACACCAAAACTATCCATTGGATCACCTCTTACACAAAAACAGTTTCAAATAAGACATATTGAAGTTAAATAAAGATAACACAGGTGCTGGTCATCATTCTAATTCTAATTGGACTTTTATAGTGCTTAATCTCCCCTTTTCAAAGGAGACTCTAAGCCAGAACAGTCAACCAATTTCAGTATCCAGGGACAGAAAAGAGGTCAAGCAACCACAGAGAACACCAGGGGGTGATTAAGACTAAGGTGGGTATGCTTTGGTGTACAGGTAGGGTTTAAGCTGCTTTCTGAAAGAGGCTATTATCATTATTACTATATATTGGTAGAAATATTTGTTCTGAAAAAAATGTAGAGAAATGTTTATCAAAATTGTGTAATGAATAAAGGCTTTTTATTATTTATCGTCTTTGTGATAAATTTTGATTTGTGGAGTGTAGCCCCCAGGGTTATTTGGTTTTGTTAGCTGACTTTTTGGACATGTTAAGATACATTTCATGAATGAAAACAGTCCCAGCTGAAGTGCTCAAAAGTCAATAACACGAGGCTGAGTACAAGCCAACAACAACTCCCAGCAAAACCAAAATATTACATCCATAGCATGGTGACCTATTTGTTGGAAACATGAGATGCCACGATTTTCTTTTGCACTTCCACTGCAATTAATACCACTTACAAAATTAACCCATTACATTTACTCTGTTTGACTCTTAACAATAATTCACACTTTGCCTAATGAATATGTATTTGAAGCTGACAGTAAATAAAATATATTAGTAAATTATTGTTTACTTTATCCATTCAGAAAGACCTGGTGTTTTGATTCTGTAGAAAAATTACTCCACGCAACTTAAGTTTGTTTACACTTTCTGCAAAGCTTAGATTCTGAGCATAATTACAAAGGATGTAAACTCATTCATCTGTAAAATCACTGCAGCAGAAAAACATGAAACAATCTCAGATTTCTCTGGAAGAATGTTATCTCTTTGAACAAAAGGAAGTATTTGTTTAAAAATTACTTTGTTGTAGACCTTATATCTGTTTACTGAAGATTTTTCTTTGGTGCACACCTTATTTGCAAAACTAGCTTTGAAAACATATAAATAAAAAGAATATACTTAGACAAAACTAATATCAAAAGAGAAATACAATAAACAATGTACTAGTTTTTGTTAATTGTAAAGTAAATATAAACAAATGCTTTTCTTGAAGTACCTTTCTGGAGATGGAAAATCTAATTGCAAAAATTCAAAATTGGGAACAAAACTTATTCTTGAATTTTTGCTACAAGTTTTGTGGTCTTGTGGAGACCCCAGTTTGAAAAACAGATAGTCAAATTCATTCAAACACGTTTCTGCTAAATGGTTTTGGACATTCGTTTTAAAATGATTTGGGAACTAACTGGGTACATTCCTAATGTGAAAACTTGATTGAGAAACAACTTGTTAACACTGAATGTGTGTTCACCCTGGTATCGTCTTAAACTACAAATGTGTTTATTTTATTAATCATATTTATGAAACAGAAAGACATGAAACAATCTCAGATTTCTCTGGAAGAATGTTATCTCTTTGAACAAAAGGAAGTATTTGTTTAAAAATTACTTTGTTGTAGACCTTATATCTGTTTACTGAAGATTTTTCTTTGGTGCACACCTTATTTGCAAAACTAGCTTTGAAAACATATAAATAAAAAGAATATACTTAGACAAAACTAATATCAAAAGAGAAATACAATAAACAATGTACTAGTTTTTGTTAATTGTAAAGTAAATATAAACAAATGCTTTTCTTGAAGTACCTTTCTGGAGATGGAAAATCTAATTGCAAAAATTCAAAATTGGGAACAAAACTTATTCTTGAATTTTTGCTACAAGTTTTGTGGTCTTGTGGAGACCCCAGTTTGAAAAACAGATAGTCAAATTCATTCAAACACGTTTCTGCTAAATGGTTTTGGACATTCGTTTTAAAATGATTTGGGAACTAACTGGGTACATTCCTAATGTGAAAACTTGATTGAGAAACAACTTGTTAACACTGAATGTGTGTTCACCCTGGTATCGTCTTAAACTACAAATGTGTTTATTTTATTAATCATATTTATGAAACAATTTTCAAATGGCAATGAATGTCCTTCAATTCAAAATGTATTGACAGTTTTAAGGTTGGTTAGATTGATTTGTTCAGATTCTTTGACACTTTGACCTCAATTAGTTTTCACATTCACAATTGACTTTTTCAATACTGAAAGGATCTGTGTTGGGTAGGTAATGCCTATGTTTCACTGATGGTTTTTATACTGACTGGACGCACGACTCGCCCTTGCAGCCAACGGCTGTATGGCAAAGTTTTTGCACTGTATATTGGTGGAATATTTAAATTATCACAACCAGTATTACTTGTTCAGGTTAATTTACATCAAATCTATTGAAGATTTTTGTTAAATAGAAATCATTTACAATTACAATACAGTAGGTATTCAAGGGACCGTTTCAATGAATTAAAACCTGTTATCTGGATATTACTGGTTAAAACTATTTTCAATTGCATTTGAAAACAGTCAATTTTGATAAGAAAATAAAACATTTCCTTTTCTTAGACTCACATAAACTTTGTATATTGATGATCTACTTATTGCAAACTGTGTTTAAAGTTTCTACAACTAGTGTACTAGTCTACAGCATTGTTTTATGAGTATATGGTGAAATGCTTTGGAAAGCAGTAATTTAACCTGTCAATCATCCTTGTGATATATTTGTCAGGTACTTAGTTGAGCTTCGAGAAAGACTACTAAAATGTGGCAAAAGCTACCAGCAATAGAAGTAGTCAAAGTTTTTACATCAAAACAAGGTGGGTCAATTGAGCAGGTCCAGTCAACAGTATATGGTTTCGATTGAAAGTTAGAATATTTTTTTCCAATTAACGAATTTTTTAATCCTGTAATATTTAACCTAACAGAGTCCCACTGTATATTCATGGATTTAGCCCATGAAATATGCCTCTCACAACCTACTTTACTGTTACATATCCCATGTACACAGAATATTATGCACATGGGCTAGTTTTGTGGTAAATGAATTAACACAACAAAGATATTTCTTCAAATAGATATAACTTCCTTATTTCCAACTAGAATTTAATACTTTTTTCACCATTTCGTTCAGTGCAAGAAAAAGAAAATTTTGGCACTGAATAAATCAACAGATTGTCCAGAATGTATGTCCTATCTAGGGGATGTAGCAATACCAGTCACTGTTTGAACACAGAACGCAAGACACAAACCACATGCACAAACCGCACACACAAGGAAAATGTCCCTTCATGTCTATACTGTTTAAATACACATCTGTACATACATTTTTATACAAATAAGTTTGTCATGGTTTGTAATGTAGAAACATACATAAGCCAACTCATCTATTTATCTGTATGTAATATTTATATACATTATGTAAAACCAATTATTTACACAGACATAAAGACATCTACTCCTCATCGTAAAGTATTACTGTGCTCACTTGGTGGACATATTGAGTTTTGCACCCTGGGAAGGATACTGGCGAGCTCATCGTAGCTATTGACATGAAACAAGTGGTCCTCCGTTGCCTGTGAAGCAATTTTGGCTAATCTTACAATATTCACATCGGGTCCAACTGCAATCACAAACAATTCAATGTCTCCAAAATTTTTGGCTTTCAAAGCTTCCACTTTTGACCTGGTTAAAATATCATCATTATCCACAATTAAGACTCCCATCTTTTTGGAGGTTTTTCGAGAGCCTTTATCTCTGGTGAAGCTGTGTTTGCGCATGAATTTGATGATGTCAGCTGTGTAGGTTTGACTCTTGATATATTTATCAATGGTGTCCAGAATTTCCTCTTGGGTCATTTTAGCTGTGTTTTCTAACCTTTCCATTATTGGGTTGCAGTCTATGGGCACCATTCCCACCTGTAATTTTCCATTGCTGAGGTCAAGGCCATTGACAAGGTCCTTGAAAAAGGTCAAGGTTTTATTGGAATTTTCCGGGGAGCTGGCAGGGGCTGTAGCTAACACTATATCTGCATATTCAACACCTTTGCAAGCTGAAAAACAAGCAAGGTATAGCACTAAAAATATATTACCTGTGGAGACACTTATACCAACATAATAATAACTATCAAAAGAATGGTTTTTTTTATAAAGTTAGTAAGTAACTGTTTTCTCTGATCTATTTTGGCCACATGTATATACAGCTTAAAATTTATACTCTTGTGGAAAAATTACATCTCATTGTTATTTAATTGAATTCTATACATAATTTAACATGTTTTCACATTATTGTACAGTAGATTCTGTATGACTAGACCTTCCAGTTTGGTGTAGTTATGGCTAATTTTCCCTTATACCTACACATATACACAGCATTATTTGATACTGGAACCATAGAAACCTAGTTCTCTACTTATATCAAGAATTTGATTTACTTTCAATTTGGTACTACTTACAATGTATCGAGAACGTACTCTACTAAAAATTTGTTGAAAATACATTTCAAAGAAAAAAAATGTACAAAGTATATCCTGCATGAATGTTGGTTGTAAAAAAAGAAAGCCTACACCTTGAAAGAATTTGCTTGCAAAATCAAACAGAGGGGGATAAAACCTGATCGTAACAAAAAGCAAAAGGGGGTTAATTTATCAGAATGAGTAAAACATGTACAGGTTATTGGATTGAAAAATAAATCATGAAACAGTAGCTACTGCATTTTTCTTACTGTAACTGTATTTCTTTTCCCCTTATACCTTAGATACATTTAGGCCATCTTACAGTTCAACAACTTTAACTAGAATCCAGTTCAGTTAAATTCCCCTTCAAGTTGAACCAAACATCATTTCCTAAAAATTCTCCATTGAAAATCCTGGATAACTAAAAGATTTCCAACACCTTAGTTGACACTTGTTTAAGTGGAATAGCATTTCTGTATGGACAATAGAAATCTTTCTCTTACAAATATATATACTTAATGGAAGTATAACCATAGCATGATTTGGCATAACAGGATGTCAAATCATCTCTTTCGGGCTTCTAAGAATAGTTTGTAGAGATTATCAGTTAATGACCTTCAAATACAACCAGTTGCCCTAGTTTCCCAGTTTTATGATCTATGGAGTTACTTTTATTTTACCGGATTTCCTTTTCTTAACTTCCTGCAAAACTAAAACTGGACCAACAGTTCACTTATTTCTTCTAGGTGGCAAAGATACGGCACATATTCATATTACTCTTTAACAGTAAAGACTAATGTAACCAACAAGTTCTTTGTTTTCATTTTCTCTTCCATATGCTATTTCTGTCTCATTTCAAAATAACATAGAAATGGCTATTCATTTGTACTTTTATACAAACAATTATGTCAGAAATATAACTAAATTTATAATGAACACAAAATCTGTGTTCGATCAAATTTTTGCTGAGATATGATTATCAATTTATGTTCATCGCATTTCATATTCAATGTAGCAATGTTACAACAGTTCTATATATAATTAATCAGCCTTCAAAAAAAAATTGCAAAGCAATTGTCTCATTACTTTCACCAATAGTAAGTGTCCTGCTTAAAATGATGAGATTCTTAATGCAAGCCAAGAGCTTTTCACAAACAAATTCTATCGTTTTATAAATTGATAGGTAAGCATTTCTATTAAAATCTTGAAAATTATACAGAAACTCGCCCCTCCGGTTACCAAGACATATTGTGCAAAAAAAGGGAATAAATAAAAAATTATTGTTAAAAAAAAAAAAAAAAAAACTTGATGTAAATACTTCTATATCATATTTCCCCCATCCCTTTGATTAAAATAAAATAATGGAATTGTAAAAAAAAAAACAAAAAAAAAACAACAGAAACTTGGTGTGGACTCTGACAAGTGAAATTGTAATTTCTTGAAGATTTTCATTGAATGAACCTAATTCAATACTAAATGGGAAAAAATGCATTCACTTTAATTCATGAATTGCTCATCTACCGCGTGCTAACTGCATCATTCAGCAGTATCATAAGAGCCAGAGATTAACAGATTTGTACCTTCTTCAATGATGACAATAGGCTGAGGAGTGGTTCTTTGAAAATTGGGCACAGTCCAGGAAGTCACATGATCTGGTGGAGGTACTGAAAAGAAAGATATATAGATATGTATTAATATGTATGATTCCCTTCTCAAAGTATCCAAGAGATGGACTCAAGCTGGAAAGTTTAACAGAGGCTAAATCAAAGATATCTGTTAAGATCTGTAGGAACAGAAATGAAGCAAACCAGGTGGACTTCTTTTGAACACAGTAGATTCTGCATAACTAAATCCCCCCATTTCCACAAGGGTTATTTCTGGTGATGACTAATTCAAATTACAAAAATACAGAAATTTCTGTTACCAGGATCTTAAAAACAATTCTCCTAATCCAGACTCCACCTCACAAGGCTTTTTTTTTTACGAAAGCAAATCCTGAAAGAAACTGTGAAAAATCCTGGGAACTACTTCTTTTTTTTATAATTATAAATATTGTTTTATTATTCTTAAATAATAAAATATAATATATAATTAATTTAGTCATATTTTATTTATTGTCATAAAATTAAAAAAAATTATTGTCATATTGTCATTCAGTAAAATAATGTGTTGTACACAATAGGTCATACTATTATATTAGGCCCTATTGTTTCTTGCAGAATAACCCTTTTCTTGTTTAAACCATGTCTTGCAAGAGAATGAAGCCTATTTAGATAAGTTCTGCTTACACAGAGTCTACTGTAGTATAAAATAGTGTTACTTAAAACTGAAACAGGGAAATTTAAGTATCCCTTCAGTGTATCTTCAACAAGTGCAAAAAAAGGATTTTGTCATCAAATTGTGCCAAAATACTAAGCAAAACGGTATGCTATAAACTCAAAAAGAAAATATTTAACAGCAATCAAATCATCTTTATAGGGGCCACACTCTGTCTGTGATGTCAACTAATTGATAAGCAGCCAATATCTGAGCCAACCGAGTAATTTTCTTATCAGTACACATTATCATAATTTGTCATTGATGATCTTTGAAAATGATTCTACTTTATATCCTGAAATGAGAAGTGGGGCCATAAAATTGGTCCAATGGTATTTTTGAATGGCACTGAGTTTGTGATTATAATTTTTTTTTTTGGCTTCAAGAGCAACTAAATCACTTCAGAATGATTGTCTTATGTTTTTCTTAATTACTGATGAATATCAATTTAAAAAATGGGTGCTTTGTGATTTATTGCTGTTGAAATTGTGTACAAAATATACAAGACAAAAAAAAGAGAAAAAATAACCTCATTAAGTAAATGATTGGAGTTTTTACAACTATCTTATAAATATGATTATTAATAGAGTAAGAAATCTAAAATTCGCCACATATCTGAAATTCGCCACATGTGAAAAACTAATAAAATAAATGAATTGTGGTGAGACTTGTTAAATGTATAATAAATTAAGGCTTTTTGAACTGAAAAATACCAATTTTTAGACAAAAACATCATTTTCTTCATAAAATTAACTAAGGTTTTAGAAGTGGCGAATTTTAGATTCCTGGCGAATTTTAGATTTCTTACTCTATGTGTGCCCTCAAACTCTTATAGAACAAAGATACCTATTATAATGTTAAATCAAGTGATGGAGAATGGAGATTGTCATACATGGATGGGTGCAGTACTTTCTTTTGTGGTTGTGGCTACTTTTTAGATATTGGTGTTCAAGGTAAAACCACTAGTTAAAGCAGGAGCCTTCTTAAAATTTAGCCAGTTAACAGAGTAGAATCTTTGTTATTTAGAAACCCATTCATGAATTGTGTAATTGGAAGCATACATAGAGCCACTTCGGAGCTGGTTGTTACTTAGAAAAATGCATCACTAAAATAGTTCTGTTGAGCAACAGACTTAATCATATCTAGCAGATTATCGTAAAGTAAAGCTTTACACAAAAGATCTGCAAAAATGTGTGCACAATCTATTCTCGGGCTCATTATCAATAGCCCTGAATAATAACAGTTCAAGAATTGAGACATGTTTATTGCCATCTTTTTTATAACTGCTACAAAGTTTCTAATCTGTAACATGTAAAATTTCATGGCTTAGAAACATCTGCGTTGGCTCGAATATATTTTGTCTTTGTAAACATTTTTTAAATCATTAATCATATTGTGTTCCATTTTATGTTTTCTAAGGAAATACTTCAACCATTAAACCATTGATTCATTAAATTTTTGCTTACCCAAGGATGTGCTCATTGGCATACCAATCAATAATTATTTACTTTGAACATGTGCAAATAACTCAAATATTTGAGAATCCACTACAGAATGGTTACCTTTTGCAACCAACCCCAAGGAAGTGGTTTGTTCTGGCAGATAAGCAAGATATGGTGGAGGAAGCAAAGTAGTAGATAAGTCATGGATAGAGTTTTCCATTTATCAGATCACTTCTAGTCTATTTGAAGGATATGGCCTGACCCCCCAATTGAGAAAATCCCACAAAAGAGATAATTTCAATAGAATTACATATCTAGATCTTTGAAAAATTCTTACTTAACCTTTGATTAGACAAGGGGAGTATACAATCATTTGGTTTGCATCCTGAATGACTTTTAGTGTTTTTGTTCACAATGGCCAGACAACCAACTCATTTAGCTCCCACACAGCTGCTGTACCGTAACCTCAGTTTAACCAGAACCTCCAATATCAAGAGGATTTTCTTCTAGTAGTAATGCCCAACATTAATTAACTTGGAATAATGTTGGGACCTCAAAATTGCTTCTGTTTGTCCGTAAATTGGACTTCTATTTGTTTTTCTTATACATTCTACTATTGTGAAACGAAAAAGAATACGACACCTAAAAAAGTTACCTCCGCAGGCTTTTATGGCAAGCAGCTCCCTTATCTTGATAAGCGCATCATAATTTTCCACTTTGAAGACGTAATTTTTATCTGGGTTGCTTGCAATCCTGGAAAGCTCATACGTAGATGCATCATCTCCTACTCCAATAGCAAACAGAGTCACACCAGCCTTCCTTGTTAGCTCGGACTCTTTCATTGTGTAAAGTGGGTCGTTGGACCGTCCATCTGTCAAGACAATAGCAATACGTGGAACATCTGGCCTTGCCCCATGTTCTGCCCGGAACATGACATCCCTCATGTAGCCAATGGTAGAGCCTGTATTTGTGTCACCTCTGTAATGTGTCACATTGCTTATGGCATTCTTCATCTCTTCCTTTGTAGTATATGTGTTCAGATGGAACTCCAAGAAGGCCCAGTTGCTATATGACACTACTCCAACTCTTATTTTTCCTGAATTAATGTCAAACAGGTCAATCATAGCTTTGACAAATTCTTTCTGCTTGACAAAAGCTCCAGGGTCAATGCTTCCTGAGCTGTCCATGACAAAGATTAGGTCAGCAGGATTTCCTCCACAGTACTTGATGTCATCTGCAAACAGAATAATCATCTATTAAATGACATACCTTGGATTTTAAATTAATAGACACCATCAATGGTAAAATATAACAATTGCAGTTGAACAAATATACCAAGGGAACAGAAAATATTTTTACTTAGCCATACATTCCAGATAACAGGAAAAATTTGATGGAAAAGCTCTTCTAAGCAACTGAGATGTATTTCCACTTGAAAACACTTTGGTACTTAAAAGTTCCTTTTAATAAGGTTTGAGTCTACTACCTTGGTCTCAGGCATCAAAATGTCCTAACAATTTACAGAAGTAGAAATTGTTGCATTGTCAATTAAACATATGGCATTCTCTTCAAGTTATCTTTGTAAAGAAACTGTAAATTTTGTACTTTTGATCCGAATTTCTTTGAATTTTAAACTGGTTTCTATTAGTAGGTGGCTTTTACAAGTTGGCAAAATGCAATGCTGTACCCATGAAAGGTATTGAAAAAAATCCCCCATAAAACCAGGTAATGGCTTACTTCTGGAAGTCTGTTATCTTTCCAGGCGTTAACTGGTTATGAGGTGGTGACAGACACATATGAAAATGGTATTTCCTTATTCCTTGCAAATACCCGGTACAGGGAGATTGTTACAAAGTACTGGTAGTTAACTAAGAATGTTCACATTTTTAAAAGCAATAACTATCATTAGAAATCTAAGCTAAACCATTATTTATGGCATTAAACATTTTTATAGTTATTAAAGTGGCTTTCACAGTTCATATATTAATGAAAATGTCTCTAGCTGAATGAAACACACTAAATGTGACAGGAGAGTTAGTGAATGCAAGCAAATTTTTCCAGTTTCAAGTTGTGATGTCATGATAGAAATATAAGTCAACACAGAGTAAGCATAAATAACATAGTAGAGACAACACCGTAATGATGATGAAATATGATAAAGCATGCTGGACGAAAACCCTACCCTGTTTTGGGTTTGTGACAAGATAGTTTTGCTCCCGTTTTAAAACCATCTAAGCGACTCTGAATACACATTCAATTTTTCTGGTTCACATACTTTATGCTGTGTTTTGTGATAAATTCACGTGCCACATTTCTAAATAGGGGTCTCTATCGTAGCACCAGTATGGACAAATGAGACAGGGGAATAACTTATGGAAGAAATATATCTACTAAGGTCATATAACGTATTGTACTAAACAAGCTACTAGCAGGTGCATTGTTTTCACTTGGTTTAGCACAGGTGACAACCATATAGTAATGCAAGACCATTTACACTATATTTTTGGCAATGCTATCAAGACTTATGTCAGATAGGTTCATTCCTGAGTATTGTTTGTTAACCAAAAAGCAAATGGCACATGGCAGGCATCCAATCATTTGCACACAGAGGAACCTATCAGAAGGAATTTTATATGATAAACAATTATAGCCAGGAAGGTCTGAAAGATTGAGTTGAAAAGACAGGTGAATCAGGTCAGATAAAGTTAGAAAATGTGAAATTTGCTACTAGCACACCCCCGTAACCACCTTAAAGTAAAAATTAGTAAAAAGATTAAGACAAAGTAATCCACCCTTTTTCCAATTGTTCATCAGAGCCAATCACAGTACAAAATTTAGTCCCAACAATCACAACTGTCTAAATACTTTCTGGGGAAAAAACAAGGAAATACAAGGTGGTTTCCTCATTGGTGAATTGCATATATTGTGCCAATTTTATATTTCTTACTGTATAGTGTATACTCATTCTAATTTCTTTAGTAGATAGCTGCTTAAGCATGGAATGCATTTAGGATATGATCCTTTATATTTTATGTGATGATCTCAGGGACTTTAAGGGTTGTGTTTTCATTTACACAATTTCCAAACTACATGGCCAACTGCCAACCATCAACAAGTAAACAGGAACCTTCCCAAGGTTCAAACCTACCAGACACATGGTGGGGCCTGAATGTGCTTACTGGAACCACAGTTTCCCCGCCTGATTTGTTTCTGTCTGTATCTGTTAGATTTGCAGAGTGCTTACTCTCATGTTCGGATGCTATTTTGTTATTGACGTAGTTTAGGGAATATGGATTGCTCCTTTTTGGTCTTAGTGTTTAAGAAGATTTTGTCTCTCAATAATTTAGTGCTGTATATACACTTCTATTAGAAATAGTATATGCGTACTGGTGTCTGCAGTTACTTTACCAATTTTAACCAAAAATAAAGTACACTGAGCAAACCTCCATTATGAATTTTGAAAAATAGGACAAAATGAATTAGTTTTGTATTGTATTATAGCCATGGAGGCAGTTAAGAATTATTACAATGGTTACTGTAACATTTGTTACAGCCTTTAGATATTCATGTGTCTAACAGATAAAAAATATATTCCTCAACTGTTTCTGTTACACTATCTACCATGAATTGTTTATTTATGCAGTTTATCACCCAAATATTTCTTTTCATGCCATACTATCAGATATTTCCAGAATAAAGGATTAAAATTGATGGTTTTATGAAAAAGTGTTTCAAACAAAAACTCATAGAATACTAACTAGAAGGACCTTAAATTCAATTTCCTTAAATACAAATTAACACAGAACCGAATCATTCCTAATCATGACGTAAATATGTTGATATGTGTCCTAGAGTGCAGCCATGATGTAGCTCATCACAGTTGTGACGTATATCTAAAAAGCAGACAGGTAAAGTATTTAAGTTTCTGGCGAGTAGGAAGTAAGTAGTATGCCATACTCAATGAAAAAATCGCTTATTCTTTTCTGCCAACATACCCCAGAATCTGAATGTTAATTGTTTCAAGGGATAATTTGTTCTTGTAGGCAAACGTCACTTAGAACCTTTTTCATCATGAGATAGCGAATGAACTTCAAACTCTCCAAGGCTCATCCATCAAGTGGCCTTAACTTTCAGGGTGGTTGATAAAAAGAGTATTTAGTATGTATTACTGGTGAAGTTAACAAATAATGGGTTATCTGTTTTTGCTACATTTACCTGATAGTATTGAGAAGGAAAGCTTTTAGACTTTTTACTTTTTGGTAGAATATCTCAATATCAGCAAACAATATGTCAGATATGCAAGATATTGCTGTAAATTTTACAAATTTTCCTCCTAATTAAATTATCTAAAAAAAACTTACTGCAAATTTAATGGTTGCTCAAATGTTTATATATTTTTCATTTTCAAAAAACAAATAAAATGAGGGAATTCTGTTAAATTTGCAGACTTCTAGAGATTACTGAAAACTATTTTTTTTCTTAGAAATAATCTTGTATCCACAAATGTAGATTTAAATAGTATCCACTGCTTGATGCTTAATATACATAGGTACTCAGTTTTGGTGGTCCACATTTTAGTGGAAACCTCTTTGAATTATTTTAAAAAGTATTTCTGAAATACATGAAACAATAATAGAATTTAACATTAAATAGCACAAATACTACGAAAGCCTTATATCACCCTTTTTATTGGTTCTAGAGCTTCGAAATTTGAAAAAGACCTAAAATAATCATAGCCTGCGGTTCATTTGTAGGTTTTGAATTTGACCTTTGACTGCTGCTTTAAGGTCAAGTGGAGGTCAATGTAGAAAAATCTTTAATTACCCTACTTATTCATTCTGCAGCTTCGCTATGTGAAAATAATCTATAGAAAATCATGGCCTGTGAATCTTTGACAAGTTTGACTTTGACCTTAGACCCTTGTGTCAAGGTCAAATGGGGTCTTTACATTGAAAAAAACCCACACATCTCCCTTATTATTGGTTCCAGACCGTCATAATGTGAAAACAACAAACGGGAAATCATAGCCTGTGAATCTTTTGCAAGTGTCAAATTTCAGTCTCTGCTTCAAGGTCAAGTGGGGCCATCATACTAAAAAGGTCTTTTACTTCAGCCCATTTGTTTATAAAGGTTAACTAAAAGATAACTAGATTCTGGGAATGGATATAACAAATGTGAAAAGAATGGTACAGAGGGAAGATCGGCAGTTATATTTAGTAAAAAGTTACATCATTATATCATTTTATAACAAAGACTTTTGGTAAACAGTTACATCACAAGGTTACATCACTGTACTGTGGTTGTTGTGAAAGGCAATTATGTACAGGCACTGTTTTGGATGATGTAATCAACCAACATGGCATTGATGTCAAATTGAACAACTTTCATCTGCATTTCCTTCTGACTTCATTGCAGTTTCAAAATAAAGCTACATCACTGTTGCTAGTGATAGTAGTTTCTTTTTATAAAGAAAGCACAAAAGAAGCTAGCACACTTGAATGGCATTGGAAACATGTGGCCCTGGTTTTAATACATTCAATATGAACAACCATTCCTCACCTTCCACTTAAGTGGTTCTTTTTTACAGCAATTTTGACAGTAATTATATTTTAAAACAGTTTACATAATTATCACAAGAGCAATAATAATCAATTCTGTGTGTAAACATGTCCAGCATCATATTTTTACATTTTTCCTGTTCTTACAAGTGAGTAATCCCTTCACCATAACTAACTTGGACCAGTATGTTCTGTAAACCAGTGACCAATGGTAATCCTCCACCAATAATGTAATTAAATTGTTCTCACTGTATGTTAAATAGTTTAAAAGGATTACACTGGTTTTCATTGTATTATTTTACATTTTTTATCAATAAGTACAAATATATTCATTAAGACATTCAAAACGATGCAATGCAGTTTATAAAACATACTTATTTTAAAGGTTATACTGGTTTTTAAAATGTTTGAAGTGAGAATTGTAATGGTGTATCTGCATAACGGTGGAGGGCCCTTTAAAGTAATACAGCTCACTGACCTTTATAGTCCTGCAAAACCTGTACTTGTAAAGGACTATGTGATCAGTTTTAAGATTGAGGGATTACAGCAGGATTCCAATGTCTCAGAGCAGTTCCACAGTTGGCTTGTAGCAGAAATACATTGCAAGAATGTAGTTTACATTTCATAAAAGTGAAAAATACTCAGTTTAGTATCAGTATCATTTCTGAACCTTTAAATCTCTTCAATTTTGCTTACTTCAAACCTTTACTTTGACAACCTATCTGATACTTGGTTTGGGGGTACATATAAGTGAAAAAGACTTGTGTGTAACTTGAAAAAATATCAAAATTTAAGTTTTGATATTATCTTCTGAACCATATTTAAAGTTTGAATCAATTTACTCAAACACCTGAAGAGGTTGAAATTACTGTACTTGATACAAAAGGAATCATTGTTATGATACAAATCTTGTAATAAATTAATATCACTTGATACATTTTCACAAGGCTATAACTTAATATTCAGTGGAAACATTTATACACGACTGGTAAATATCAAATTTGTCAGAATAAACATTTTACATACATTAATTCATAGTATTTGTCTGGTGTCATACAAGGACAGTCTAGAGGTGAAAAAAAAACAGAAAAAAAAGTGTTTTATAAGAAATTCTGCACAATAAATTATACAACATTGAATTTAAGATAAAAAATATAGTTTATAAATCATCTGTCAAAAATGGAAACATTGTACAAAATTGAAAGCCAGATTTTTTTATCTGTTTTGACATCATTACTATACAGCACAATAAATTGGCAACAGTATGTGAAATTTGCAAATCAGAAAACCCCTTTATACTGAAAAAGTGTCAAGACACAGGCCAAAATAAATGGGGCCATGTAGCCATATTGTAACAGTCAAGAACCCTGGTAACTTCACTTTAATATGTACTGGAAATAACTAGCAAAGTAAATATTGTGGATGATGTAAACAAATGTATGGTAAACAAATATGACTGGAAATTAGGTTTCATGTATATGGAAATTAATAACATTTTAATAGTTTTAGGAATACCTGGTTTATCTGTTTCTATGCGGTTTCTTAATATAGTTGGTTCACTTGGTTGTTTTCTGAGTATCTAGTAATCCAGTCAGACCACTTGTATTCAAATGCAGCAGTGATTCCTTATTGCAGTTGTTGATGCTAGTGTTTCACCACAAACCAGATAGTGAAGGGAGATTATATAATTTTAAGCACAGAATTGATTGCATTTGGATCCAAAATATGAAGCATTTTTAATTAAAAATCAAGGGGAAAGATTTGTTTGCAGGACAGTCACTGACTGAGCCAGATTTTAGATCTACAAGGAGAGAAAACCTGGACCAGCATTGGGACTGGCAAACTACATCAGAATTGCGAGTGGTATTTGAGTATAGACTGTTGGTACTGGGGAAAGAGACATTTATTGGACTTTCTGGTCAAAATGATAAATCAAATGACTATTGCAGTCGAATTATCTAACCTGAACAAAATTTCTATAAATTTTTTGGCTTCATCTTGCATGAATTTAAGGGCTGTCCTTTGTGGTGAATTTCTTCCTGTGTCAAATTTCATCATTTTTCTTTTATTTTCTTTGGTCTGTGATATTTGGCATGTCAACTGATATGACAATATATCCACAACAAATGCATTCTTGGGATTTATTTACCAAATCAAACCCGGTGAAGTGAAGGTTATCAGAATGGTGATCTGCGAACCATTTAATCATGTCATTGAATCCAGTGAGGTGATAGAGTTCAACACTTCAAGAAAGAATGCTAGTGTGTCCTACATCTCTAGAGAGAGTGATGTCATGCAGAAAGATTGGACTAATATACAAGATTTTTTAAAAAAAATATCCAAAGACAAAATTTATTTTTATGTCCCTTGTCTCCAGAAACAGTGATGTCGTTTTGATTGATTGATCGATTTGGGTCAAATGTTGCTTTCAACACTTGTACAGGTCATCATTACAAATATTTGAAGGGACAGAGAAAAGCAGAGCATTAGTTGATCAAGATGCTGTACAGAAAATTATTTGGTACCGCCAAGTATCTACTAACTTTATCACTTCAGCTCAGGCCAAGAATCGAAGCGGAAAGCCAGCCAAGGGCCAGATAAATGGAAAGCCAGTGTATAACCTGCTATATAATACCACCTTATATACATTTATGTTTTACACAACTTGTTAAAGTAATCAACAGTCATATATGAAGGCGAAAGCAAAATTTTGTTTATGTTTACATTATCCATTACACACTAAGTTGAAAATATCAGAAGTCAAAAGGAACATTTTCATTATCAATTCCAAAATTACCACTATACAGATGATTTAGATCAATTTATAACTTAAGTGATTTATAAAAGTTTGTTAGGCAATAAAAAGCATAAATTCTGTTAAGTTGAATCGCAAGGGTCCAGAAAAATACTTCCTTTTAAACTGGACTTCCAAAGAACAGAGCAACTTTCCATGGTTAAAAGACAATCTAAGGGCCCTGTTCCTTGCACATACTTGAATTTAAGGGTTTTGTCCTCATTTTTTCAATAAATGGACCTCATACATGGGCAGTGCATGTTTAAAACTAGCATTAGAGATGCCCGTACCCCAAAGCCTGGGGAAATAGTTTTCAGTACCATGAGATATAGAACCTAACCAATGTCCCTACCAAGTGTTAACGTTCTACATCTTACGGAATCCAAGAAATAGCCCGGACAAGATTTTAAAACCCATAGTCACTATGACAAGGTCAAAGCACAAATCAAGATTGCAGCATGATGTGTCACACCTACAACCTCTAAGCAATATCCCTACCAAGCATTAATCTCCTACACTTAATAGTTTCAGAGATATTGGCCAGACAAAATTTTAAAGGTCAAGGTCTCTATGGTAAGATCAAAAGTCAAATCAAGGTCACGTCATGACATTGCACACCTACACCTCCCAACCAATGTCCCTACCAAGTATCAACTTCCTACACATTACAGTTTCTGAGATATAGCCCGGACAAGATTTTATAGGTCAAGGTCACTACAGCAAGGTCAAAGGTCAAATCAAGGTCACACCATGATGTTGCACACCTACACTCCCTAACCAATGTCCCTACCAAGTATCAACTTCGTACACCTTACAGTTTCCGAGATATAGCCCGGACAAGATTTTCAAACTCAAGGTCACTACAGCAAGGTCAAAGGTCAAATCAAGGTCAGACCATGACGTTGCACACCTACACATCCTAACCAATGTCCCTACCAAGTATCAACTTCCTACACCTTACGGTTTCTGAGATACAGCCCGGACAAACTTTTTCCCACCGTCCGCCCTCCCGCCTGCCCGCCCATCCGGACACCATGGGTGAAAACAATACCCCGACAGCCCTTAAGGGCTGTGTGGTAAAAACATCAAACACCATTCTATAACAGAACTATTCCTGCTTGAACTTCTATCAGCAATACAATCACAAAATGGTCTAAAATAAATTGAATCAGGGCATTGGCCTGTATTTGAGGCGTGAAGTTGTAGTTTATATTTCTACATTCTATATATTAGGGCTCTACTTAAACATGGATTAACTTTATGTATTTACCTGAACAGAATATTCATTAGTGAGATAATAGCTTAACAAGAGAAGATGCCGTGATATATGAGGGCACATACTTTCATGTTTTTACAAGTTACTAGACAAAGTTTACACATTTATTTTTTTTTTCATTTCTTTTGTGTCGGCTCAATAGACAGAACAAAGAAAGTTTTTGAAAAATGAAGTATCATATTGGGTTTGAAATAAAGTTTCTGTGACAAATGCAGCAAAACATTTAATTAATACTGTCTGGTAAATGGAAATGATATTGAACCAAAGCCTTCAGAAGTAAGAACTTGTAGATGGTTTGCTATATTTGTTAATCATTTAATGCTGGCCAAAAACACACACATATGTCTATCTGAAATCCACTTGAAGATTTTATTTGTCGTTAACATGGAGAAATTCATAGGTTAAGAAGATTAAGGCTGTGAAAAGTAACTTTGAGTATGAGTTTAATTAACTCAAACATATGGTAAAAACCATAACTTCTAGGGATTATGGTTGAGTTTGAGTCTGAGATTGAGATTTGTTTGTGGGCACCAGTCCTACACTCATTAAAACAAACAGTGTTTCAAGCAGACATCCTCTTGACAGTATTACCTTAGTTTAAATTAGTTTTTTATTTTGACTAATTTAGCCATGTATGTAGTGACATTTATTATTCACTTCTAATTAAAAGGGAATTCTGGTTAGGAGAGATTTCTTCAAAGGGGCTAAATTGTTTAAACTAGCATATAGGTATGCTTAAAGGGTTAATACTTACAGAAAAAGTCACTCACCTTTTATTATATGAGATAGTATATATTACATGCCTAGTCTGTGATTAAATTGTCTGCATAGTTTATTGTGAAGAATGTCATGAAGTGTTTTAAAGCTGGCATTCTAATTAGACTTGACAGCCTATAAACTCTTTATGGCAGTATGAGAGAAGTAATCATATGTCACTTTCTCTTTTTTAAAAAATATATTATTTAGAGTAAGAAATGTAAAATTCGCCACATATCTAAAATTCGCCACATGTGAAAATACCAATAAAATAAATGAATTGTGGTGAGATTTGTTGAATGTATAGTAAATTAAGACTTTTTGAACTAAAAAATACCAATTTTGAGACAAAAACATCATTTTCTTCATAAAATTAACTAAGGTTTTAGAGGTGGCGAATTTTAGATTCCTGGCGAATTTTAGATTTCTTACTCTAATGTCAATTAATGTGTTTGTTGTGGTGTGAGTAATGTACAATATAGTCATTAAAGGAATAGCATGCCACAGCATGCCCACCTAGTTAAATATATCAGTTTCACCAGTTTTTTTTTTCTCCAACAGAGAAAATAATACATATTCCTGACCTGTACATGTAACAAAAAATATATTGTAGAGATGTTGATACTTTGTGATAAGAGATATGTTCACTACATAGCATGCAAGTCAGAAAATGGTAAATTACTGTTTTGATAAGACACCATAACTATGAAAAAAGTAAGTCAGATCTTGCAAGAAAACATGACATCTTCATTTTTATGGTTTAGAAATTTTGTAAAAGTCTAAGTATAAAGGCCCATTAAATCATGTTATTTTGGCTACCCTTCTGAATTTAATATAATCTTGTAAAGGCCTGATAATCTGTTCTTTTTTGTCGATCTACATTCATTTCTTTATGGTGATAAATCTTAAAGACTTATGAATTAACCGAAAGATGTTTAAAAGTTAAAAACACTATTAAAATCCAGGACACCCTTTTTGAATTCAACATTCCATCCTGTAATTAACGTCTAACTCTCTCAAACATATTCATAATTATTATTCAAATTCTAATGGCCAATATACTCTGTGTGCATTTCAAGTCTCCACTTTGCATCAGAGACTTGATGTTAAAATTAGCAGGGGCCGATTTCACAAAAGGACTTAAGTCCAGATTTAGGCTTAAATCTAAGACTTTGGTCTTAAATTTTGTCAAAAAACTGCTAAGTCTGTGGTCTTAGACTTAGCGGATTAGCGGATTTCACAAGTCCATGAAATTGCTAAGTCAGTGGACTTAACTTTTAAGTCTGGGAGGTAGTGGGCTTAAATTTTGTAAAGAGGACTTAAATATGGCCGCCATAAACTTTTCTCCACTTCAAAATTTGAAATGGCTGTAAATAAATTATAATTATGCAGAACGCCTCACTAAAGTAGTGTTTGGGAAGTTTATATGTGCTAACAAGGTTTTCAATTTCAAAACAGCACTTATCCTTAGATAAAATACATTAAATGAAGAATATGTGGCATCAATATTATATTTTGAATAGATACAAAAGGTCACATGACACAGAAAACCACTGTGGTTATATGATAAGCCTGGACTTAGCTAAGTCACCTTTGTGAAATCCATTTTTCTAGCTAAGACCAAAGTCTTAGATTTAAGTCCAAGACTTAGCCAAAAAAGGGACTTAGTTTAAGTCCTTTAGTGAAATCGGCCCCAGGTGTGATATATAAATCACTACTTTGCTAATTTCAATATGAGATTTATTTTGAGTGATGGTCAAAGAATTCATTAATGTTTTCATCAGAAATACTAATAAAAGTGGCTAAAAAGCAGGGATAAATTATATGTAACAATTTAGTATTTAAAAGTAACAAGAAGATACAAATATGAGATTTTAAGTTAGTCTGTTGGAGCAAATAAATACTATTTAAGGTAATAACTTAGTATTTTAGATAATGACTATACTTATCCTGAGATAAAGATATACTCTCTGGTAGTAACAACTTAGTATTAAGGCAATGACTATAACTATGTTAAGGTATAAATATAGTATCCACTATCCTGACATATAAAAACACAGTATCTTGAGGTAATGAAAATAGTTAACATGGGATAGAGATGTACTATCCTTTGCTGACAACATGGTATCTTGAAGCAATAATAATGACTATAACTACATTAACACTTATATAATACATATATAATATTGTATAATAGTTAATACAATATAACTGTATTAAGGTAAAGACACACAATCCTGACATAAAATAGTGTCTTGAGGTAAAGATTAAAAACTGTCATCAAGCAAATAGACATTCTTCTGTTGCAACAACATAATATCTTGAAGTACCATCCATGACTATCTTGAGGTAGAGATATACCCTCTTGTGTGAACAAGTTAGCATCTTTAGGTAAAAAGACTATAATGCTATCTTGAGGTAAAATGACACTATCCTGCGGTCAAAACCTTAGTATCTACATACTATCATGTGGTAACAACTTAGTGTCTAAGGTAAAATGACCATAGCTATTTTGATGTAATGAGACACTAACTTACTAACTTAAGATAATGATATATTATCAAGTGATATGACTTGGCTCTTACCTCTTTGGTTGTGTTTGGTTTTGGTCTGTGTCAATATCACTCTGCCTTAGAGTCTGACATCTGATGGAGATTAAGCACTATGAAAGTCCACTCACTAGGCCACTGAGGACCTCGACAACAAAGAAATACCAAAAACAGTCCAACGTGGGGAAAAAATATGACATAACTTGTCTAAATGTACCAAGAACAATACAAGCCATTATAACATGAAACGGTTTTTTATTTTGATAAATTTTACAACCTTTCTTTGGATCAGTGTGTATTGTCAGCATAAAACATAGAGCTCAAGTCTAAAATGACCAAAAAATTTTTGTTGGTCTGATTTTGCAAATTTTTTCACCACTTTGTTCAGGTTAAAGAGATCTCACATCTGAATACAAAGTATCAGATTATATTGGATCACTTAAGTGCATATGGGTCTTAAGGTTTATAGTATGCCTATTGTAGCTTAGATCCTGATATAAAAAAAAACCAGTACCTGTTATATATATATACCTGGGATGTAAATTTAAAAAGTAGACCCTATATTAAAATATCTGGCAGGAGGACCTTGTTTGCATAATATAGAGGCCTCATCATATAGAAGGAGGAATATTGTATAAAAACCCTCTGTAACGTAAAGTAATGTAATGTTCGTAAAGTGGAAAATGTAGTTCTTGGAGAATGGAAAGTGTAATTTTGAGACTGTGGAATGTCTAATTTTAGGAGAGTGGAATGTGTAATATTTGGACAGTGGAATGTGTAATTTTATAAGAGTGGAATGTGTAATGTTAAGAGAGTGGAATGTGCAATGTTAGGAGAGTGTAATGTGTAATGTTAAGAGAGTGGAATGTGTAATGTTAGGAGAGTGGAATGTGTAATGTTAAGAGAGTGGAATGTGTAATGTTAGGAGAGTGTAATGTGTAATGTTAGGAGAGTGGAATGTGTAATGTTAAGAGAGTGGAATGTGTAATGTTAGGAGAGTGGAATGTGTAATGTTAGGAGAGTGGAATGTGTAATGTTAGGAGAGTGGAATGTGTAATATTTGGACAGTGGAATGTGTAATTTTATAAGAGTGGAATGTGTAATGTTAAGAGAGTGGAATGTGTAATGTTAGGAGAGTGGAATGTGTAATTTTAGAGTGGAAAGAATAAATTTGGAAAATAGAAAGTGTAATTTTTGGTGGGTGGAAAACTTATTTCAGGAGAACTGAAAGTTTAATTTTAGGGTAGAGTGGAAACTTGTTGACAAAATGAACATTTGTATAGTAGAATGTCAGACATTCAAGGTTTCTCCTATATCTCTAGAATTATCACAAATTAAACTTTGTTATGCCTTGAAATATGTTAATATTGTAATTAAGCAACAGAATTAAAGAAAAGTGAACCAGGTACTTACTGTCAAAAGTTTCTTGTCCCTTGCAAACCTGTAACATAAAACAAATACCCATGGTAAAAAATAATGTTCTTCAGTAGACAATAACAACAATGTGATGTGACAAGAAATGATTGTTTTAATTTCAAAAATATTGCCTGCAATTTAAATGCATGTGAGGATGTATTTGATGATAATGTTGATGTATTTTACATTAATGTCTGCTTGAAATTATTGCCTGGTATGCTTGAAAAATAAATCATCACCAGGTACAACCCACACAGAAATATAATAGCTGTTATGGCAATTCAAATTTCTTTGTAATCGGTAAAATTTTATCAGTTTGCATAATGTGTCCTTACATATATTGACTTTTACATCTAGATACTACCAAGACAAAGATCTGACAAGCCAAGAATTCCTAACATATAAAAGTGCTTTAATAATACCAAACATTTGCGTAGATGATTGAAAAGGGTCTTGAAACAAAGCTTAGCCCAAAGAAAGGCTATTGTAATCCCACTGAAGCTGTAAATTTTCTCTCATTTTAGCTGATGATATTTGAAAGTCTCTTTGTAACAAAAAAGCTTCACAAAAAGACTGCCGTAATTTAGACAGAAAAGAACAAAGATACATTTACCAGTTCACTACCCAACGGCTTATTTAATGATGACGGTGACATGTCACAAGATATTCTAAACACAGACAATTTCCTCTAGATTAATTGGAAATTATAAAAGTAGGATACAGTGAAAGTCTGCTTTTAGTGGAATGCTCTTTCATGTATTTCCAAAGTGACAGATTACTGTGCGGTAGAATATATCACAACCTTACTTTTGTGCACAAAATATATACAACTGTTGAGGAACCTTGCAGTATAATATATGCTAATGCAAACTTTAGTTCTTTGTAATATTTTATTGTAAGGGAACTATAATTCCTGTATGGATTTAATTTTAAAATAAATGCTGTATAACTAGAACCCCCAATATCTAATCTAATCTCATCATACTTCTATAGCACTTAATCTGTGTACTGTCAGACTCCAAGATGCAGAAACATGATCATAATTCAAAATACATCAAGGTCTTTGCCATGCTTAATTTGTGAACCAGAGATATTATGGAATTGAAGAAATAATTAAAATGTATTGCAAAGTTCTGTTATATGAAAAGGTAAAAGATACCAGAGAAGAAATACTGTTTATGTCAGGGGGACAGTTCATTCTGAAGACCAGGAACCTGCTAGAGACAGCCTGTAGTATTATTTATATGTATACTGAAGGTTTGAAAATAAACCTCCATATGACTTAATTCTAGTGATGACTAACTTTCATTTTGAATTAAAAACATACAGAATCTTCTGATTATATGATCTTAAAACTGATTCTACCTTTATGTCAATTTCTCTTATATACCAGTTATACTTGTACAGCTTACTATATCTGGGAAACAGAAGTATTAAATACCCTCTGAAGTCACTTCCAGCTTGATGTTAAGCTGTTAAATGTCCAAAGACACTTGTGTCATAGAAAGTCACTTAATTCTACCAGTATGTAAATGTAATATACCACAGTAGAGAATCATTAAAATCTCAAGTGCAAATTAAACCTCTATCAACAGGGCATGGAAAAATCGCCTTATTTATAATGTCTCACAATGAAAACAATATTTACCCCAGTAACCTGTGTATTTATGACAGAAGGATGTGTCAATATAGAAAGCAACCTGTATCTCTTACAGTTGGAGGAAATATGACCTTCTTCAGAGAATAAAACACCAAAGAGTTTCCACAAAAATAATGTCACTACAACTGTTATTTCCTGCTCAAATGCTCTTGTATTCAGTAATGTGACACTCAGGGTCACTGTTTTGTTTTCTACTCCGATTCACTTCAGTCCAAACACCCTGTTCGTACTTTTCCGATTAGGTCGACTGATGTATTCCAAGTCAGAAGTGTGTATTTTAAGTCTTGCACTGTGTAACACCATTTTATTCAACTTAATTATCAGCTCAATTTTCTGATGCACAAGAAAATTAGTTTTTGCTTCTTTCTGCCCAACAGAGATCACAATTCTAGATTTTCTTGATATTTAAGGCATCCTTTTCTGAGCTATTATCCATATTTTACCTATGGTATACATCTGAACCACTATCATGACTAAACCCTATTAATTGACCAGCGTAAACAAGGCCAAAAGGGGTTTCGGTCTACTAGTGCAAGCTGCAAAGCCATCACAGACATGAGTAGTGCACTAAAGCGTTCACCCATCCCAGTATTAACGTAGCCCATTGCTGCTTAACTTTTGTAAAAGACAGATACTCATCACACTACTCCACAATCTATGAAAGTCTGGAGACCAAAAAAGTGATCTCTAGAATCGCGAGCCTCGCAAGAGCTCACGCTTAAGAACTTTGGTAAGATAGCAAAAACCCTGAGCCATACGATCACGGTCTACCCCAGACTGTTACAATGCATAAAGATCACTTAAAATACCAAGCCACAATCAATCTCGTCCAGTACTTGTTGGATACCGATAACCAGTCTTCTCTTAGAGACAAGATTACTTGGCTCTAGTTATACAGAAGACAGTACAAGGTAGGGCACAGAAGCTAAAAGGTCTAAAGAGAAATCATCACTTGCAAAGTTTTTTGAATGTGTTTAATATTTTTGATGATTATCTACAGTTGCTGCAATTTTGCTTCAGGATCAATAATATTAAACTTGGGACAACATAATCACGGTGGTCAGGAGGCAAATTTGCAAAAGTGTAACAGTGGTTTAAGTGCTATAATCTATCGACTTAGAAATACAATGATGGTCACATTCTTCCACTTTCACAAATTTTCCTTTTTCGTTTGGTGAGGCCCGTTTTAGCAGAGATGGTCTAAGAACCATTCATCTAAAGAAGTGTGAAACTACCATAAGCAACATTGTCTTCAGAGGTGTCAAATGCCTTGTTGACATTTCAAATAAGTTGTTTGGACCAAAAAACTCTTGAAAGTGGATCAAGAGGACCCTTACTTTCAGGGTTAATATTATTTGTACCAAAACATACATTTCATACATAATTTGAGTAGAAACTGGAAAGGATATTCAAACTACTGCTCGCGTGTTGAGTTGGAAAATATATATACCTCTTTACCCTCCAGAAAAATTCTATTACCTGGTCACTTCAGCAGATAGATATGGCTCATATATCAACTTTTAATCCAATATGGAGGTTTTGACATATCAAGTCATAAGACATATACTATAGCCATATGGAAACTGGCCCTTGATACAGATTAAAAATCCAATTGCCTATGTGAATTTCACACCAAGGAATCAGTTCAGGTAGATATGTTAATCAAAACCAAGATATCAGTTATATTTTACAATAACCGGACCAGTATGCCTGTCAACTTTGTATACTTAAATATCACACTAAGTATGTGTTTCAGATGTCAAAAAATTATTGTAAATCTAGACATAACCTCTGTCATATGTTATTACAATTATCTGTGAGTCTCTTCACAAAAATGCAGTTTTCAGATGGATGTATTAACATCACCTGTTGACAATCTTTTGTGCAATATACTTTTAGCTTTTAAGATATATGGGGAGATATATTTACTTAAAACTTAAATATAATATTCAATATATTGTCCTTACATATTTCCATCCACCTGATGTTTATTGAACTGACCTTAGTGATTCTATCAAGATGCAAACACAATCTGAGGATATTTCAGTTAAGGAGGGAACAATTAATATACCAATAACACAAAAAGATCATGCAAGGAAATATTTTGTGCCAATCTATAAAATTTGTTTGATTTTGTTTTGTAACCAAGTGTAAAATAACAGAACAAATATTGAGAAAAACCAAGTCTAGGTTTGGGGGTGAATTAAGAATGAAGACCTTTAATAGTAATTTTCTTACCAAACATCTCAACTCCTCCCACCTGTCAGAATACACTCCACCCCACCCAGGTATGGTTGAGTTTCCCTGTACCCTGGATTTCCAGGTTAGGTTGAAGTATTTCTCTGTTCCTTTAAGCTTTTAACTTAACAGGGCTTGACTCTATGTGGAATCTTCACATGGTAAATGCCTGTGCATAATTATGTTTATTGCGCAAGTCCAGATTAGAATGGCAAGCCTGAATGTGCAGAGTTATAACACAACCATATTTCTAATCATTTTTAGGATATTTTAGTGATACATTTCACTCATTTTCACATTTTATGAAGTGTACCAGAATAAATGTTCACAATAGGTCAGTTTCTTACATAAAGATTTAAATGGTTCTAAGAATTAAATGTCACTGTCCAAGCCCTCTGGCTAATATGGGTAAAATTATTGCCCTGAAAAACTTTCAGCTTTTACAGTATTCTGTGGAATTCTAATTTTCTTGTATTTCTGACAAATATTATAAAGCATGTCATTTTGTTAGGTCATCTAATACACATTAAGGATGTGACCCTGTGTCTTATTTGTGTACAGATATGTTAGAAATCTATATTGTATAATTATTACGCTGGGGTATACTGGAGCTGACTTATGGAGATCCAAAGAAGGGTGATCTGTCTTGTTTTGTGTCTCAGAAACATGTGCCAAGTCAAATTCAATGTTTTAAAATGAAAAGCTTCCAGGTAATTTGAAACATCTTAACATAAAGTAAAATTGATAAGTTGGTCTATTTTGAATATGATCATTTAATATAATGAAATTCAATTTTTACAACTTTTTTTTTTGAGTGATTAATCTTTCTGTATACAAACCCCAAGCACAAAATATCATTTAAGCTTGTAGAAACATGCAACAAAATTTGTTATCCCAAATATTTTGTGGTCATATATAATTTCTGAATGTATATGTTAACCCAAACCTTCATTTATTTATTTATTTGAGTTTTAATGTCGCTTTCAACACATTGTAGGTCATATCACGATAGTTTTATGGGCAGAGGAAACCAGTACATACAGTTGGTCAAGGTTCTGTACTGTAAACTGCCGACCAACGGCAAGCAACTATTAACTTTCCCACCTGAGGTCGGGTCGGGTTTTGAACTCTGATCTCAGAGGTGGGAGGTGAGAGTGTTATCAGTCTTACACCGTGGCCCCTAAAACTCTTAATTTAAGGATTCTCAATAATCTTTTAAAGTTTATACGTAGGCCTACCTACTCTTATCTCTTATCTTCACTTCATATTAACATCTGACTTGAAATCACATAAGTCACAAATTGGATTTTATATTCTAGTTATATTTATATGAAGGTTACTGTATTTTTTCTGCATATTTAATAATTCTGCATTTGACCTCTGATGGACCTGCAAATAGGTTAATAGGATGTTATTTTGTAAAAATTTGTAAAAGGGGACATTTCTCCGTCAATTTGTTCTTATCTAAAAATTCAGGATTGGATACATGAGTTACATGATACATGAGTTATTGTCCATGAACGCCTGGTATATTTTAAAAACAAATTCATTTAATTCTACATTTGCAACTAATGAAAATCCATTCAAAAATGCCAAAGTAAGAAATTCTATATTCTATCAATAGAACAAATTAAAAAAATTTAAAAAAAAATTAATTTCCAAACAAGTTTCAATATTATGACTATTATTAAACATTTTAAAAGTTTTGATGGTTTCATTTTCAAATTGTGTACACATAAAGGTCAGACATTGAAGGTAACAGAAAGCCAGGCTTCCTCCTTTCAAGGAACATGTTGTTTTACACGTATTTCACAGTGTAAAATAACTATGAATTACTTTAATAAATATCAATTTACATGTATTTCAATGTGTTGAATAAAATATGAATAACTAACTAAAAGTTAACTGCTAGCATCATCTATATTAAATATAAACATATGGGCAAAATGTCCCACTTTTCAAATTTGGGCAAAAATGACAACATTTCCAAAATTTGGGCAAAACTGACTCAGGTGAAATTAATTTGGCCGAAAATGACAAACATCAAAATCTTCATTTTTATGCCTATTTTGTGTAAACGAATGTGGATCTCATTTGACTATATTATGAATTGACAGAAGTCTGAAACTGAAGAAGGCAATTTCTGAACAGAGGGTCTCTTGTGTTTGTCTCTGAAAGAAGCCATGGTTGTTTGTGAAATGATTACAAGTGGTAATTTTTTCCACCTGGATGGCTCAGTCTCAAATTTAAGATTAAATTGTATCAAATAGGAGTAAACTGGAGTTTCTTCTATATGGTGAAGAACATGAATCAAATAGCAAAACATTGAGTGGCAGTTTGTGGAGAAAAGGTCAACACAACATTAATAGGTACACTGAAGCAGAATAAAATTTGTAACTGTTCAAAACTGGGTCACTGTTTTGCATACTGAAACACGATCTGTCAACAAAAACAGAAAAACAAAACAGTAAAAGAAAAGAGAGCTTTTTTCCATAAATATAGATTACTGAGTTTGTTGGTTTTTTTTAAATTGCTTTCAATTAGTGCAAAAAACAAGGGCTTATTTGGACGTTATTGTAACAAAACATTAGAATAACAGTGACATTATTACAGTGAGACCAAACCTGTTGTTTACAAAACCACTTGAGGTTAGAAAACCTATTATTACACCATATTTTTGGTGTCAGAAATGTATACAAATATCTCAACTATGTTGACAAATGATAGTGCAAAATTTGAGATAAGGGCTCTTTTGTTTAAAACATATCAGGAAAATATCATTATGTTCTAAACTAACTGTACATCATCAAAAGTCTCAAGTATTTATAAACTTGGAGACATGTGTTCTGTAAAAGTATCACAAAATCCTGTCTCAGTAATTAAAAGTGTGAAATTTCAGACATTTGACATTATTCGGATACTGTATAATCTTCAGAAAAAACGGAAAAAGCTAAAACAAGAAGTTATGTGAAAAAACAAGCAGCAAATATTATTTATTCTTATGTCATATGAGAAGACTCTCTCTCTCTCTCTCTTTATACAGGTATATATATTCTTATTTACTGTTGTCTTTTGAACATCTTCTATTTGTACGGTATTTTTTCAAACGAAGTCACACTCATAACTGGGCTTACTAGCTCCAATAATTATCATGCAAAATACATAGATTGAATCAACTGGATTCAGTGTCACTTTGAACACAATGTGAACAGGCAGTTTTGGGGAGGAGGGAAACCACTGTATACTAGTTCATCAAGAGGCTATATTGAAAACTATCAGGGATAAGGAACTCACTCACAACTGTCCCCACTTATTTTGTGGCGGGATTTAAAATCATGACCTCAATGATGGGAGATGAGAGGGTTACCCTCTAGTCCACAGTGGGTCGTTAAAGGCAAAAGTTTGATGTCCCTTTCCAAAGCTAAGGTGATATCAGGAAAGACCTTCAGGGCATCTGAATCCAGGAGAGAATGCTGGTGGACAAAATGCCAGTCAAAATTGTAAGGGTTGACAAACTGCCACTCAGTTCTGTGGGATTTTGTCCACTGGTATTTTGTCCACTGGTATTTTGTCCACACAGTGAGCATACCACATGCTGTCATGAGTTGGATTTACACCCATAAGCCTTGAGGTGAGAGTACAGCGATTAGATGCTGAACTTGTTACACAGTGGGTGATGGCCCCAAAACACAATAGTGTATTTAATTAAAAAATATACTGAGCATACAGAAAATGTACGAAATATCTCGGATCAATTACAGGTATTAAACTAACTAGTGAAATTACAGCAGGTTCTAATAAAAACTACTTTGTCATATTTATGTATAAGACTGGTATTTCAATCATTTAACTGATGAATGGTATTTTACTCTAATGTAGTAATTGTTGCTGTGACTTTAATGAATGAAATAGTAATGGTATTTTTCTTTCATGTATTGCAAGACAATAATATTTTAAATGAATACATTGATTGTTGATCATATTTCACATTTATGCATGGATTAGTAATGGTATTTTACTTGAATGCATTGATTTGTTATGGTATTTTTACTTCAATACATTGATTTGTAATGATATTTTAGTTTAATCCATTGATTCCTAATGATATTTTACTACATTGACCATTGACTGATTATGGTATTGATAATGTTACTTTTAATCCATTGACTATTATTATTACTTTAATGCATCAAGTTTTTACATATTTTATCAGTGAGCCATTATAATACAGCATACTGTTTCAGAAAAGACAAATGGCAGTATATACAAGTGAATTACTTTACTTAAACATAGAGCTAGATTTACAAAGGTATAAACAAAATAAGTTAGCAGACTTTGCAGTGATAAAATTTATTGGGAGAGGAGAGTAGTATTCAATAGTCAGTCAAATATCTCTATGTATTTCACTGTAAACCACTGTGCATGAGAAAACCATAGCCACATTCTCTTTTACAAACTGGGGCAAGATTTAAACCCATGACTACAGAGATGAAAGGCAAGTAAAGTTTCTCTTTACAACCACAGGTGTTACACAACACTCCCAACAACTTATTTGTGTTTCTTACTGTACAGAAGTCAATTTAGAAGCAAAAATCAACACTCAGAAATCCTGGAAATAAATCTGTTTTAACCAATTTTTTTTAATGTAACACGGAAACCCCACAAAAATGTCAACAAAAAGTTTAAATTTGTGGATACTGTTTAATTGAGGAAATACCATCTTACCCTTAACATAAGTAGTAGCAAGGTTAGACCACAGGTGATCATCTTTAGGTCAGACATTTGCCCCTGTCAGTATTCTTTCTTTAGGGATGGTTTGTTGTGGCTTTTCCTCCTTTGATCTTGTTTTTCTGTCACTAAATATATTGCCCCCTTTTTCTTGAAGTTTCAGTCCTTGCAAAATCTCCTTAGAAAAAGCGTCAACTCATTGATAGTTCTTTCACGTCAATTCAGCTTCTGTCACATCACAAACTATTCAAAAAAACACAAAAAGAAAATAATACTTGGATGAAAAAGACAAAGCATAAACACGATTATTATACTTGTGTGCATATTACAGATTGTTGTGAGCAATTTAGAATATCAAATACACAATAATGCGTGTGAAAAGTATCTATCAACCCAAGTCTCCAACTTAATCTTCACCATCAAGTGTTTTTAGACAAGAAATTTTTATACATATTTACATAGTAGAAAAGGTGCAATGTAAAAGTACAAGGGGGAAAAGGCAATATAACAAACATTTTTTATAAACCTGTATTTATAAATAAATGTATCTATCCAAACATCAACATATGTTTATATGTAAATATATCTCTTAATATCTTCAAATATACATATATTTTCTTTTACATTATACAACTATATTCTGTCCTGTATTTTTGTTGTACAACAAAGTGACACTTTTCTCTTCGCGAAACTTTAAACAAATATAACATATAACAAGTATACATAACGCGTGATAAGAGATATGAAATTACCTACTTGAACCTTGATCCGGACGTTATTATTACAAAAAGCACGTGGACTGAAGTATATTTGTACAAATATCACACTTGAAGAATGTTTGGTGACAAACCCCTTTTATATATTTGTGTGTACCCAAATGTCTCGATGAGATTAGAGAGAGATCAATCTTCATATGATATATTATGTATTACACACACCTTTTTATTAAAGAACCTCACCCAAAGTTTCAAAGCCAATAACCTTATTCCAAATAAATCTTCCTCAGATTTGAGTTTTTCTTCAATTAATTCAGTAGTAGATTCACACAGATCTAGTTACATATTCTGTTGTCTATCCAATTAAAATTATTCCCAAATATGGTAAATTAAACCTCTAAACTGTGCTTTACTTTTTCGAACAGCCTCTTTCCGTCAAAATAAGCTGAATAAACTGATGTGTTGCAGTGTGATATGTTTGTGAAGTTTTCCAGACCACAACAACTCTGTCCAGTAATTTACTATCACACATACACCTACGCAATCAAAGACACTCACTCAAACACATATATAAAAACAAAGTCTCACCAAGATAATCAAACCACCACGAGAATTGAAATGAAGATTTTGCAGTGAGTCTAAATAAGAGAGTAAATCTGTAAAGTTACACCATGTTTTGCCACTTCCCTTTTTAATTACACCTGTGTTATTTCCACCCCAGTTAGTCCACAGCATAAAGCCAAATTATAAACTTCAGCACGCATAGTGTATACAGAAAAAATACACACAAACATTTCTACCTATTTAAATCCTGCGAATGCTCGTGTAAGATAGATTCAAATAAAATCTGTCACTGAATATATTTGTGTAATTTCAATTTACTCCCATTCTTGGCTTCTGTTTGAAAAATCTCCTCTGCTAACCTTAGTGCAGAAGCCAAATATCTCTCACCCCTCAGCTCCCCCCCCCCCCCCCCCCATTATTAGTATTGGTGTCCATTGCTATTTCCAGATTTATCTTGCTTTGTTTTGGTACTCACCCAAAATATTTCTGTTATGGTTAAACCTGCTATTTTGAGTGACTGTACTGCAAATAAGCACCTTTTTTCAATCTCTCCAGGCCTTTATTTTTTATCCCTGTAAGAAGTGATCCAGCTGCTCAGTGGGTGTGTTTTTAAACAAAGTATGTTTTTGATTTCTCTAATAATTTAAAAATATGGAATTCCAAGGCTAGGGAAACCCAAAATAGTTCAGTGCTCCCACGGCATCCTAGGAAATGGGTCTCATTTTTAATCTTTCAAATGTTTAATTAGCCTGCCTACGGCGCAATGTTGTCAGTTTGAGTATTAGATGAGCTAGTATTAAAATATAAAACTGAAATTTGAAAACAAACATATGATAATAATCTTATAGATACATATTTTGAAGAAAAGATACACTGAAATAAAAACTGACATAAGTTTGAATATGTGCTAAGACAAACAATAAAAATAACAATAGGTTTGAATATGTGCTAAGACAAATGCTTTCTCAACCAATAAAAATTTATAATTCACTATAACCTACTCTTCCAGCAGGCACATTTGCCTTCAACATCTGAGGTTGCTGATTCGAATCTCAGCGCGGGCACTTCATGTTGGAAAGTTGGTAGTTACATGCTGATGCCCAGTGGTTTACAGTGCAGAATCTTGACCAGCTAGTATGCACTGGTTTCTCCGTCCATAAACTACCTGTCGCAATATGACTCTGGCTGTTGAACACGAGATAAAACAAAGAAAACTAGGATCCATAATAAGCGAGTTATAAGCACTTTTAAGTTTGCCTATCCTCGTTTGACCTTGAACGAGAGGCCCAAGGTCAAATCTGACCACACCAAAAGATTCCCAGCCCATGATTTTCTATAGGTTGGTTTACCATCCCAAACCTCTAGGACCAATAATAAGTGAGTTATAAGCACTTTTAAGTTTGGTTATCCTCATTTGACCTTGAAGGGGCGGCCCAAGGTCAAATCCGAACACACCAGAAGATTCCCAGCCCATGATTTCCCATAGGTTGGTTTACCATCCCAAACCTCTAGGACCAATAATAAGCAAGTTATAAGCACTTTTAATTTTGGCTATCCTCGTTGGACCTTGAAGGAGGGGCCCAAGGTCAAATCCGACCACACCAGAAGATTCGCAGCCCATGATTTCCTATAGGTTGGTGTGGCATTCCAAACCTCTAGGACCAATAATAAGAGAGATATAAGCACTTTTCATGACTGAAAAGAAACGCCCGTGGCGGCCATCTTGTTTTTTAAAATGAGGCCAAAAATATTTTCAATCAAGATTTTGTAATGAAGAACATATGGTTATGAATATAAGTCTACCTATAATACCCTGGCCTCTAGAGGGGCAACAAGAAAATCTCTACACACTGTGGCGGCGGCGTACTCATGCGTAATCCATAGTATCCACCGGATGCTCTCTGGTGGATGCAATAAATCTAAATCTAGTGAGCACATAGTAGTACTGCAGGTTAGGTAGGTACATTTATTTTTTCAACATCGAGTGTTGACACCTGGCGTCAATTTTGTCCAATTCACTAATTTTTACTTTGCCCACTGCAGAAGACCAATCACTGATGTGGACCCTAGTTTACCCTCTATGTAATGAAAGAAAACTGTCTCAGCAGGTAAACTAGAAAAGTACTCTGAGAGCGCAAAGCATCCTCCATATCCCAATATCTCCAATATGGCTTGTAAATACAAATACATATGATGAAAATACTTTTAAAATTTCCTGGGTCCAGACACTGATCTGAAACGCCACCAAAATTTAATCATATGTTCTTTTTGACATATCCTGAAAATTTCATCAAAATTCTTCCTCAATTTTTCTAGTTATTTTACAAAACATACAAACACCAAATACTTATACCTCCTTGACGCAGTCATACACATATATAATTTATTTTTGTATGTATCATATAGGCATATCAAAAGAAAAGAAGAATATCCTCAGTTAGATGGACCAAAAAATATGGGCTTATGTAGACAAGATCCACCTTTAATAACTTCCTCTGGTGCTAAATTTGGCTATTGCCAAATATCACCCAAACCCAAGTGTGCGATTTTATTCTAACCTATTTGTCTAAATCTCAGTCATCAATTTTTTAGACTTGGAGACTTTGACCAGACCAACATGAAAACTAGAAAATTAGACAGTAAATATTTTGATGGTGTTTGCATCCATCCTGTGACGGAACCATCATGTATGTTGAGGTCAGCAGAAAGATTGGAATAGCCTCAAGTGATTTCTCCACTCTGACAAAAAAAAATCTCAGCATTTTTCTAATGCATGGCTCTTCAACGCTTCATTATTCAAGTGGTTTGTCTTTCTTAGCCTTGCGTGAGCTTATTTCATTATTCCTTCCTTAGTGGACACTGTCACAAAAAATGTCACAAAATACATAATTAAACATGTGACAAAACTAGAGTTAATTTAAATGAAACAATAACAATGGAATAATTTTAATTCATTGCAGAAAGTTGGAAATATATACAATAACTTTATATGTTAACTATATTTTATAAGCATATTCCAGGATCTGTTCAAGTAACCAGTTAACAAGATTTTAAAATTTATAGTAGGGTATACTCCAATAATTTGCTGGTACCTCATCTCTTATAATCTCCTACAAAATGATAAAATCAATCTAGTATTTGTTCAAAGCTAAAAAAAACCCCAGATTAGACCATTACTAAAAGCAATGCCCGACAGTTCACTATGGAAACCTGTAAGGGTTATATGAGTGAAGTAAACATAATTTAATAAGTCGTAATTACAACATAGCGTATCTTGCAATTACAAGATACTATCTTATAATTAAGCATCCCTCGAAAGGGCAATTTTTGTTTTCATTCCAAGTTTCCCCATCAATGCCACTAGCACTGCTTTATCTTCTCCCTTAAATATCACCCTGAGTATTGGACAGATTATGACCATTTTCGGCATGGGGGAATTTGGGGGTACATCCACTCATCATCGCTGCTCAGGCAAAACAATTTACTGTAAGACGTTGTTTTTACATATCATTATGTCAATACTATCAAAATCTCGAACTGACAAGAGTTTAGGAGTGCTTGGAGAGCGATGTTAAACCCAAAGAAGTCAAATCAAATTATATTACCAGTGCAATAGATTCAAACAAGCGGTAAACTGAAATAAAATGACACAAGTTCAAGGATTAGTTAAATGGCAGAAAATATTCTTTTGGTGTGCAAGTAGTTTTTGCACGAGTATGAAAGAAAATAATAATAAAAAACAGTTATGAAAAATACTTTGCCTTGAAATTATTCGGTTAGTGAGACTAATCAAGGCTAGGCTGCAAGTGTTTCATGCTATTAGCCATTATGATGAGTACTGCAGTAACAATGTCAAGATAAGCCCTCCACCGGAAGTATGTGATATTAACAAACAAACTTTATTAGTCACTCCGATCATGTAATCTGCTTTGGTCATACAGACATTTTTGAACAAACTGCTTCCTGTGACAGAAATCTGTGTGTAATCTAAGCTTTTGCCAGCAGACTTGTTACAGTAGAAGCCTCTCTGTGCCATCTGACTCAAAAGGCGTATGGACAAAGTCATTGGTCACATGTATATAGAGTGTGAAAATAATAGAATAAATTAACGAAGAAAATACCAATGTTATTATTAAAGAATTATTATAAAATCTATAGACCATGTGCTCACTGATGAGTCCAGAAAGTGAGTAACATACTCACTATCCACACCTTAGGTCATGAGTTTGAACCCTGGTGGTGTCCTAAAATGGGAAACCCTGTACCTGCTTGACGTTACCTGATAGTTGTCAGTGAAGAATTTTAACCAGTTCATGCAATCTTTTTAAATTCAGTGAAATCCAGTGTGTAGCCAATAGTGTTCGTCAATACAAAAATATAATTTAATATATTTATTGTTTATTATAATAATTTTTTGAAGGGAACGGGGGGGGGGGGGGGGGGGGGTCATGCAGAACAGGACCACTGCCAGGATGCTTATCTCGAAGCTGGTATTAAGCATAACAAGTGAAAGAAGTGTGACCTTTAAACAGGGTTCAAAGGCCAAGAACCAATAATAAGGGAGATATAAGGCATTTTTAGCATAACTTGACCTTATAGCAGGGATCAATAGTAAAATGCAATACCGAGTAAAAGATTTCCAGATCATGATTTCCTTAAGTAGTTTGCGAATTCTCAACGGAAATACATACACACGCACTCATGGAAGCCATTTTGTAATATCCCAACTGGACTTTTGGCTGGTGGGAGATAATTACATAATCATCCCTTAAATAGACTCAAAAGAGTTCAGTTAGTTATGTGACTTTTTTGTGAAAACTAATAGTAGTACCAGTTGTTCTACTACTTATAATAATAATAGTAGTAATAATAATACACTTGCTTTAAGTGACTCAAGTAATGCATAAATAAAGGTTTTGTCTTTACCAAGCCAAGTTTTTTATCTTTTTATTTTTTATCTCCCACTGTGGCCTAGCTGGTAACCCACTTGTCTAGGAATTCAGAGGACGCGGGTTCAAACCCAGGTATAGGCAGTGATGAATCATAAAGACAGCCATTTTAATCTAAAGTCTTAGACAGGCTAGAAAAACAGTCATTCTAAAAATTCCTTTGTATTACATGTACTGAAATATTTGGTCTACTTAGTCAAATCATGCAGGAAATTAAATTAACCGTCTTACCCAGTTCACACCTCAAATTCCACAGATTCTTCAAAGATTAAAGCTGCTTTTTCCAACACAGAGTAATAAACAAATGATTTGCAAAAACCCAGCTCGGAATCATAATTACATAATAACAGCAAAAATGAAGAATATGGAAAGATTTTCGTTTTGGGTTTCATTTTTGGTTTATCACTGTGGAGTGATATGAACTGACGTAAACACATAAACAATCTGTTGATCGGAACTAACCACACCCACAAAGACTGGACTGGTAATTAAACATGAACGGATTTCTTTGGGTCATGAAGTTAAATACTGTGCAAAACATATTTTCAGCCTCTCACCTCTGTAGCAATTGCATGTAATAAATATGCTTTTGTATGAAGTTTTGGCATGGTGTGTAACAATATTATTGTGAAACAGAATCTGTTATGATTGGGCCTTTGTTGGAATGTATCTGAAAAATGTTCAATTAAAAATAAAACAGAATACAAAGTATTTTTAAATTGATAATTGTCCAGCAACATGTTTTTGAGTCACATCTGAGTTTGTTTTTGATCAGTTTATAGCATTCTTCTTTATTTATTTTTTGCAAATGAGAACATTCAAAACATATTACCTAATTCTGGCAAGATATCAATGCACAGATGCAGCTCCGTAACACTACTTTCACACTTTTCCAAAAAGGTGCCCGGATGTTTACCCACTTTTCCAAGTAGTTTCCAAAGCTTTACATCATGTCACATTAATTTAGTATAGCATAGGGACACATCGCATTACAGATAGGGTTTGTGTAGCCTTGCTGAAGGCTCAAGTTTCTATGCATTTCTGTTCAGATAATGGAGTTTTAGTTTCTATAACGTACTCTTGCACGTACTGACTATACAGCTCTGTCTGATGCAGTTCTTTCTCTTAACATGTATGGGTGCTTTATGAATACCAAATATTTGTGTGTATGTTTGAAAAGATATCATGCAAATTTGAGCCGAAAGCAAGGCTAGGGTTTGTGGGCTGGTATTCCTGAAATAAAATCTTACACTCTGTAAATTTAACCTTTCCTGTTACTACCTCATTATAAGTTGTGTCACACAACCCACTTTCTCTGACATAACTGTAATTGTATAGTGCTTCCTGTACCATCAGGCAAAACTTGTGAACAGTATTTACTGTAATTGTTGTAACTCATGTTGCCCCCCTGTGCTTATTTTAAATTACTGTGTCATTGCAATTCATGGTAGACAGCATCGGTATAGTTCAGACATTTAATGTTGTATTTTTATAACCTCCACTTGCTTTTGTCTGGAGTGACTCTGGAGCGGTTCATCCGGAGATATGTGAACAGGGTATATTTGGCTTGGTAGTTCCTGCAGATGTTAACACTCTGAGTAATGCTAATTTATGGGAATTTTATAGTGTTTCTATTTCACAGTTATTATCATATTATCTAAACATCAAAGACGAGCAAGCATGTGACAAAATTGTTTATCTCAAAATGTTTTAGGAAATGTTTTTTTTTGTCAGCTTGCTGGTAAAGTACCAAAAGAACTGCTTCAGAATGATCTCTGTAGTGTGTAATTGTAGGTACAGTTATTAACTGTGAGCTAAATTTATACTTTCGGAAATGGATACCCATTGTTTGAAATGTACACTTTCTATAAATAACTTATTACTCAGGTCAGTAAATGTAGCGCAAAAACAATGTACATATCAGTCTACAATATTATGAGAAATGTTTAAAAACTAAATTTGAAAATGCAGTCCAAGAGACCAGTTCTCTTGCTATTTCTGGCTCATGTTCCATGGCAGCTAAAAGGCTGTTCGCCAATATTCAGAAGGGCCTTTTCTACCATCCTCCCACCCTGGAATATCCTTTTGTTGGCTACCGTCTCCTCTTTCGAAAGTTCTTTTGAATCGGGTGAAATAAGACTTCGAGTAAACACATCATATGCCAAAATGAAATAGTTAATATTTGGTCCGCCTTCTGTGATTGGTTTAGCATTTTGAAAAACAAGCATCCCATCCTCGAGTCTGGCCTGAGTTTACAGTCAATTTTCCCTCTGAACAAGACCCTGGTGTACCTATGTCCACCCCCAAAAACTTAGTCCGCATCTGCTATGATCATCAAGACAATGGAAAAATCCCTTATAATTATAATATTCACTGCCAGACTTCTTAATGCAGACATATTGGCCCCTATGCTGTCCATTGCTTGAGGGACATTTCATCTGCTTCTAAAGCCTTGTTCTAGGTAAACGTTGTCTGTAGGAGTGGTGAGGCATCTAGGACTTCCTGCTAGAATTCATCACCGATGACTTTACATACTTTTTTGTGATTCTCTATTTTTGTGATGCTCGATCTTCCAACTCAGAACTGAAAGTTCAATGATATGCTGGTTTCTCCAGGGGCGAGTTATTGCCAACTTTAACCCAGCTTTTAAAGGTATACAGAACGTGGAAGATTTAGAATTTCTTCAAAGAACTCAGAGGTCAGTCTAATGAAGTTTAAACAGGCAATTGCATCTTGCATCTCTAACCCAGTGATTGCTGTACCAGTTATTATAATGCCTCCGCATTGCCTTGGGCATCAGATTGCGATGGGGTCACGATCCTGTGTGGTGGGGTTGGGGTTACCCATTGCATAAGCCTGTTTCTAAATCCAGTCAAATATCAACCTGTACAGTCGTATCAATGAGAGTAACATGTAGTCCAGGTACACTGTATGTATAACCAGTTGTTGTCTTAGGTCGTGCAATCCTGTGAATGTGAGAATTAATTGTGTCAAAAGTATTCGTCTGGTCTACGACTGGTAAGTCGCATGACCACTTTGAAAGTGAAACATGGTATTATTCTTATTTATAAATGAAATTTTTTCCAAAGAAATAGTCATCAAAGTACCCCGATTATTGTACAAACTGATAGTTGGGGTTTTATGTTTTGTTCAACAGCCAGAGTGATATTGGGACAGGTCCTCAGCATTGCCACTTGTTGGAGTTGAACCCACACAGAGGTGACTGCCCTTTAATTAGATGCTAAACCTACTAAACCACTAGGCCACTTAGGACCTCCCCAGTTACTGTACAAGAGTGGCTGTGGCTTTTTATTACAAATGATTTTCATAAATTGTGGCAGTTGCATAAGGCTGATCTCATCGGTCGTAAGATCCATCTTTTCACTTATGATAAATTTCTTATTTTGTTAGTTCATAGTCCTTGTTGATGGGGTCAATAGTTGCAGCAGCACGAGTATAAAATGTATTAGGTTTTACTGTGAGTCACAAAATTAAAGAAATATACTTTCAGAGAGATCTTATCAAAAACATTTACAGTATTTCTACTGATTGAAATCAGTGACCATAATGGGTAACTACCAAATCAACATACAGCTTTTCAAAGCTATATTTTTGTATGTTTGTTTCAATTAGTTGGATGTAAAATTTATGGTTGATATTATTTAGATGTTAATTTTATCTGGTTGCAAATTTACTAGGCCAAGCAATAAGCATTTAAAATGTGGACATGTAACCTCACACAACAGGTCTTTCCATTGAAAAAGGACAAAGAAATATAATATTCACTGCAAATCCAAAAAAAAAATTGTAAAACTTGCATTTTCATATAGACTTTGGTATTTTAATAATGAAACCTGAGAATATTGTCCTCAGAAGTGTGGTATTATTTTATCATGTTCAAAATAGGATAAAATCATTAGGGGGACATCAACTTGATTTTACTGTGATATGTCAAGGGAGCGAGAGATGTTCACTAAATCATGGTTTTCATTGCATAATTTATCATCTTTTAAGTGCAAAAACCAATGCTTCTAAATAAGTTAATATTTCATGCCAGGGTTCAGTGTCCCCTTTATTTTAGAGACCCCAAATGGGCACCCAGTCATCTGTTGATGAATCTCAAAAATGTATTGTGTCCAGAACATAATCTTGATTTACGATCAGTGATCCTCGATGGGTGAACACAATTCGCAATATTGCAAATATGAACAAAAATATTAAATACATATTGACAGAATCAGTAACTGCTTATTTCCAGGATATATTTTTGCGTCAGGAGTGAACTGACTGTTACCATTGACAAGTCATAAAGGGGCACAATGCGGACACACTTGGGAAGGAGAAAACACATTTTCTTAATACAAACCTTCACTTCAACTACACCACAGGACTCTCATACAGCTCAAGGTGATGGAACTTCATTTAGATTGTCAAGATCACCAAGAAAGTACCAATTTGTATACTTATGCTCTGGATAAGGGCTTGAAGCAAAAACTTTAGAGGTAGAAGGGGGGGTATGTTTCCTACTCTATCACTGTTTCTCCTGGAAATACTGGTGACCCTTGTATTGTGTCAACTCTCCATTATTGTTGCATAATGGAAAGTTAATGCTACATTATTTTCTAACAGTAGAATGTAGTTTCAGTAGGCAGTCTGCCAAGAACAAAATGATGTTTGCCAGTCATCCCCAGCACAATGCATTCTATATTGAATTGGTTTCACAACTTTTTCATATTAATTAGTTTAGTGGGTTTAATTCTGTATGATATTTAAAGTGCATAGAAAAATACCACTTGGAAATAAAACTACCTGGAATAAACACCTAATGACAAATAAAAAATAACTAATTTAATTTATTAAGCTGGATATTTTCTAATTCTTTGCATATTCTTTACAATATGACTTTACAATAGCCCTTCATGCATTTAATTACAAATGCAGCTATCCTTTCAGACAGAGTTGGAGATTTAAACCCAGTATGTTAGGGTCGTGTTATAAAAGGTTAAGGTCAAAGGTCATGAAAGGTCAAAGTAAAGGCATTAAAACTGTAGTTTGGGAATTTTAGTTACATGTTAGTTAAAACCTTGTAAACAGAAATAAGGTATTTAAAAGTTTTATGTATCATATGAAATTTTTAAAACTGCCATATACATATAATAAAACAAGACTAAAGACACATAATACTGTAAGTTAAGTAATGAACATTTTGGAAAATAAGTGTTAGTCTTATACCCGACAAGAGGTCATAACAAGGTCAAGGTCAGATGTAAAGTCACTATAGCTCTAATAATGGAGCAAGTAACCTGTCAGTCAAAGGTCAAGTCTGAGGACAAATGTCAAGTAGATAGAGGGGAGCCGGGTCAACCTGGACCATCTAACACAATTTTACCATGAGTTACATCAATCCTAAGGAGACCTCCTCTTAGGTGGGTCATGCCTAGGGGGTCCAACCGAGTAACCCGAGTAACTGTGGGGACCTCCCTGAGGAAGGGTTACATCCAAAGGGCTCAAGAAATCAGCCTGTTAAAATTGATAGGGGAGCAATGGTCAGCTTGGACCACTTAACCCAACTTGACTCAGAGCAACATCAATTCTTATGGGTCACTTAAAGAGGGGTCCAGCTCAGAGTGTCAAATTCTGGTGACCCAAAGATAACTTAAGTTCGCATCAAAAACCTTGGTGGACACCTCCCTGCAGATAGGGTTAGCTCTATAAGGGTCAAAACTTCAGCAAAGTCACTTAAGGTGGGGGGGCCAGGGTAATGCCTGACCCGCCTCTTCGGCCATTGGGCCTCATAGGCCATTAAATTTACATAATGGAGTCCCATTTGGCCATTATCTGTATATTCAGCATCTTAGTTTGACTTTTGGCACTTGATTTAGTGCTATTGCATTTTATCAATGTCTAAGCAAAATGAACTACTTTAATATTACATTCAGATACAGAAGTTTGTTTTATATGCAAAGTCGGGCGATCTTAGACAATTAGATCAATTTTTAAAAACATATAATGAAAAACACAAAAGCAATAAATCTATATCTAGTTCAAAGAAAATTGACACAATAAATTCTTTTTGTTAAGGGTCAAGCTAAGTAGTTAATTTGCTAATTGTTTTCAATATCAACATTACCAGTTGTTTTATGTCCTTGTGAAAAAAGAACAGAATTATCAGAGCCAAGATTGTTAGGTTCTTCATTTAATGACACAACAGTCCTTTCTGTGTATGGTTTCTAGTATGCATATGATGATATTAAATGAAGTATTAAACACCCTCCATTCATTATCATGTGGTATGTAAATGAAACACCAGGAGGTCTCATTAGGCATTTTATGCATGCCTAGTCCTTATTTATAAAACTCTTCAAAACTATTTTTCTGTCGTTTTTTTTTCTTCTCCATTCAAATCTTGAACCTACTTTCAGAATGAAAAGAATAAAGGTAAATTTAAATCAAGTTAGTGATATTTAGCCTTTATTTGCTCTAGTTTGATTGCATATTCCAAAACACTCAGTTTATTGCTTAGATTAATAGTTTCTCACACACCTTTAATTGACACAGATATGACAAAGCAATACATTCAGACCCTAACAAATCTACATTTTTAATACAAAATAAAACAGTTGTAAGCTTAGCCAATTTCATGCAGCAATTGCATGATTACCCTTTTAAAACTTCTCTAAAATGCTAGTTTGACCATTTTAACAGCTCGAGATTTATAATCATAACAAGGTAATTTAGAAGAAATTCATCTTAAAACACCAAGTCACAATTTCCTAACACATCAGATGACTCACAAAAATTGTTGACATTGCAGCGCAATTTTGTTAACCGACTGAAAGTATTAAGGACCTTTCACACACCAATGTGGCTTGGCATGAGTTTCATCCAAAGATTTTAGGTCGCCTTTGCCTCTACAATGCAGCTATCTGCGTTTTAGTGGTTAAGAAAATCACTTTTTTATTGTACCATGCTACAGTACAAACAGAAATAGTAATATTGAAATTGAAAAAGATCCCTCATTTGTATTTTGACATCCATGACATTCTTTAAATTACGATTCTTTAAAATTAAAATTCAATTCTAAAATAATATAATCAGCCAATAAAGGGCTATAGATATATCTTCACATTATATCATACATTAATTCAAACACGTGTTGTTCAAGTGCTTTCATTTTGTGACGATATTCTGGGAAAAATAAATAGTTTCCTTTACAAAAAGACTCCAATACTAATTGACTTACATTTTGATTTTAATTAAATCACCCAACTAAATGTTATTTCTATTTCAATATAAATGAGTTTAAAATACTTACACATTAATGGCGCTATTGCATTACATCAGACAAACGACTCAATTCTCAAAATGTCTCTGGTTAAAACAGGCATACTTATGGTGCAGTTCCACTTCATTGGATGGTCCAGGAGCAGTCCAAGAGAGTTTATTTTTGGCAATTTTTGGCCAAATAATTTATTATCATTATTTTTAAATTAACTCTTCAAGATCTGGTACCAGTGTTATTCTGGACATCCAAGCAGTGCTCGAGGATTTGCTTCTAGATCTTTCCAAATGTACCTTTATGTACCGGGATGTGTCACCGTATAGCCTACCATTATGCTCCAAGTACTTACACAACTGCTTCAGGTTCACTCACTGATTGACATGTTCACTCACTGATGGATAATTTACTCAGGCCCTCCCCATTTTCACACCCATTTAGTCAGGGATATCAAAGGACTCTCCCAATCCTTAAAGTATCATAAAGAACCCACTCGCCCCTGTAGCCCAAGTACAGAGTACGGACCATCCAAGGACCAGATAAACATCTCTTCACTGCCGGAATGCTCTTGGAAATTACAGGGGCGTAGGAAGCAATTTTTGGTTGGGGGGGCGAGGAACTAGATTGTACCGACTTGACTCAACACCAAATATTTTGGTTAATTTTACAGAATGTATTGCATGTTGGTAAAATATAAATTCAAATGGTCCAATTAAAATATTTTTAAGTTCCTTTACCAAAGGAAATCTTTGTGACGACAGTATAACTGACATCAATCCTAAGTTTCCCGGACCTTGTCCGGGTATAGAAATACATATAGTCACCTCTGCATTTGAAAGGTATTTCTAATATCTTGACTACACGTTTCCAGAACCTGTGACCTTTTCCTTCAAGATCTATTTTTAGCAAGGTTAATCCCCAAATTGAAGGGGGGCTGCATAATCATTGGACTGGCTAGGTCCAATAAACACACAGTAAAGAAAGAAGAGTTTTCTGGGAAAAATCTTATCAGCTGACAAATTGCTGTGCTAAACCATTGGTCAGTGTGAATTTGAAACTACATGTCTAAGTTCTAACTAATTAGCAAAACGGTAAATTAAATGTAGAAGATTACAAAATGTATGATTTTAGTCTGCATAAGTGAAACATTTCACAGAATTTTACAAATCCAATGACAGGTTAACTGAAAAATAGTTCAAATGGTAGCTTACACAATGGTACATGTGAACAGTGAACAAGGCAAAAGTGTAATCTGACCACATATTATTGAGTTACCTGTCAAAATTGGGGGGGGGCGAAAAGATATTACTGCCCCCCCAGTTCCTACGCCTATGTAATTATGCGTTACTCCTAAGATTCGGGGCAAAGACAGATGGACCTGAAATGGCAAGATTCAACCAGTATACTCCCAAATCAGCTGGGTAGTCCTCTAGTATATCAACAATTGGCAAAACTCCCCAGACTTCCTTGATCCAGGGACAAGTCGGGGACTAATGCAAGGAAATGTTACTGGGGTTTAAATATGGTATAAAAATGATAGTTTAATTTATGGCGTGTTCTTACAGTTCTGTGCAGTTGTAACAACTCGTATTGGGATTTTGGTTCCACAATCTCATCCTTATTTTGCTGTAAATAAACCTGGTATGTTGGAGGTGCATATTTAAAATGAGACGCACCAAGTGAGAAAAAAACCCTTTTAACCCTCCTGTGTGTATAATTTTAATACATTTTATGAGAGGATGTGGCAGGTTTTCCAAACATTTTTGTTAAGCTAATTCCTGCTGGAAACACTGTCCATGTTGTGGCGAATGTGTCCTATCTAAATGTAAATCTTTAATATTGATACTATGGAATGGATACTACAACAGCATGTAAAGCATCGAGCCACAAAGAGCTCTGATTAGTTGAATATTTAGTGCTTGTGTATATATCATGAGGAAATTACACCAAAGTTTGGGCAAAAGTATAAGCTGTTTCCAGTGAAACAAGACTAGATGTTCTCAAAGTCAAGCACAGATCTTGACCCCAGAGAGGCACACATTGATGTTGCACTGATGGTTACACTGCAATTGCAGTTACTAAGCTCCTGACCTTGACAAGTAAAAAGAGAGGTCACATGACCAACAAGATAACAACATCCCAACCACATAATCCCGCTGTAGAATGAGGTACACTAAAACTACAAAGACAAATTACATTACAAGAAATCAAAATCGGAACCTAGAACTACTTTTTTATTTGCACTTTTAATAGTTCTGCAGTTCAGCTTTTAATAGTTCTGTACAGAACACATGATATTACTAAATGTAGATATATCAGCGTATTATCTATTGTATGTTTCAAATTTTAATACTTTCTGACAGCAATATGTTGAATTTTTATCATATATTTTTGTTCATTTTTCATCTCTATCAAATTTGTTTTATAATACTATTAATATAATTTTGCAATAAACATTAGTGTGCCATTGATGAAAAAATTTATGAAGATATTAATTTACATATTCCATTAATCTGATCAAAGTCTGACCACAAACTAACTGTTCTCTTAGATATTGTAAACAACAACAATTTCGAAGGGGCCAATGAGAAAACCTGGTAACTATGGTGTTGCATCAACAAATACTTGTTTATGTAATTACTTGTTTGTGAACCCCATATTAGACTGGTACCCATTCCATCTATTATGCAATACACCTCAGTGTGGGATCGAAGACTGATGCCCGCAATGCCCTGGCACTGCCAGCAAATGACCACAGGAGAAACGAATCATCATTTTATACATTCATAGCAATTACTCAGTAAATGCATTACTTTAAAATTACACACTTTGGCATTCTCCTCTAAGTCATGTATAAATCAGTCCTGGTGCCTTAAATTTTTATAATTCTATATTGTATAAATAATATGTATTTTTCTTTTTCACAAGAACAACACGTGTATAAAGGAATAAATAAACTATTCTTACCTTTTCAAAGTAGGAGTTATATCTTCTAGAGATTTACAAATTCATTTAAGGTAGTGAACAAATTTTAGGGATATCCAATTGAGAAAGGTACATTAAACACAGACTCAAACAGAAATTACTTGACCAATTTATACTCTGTTTTCTGTTCAAAACATTCATTTGACACTGCATATATACCTCTCTGGATTAACAAAAATAACTTAGTGACAATATTTTGACAAGCTCAATATTTCCTGAACGTGATCCTGAATATATTGTTACATAAATACTTCTGGGCTTTTTGAAACAGAGGTCTCAAATTGTTTTGAAAACTGTATATCATCTAATAATAACAGTGTGTTGTTGATAAATTGCATTGTGAAAATAGGCAAAGCCTCTCTCGAAATGTATACAAAAAGAAAATTGAGACAGTTGTTTTAGTAGTCATTTTATGAACATTAAGGTTTTTTTCATCAAGTAATAATTCAGAGATCAAATGGTAAAAAAGTGTAAGTGAGGGGTGATTTTATAACCACAAAAAATTCTGAAGTTTCTTTGTGGGTTGAGACACCGTTGAAAAGCAAAAGATTTAAAAAAAAACAAAATATGTTCTATAGTTTATATTTGACGGAAGAAATGTGCAAGTTCTGCTTCTTATTAATCCCTATGTAAAATCAATCCTTAAAACATCAAATACATAAAATATAATATGAATATAATTATATAAATGGAATAAAATTAAACAAGAGAAGTAAGGGTAGCTCAATTGTGTAAATAAATGACACAACGTTAATGTCTGTTCTTATACATAGAGTGGATTAAAACCTGGAGGCTTTTCACTGAACCGAATATGATAGATTTAATAATATTTAACTTACTTTCTTTCAAAAGTAATGTTTCAGAGATCAAAGGTAAAATTATAGGTGAAAGGTGATTCCACTATCACACGGTAAAAAATGGTTTCTTGTGTAATAATTCTGATCATGTTTTGGCACAGACACTTAAAAACATGCCTTATAGTTGTATCCCCGGACGAAAGTCAGGGATACTTTGGATTCAGTACGGTCACGCTGCCGCCGCTGCCACTGCCTCCGCAGCAGAGATTTCCTTTTGGATGCGATAACTTAAAAAATATTATAGTTAGACCTTTCAAATTTGGTATGTGGGTATATATGGGCAATGCCACGAACGTTATTGTTTTGTGACCTTGACCTTCAATTTCAAGGTCACTGGTGGCCTCTTAAATGTCAGATTTTGGCCATTTTTTACATTTTGGCCCAGTTCTCATATACAGAAAGTTAGATCATCCTATGGCTGCTATATATAATACATATATATGTCCTCTATAAGCATGCAGAAATTTGACCTGGAAGCTCTTCACTGACGGTCATCCACAGGTCATCCAAAGTACCTGACTGAGGCCATTTTTGGCCCTTTTGGAGATATTTTCACACTTATTGCTGACTATATTGCATGGAAACTATTGAAAATGGCTTTGGAGGTTGAGTACATGATGGGGTACCAGTATCCAGACTTACTGGTTACAGAGGATTGTTGGTTAAAGAGAAAATCTGCTGATTCCACAGTTATGGACAGGAAGAAGGCAGTTACTTCATATAAGCCTACCCCTGCTGAGATGTAGTCTAATTCGCCCAGTTCTGCCAGCTCCAATGAGTTTTTGCAGAACTATGGGGCCAACAGGAAGTGGTTACAGAGGATTGCTTCACCTACAGCCGGTTAGGCCCTGGTACTGGGCAGGTCTACAGGACAGGCTAACAGACCTGCAGTAGTCTTTTAAGGGTCCAAGTGGCTGTCTCAGATCAACCAATTACTGCCCAGGGAAATTGGTTACAGAGAAATTCTTATACCAGTCATTGGTGTTGGTGAGATGATTTGTCTGGACCTACCAGACCAGTCAGCCAGCCTACTGTCAGGACCTCCTAGCTGGTCGAAAGTGAGATAAGAAGACTTTCCAACAACATTTGTCCAACTACCTGTCAGACTTATCTTATCAGACCCCACACAGTCCAGTTACTGGTCCCGGTGAGATGCTGAACTCAACCGGACTGGTCAGCCTACTGCCAGCAAGAAGTTTGTTGTATCATTTACTGTGGAGGTTCATCAAGTTTTTCTTACAGGTTCCAGTGAGATACAGTGAATCACCCTCCTAGACTGGCCACCCAACTTGCCTTTTACCTGCCTGTGAGCAGTATCAGCTGACACCAGGGGCCTGAGTTTCCAAACTCAGCCTTCCCCTCAAGATTATAACCCATTTGCCGGTTTTCACAACTCAAGAAATGGTAAATTTATCTGTTAATCAGACCAGGGGTCACAGTTCTCATAAATGGCTATTAGTGTTTTCCACAGTGGGGTTGTGTGGGTTACTGACACCCATACAGAAGCAAGTCCATCTAGGTTGCCTCCACATGAGGCTGATACAGTGGCACTTGAAGAACAGCTGAAGGGTACCAGACTCACTAGAAAAGGTGATCCCAGTTCACTCCACCCCATCTAAAATGGTGGTTGTAGGATGACAAATGTGCTTCAAGGTCAACCATTATACCTAATTAAATATGCTCTGCAAATCCTTACAGATGCATCCAGAAGGGTGAGTGCTCACTTAGGGGAACATATTGCAAGGGAAACCTGGTCCCTTCCAAAAGCAAGTTACACATAAAGTATCTGGAACCAAGGCGGTCTTTTGGCCTTAAAAGAGTTCCAAGACCTCTGCTTGAACCTTATTGCTACCATAGCTACGGACAACACCATGGTGGTTGCCTATTTAAGGAAGGGGGGGAGTAAGTCGGGCCCTCTTTATGCCCTACTATGGAGAATCCCGATGTGGTGCTCCAGGAAAAAGGCTCAAGCCAGACACATTTACGCTTCAACCATGTCCCGTCCGGGGATATACTGCGTCGAGATGCAATGTCTAGTTCTTATTTGGTTTTGCAGATTTAAATACATTCACCATTAACTTAAAGGTTTAAAATATATAACTTCTTTTGCACTTATAATTATATATTATTTGTCCCTTAAATGCGACTTTGCAGATGCTTGAACAAATATCGTAACTAATGTGAGAATACATAGCTGCCTAGAAGTTCAGTTACTGTTGTATGTACAGCAATTGTAACTAATGCAAGAATACATAGCTGCCTAGAAGCTCAGTTACTGTTGCATGTACACCAATCGTAACTATAATACAAGAATCCACAGCTGCCTAGAAACTCAGTTACTGTTGTATCTACAATCAATCATAACTAGTACAGGAGTACATAGCTGCCTAGAAGCTCAGGTACTATTGTATGTACAATCAATGTTGGTATTCTTATGAACCTCCAGTGTATTTGAAATCACAGTTGTTAATATAACTGTACCACTGTTGTTACCAATCAAAATCCTAACCAGATTTAAATGCAGATGTTTCTTTGATTAACCCTGTCAAATAACCCACAAGAAACATGATTTGTCCCCAGTTAAAAGATTAATTGTATGACTGAAAGACTTGCCTCACACCCTGTTCTTGACTGCCGTTCATATAACTCTTAACACAAAAACCCAACCGAACTTACATAGTTATTTGGAGAATCCTTTGACTAATCATCTGCTGGAACATGACCAATCGTCTCCATTTTTAACAGAAGAGATTACAAGATAGGCCATAGCAACCAGTAGATTAAAGATAAATTAAAGATAAATCCTAGCACCATGAAGATTAGTCACAACAAATTAGAAAACAGTCATAGCACCCTGCAGATTAGTCATAACAAATTAAAGAACAGTCCTAGCACCCTGAAGATTAACCATAGTAAATTAAAGATATATCCTAGCATCCTAAAGATTACCATAGCAAATTAAAGATATGTCCTAGCACCCTGAAGATTAACCATAGCAAATTAAAGATATATCCTATCACCCTGAAGATTAACCATAGCAAATTAAAGATATGTACTAGCATCCTGAAGATTAGTCATAACAAATTCAAAAAAGCCCTAGCACTTTGAAGGTTGGTCATAACAAATTAAAGAACATTCCTAGCGCCCTGAAGATTAATATTCTGATTAAGTATCTACGCATCACTGTGATTCAGGATCTTCATAAATGAATAGATAAGTTGAATTACCAATAAAATTAGCCACAGCCATGTTGCCAACTACACAAGTTATGTGGGTACGGCCTGGTTAAAGGAAGATTTGAATTAAGAAATTTGTCTCAACCACCTCTGTTTAGGACAGATACTACGTTTGGAGTGCTTAGATGGACACCCATCAATTATCAGATATATGTAATTCATTTCTGTTGTATTTGCACTTTTTAAATAATTCCTTTTCCTTAGCTTATCTGGTATACAAGGGTTTTGTAACATACCCCTGGTTGAAACAACATATCTGTGTTCTTCCAGACTACTTCTACTCTGTTTTGTACTTTTATAGTGCTTAATCTCTGCCAGGCAGACTCTAAGGAGCAACACCAGAATCCAATTTAAAAAATAGCGTCAGAGATGCCCATACCCCACAGCCGGTGGAAATTGTTTTCAACACCATGAGATATAGAAGTAGTGAAACAGATCGGGATACTTTCAGAGCAGTGTCAGCTACAAAAAGGTCCAAATGATGTTTACGTAGAGAAAATAATATCTAAGTGAAAGAAAATATATGTAAATATAAAGTATTAAAACAAGACAATTCAATAGCAAGACGACAGCATTAATCAGTAAACTAAAAACTATGATGCACACCTACAACCCATAACCAATGTCCATACCAACTATCAACTTCCTACACTTTACAGTTTCCGAGATATAACCCGGACAAGATTTTATAGGTCAAGGCCACTACAGCAAGGTCAAAGGTCAAATCAAGGTCAAACCATTATGTTGCACACCTACACCCCCCTAACCAATGTCCCTACCAAGTATCAACTTCCTGCACCTTACGGTTTCTGAGATATAGCCCAGACAAGATTTTATAGGTCAAGGTCACTACGGCAAGGTCAAAGGTCAAATCAAGGTCACACCATGACGTTGCACACCTACACCCCCTAACCAATATCCCTACCAAGTATCAACTTCCTGCAACTTAAGGTTTCTGAGATACAGATTAGTTTTAACCTTTTTCTGAAACAGATGAGAGTTGGGGCAGAACGGACCTCATAAGGTAAATCATTCCAAACCGTGGGAGCATCAAAAGCAAAGCTTTGGTCACAGTGTCTTTTTATTTATGTACAGATGGAGAGAATTGAGGAACCCCCAATAACCTATTATCTGGATGGTTGTATCTTGTACTATATCTTCTACAATGAGTAGACAAAAAGAACCACAGTAACTGGATCGACCACTGTGAAGAAAATGGTAAACTAGAGTGGCAGTTTTGATGATGCAGCAAAATTTGACTGGGAGCCAGTGAAATAATTTGATAATTGGAGATCAAAAGCAAATTTTGAACATTCAGCAATAAACCACATTTCTTCTACTGTACTGTTGGCACAGATTCAGTCAAGGTAGTCTGTGCGTCTTGTGAGTATTTGGGATGTCATTTTTATTTATATTAAATCTCACTATATATAATTATTATTACCTTTAAATAAAATGACAAAACCTTTCATTTTATCAGCATAAATGGCAGGCCAAATTTCCCCTGATTATTTGTATCTTAAGATTAATATTTGAATATGTAATTCTTAGAGGTCCATCTTAAAAGTAGACCTACTGCATGACAATGTGGATATGGTTGCTTTTTCTGACTGGATCTTGTGAAAATCCACAAAGAACCTTTTATTTAATGTACCCCCTGTCATGGACTTAATGTCCTCTAAATAGTTCAAATGTGAAGACCCTTGTTTGGCAATTTGATCAGTTTGTGTCACATTTATTGTTCAAACATGAGTCACCCTATTAGTACTTCATTGATCAACATAAATACACTCCACTGTATTCAAGTGATAGGTGAGATATGTTATAGAACCGGGTTGACATAACCCATAACCCCTTGTATGTTTATATAACAAGGAAGTGTTTAGAAACAGCAACTTTTTTTTAACTAAACCAATGCTATACAGTTACAATTTCAGAAATCAATTTCCTCTTTACAAAAGCTTTAGGTCATGGATAGAAAATAGGTCAATGTATTGCCTTAGATATGTTTACTCTTTTAAATCTATATCTTTGTAATATCCCTTCTGTTTTCACACATCTGAAGTTAAATTCAATCACAGTATCTGGTGTGTATCATTATATTCTACTCTTTACCACTCTTTATATCTGGGCTGAAAACCTCAGGACCAAATGACAATAATTGATTTTTATTGCCCTTTTGTCTCAGGAGCTTGGAGCTTTCTCTTCAAAAATATATAAAATATTGATTTCAAAATTTCACGTTTTTGTCGCTAGAATAGGTTCATTTACAGTTTGGCTTATGGGGGTGTTGCACTGGAGCCGACTTGTTGGTAACTAGGTATTTTTCGAGGGTTGGGGGCAATGTTTAACATTTCAACGACCCTCCACAACTCTGTATCCGGACCTTGGCTCCGCCCACCTGGTAACCCTCCTGTTGTGGATTTCTGACAGCTTGTCAGCCACACTTCCTGTCTTGTCTTATACTGTTGCCGTCTTGTCTGGAAGAAATTCCTGGAATGTCGATGTTAAGTCCCTGAACACCACCTCCCGATAGGCACATGACAAACATCTACCTGACAGATTCAGATGAGGAGGTAATTGTGGACTTTGTGAAGGACCACCAGGAGTTATATGACAAGACTAATGAAGATTTTAAGGACAAAGCAAAGAAGAAATGTCTTTGGGAGAGGTTGGAAGACAGTCACAAGCTGTCTGTCAAGGTGTGCAACACCTGGTTTGTGTTGCAAAGGATATGCTACAGCAATCTCACACAATCCAAGTCTGGGCAGGCTCCAAAAGAGATGACGGAAAGGCAGAACTGGATCCAGGATAAATTTAACTTCTTGAAGATGCACATTAGACGCGAGGGACTCAGCAAATCGCTAAGTTTCAAGTCCCTGGCCTGAGGAGCCAGTGCATCTGCTGCCTCAGCACATGACATCTCCTGAGCTTTAACCAACATGGACAGTATGGAGATCAGAATGCGCCACAATACAGTCTTAAGTTATAAGCCCCAGCACAGTTTCTGGGCATTCTTCGGTAGACCAGCAGGTCATGGACCAGTTTGCATAGAAGAGAACCATGCTGTCATCATTCCTCAGGCCAAACAGGAGTCAACAAGAACATCCTTCTACAACTACCTGGCATCTGAGGTGGAGTCCTTACAAGATAGACACTGAAATGAGGCTTAACCATCCCAGAGACTCAAATGCCAGTAAGCCAGCCCATCCAACCCGCTCAGCAGCTCAGCAGCAACCCAGAGGGCAGCCAGCTTCCTTCGTAGTGGTTGAGGACTAACAGGCCAGACATTCAAGACTGCTTACCTTCACACTGACCCTGATGAAGCATTTCAACCCACCATCAATTGCCTCTGCAACAGGGGAAGAAAGTCAACACAACATATCAGGACTCTCAAGCTTCTTCGGAAATCTACAATCTGTCACGAGCTATCAACAGATTGACCAATGTGTGATTAAAAAAAATTTGAAGTAAAAAACCTTCAAATCTTTCAAAATTGGACTTAATTTAAAGATTTTGAATATATAAAAAAAAGAAAATTTTTGAAAACTTTGAAAAAAAAAAATAAAATTTTAGATTAAGAATTTGGAAAGAAAAAAAAACATTGGCCAACAAAAATGGGCCAAAGCCAATGAAACTTTGGCCAGCCCCAAAATGAAAAAGTTGTCAAAAAATGAAAACACTTTGACTCTAAGAAGCTTTGACATTTGGGGAAAATATTTTGACCTTTGTATCTAACCTTTTGACTTTTGACCCTTGAGAAATTGGATCCCCAAAGATTTTGATGATTTAGAATTTGAAAAGATATTGAAAATTTGCAAGAAAAAAATTTTAAAAAAGATTTGACTTTTAATGGGGGGACATTTTTATATAACTAGGATTAATGTTTTTGAACAGGGGACTTGTGGTTTGGCAAGATTTTAAAACTTGAAATGAATTGGATTTTCTTTGGAAATTTGAGCAACACCTGCTTAAATAAAAGTTCTTGGTATAATTGGGTAGTCCTTAACAGGACTGATAGATGCCAGCTTCTTCTGCCCCCAGCGTTGTTGGTTGACACATCTTAGATTCTCTCCTTATGCCCAACTCATGCCCCATGTGATAAAAGTAGTCTTTCAGCAGGTCTCATTGATGTTTGGCCTCCCTTGAAGGATTCCTTTAGTTGTCATCTGACATATAAACCACCTGTTCATTTCGTAGGGCCACTACATCATTTGCTGGATTGGTGCCCTGTCTGCTCCATCCCTGTGTGTCCTCAGCATATTATGCAACACCACACATGTAAAAACAATGTTTCTGACAACTTTTGGCCTTTGCTCCATGGTGCCCAGTAGTACTCCGAATCTGCTCACTAATATCACAAATGTGTTCTCCACCAATCTCCTGCCTTGGAAGATCCTGTAGTTGACTATTCTTTCTTCCCTTGTGAGTTGTCTTCTGTTGTAGGGTTTCACTATCCATGACATCAGGGAAAATGTGTCATCACCAAGGAAGATATAGTGCAAATCTGGCCATCCCTCCCCCAGTGGTTCAGGTTCCAGAAGCCCCAAGGTGCCATCCTCAATGTTCTCTCTCAAATCACCTCTGTTGAAAATCTGTGCATCTGAATGAAAATCTATCTATCCACAGCAATCTGCATTCTGCATCGACCAGGGCTAGCAGCACTAGGGAAAAGAAGCCCTAGTAATTGTAATAGTCACTGCCTGATTTCTTTGGCTTCTTCATGGCAATATGCTTCCCGTCTAGTGCCGCAAGAGCATGGGGAACATTCCATCTGGTTCTGAACTTATCCTCCACCTATTTCCAGTTTTCAGGGTTAGTAGGGCGGCGCAAATATTCATCCTGGAATTTGGCAAGGATGGCTCAGCAGACCTGGGGGATGAATTTACAGATGGTGGTTCGGCCAACCAGTCAGTGATACTGCAAGGAGGTGTAAGTCTCTCCTGTTGCCAGGTGTCTCAGCATTATTGCTAGCTTAAATCCAACTAATAAGGGCTTCCTGAAATTGGTGACTGACTTCTTGATACGGTGGTGTATGTCAAAAAGGCAGGTGGCATCCTGACAAAATTCTGATATCCTGGGTTATCAGTGTGTATTAAGTCAGCCAAGAGGTTGCTACAGCATCCCTTTTCTTGTCTTTGAAGTATCCAGGGCATGGCTCAGGGGTTTGGTGGCCTTCCTGGGGTCTGGCTCTGCCTGTGCTGCTGGCTGTAGGGCAAGTACTGGTCCTGGGTTCAGATGTGTCCATGATGAAAATCAAAATATTAAACTCAATAAAAAAGTACCCTAAGCTTGTGTAGAAAGTCTATCTGATGTAGATCTGGCATCTTTGCAGTGACAAATGATGATTTATGACAATCAGAGAGGGTTTATATAGTGTTGATTCTATCCCAAAACTAGATCTCAACTACAGGAATTAACGAGTCCGGTTGGGATGGGTCAGGAAAATGGTCCAGTCCTCTCTGTTTGCCAGTACAACTTGTCTGGGCTTGATACGGCTTGTCTTGTTAGGGGTTTACAGCTTGTCATGATAGTTTCTCATCTTGTCATGAACGATATCATCCTGACCCCAATTCAGGTCTGGATCTTGATCCAGACAAGCCGGGGTGTATTACATCCTGTCGGGGAGATGAAACTGACCAAACATTTTCACACACTTTTTTCTGGATTTGGGTCCCCGACTTTTGCAACTGACCCTAGAGTCATAGAGTCTGTTTTTGGGTCATCTCCAGTGGAATACCCCCATTATATAAATTACTTATCATCCTTTCAATCATAGGACAAAGTGGGAACATAAACACAGTGATTATAGAAGATCTTCCAACTTTAAGCATGTTTAAAAACCTTTTATATTTGAGCCTTTCTCTCCCCAGTGGCCATGATTGATATTTCTATACAGTTATTCACTTACAACTTATAATAATACCTTGAGACAGCTACGCCTTACAAATTACAAAATAATCTTTTACATTCTTCTACAAAACTGAAACTGTGTGATTTTTCCCCAAATATTTGATCTTTTAGTAGAAGTCTTTAAAGTACTGCACAAGAGTTATCTGGACTTATAATTACAAGTTATCGTATGAATTATACTGGTTCAGAGCAGCATAGGGCAGGTCTTTTAAATTATCGGACTTATTTTTTCCAACATATTGTGGGGTGTGTGTGTGTGTGTGTGTGTGTGTCAGATTTCCCACTCATTTTCAACAGTACTGGTCATAACTACCTTCCAAGTTATAAACTAGCTAAGTGTTATGATGAACGACAAAAGCTGAACTGGGGTATTACACGAGGGAATGTTTGTCAATATTCAATGGTTTTAATCAGGTATCAGGTATCCATGTGCTTAATCTCCGAACTAGTAGATTCTAATTCATACCATCCAAATCATAATAACAAAAAAGAAAGTTGTGAAACATAATCGGGTCGTCACCAAGGGAACCATTGGTATTTGGTAGTTAGAAAACCTAGGTAGAGAAAGACTTCTGAAACAGATAAGCTTCAAGTCGCTTTAAGTAAGTTTTAATGCACTCTGTCTGAGTGTTTTATAAGTATAAAATTGAATTTTATTTGTGAACAGAATAACAAAGCCTTGGTAAGATTAGTTATTCCTTTGGCACCGGAAAGTTGTCTAATTCTAAACTGTCAACATCTTTTTTTCTAGAGTATTAACCTCCAATACCTTATGGCTGAGGTGAACTGTTATTTTAGCCTGAAGGAAGAAAAAGATGGGCCAAAATATTATTTAAAAAAATTATCTTGCAGAAGCATTTTCACTTATTAACTGAGATGTTTTTATCAGCCTCTATTTTTTAAACCATGGCTCTGGAGCTTTATGGTAAATATTGATCATTGTGAGAGATACCACTTGACTTAAATTTGTATAGGAATCCTATAGTATTAAGGTATATTCAACTGAGAGTGTTACTCAATTTTTGAAAATGTTCTTAAAACATTATTATATGAAAACAGTTTTTTTAAATGTTTACATTTCTCAAAAAATATGGTGTAATGGTGTAGATCTAGTAATATGCTTTCAAATCTGAAACAATTCCTGCTCTCTTGGCCTGTTCACTTTTCAGAACTTAACCTGTCATTATTATTATTATTAGGGATGGGTCGGTATGAAAATAAATGTATATTTCGAGGTTACCAATGCAAAATCGTACCTATTTCGGAACTCCACGTTTTAGTACATCCTAACCAAACATGGACGTTTCTTCTCAATGACACCACAATAAAAGCCTAAAAATGCACAAAATATGGGATAAAAGTGTGTAATTTCTTCAGATTTGTGGTTTGTTTCCAATATTTTAAGTTTTCTTTCCATTTTATGTGTTGACAAGCGAGATTGAGATTATAAATTGTCATAACAAAAATATGGCATTTCTCGTCACACAATCCCTATTTTTTATTTTAAAAGTCTGCAAATGCACGAAACTATGGGACAAAAGCTTATAATGTCTTCAGATTTGGGGGATTTGTCTAATTTTTTAACTCTTCGTTCCATTACTATGTGTTGGCAACTGAAGTGGCGGTTTTAATATCTCGTCACTTTATTTTAGCAAAGTGGTCTCAATATTGAGATACCTGCTGACCCATCCCTTATTATAATAATAATATAACAAATATTTATTGCAGATTCTGTTTGTCTCTTTTAAATGAACTCCATCCTCCTTTATTGGTAACCATATCCTTCACTTATGATTAAACTGTATCATTTAGTTTTTTGGGTCAATTTTCCACTGATAGAATCTATAACCCATCTTCTAATTTAAATAATTGTTTTTAAAATTTGACTGGAATGTTTGCAAGTGTTGTATCATAATGCACCCTCTGAAGCCAATCAGGCCATCTGTCGCATATTGGTACATTGTGACATTATGAATGACTTTGGTTCTTTAAGAATATCAATGTTACTGAAGTTATTTTTTAAAAAGAGGACAATACATATTTTGGGTGGTTGAAAAACAGGGGTGGGTGCCAGTAGAGCGTTTATTTAAACAGCTTGGTTTGACCACAAACAAACTCTTCTCAGAAAATATATTTTCATTTTTACTAGGCGGATCTATTGAAATGGGACCTTTGTTCTTTCTTTGATGGGGGTTATATAATACCAAAACATTAAAGAAAAACCAAGCTTTTGTTTTGTGTATAAAGATATATATGTCAGTTTGAATATGTGAAACATATTTACAAGACAACAAACAACAACAGAATAAAATACAAAAAGAGTTAATGTTAAATTTTTGTTGTACACATTTGTAATTATTACAGTTAGTATTAAAATAGTGCAAAATATAATGCCTTAGTTAACTGCACTTGACGTCACTGGACGAGATCAAAGTATCAGACATGTAAAATATATGTTTAATTGATTTCATATCTAGTTAAGAGGACAAAACCTTGTTCTAGTTAATAAAACAAAGGAAATCAGTTTTCTCTGTGGGGGGAATGAAAAACAATAGCATGAAAGAGAGTCCCTTTTTGTACAATTTGTTTGTTATCGGAAGTAAATTCTAAGAAATTTGTTGTTGCACCAGAAAGGGTTTACGGGGGGCTTTTTAAAATATTGAAACAGAAGGAGAATGCCTCACTTATGATGGGGTCTACTTGGCATAAAATCCATCACGCAAATATCTTCTTTAAATGAATAAGAAGAGATGCCTTGCTTAGTTCTGACTGTAGTTCAAAAAGGTGAAACTCTAACAAGTTACTAATAACAAAAATTTTATTAATTTAAATCAATTCTCCAGCCACCACTGGGAAATATGTAATTTAACTAGTATTTGTTTGAATAAAAGAAATATTTCTGAAATCAAAATAAAATTAAAAAAAAAAAGCTAATGATTTTAATTTTTATTTTATAAAAAAAATAAAATTATACATTCATGGTTCAAATCTCTCACAAATCTAAAGTGCAAGTTTTAAACTGTACACTTGGAAATATTTTACAGTGTAAGTCATTCTGTCAGACTCCCCTCCACCAATATTTAAAGGACGTATTTGGATTTCATAGCCATGTTCTACTTTAACGAGCTATGTCAAGACAAACATGAATAAAGAACCACAAATGAATGTTGATGTATTGCCTATCTTCTGTGTGACACTGAAATCCTCCATAAAACCCTAGCACAGTAGAATTACTGTTTTGGTGTGCTCATTAATTATGGAGCAGTTATGTTTATATGAGAATATTTACTGTAGAGTCATATTTTTATCAGAAAAGTGAGTGATTCTGAATTCTATCTGGCCTAAGGGTACTCAAAAATCAGACTTTCCGTCATTACGCCAAAGCGGAAATTTAGATGTTTGTACCAGAACCAAAAACTCTCCCAGTGTGGTTCAGGGTAATATTTAATCTGACACCCCCAGAGCTTACAAGTGATTGTATTGCTGCAAAACATATTGTTTTCATCTTCCATTTTGTTAAAGAATTGTGTTAAGGTTATTATTGTTACTATGAAAAAGACTTGAACCAAGTACACTGTAATCACCGGTTCAGTTCTTATACCAAATAAAATCTCACTGAACTGGGTAAAGCAAGCATGCCTTACTGGAAGTATGGAAGTTTTAGCCTCAACAAAATATGTATGATAAAACTGCCATAATAACCGGTTTCTTTGTGCCTCAATATTCATACTTCCTGATTATATTTAAGCATTTCTGTATAAACTCACATGCTGTCATTTTAACTGATTGTGAAGGTAAATGTAGGGCTGGATATACAGAATTGCGTCTCTTGATTTACAGGTAAGGTCCTCTTGAAAAAGACAATCTTTGAATAGCAGCATGATGCAATTAGCTGGAATAGAACACAGAACCTCATATGTGACAGTCAAGGTAGTAAATGCCAAACCTTGCTTTACCATGTTTTTGTTGATATGTTTGTTTACCAGATTCACTGTCAACATCAATAATGATTACCAAGTGATGGAAATCTGTTTTATCATAATTTTTTTTATTTTAAATGGCAGATAGCCCTGATGCAGGATATATCTTTGGCATACGTTTACGTTCTTTTTAGGCTCTTTCAATGTCTAAAATTATATTTAAAGGTTCATGTGCCAAGGCAAGGCTAATGGAGTTTTATATAAGGCATTTCACATTTGTCAAAATGATATATCTACACACATTCATCAGTCTAACCCAGAAGACAGGCTTGTATTATTTGTATGTCACAGTTGAAAGAGGAAATTGGATCTAATTTGTACTGATCACCTCTTCTCAGCAAATTAGAACATCCACACGTTATGTAAACAACTAGACCAAAGTTTATTCACGCCGCCTATGACATACAACCATAGATGTGAAGTTTAAGATGTCTGCTGTAACATAACGGAAAAACAGGTTAACCAGATAGTATCTTAAATAAGAAGTTTGTTGAAGGTGTTTTTTACAGGATAACATTCTACTAAACTGCTGTAAGCTATAACATTGCTTGATGCTGGAGATACATTGTAATTATGAAATAATCCTTTAAGTTTGCATAATGTACGTTTATATACACTGGCTTCTACACAAAGATGCTACCAAGACAACGTGTCTGGTGAACTAGTTAATATATCCTGGCATGTATGAGTGCTTTGTGATAATAAATCTCTGTGTACATGTTTTAAAAGGGTTTTGGTACAAATTTGGACCTTCAGAAAGGCTAGTAAACATGTAAATTGTTGTTAATTAGGTTTCAGCATCTTTCATGTGGAGCTCGTTACTATTTAGAAGTAGCCCCAGTATTTCAGCCTTCTAATTATGTGTAACATAAGCATTAAAATAAGCATTAGTAAAATAATAACTTCTAAGTAATAGACTAATGAGTTAATAAGTCTATGTATGTATTTGAACACATTACATATGGGACTTTCATACATAAACAAACCAGTAGATCCATTCTTAAGGTTGTCTCCGGTTGAACAGGGTACACCAATGGTAGTAAGAAAATGATAAAATAACCTCGTGAACCCTCCGCCCAGCTCAACACATGCATAGCCTTATATAGCTGATGATCCGATGAGAGGTGGAAACTGATTGGCTGGCAAAGTATCAATGAATATGATTGGGTGAGGGACAGAGGACGAGGCCATACACGCGGTAGAGCCCAAATGGACTGACGTGCAATCACATAGGGGTGATTGCATGCACAGTCCATATTGAGCCCGCGTGGGAGTGAAAGATGAGACTCTCGCTGTACATGGAAAGTGTAAGGTCACGTTTCATGCGAGATCTTGTTGGCTAACCAAAAATACCACCAAAGTACATGGAAAGTGTGAGGTCACGTTTCATACGAGATCTCGTTGGCTAACCAAAGATACCACCAAAACTGAATATAAACGAAGTAAGTGTTGGAGATACTAATATTTTATTAAAATACTATCACGTTAGTTTTACAATGTTGATATACAAAGAGTGGTAAGTGAATGAAGAGGAAAAATCCCCAAGCCCAAGAAAAGCATTTATGGTAGTGAGTTGAATAATTTTTGGAAGGTCAGGGGGACTTGGAGAGAGAGGGAAGTATTAGAGGAAATGTAAGACCAAATGGCGTCACTATGCCATAGGCTATGCATTTGGAGGGTTTGTAATGGGACCTTGGCATCAAAGGCAATAGTGGCCCCTGAGCGGCGAAAAGTGTGAAAACCTAAGCCCGAAAGAGGAATATGCAAGTAAGTAAGCACAGAGGTGAAGGGTCGTCTCAGCATGGCCTGGATGAGGAATGAGCCATCCGAGGTGAGAAAGAGTGGGGTGTCAGGGCAACCGGCCCGAGAATTGCTAAGGGCCCGGATATTGGTGACGGGGCACAGAACGTGATCACGCACCTCTGGTATTCTGACAGAGTGACTGCACTCGGGTGCTTGGAGATTCTTTGCCCATTTTACCGTGACTGAAGCCCCAGGGAAAGTAAAAGTGATATCTTGTTGCAGCAAATGACGGGAAGGGTCGAATGCCTTAGAGAAAGGGGGGGGCAATGTTGGAAATGCGGAAAAATGTATAGAAAGCCAATAAGAAGGCTGATCTGTAGACCAGAGGATCCGGGAAGTGTGCGCAAGCATATATAATAGACTTGAGCTGTGGTAAAGTGAAGATTCCGTTTGGTGAAATAACCTGACGGGTTGAGAGTCTAATGCCTTGTAGCATTCGCTGAATGAGTGGAGCTTGAAATATTTCTGAATTCCAACCATACCGTGCAAACATGTACTTGAGAGCAGAAACATAATTTAAGATAACCCGGTGGGATGAAGTGTGAGCCGCCAAAAACTCTAAGAAAACCAACAAGACGGGGACCTGATCAAAGACTGTAAAGTGTCTAGAAATAGCAAAGGCTAAAAATAGTTTAAATTGTCTTTGGTATTGAGCCCATGTGTGAGGACGGAGGGCCATCTGTATTCTATCCAATGCAGCTTGCATGGTGTGTCTGGTAACAATGAGAAGGATAAAATATTATAAGTGGCAGTGTCCCAGAACTGCAATGTTGTACCCTGATATTTGTGGCATGACAATGCGTCAGCCACCTGATTTTTCCTACCTGAAATATGGGTCACACGAAGGTCGATATTAAATAAGGCTGCATGCAGCCATAATGCATGAAAGCATTTATCTAAAAAGCTGTCTTTGGTTCTTCCTGTCTGACACACTCGGACCGCGCTCTGATTGTCACAGTTAATTAGCACTACCCTATCCTTCCACATGTAGCCCCACGTCCACAGGGCCACGACAATGTTGTACATCTCGTACTGTTTAATGGAATAACAGTTGAGAAGATGTTCTGGGATGCGTGCTGCGTATGCGTTATTTCCCCAAACCCCTCCCAATCCTGTTAATGTAGCATCTACAAAGATGTGTTCCTGTATAGGTAAACGTTTGAATGTCACCATGCCATTGAAGGATTGAAGAAAGCGAATGAACCATAACAGGTCCTTATGGAAACTCTCGTTGGGGACGATATGACGTTGTGCGTGATTCTCGCACAAAAGATTGAGAATACGGTTCAAGAAACCCCGTGAGCCAGGGACACAACGCGAGACATAGAGTAGACAGCTTAAGAGAGATTGTAACTCCTGTTTTGTGAAACGGTCACGGAGAAACATTTCCACACAAGCTTTAGCAATTTCAGTCAGCTTCTCATGTGGGATGCTGAAGGTACGTGCCTCAATGTCAACGACTATGCCCATAATAGTCAAACTTGTGCAGGGCGCGAACACTTTATTCTCGTTGAGGGGGAGACCTATATTTTGCAGAATCTCCTTAAGTGTATCAAAGGCGAGACCTGCCGAATCTTTGTGGGCCACTGCGTAAATATCGTCAATATAATTGTGAACCCTGAAGCCCCGTTTGGCCATCAAATATCTAACAAAATCTGTGATACGTTGGAAGATCGCGGTACCGTGAATTGCACCAAATGCTAAATTTTATCCAGAAAGTAGTGGTTATTCCAGTATATACCCAGATGCACTGCATCACCCGGGTCCACGTGGACATTTCTAAAAGCTCGCGAGATGTCCACTTTGAACAGACGGGCATTCTGATCAAGTTGCTCTAACTGTGGAAGGAGGGAGTCCAATTTTGTGAGTTTACGAGTAAAAGGTGTGTTGTCGTATAGGTCTGTGTGTGTATTCTTATTCACTGAGTTTGTACCATAAGACAAATCCAAAATGACCCTGCAGCCGTCCCCTTTTGGACGCGTCATTAGAGGTGACCAGGTAAAAGCAGGGTGTGGGGGAGTACTGAAGGGGCCTAACAGGGCACCGTGGTCTAATTCAAGGTCTATGTACTGATTAACTGCCTGAGGATGGAGAGTGGCAGAGGAATGGTTGGTTTCTGCATTTAGTTTGATGTCTGGGAGATGGTTAAGACCCAGAGGGAAGCCAAACTTAATATAATCAAATAATCTCTGATCGTAATAACCACTGGTGTTTTCTTCTAGGTATGCCCAATTAGGGAAGACCAAAGAGGGATGCGGGCCCCCCTATAATTGGGAACACCCGAGTCACGGATGGCAGAAGCCGCCTGGAGATATGCCACAGGGTCATTTACATCAATGGGATCCTGTTCAGGTAATTTAACACGACTCGTGTCATTGACAACAAAACCAGTATTCCTGTTAAATAATCTATTATTCACTTTATTTACAATATTCAACATGGTAGACCTGCTCTCCTGGCGGGACCTAATATCAGCCTTACCCAAACCACATCTGACGTGGTCCACGCCACAAAGTGTTGAATTATTAAATGACAACTTGAGTAAAGGAACACCAACAAAAGCATTAACTTTAAAATCTTTACGATTGCCATAAGGGCCAAAATAATGCATGTTAACAACAATGTTCAAAGTGCGAAAAGACAGTACTTGACACGCCTTGCACTGAAAATAATGGGGGAAGCCCCTTTGAGAAAACCCACAACCACAACTTTTACAATTACAGTACATGTTCTGTCTACAATCAGAGCTACGGTCCACAACTTCCTATTCAGCCATCTTACGTTTGTTGAGGCACTCCGATTCTGGGTGGCTATTATTTTGTTTGAGCACTCTGAAGCAATATGAGCATATGTGCCTAAAAGTCGTGGCACCACTAGAGTCGTTGTGGTCCTGGGAGTGAGGACACGTGCCCTCGTTAAACCAACTGCACACAATTCGTTTCTGAGTGGGTAACTGGTTACTCTGAGCCGGCCTAGGTGAGAGAGTAATGGAGCCATTGAATACTGCTGTCTGCGAATATGTCAGCCGGTTTTCAGCTAAGAATCCGCCCACGTGGTGCTCTCATCTTCAACGCGGTGCATGGCCACTGCAAAGGCTCCTCTTGCTATAGGCCATGATAAGTTCTCCGCGAGTTTTGTAGTTTCCAGAAGTTCAGTGAGCATGTGACGCCTCATATCAACGTCTTGAGTTTCAAGTATGTTGCTAACAAAGCCCACCACAAATTGTCCCAGATTTAAGTCGTCAAACGCCGTCCGTTTCCTTGTCGCTCCAGAGGGGCAGGATTCGTTTGGCCAACGCCTATAGGGGGGGTGCACAGGGCGTGTCAGTAGTATTGTAGCGACCACTTTTCTTACGGTTATTGGGATTACCTTGACTCAGCTCCGTTTTCATACGCGCTTCCAATACTGCAACACGTTCTTCTACAAGCCTTTGAATAAGGGGATTTGCTTTTAACAGGTCCATTGATGCGGTCTGTGGTATTTCCTGATGTTGCTGAGTGAAGAGCGGCTCACTAGTCTGCTGGGCCACTTCCTGCGCAGCAAGGGTGGGGTTAAGCACAGCCTGAACTTGCACGACGTTGCCAAATTGATCCACGTGCACGGGTAAGTTGTGGTTAAGGTCTCTAACAGTTTTACTGTGCATACCTCCCTGAAGTCCCGCACCCGTGGTCATGTCACCAACATCCCGTGAGGTAGTGGCAGTCATAGTTGGACGGGAAACCATGGAAGTGACACATGGCAACTTTGAAAATTGTGTGGCCCCTTGATAATCCAATGTCTTCTGCACTGTGGACCCCAGTGGTTGAACGCCTAAGTCAAAGTCTGGCTTAGCCTTCTTTGCTCTGGCTGGTGTAGGGGTGGCTTTAAACGTGACCACAGTGTCTGGAAAAGTTTGCAAGAACAAAGATGTGTTGCCTGTGTCAGTTGTGGTTGTCATCCCGTCTTGCACGTTAACAAAGTCGGCCAAGTCCTGTCCCTCAGTACTATCCAATGTCTGTGCACGTTTCGATTTCTCCCGTGAATGGGACTTCCTGGCAGGAGTGGCTGTAGGCACATTATCCATATGGGAAGACAAGCCCGAGATTTTCTCCTCCATAGCCGACAACTTATCAGTAAAGGTCGACATCATGTTCATAACTAAGTCCAGTACTTTGTCACCCTGCGAGATTTCATTCGTGATTATACTCTTAGGTGTCTTCCTTGCCGAGTTCTCGCGGCTAGTCTCTCTTTTTTCCTCTTTCTGTTTAACCCTCTCACATCTGTTATTAATAGGTTTATTGTGTGAGTCACCACATTTCTTGCACTGTGGCAAAGATTTGTCCGGAACATTCACAGACGCCATGAATGGCTGTTATATAAAACTTACAGTAAACTAAAAACAATGTTCTTGGGTCAAATAACTGAGAACCCTCCGCCGGCTCAACACATGCTTAGCCTTATATAGCTGATGATCCGATGAGAGGTGGAAATTGATTGGCTGGCAAAGTATCAATGAATATGATTGGGTGAGGGACAGAGGACGAGGCCATACACGCGGTAGAGCCCAAATGGACTGACGTGCAATCACATAGGGGTGATTGCATGCACATTCATTTCTCGATCGAATGTGAGGCTTAAAAGTAAATGTACAAAAATATACATGGAAACTGTCACATTGTTGTATAATAGCCACATATAACAGTATATACTCCTGTGAATGCAATACCTCGGCAAACAGATAACACCTCTTAATACATAAAAGGTGCAATTTATTAGGATTTTTGTCTTGTTATGAAAGGTACTTTTTACAATAAATAAAACCAACCAAATTACTTCTTTGCTTTGTATCATCTGCTATTGTAGTGCTATAACGTTACAACATAAAGTAATGAAAATATATATACTTATTACTCCTTTGATAAATGTAACGTACATCTTTTTCTCTGCGTAGTTCTTCATGGTTCTTGCAGCTTTTAAAATGGTAATATTGTATTTGTAAACAAAGCTAGTTTAAAACTGACAAACTTCCTCCATGTGTTGTCATTAACTTTGCTCAAGCGACTCTAACTACCTGTCATTTAACATCAGAAAAAATGACAAATTACATGTACATGTGCAGATACGTGATAACACTTTAAGAGTAGTGAGTCGGTTTTCAGTTCATCTACCAAACAATGCTACTTTAATATGTTGAAAAATTCTGTATGTATATTTAATTAACTATACAACTTCAATAAAACCAAGAGAGGGGTCAGTATTGGTGTTGTTGTCATAGATGTGCCTCTCGTGTCTGAGATCGGAGTTTGAATTCCAGCCTGACCTCAAGTGGAAAAAAGCTGACAGTTGCTTGCCATTTGTCAGTGGTTTACAGTAGAGGACCTTGACCAACTATCCATCACAATATAACAATTATAAAGGTACCAAGGTACAAAAGGTACCAGATGTGATGTAAACACTAGCTCTATCTCCCACTTGATTGATAGTGCCAAAAAAGTAGCCATGGGGCTCCAAAAAGAGTCATACTATCTAAAATAAGGTCAGGTCACAGAGTTAGTGTGGGAAAAATGTGACGTCTATAGCCTTACATACAAGTCATCCAGGTTGGGTTAAAAGGTTCTCTTCCTGACTTTTCAGATCTTCACTTTGATATGTTGATAAGCCTTGAAATGTAGTATTGTTACTGTTAAGACTGGACACAATAATGCTGGACTAAATCATTTGACAGAATAACCATAGTGTTCACATTAGATCATTAAATTCCACCTTCAGATATCCACCCAATCAAAATACGAAGAATTACAAGTTTAATTTAAAAATCTGCTCAAGATATAGATACAATTTTAAAGGGCTTCATAGAATAATATATACAGTACATATTTCGATGAATAGTTTGATATAAAGGTGAGAAGCATATACATAAACGTATGCACTCAAGACTTCAGCAGACACATATATAAATCACTTACTTGGATATTAACTCCCCAACTGTTTATACAGATGTTTAAACGCAGGAATGTTTGTTCTATTTTTAGGTATATATATTGTCTCAAAATATATTTATACACCTGTTGGTCTCAATAACAGACACAATAGTCGTTTTTAAAGTTCATTATCCCATGAAGGGATGTATATGAAAAAAAAGATAAGTTAGACTGAGCTATCTTAGCCACTCTATTTTCTTCTAATAAAACTGAAAACTTGACCAATATCTGCAAACATTTTTGTTTTGGCTATGTTTAAAGCTTGGTTTGTTCTGGAGTGATACTGGACTTAATTTGGTCTTGATGTAAAAATTCCACGATTGTGAAAATTCAATCTGAAACTTGTTTGCTTGTTTTATTTATAGCTGCTTCCCATAATATGTCTTCAACTCCTGTGAAGTATGAATTTCTAGGCTATGTTTAGTTTTCCTCCCAACTCCAGTTCAAATAGATGTTTATCTCCTGACCCACTTTTATAAATGAAGATTGACAATCATGCATAAACAAATTTAAAGGGATCAATTTTTATGAAACCTTGAACTTTAAATAGCATATATTTTATAATCTCAGATTATTTGGAAAGGTTAGTATATTCTGATCGGTTTTCAGAGCTGCTGTGATAGTTTTGAAGAGTAACCATGAACTATAATGACGAAAACCAAAGATTGGCCACGTTTAATAATAAATTAGATATTTTTACTGGTAAATTGTCTGTATATATTTGTATAGTGACAACTTACGAATATTTCGTATCTTCCTCTGTGACCTAGTGGGCAACACACTCACCACACTCAACACACTCAGGTACACACAGGAGACCTGGGTTTGATCGTAGGTACATGCAGGTCGGACCTCTGTCCTTGGGTCCTGTCTGCAGTGGCCAGCGAAAGAACCTCAAGAACATTGTTAATTAATCATCCTTGAGATTCTCTCTTTCAGGCAGGGGAATGTCAGTCACTAGAGCCTGTACATAAAATGAAATATGATGCTATTATGACGTCATAGTTGAAAAAAAACCCACAACAACATGGACGTGTTTTTGTTGGAGCTCTAGCTCGGCTCGCGCTTCTAGGCATCACTTTTTGCTTTCTTTTTGGTTTTTTTTTGGTTTTATTTTGTCTCTGGAGTTTCATGATTTGTTGCATAGTGTAATGAGTTCCTTCTGTTCACAGAAGTTAAGAGACAATGGGCTACGTTAGTACTGGGATGCACTGTCTCTGATGGGTTTGCGATTAGTGCTAGCAGACTGAAACCCCTTTTGGCCTTGTTTCTTCTTCCATCAATTGTCCTGCGTCTTTTAGCAGGGACGGATCAATTTTTAAATAGGGGGTCACTTGTCCATGGCGTGGATGACCCAGTGCAGGATGTTCAACTTTTAAATCTGTGTCTATTCCTTTTGGTTTACTGTCAAACCTCTAACACATTACAAGGGGTTCAAACCCCCTTTGATATTTCACAGACCCTACATGACTCTTCATCCCAACTATGGCTCTGCCCCACAGGATACTGGCTTGTCCTGTCTGTCTGTGTCTTGTAGTAGTCACTTAGAGACCTGTGCTAAAGTGTTACTGTCTTGTCCGGAAACAATTGTTGGTCTGTCATATTCAAGTTCCCCCAACTTCACTTGAAGAAAAGCTGTAGAACAATACCAACCATATTTGAAAGGAAACCGGCCTGTCTTAAGCAACCAAGACCTAACTTGTTGGCTTTTTGTCAAGATGGCAGACTTGGTTTCATCACAGCAGGACAAGCTGGGAACACAGCAGGGCAAGACATGACCACAAAGCAGTTAAAGCAAGCGTATAGGACAGGTCTGTTTCATTTCACCGACTCACAGCTTGTTGATTATGGGATCTATAGCTATAAAAAGGTCAGTCAGTGAGGGGAATGCATCATTTGGATTTTCAATACCAATGAATGACAACTAATAGTATTGAGATAGGCTTCTGTTTTTATATAACTTTTGCTGGTTAGCTGATTGGCTTTTGTTTTCTAATTGCCTTGATTTGATAAATGGTTTATAAGAATCCAAGAAAGAATGTGAAATCCCCACAGACACACCTACAGTATTTGAGTTTGGAGATACAGCTGCTGACATCCAGGGGGAGAGGGATCATACGGAGAGGGAGGAGTCAGAGAAACAACAGAAGAAGGAGAGGCAGAGGGAGGAAGCAAGGAGTGTGGAGGATAGTCAATAGGAGGATATTTCACAGACTGAGGTGGCAGTGCCTGAAAAGGGAGAAAGAACTGTGACAGGAGTGAAAGTGAAATGGACACAGAGGGTCCAGGACAGGCCAGCCAAACACCAGGCACAAGAAAGGATGAACATATGGTGAACATTTATTTAACAGACTCACACCAGGAGGCTTTAGTAGACTTTATCAAGGATCTTGAGGAGCTTTACTACAACAGCCACATGAAGTTCAGGGACAAGGACCTGCTATGGAAAATTAAGTGCCAGGACTAGTGTAGTGCTTCAGCCTTCATCATTTGACCAGAATGTCTTGGATAAGTTTGTCCAGATGAAGATTGTGCTCCTATCTTTCCTTTGGCCCAGACAGGAGGCACCAGAACAGCCTTCTGCAACTACCTGGCATACAAAATAGAAAATATGGAGGAAGAGACTTTCAGACTTTTCACAATGTGGCTGTTAAATTTCAAGTGGGATGCAGAGCAGGCCAGAGAAAAGGAACTGTCTGCAACAGCAACCTACTTTTCTTGGAGCTCCAGTGCCACTTCAACTTATGTGCCACAGACTTATCAGCAGCAGCCACAGCAAACACTGCCAGGGAATACATCTTGGCTATTCCAGACTCCCAGATGCAAGTGAGCCAAGTCATACAACCAGTTCAACCAAGCCAGGTGGTATCATATGGACAACGGCCAAAAGGGCAGCAAACCTCATAGATAGTTGCCAATGATCAGCACCCCGGGACTTCATCAAGACAGCTACATTTCTCCATCAGCCAAGCCAAGACCTTCCACCCATCGTCTGTAGCCTCTGTCACAGGAGAGGGAACTTTACACAACATTTCGGGCCTCTCTAGCCTTTTTGGGAAAATGCAGTTAGTCACTAACTACCAGCAGATGGACACGCCTCAGTTATTTACACCAAGTGACCATCATCAACACACTACCTCTCGTCCAACCACCACCCCCTTAGTGGTCATCAGACCCCAAGCAGCAGCAGGACCACTGCTGACATAAAGGTCCTTCTCAGGATCACACAAATCTAACCATATTTCTCAGATCTTAAAAAAGACTTGGTGTGTCCTCAGCATGTAGTGTTGCTCAATTGTCCATACTATGACCCTAAATCTGCTCGCTAGGATTCCAAATGCATTTTCCACTGCCCTCCTGCCTGTGGAAAGGCCCTCCCTCCCCCATTCTTTATATTTTCCTTCAACTTGCAGCAGTTAAGTATTAAACATTTGTGCATCTGATGAAGATGTACTTAAACCAACATTTAACCCACAGGAATCTGTATTCGACATCAACCAGGAGTAGCAGAAACAGGAAAATGGAGCCTAATTCTGAAATTCACTTCCAGATTTCTTTGGCTTCTTCATGGCAATATGTTTCCCACCTGATGCCCCAAGAGGATGAGGTACATTCCATCTTGTTCTGAACTTCTCATCGATCTGTTTCCAGTCTTCTGGAGTGGTAGGGCAGATCAAATACTCTTCCTAGAATTCATCAAGGATGGCCATGTAGAAAATAGGAACAAATTAACATATGGTGATTCAGTCTGCCATCCAGTGATACTATAATGATTTGCATGTTTCGTCTGTTGTCAGGTGTCTCAATGTTATTGCCAGTTTCAAGGCAACTTCAAAAGGGCTTCCTGAAATTGGTGATTTCCTTCTTGATGTGGCGGTGTATGCATTCTTGAATGAGGTGAAAATCCGGATCCGATTCATCCCTCATGGTCCGACCAAACTAGCCACCCATTGAGTTATGTTGAGCTGGTCGTATGACACTCGTTCTTTATGGAGGCCAGATAAAACGTATTCATGGGGCCACCTAACTCGATTTTTTATCAAAACATCAACTGGCCCACCGCGTTGAGATTTAATTTTTTGAAAAGTACCTGACTTTGCCAGATCTGACAGTTCTTGCAATCTCTGGTCAACTTTAAGTTGTAATAACGTTTCATCCACCACTGAAGATTGCTGATCCGGTTTTGAAGTATGCAATTTTTGACAAACATGCTGTACTTTGATCGGTCCTTTTTTTGCTCTCGCCCCTTTGTTGTCAGAATTTTTAATTTTTGCTTTATCTGTCGTTTTTTTACATTCCTTATTCTCAATTTTATCCAGTCTATGTCCGATTTTCTCCAACTGATCCAGAATCCTGACATTGATTAATTGTTGCATATCCAATTCCGAATTTATGTCCGAATTTACGTGAGTCACAGTTTTTGAGGTGCCAGCAGAATTTTTATCAGTTACTGGAGTGGAAAGAACCTGGTCCGATCCGTTCATCAAGCCACTACAATCCAAGTCACTACCGGATACATCAGAATCCGACATACTGTTTTCAATATCCGACACAGTAGTATTATTTTTTAACACTGTTTCAATAAAAATTTTGTCTCCTGTCAATTGAATTTCCACTGGCAATTCAACAGTATTATTTTTCACAGAACGCAAATTGTACATTATTCAAACTGGCAACGTATGCAAATAGTATATCACATAATGAAGAACACACAAATAGATAAGTTAAAACATGTAAAAGCAGTAATAGTTACATAAAATACTAAAATAGAATAAAAAGGAAAAACCATACAGTACGTTCCACGTGTGCAAGTGCAGAATCTGTGCATATAAAAATGTCAGCTGTTGTCCCTCGTGTGTTCAACCCATAAATGTCTGGTTACAAGTTGTATTACAGAGAGGCCCCACGCTTGACCGCTGACCAATGAAGTTGTGTGCAAAGAATATCTAGTACTGGTTGCAAATATTTAGGGTCGCCAGAAATGATCTAGATGGTACCCAAATGCCATCCCGCAAATTCTGGTAACCTGGGATATCGGTCAGCCAGGAGGTTGTTATGGCATTCTTTTCATATCCTTGAGGGATCCATGGCATGAACCAGGCTTTTTGTGGCTACCTTCTTGATCTGGGTGGTGTTGGTGGGGGAGGGGGTTGTGGTGAAGGTGCCGGCTGCAAGGCAGGTGCTTGTCTTGGGTTCAGATGTGTTCTTTTTGTCTTCAAATCAGAATGAATATCAAAATATTTAACTCAATAAAAAACAGGGCCCTAAGGTTATGTAGAAAGTCTCTCTGATGTTGAGCAGGTAGAAATGATGAGTAACAGCAGGAAGAAGGGGTTTATGGAGTGTTGATCGGATCCCAACAAATGATTCAGACTCCAGAAATTACTCAGTATGTTTGCTGTGGACTCTGGACACTGCTCCAGTCTTCCATCTGTCACTATGGCCTGTGGTGACCATATGCAACTTGATGGTTTAGCCTCTACGTCTTGTCCTCTACACCCCGACTCCAATTTGATCCAGACAAACTGGTATGTACTACATCCTTTCATGGAGGTGAACCAACCCACAATTATCCCGCACTCTTGCTGGATTTTCCCCCCAATCCCCTAGTCAGATAACCTAACCTTGGGTCGGTGAAGGTCAGTTAGTGTCGGGTCTATTGGAATACGCCCATAAAACCAATTGCATGTGTCCCAATTATCTTAAACTGTTTGAAGCTATTGTAATGTGTCAGCCAATCAGAAGGTTTTGATAACCAATCACAACAGTGTTCGGAAGCCTATCAGAAATTCACCCATAAATTGTGAATGTTTTCATTTTTCCAATTGAAAGGTAGGGTTACGACCTATTTGGCAAAGTGAAATGGTCCACTAATAAATGGGCCTTTCTGAACACTTCATATGCATATGGCCTGACCAAACCTTTTATGTTTCATGTGCTTTCATGTTAACAAAACTGGAACTTTAATAAATACACTGATTACACCTGTGTACTAGATACTGGGTTAGTTTTCATGTAACCATATCCCAGCCCTATTTTTCTACCTCTCTGTTCCTTTTTCCTCACATCCCTTGATGATCTACACACATATCCATATGTATATCCTTCACTATTTCATAACATGCAATGATATCTGGTTCCAATTTACATTAAAAATAGACAAATAAATGTTTGTGAAGTAAACAACCTTTAAACAGAATGACCCCCCCACCCCTTGTATCAATGTCCTATCTAGCATATTTGAAATGTTTTTCTTTCTTGTAGTTGAGATTAAGTTCAGTTTTATCTCCTGATTACAAAGAAAATATGTTTACATTCTGTCTTCCCCCCAATTTTAGGGGAAAATAGATCAGTTTGTAAGGTGTCATATACTCCATCCAGGTGGGTTTAATTTCTTTATGCCGGGTTCATTCTCCCCCCAAAATTTTACTGGCTATGCTCTTCTTGACCAGAAATTGTTTTTTATGCCATTCTATCTACATTGTTGGAAATATTCCAGTTTGACCTAATTTGAATAACTTATCCCAATTAATACAAAACACAAAGTGTCAGTTTATACTTTAATATAATCTTAAGGAAAACTACAGGTATAAAATAGTGCTAAGTAAAGAATAACATAAAGAGAAAATTTTGATATGATCGCATAAAATCAGGCACTTGCCATCTTTAGTTGAAGCTAGCGGTCTTATGCTTTATGCTGACAAAACCTACTGATCTTTCATCTTTCATAATGATACAATCTTTGATCACACTGCATATTGTTTTATCTTCAGTTCCTGTAAAAAAGGCTCATAAGTCTTTCTGTTATTTCATTAAAACGAATGAAGGCAAGGTCATGCCTTTTGGATTTTAACAAGTTTGAGATATAATTGATATTGTTACATACAGATGAGGCACTTCCAGCAAAGGCTAATTTACCACATAGAATTGATACATTATTGTCATTATTCATCACCAGGTGTAAAAACTTACAGAATCTTTTAACAATCTGTATTTCAATTGGCAGTGAATCTCATATATGAAGAAGATAGTCACAGTGAGTATTGTATGGTATTTTCCAGATTTGTCTAACAGCTTTTCTCCAAACAGTGTGAAATTTGTTAATATAACCAGATGTCAAGTCCCACAGTGGACAACCATACATAGCCACACAAAATTAACGGAAAAGTACATATCTGACACTACAGTGAGAGCGTGAGAACAGGGCAAAAACAGAATTCACACCAACAGAAAACTTAATACAAGCAGTATTAATATTTTCATTCGATGATAATGTACTAAATATCTTTTTTCCAAGATGATCAACAACATTAGATGCTTTAATATATATACCATTGTAAGTAATCCAATCAATGTGATCTGATGATTTAGCACAGTGTAGAAGCTGGTATTTTTCAACATTGAAACTTACATTATATTCTTTACTATTTTCACAGATTTTTAATTGATGAGTCATAGAGGTTATAGTAGGTGACAATAGCATACAATCATCAGCATAACCAATGGCCTGTATGTATACATTTCCAACATAGCATCCATAACCACTTAATTTCAGTCGATTGAAAAGTTCATCAATGTATACAGAGAATAACAAAGGAGAAAGAACTCCCCCTTGTTTTGCCCCATTACTTACAGTGCAATACTCTGAAATATAATTTCCCCATTTGACACATAACATTTATTTAGTATATAAACAAAGTGATAGTTTTGTAACAAGAGGACAAAGACTTTTAGTGTTCAGTAATTTAAATAATTTGACATATTCAACTCTATCAAATGCTTTACCAGCATCTAGGAGTTACCACCAGTGTATATAACATACTTAACCAAAAGGTTTTGTATAGAAGAAATTAGAGTATATCATTCCTTTTTTACACATGAAGTTGTCGTGTTCATATTTGGTCGGCGAATTGAGGATGGTCAAACCATACAATAATGTCTCACAGACGCCATGCACCCTGTTCATTACGCCAGGTAGATGGTTTGTTTTTGTTATTTCTACATAACACCATGCATTTTACATATATCTTATATAATAAATTGATAATATCCTATTTGGGCTTTTTGGGGGGAATATGTTGACTTCTATTATCAAATGAGAAAAATAAATCCAGATTTCAGTCAATGTAACATTTCTTCAATTTGTCTCCTATCCTATGACCATGGGACAGATATAGATTACAGAGATTTAAACATATTTAATTAGCAATTAGACAACGATCGTAAAAATATAATTATATTAAGCCCTCTTGCTTAATTTATTTATACCCCGGCTACACTCTCACAAGTTTTTCCCCCAGAGATACAGTCAAGAGAGACAAATCTTATTGGTCGTCTGACCCATCTTTTCACTTATGAAGGTCGGGAGTGTAATCCCAGATATCATTAAAAGTATTATAACACATATGAAAACCTTTGCGAGTGAGTATTTCTGTCCTGAGAACTCATAACTGATATTTTTCAGTATATGACTTACTTTTATATTATTACTTACTTTATTACTGCTATGATTAATCTTGTTTACTCTGCTGAATTGAGCAAGGTAATATTTTCTTCACCCCCTCTTACGGATCTCTGGGTTTTAATCGACCATATCTTACAAAAATCATGAAAGGGGAACAGTGGTATTATATATTCATCCATTGCTTACACAATTTAACAAAATGGTGTAGGCCTTCTTAAAGGATTATTTCACTAGGGTTGTTGTTTAATTGTTGTTTTTTTTTTAATTTTCATAGTTATTCTTCTATTTTTTACACTGACACTATTTTTTAAATATTTTTTGATTGCATTCAGAAATATGCAGGTCAGACTGGTAACATTATTTAGGTATACAGTTGCACTGCTTTTTGTAACCATTTTCTAATACAAAACAACAATTTTTGTTTTAAATTATTATATATGCACATTTACGTCATATCTTTGTTTTTGTGATACTTAGGGGGCCCAAATTCCGTTCTTAGCAGGAGTTGTTGACTTTCCAGGTAACTTTTAACAGGACACCCCGCAGTATGAAATGGAGAGAAATGCAAATATGTGGAAATATTTAATAATGATCAATTACATGTTTAAAATGTCTGAGACCTCCTCATCAATTTATGCATATTTATCAGTCTGGAATTTGTGGTATCAAAATTGTCCAATATTTACAATAAACACTTATAAACACCCAAACCAACAGTAGGTTTCTTGCAGAACAAAAATATTCTTGGTTGCAGACTTTATTTGCTGCATTTGATATTTTCCTTGGTTGAATGATACAATGAATGTGGTTTCTGAAAATTGTTTACACATTCCAACTTACAAGTGTATGTATCAAGGTTTTATAAAAAATGGATAATAAAGGTCCAGTGCATGGGGTTAACAAGTAGTTGTAATTTATACAGTACCTTACATTATTGACAGAGTGAGTAAACAACTGACTGACTGGTAAAGTGAGTAACTCACTTAGTGACTGACTTGTGACTCAGTGACTAACTGACTGACCGACTTACTGACTGACTAACTGGCTCACTGACTGACTGACTCATTCACTGACTCACTGACTGACTGACTCACTCACTCACTCGTATGCCAGTTCCTCACACTGAATGACGCTACAATCAACAATTCACTTTACTTTGTTAACCCCAATAATTCTAAAGAATTTCTAGTCTGATGTATTTACCCATTATCATTAGACATTTAAAACTAATTTGAGTCTGAAACTGAACTGAAACTTTTAAGGTTCCATATTCTGTATATTATCTAAATAGTCAATAGTTTTGATGTATGACACCAGAATAACATGTTGATGAGTTTTTTATCAATCAACTCTCTTGTCGTGATATAACTCACATTCTTACATATATAATGGTAACAGTAACTAATCTTTGAAGTTGGAATATAACATTCACACAATGTAAAACAAGTTATATATTAACTTACCCATACCAAAAGACACTTTGAAATGAATGAAACCTCTGACCCATTTATGAATAATCCAGACACATTTTTGTAAAACCTGTAAGACTTATAATATGATTCACTACAATGAGTTTTTTTCGCAGTATGTAAGTACTGTAGTTTACACATTTTTGTGCAATATATTTACACTCAATGTTTGCCTAAACAAACCAATAAAGAAAACAATTGGTCTCAAGCTGTTTTAACGTAGAATGCAAAATAAACTGTTTGTTGTGCACTTAGCTGTTTATAATAATATGCCCTTTTAAGTTAATACTTTACATAAATTTTCATGTGCCTACTGAACTGCATGAATCAGAAATATTTTAGGTGCTAATATGTGAATGAAGGTATGTCAATTGTAACTGTTACAAACTGGATGAGAAAATATATGTTTGTTTTGGTGTTGTTTCTATTTACTATATGAAATGCGGCAACAGTGGTATGACCTATGCAAACCCTCACATTTATTTTTCATGGTAGGATCAAACTTTTTCAAGATAAACAGTTCTTGATTTCCTGAGGTTTTGTGTATCCATAAGGTATGAAACACGCGACCTCTGATTGGACATGGTGTGTAATCGTAAAAAAACAGTAGGATGGCAGTAGGACAAGAAAAATAGTATAAACGTGTGTCACCGAGAGACAACCTCCATTTATCTCCACTTACCTTATGTTGCACTAACGTGTTACACTGAAACACGGCCGAGTCACAACGTTACATAAACAACAGACCACACCTTCAGTTCCCGTATGAAAATTCATCTGTGGAAGATCATGGTTGCAAATTCAGAAGCGGAAATTTTAAACATTCAGGGAATTGGTCACTTCATCACAAGTTTGTATACAACCCCCTATGGGTCCGGGAAAGTAGAATAGGCCCAACGTGTCCTCCTGCGTGTCGTAAGAGGCGACTAATTGAAGGAGACACTAACCTTGATTAGATTTTAAAGAATCACTTTTTATTTTGTTTTTTTTTGTTTGTTTGTATATTTTACACTTTTTGAGAATTCTATTTATGGCTTGTATTTATTTTATTGTATTTGGGTATCTGTTTCTGTATATTTTGTTGTTGTATGGTCTAGTCAGTTTTTATGATCTTATCTTGTCATTCTTGTTCAGTGTATGTCTGTTTTAAATCTGTATATCTAGTCACTATTTTTTTGTATATTTGTTCATGTTGTATATATTGTTTAGTTAAAGTATTTATTAAATTTATTGGTGCAGAATAACACTAAGGTGTTCTTGCACCTTAATTTTTAACTAATGTGGGTGTTCCACCACACGACTAAGGCTCCCGATTAAGGGTTTTTGAGGGTCGGTTTCAGAAATATGCTTAGTCCCAGGCGTCCTGTAAGGGTCGGTTGTGGTCGGTTGGGGCCGTGTGAAATATCAAACATGTTTGATATTTCTCCCGACCCCAACCGATTATTTTTTCCCGCCATAAACAAAATGTACAGTCCCAGGCTTCCTCAGGCCTCCTCAGACCAAAATTACACAGTCCTATGCTGTCCCAGGCCGCCTGCGACCCTTAGTCCCCGACCCTTAGTCCCAGACCTCTATCACTTAGTCCCAGGCTTCCTGCGACCCTTAGTCCCATTGCCAAACAAAAATCGGCGATCCTGGTCTGGGGACGCCTGGGGACGCCTCAGGACACCTTGTGGGGTCGGGACTTAATCCTGGGTTAGTCGGGGCTTAGTCCCAGGAGGCCTGAGGCGTCCTGGGACCCAGTCGGTTTGTCTACGACTAGAAAAATGGCTTAATCGGTTCTTAGTCCCAGACCAGTTGGGGACAGTCTGGGGCCTCCTGGGGCGTCCTGAGGCCGATCTGTAGTTAATCCCAGACCTTCATACCGATTCTGTCTTCCACCCCATTGGTCAATTTTTTTTCCATTTTTTCCAAGACTACCCACGATTAAGGGTCCCAGACAGGATCGGGGCTTAATCCTTTGGTGGAACAAGGGCATAACACAAGTTTGTATACAGGCATCTGGTGGTAGCTGAAGGACAGGGATGTTTTGTCTAATGCCTATAACCGTGGGTTATACCGCCTGTAATGTGAAAGGGGTATAACAGATCTGCTGATGACACCGTAGGCATAAAAGGTCGCTAAAGGTACCAGTTAGGTCTCCACAAAACTGTACAAACATAACTTTATAGAAATACATACTGCTGAATACACCTAAATGTTATCCCACATAATAAATTAATAGTGTAGTAATAATGTGCAGCGACATATATGACAAGGCTTTGCAGACACATATATGACACAGACTCCACAAAAACATATATGACACGGGCTTCACAGAACCATATAGGACAAGGCTTTAAAGAAACATACTAGTATGAGATTGACTTCACAGAAACATATATGACACTGACTTCACAATAACATGAATGGTATAGCCTTCACAGAGACACTTATGGACAGACTTGACAGAAACATAGACTCCACATGTAGTAGACATTGCAGAAACCTAAATAGCACAAGCTTTTCAGAAACCTGTATGATATAAATTTCTCAGATATGGTACAGACTACATATACATTTATAAATATGGCATAATATTATAGAAACATTCACATGGTACAGAACATATGACAGTCACACTAAAATATCAGAAAGCCAGCCAAACTGTTGCATGATATAGGAATAACACCTGACAAAACCATGGTATCAGCAGACTTTTACCATGGTTTTAGATTACAAAAGGTTTATTGCCTCAAACCATGGTAAAATTCTGTGTACACCATGGTTTGGAGGGTGTTATTCCTATTCTAACATTACAGAATATTTTAATGTTATTAATAATTGCAAATTTGCTGATATTAAACGATTTTATGAAGGCTGTTCCATCCATTATTCATGCAGAGGACTATTATCGAAACAGTCAACATGTATACAGGGGTTTTACCATGGCTTTCAGCCAATCCAAATTCGTGGACACATCCGTGTCATGTTAAAATCTGCTGTAATGAGAATGTGGAATATGGCTACAAGTTGATGATCTGCATCTTTGAAACATCTTGGAAGACTGGCGGAAGTTGTCATGAAGCAATTATATTCAGCTACAACAGTTTACTGGAAACACCTGAAACTTTTCTATCATCTACATGAGATCATGTGAGATATGGTATAGTGTTTAGTGACATGATTTTAATGCTGCTTTTTTGCAACCAGTTACCAACTAAAACTTCAGTAAATCTAATTATCTACCTTCATACCTACTTAGTTGTTATGACCAATATATTTCACCCAAACTTGGTTTTCACACTCTGAAAAGAACACACACAATAAAGCCCATGGATGTACCACACTCAAAGATTCAATTAGATATAGTAAGAAAGTACTAATATCTGAAGAACAGGACAAAATTTATTATGGAATTTGTCCTCATTTCATTTGGTCTAAAATTAAACTAATGTGATGTTACATAAATTGTGAAATAATACTCGGCCAACGGCCTTTCTTTGAAATGTTTGTTACTAGTTTTTTTTTTAGAAAATAGTAACATAATTACCAAGAGATCAAGTGTATTTCAAGTGGGATATGTGTGCAAGATGATATGGCAGATTCTAGCTCATGTTGTAGATATAGGATGGTCAGGTTTAATGTCCTGAGGGTGTATAACCTGCAAGGTAGTTAGGGTATGGAGAGGCAAACATTTAAGCACTGACACACATATTTGGACCAGATAATTGATTCAAAAACTAGTTTTCCAAGTGCAACAATGTTATAGCCTGCTAAAATAGTATCTCTCCTGATGAACAGTAGTCCTATTTGAAGTTATATAAGCAAGATCAAGTTTCACAGAAAAAGGTACATGTGTTTTTGTTCCAGAATACGTATGCTGGTAATTATAAGATACTGTTACAAACATAGGTATACTATAAGCCTAAATTGCACCCAGGGTTGGGTTTAGGGTATTACACGTGTTCACATTTTATGTGGATAGTACTTGGATTTTACATTTATTTCTACAGCTCAGATCATATCGGGACAGGCAGCCAGTGCATCCCACATATTCCGGTGAGTTGAACTTGAACCCAAGACTACAGAGGTGAGAGTGAAGTGATTAAATGCAGAACTTGTTAATCACTCTGCCAATGGGGCTCCTGAAGTTAAGATAAAAAAAATTGAAGTTAGGGTATATTTAGAATCTTGAAATTTCTGTCCACAGTTGGTTAATGGTCTGACATATTTAGTAACACCATTATTTCCAATTTGTTCAGCAAAAATTGAATGAAATTGCTCAGCGCTGTTATATTACATACTACTGTATACTGTTGTATTTCATACTACTGCTATTATATAGCAGGGGTTCGGTTCCCGGCACGACCTCAAGTGGGAAAGCTGGTAGTTGCTTGCCGTTGGTCGGCAGTTTGCAGTACAGAACCCTGACGAACTGTATGTACTGGTTTCTTCTGCCCTTCCAACTACCTGTCGTGATATGACCTGTACAGTGTTGAAAGCGACGTAAAACCCCAAATAAATAAATAAATACATACTAATTTAATTTTACTACATACTACTGCTACTGTAATAATACATAAAATACAGCTGTATTACATGCTACTGTTATTATTTAACATACTAATTTTGCTGTGTTACATACTACTGCTATGGGTTTACACACTACTAATGTACAATGCTGAGAACTTGTCCCAGTATGAACAGGACGTAAAATCCCAACTTTGACCTTTGAAGAATCTTCACTATTTAATTGGTGTCTCCCCCAAAGTATAAGAGTATTAATATAGTGATGCAACATAGGATTTGTAGTATAACAAAAGACGTAATTTGTGATTGTGGTCAAACTTAACAATATTAATACTTGAGGTAGACCAACATAATTGTTCCACAAAGTGATAAGAGAAATAAAAAGTATTTTTCAAGACATGCTCTACTAAAACTGTGACCCTGAACTGAAACAAGGATGAAGCGTTCAATAATTAATAAGTATGCCTGGGCGTTCCAGAAAACCATTGGCCTGTGAAAGTGCATATTTAACCAAAACATGTGTTAAGCTAATTGTATGATTAGTAAACACAGCATTTATGGTTAAGAAAGTATGAATAAATTAGCAGGAAAACAAAGAGACACAATAATGTATATTATTCAGATCATTAATACTCCGTGAAGCTGTTGTTCTAAGGATTTTAATTTGTCCCTGGGACTGTTGTCACAACATCCAGGGGCTGGCTAATAAATGACACCAGTGAAACAATTACATTTTTTATTATTATAGTTCAGCCTCATTCACAACTTAATATGTTTGATTTACATTACTAAAAGAAGAATATAACCTCATGCTTTTTTACAAAGTAATTCTTTTCCTTATATATCTGGTTGTTATTCAAGAAAACTAATACCCGAACATCAGTTATTTTTGGCTTATGTCACGAGATCCCTGTTGAATTGTGCTGTAAAATAGACAATTACCTTACTGAATCAGTGTGCTGCCAACTATAACAATATGTACAAGTTTTACAATCCTTATGTGCAGTCCAGTGTTCGGCCATAAGACATAAAAAGTCCATACCAAACAAGGCCGAAAATTCTGGCAACAAAAAGGAATCCCAACTCGACACATCCCATAGTTGTTCTAGAACTCAGATGGTCACCCATCCCAGGACTAACGTAGCACATTGCTGCTTAACCTCAATGAAGAGACAAATACCCATCACACTTTGCCACAATTCATGAAAGTCTGGAGACAAAAGAAAAAAAAAATGAAAAAGGTAATTCCAAGAATAGCAAGCCTCGCTAGAGCTCACGCTTAAAAATTCAAGTCCAAATAGTTTTGGTCCAAGATATTTTGTTCATATTAAATGGAGATATCTGGTATACTCTCATAGGAAATATATCATTTTTCTCCTGGTCTCTGAGACTCCTGGTGGAATTTGGGTAAGTCTTTTCGGATTGATGTCCTAGGTGAAGGAGTTGTAAATGGTGGATTGTACATACAGCTGGGTATGAGGAGAGTTCAGGGCTGATTCAGTCAAATAAGAAATTTAACAAGAAATTGTTAAATTGTGTGTGTGGCACAGATATTTGAACTCTCAGAATTTGCTGAAAAACAGGAACATATATCTAAACGGTTACAAGCGTCTGCAGTGTTTCAAAAAGACTTGGAGTGTCTTTATTTAAATCCCCAAGTAAGCTGTTTTGTACAGATACACAGCTGAGTTATATTGAGACAGGCCATCAGGATGCCAAATTTGACAACAAGAAATGCAATTAGTTTGAACCAAGCAGTTGAGTTTTGATTAAAATATGCCCAAGGGAACAATTAGCATGTCTGACTGAACCAGGCAGCTAATCAAACAGGTTAAAAGTAAGCAGCCATACAGGAAACAATACGTGGTGGGTCAAATAGGAATTCCTGGGATGTTATTGAAGTTGTGAATACATATTTAGATACAGTATGTTAAGCACAGTGAACTCAGTGGACGGTTGCAGCGTCTTTTATGGTTTTCAAGCATGTGGAATGTTTTATATACAGTATTTATTTTACATTTATATTTAAACATATATTTTGTGTTTATTATACATATTTTAACAAGTGAGGGATGTAGAATTTACCAGACTTAAGGAATGGCCTGTGAACATAAAAAAAATAAATAAAACTTCTGATAATTTTAGAAGTCTGCTTACCTTGTAGGTGGTATACTGTATTGATCAAATCAGAAATTTGGAAAACAGGATCAAATTATCTGTGTACTAAATCGCACTGTCTTTCCCTGTACTTTTTGGCATATAAATCACGATATTATATATATATTTTTTGCCTGAAATACAGCAATTTGCAAAGACAGTCGATAGCCTGTTTTAAAGGCTTACCCCAACCACAAAACTGAAAATAGCAAAACAACATGACCAACTAACAGACGAGCGGACAGTAATATCAATTGAAGGACCATGATTGAATTAATTTAATTAAGTTTAAAATCTCTTTTAAGACATTTATCAGATCATATCTAAAGGGGTAGTTGATGGTACGGAGGAAACCAGCGCATACCAGTTATTTCATTCACATTCTGCACTGCAAGGCATCAGACACTGGCAAACAACTACCATCTTTGCTACATTAGGCGGACCAGGGCATTATCCCCATAACTCTAGAGAGAGGAGGTGAGTATGCTAGCCACTATGCTACCATGTCCTTCATTGAGCATCTAGGCAGGATCTTGGTTTACGATATTTGAAAATATATATGAATGAAAGATGCTCTCAGAGATGGCAGGTAGTGGTAACAAACTCATCTCCAACATCTGAGGTTGCTGGTGCAACAATCAACCCTGACTTGAGCAACAATCAACCCTGACTTGAAAGTGGGAATGTTACTAGTTGCTGAACAAATGCCTGGTGGTAGAACCTTGATATCCCAGTATGTATTACCTTCCACCATCTCTTTAGCTGTCTCTCCTGATATGGCTTTGACAATGTGTTAATCTCCTATCAGTCAATCAAATAAGAACTGGAGTCCTAAGATGAATTGATAAGATATTAAAACAGTATGCACAGGCTAACATTAATTATGGGTTCTTCAAATTCTGGATGGGTGAGTGTATGTATATGTTTGTGTACTAGTGGCTCTATCAGACCTATGTGTGTGGTATTTGATGATGTGTGATAAACACGCAAAGAGAATTTAAAATTATCACCTTCTGATTGTGTCCACAATGACTTCATAAACACATAGCAATCATCCACACCTACGTACCAGAAATATCTGAGGTATGCTGCACTGTAGACCCTTTTCACTTCCCATCTTGAAAGGCTCACATTTTTATACATAAAAACTATTTGTTTGGAATCAAAGTTTCTGTTGTGTGCTTCATTTGAGCTGCTAGGATGATACAGAAACAAACTATCAATATTTCAAACCCGTTGATCTGAGCTAGGATCAAACCTACAGATAGTAGAGACAGCAAGAGAGCGAAGCATGCCCCAATAACAGACTAGGGCGAGACAAATTTACATTTGAAACTGTGTATGAAACAGAAAATGATTTCTAATTTATATCAACTTTATTCGACAAATGTAGACTTGGGAGGGATTAAATCCAATTTATGAAAAGTAATGTGAAAAGTAGGCCATATCTAAATTAATCTTGAATTATTTTAATGATTTATCTTTGTCAGCTGTTGTCTGGCTGTTTTTTTATTGTTTTCTTTTTTTTTGCTAAAACCAGAAGATTTCTTGAAAAGACGAACAAGTGTCGCACAGACAAAGGAGTCTTCATGTCGCGTTGTTATGATGGATTTCAGTGTGTGTGAAAACACCTCAGAAGTCACACGATACATATTTCTTCGAATTTGCCTATCCCCTTCTTTAGTTTTCATCTCTGATGAGACAGTTTCTTGGTCAAAGTTGAATGTCCCTGGAAATCCATATGTTTCCAAGAGTTGAATTCCAACCCACTGACTGAGGTCAGACTCTACTGATTGAATAGAAACCAGTAGCATATTTTTTGTTATCAATATAGTCTGTGTATTTGCAAATGCTTCACCTGTTGTTATAGGTAACATAAAAACTCCTAAGATTGCCCTTGGTCTATCTTGGTCAGGATTTGCCTAGTGATCAGTAAGTTTGGCAAATTATCATTCAGCTGTTGCTGTAGAAATAACTGATGAAGAGCAAGGGGTTATGAAAGATTTTACAATGAATAGCAATATAAGGATCATGAAGGCATGGCTTTCTTTGGTCATCGGTTAGTTCTATTTTAACATGATAAATTCTTAAAAATTGTTTTCAAACTATTATTATTCACATTTTAATGACAAAAACAGACTGTTTCAATCATTTTACTTTGCAGGGGTTTTTGGCGGGACAGTGATAATTCCTCGATTAGCCAATCAGATTCACCAACACAGTGGCATCATTGTTAAAAACCAGTGAGGTTATGTGGTTTTTAACAATTGAATATTTCCTGGATTAGCCAATTAGAAATGTAATCATGTTACATTTGGAATCATTCTAACGTTGGGGTGGGGGTTGGGGTGGTAATGGTACTGTAGTAGGTAATATGCCTCTCAGATTGTGGGCTCAAATTCTTGCTTTAACCTGAATTAGGAAAAGTTGGCAGTTGGTTGCCAGTGCCTGATGGTAGCTGGTATGCACTGATTTCCTCCCTAATCTCCACCAATAATTTGAAGGAGCTTGGAACCCAGTTTCTTTTCATTCCTTAGTCTTCAGGGAAAGTTACTTGGCGATGTGAAACACGCATATAATAATAATTTTCAGAAAGACACTTTGTTGGAGATTTAGATTCCAGCATATAGTCTCAGTGTAAGACTTTAATCACATCACTGCTTCATGTAAACAAACCGATTAAAAGTTTATGAAGCAAGAAATTGAGACAGTCCAGGGAATTTAGGAGACTTCGTTCTGTTGAATGATTGATGCTAATGATGATACTGTGACTTGATGACAGCTGTGACATTGTCTTGTGAAAACATTTAACCCAAAAAGTACTTCCATGCTTCGAATATCTGTCTTAATATTACTTCAGACAACACCACTTTATCTTTCAATACAGTCAACTAATTTGAACCTGTCATCAGAAGACTTGATCCGTAGCTTTTCCACAGTCTCTAATATATCACACAAATGGGTACTACAGGATCTCCTTGGTTGGCAACCAGCGCTTTTTCCTGTATAAATTTGATTATTTAGGTTCATGTGTTTAACGTTCTTCTTAAATTGATTAAAATGACGTGAGATGAGATAACCTGTTAATTTACCATTTTCCACATTGGTATTGTTACATATATAAGCAATGTGCCAATGAATGATTTAAGCTGAGGAAAGTGTTATGTGTTTGAGTTGCCATATAAGTTAGCTGAGTTATTGATTTTTATACTTGTCTAGTCAACACAGATGTATGTTACACTCTTCTAGGGTGATCTATTTTAAAGATTTGGGGAAACCACCATAACTAAGTTTCTAGAGCCTCAGTGGTCCCCAAAACAGTGTTTATTTCAAGTTAATTCTATAACCTTCTGGTCATTTCCATAGCTGTATATAAGTGCTGTACATCTGACCACAGATGGCACATCTTCATTGCTGTAACGAAAGCTAATTGTGTCTTAGAACTGCCATATTGTGTTATTTACATTTTATTGTAAATTCTTGTTGGAGTGAACTGGATACAGTGTCTAGATCTACCAGAAAGTGGATTTGCTGTACTTTGGATATTGTTTGTATCTGGATATAGCATGTGCATATAACAGAGATTGGATATGTTGTATTGTGGACATTGTTTGTATTTGGATATAGTGTGTGGATGAACCAGAGAGTGGGTTTGTTATATTGTGGACATTGTTTTCATAAGGATACATTGTGTGGATCTACCAGGGAGCAGATTTACTATATTTCAGATATTGTACATATCTTGGAGCAGACAGGCTAGTTGTATAAACTTGTATACAGACATTTTGTATTGTTGGACATTGAAAAGATCACAGGACAAGAACATATTGTGTGTTATCGAACATTGAATGGATCACAGGTTACAATTATTTGTGTGCTAGTGGACACCGGATGGATCACAGGACATACTGTGGTCATGTCAGTTGACTATAATCACTATTTTAATTGTAAATAAATTTGTTAAGTAAAACTTTTTGTCTTTTCCTGTTGCAATTTAAAGCAATTAATCATTGCTACTGTCCTTGTCCCATGACCACTTGCAATGTCTGTGTGTTGTCCTTGAATAATTCGGAATGCCCTTTACACTTGAACTTTGGGGTTTAAATCCCATTTTGATATCTTACAGTGTATCAATTTAACTAGGGCATTTGGGAATTAACGATAAGTTCAATCTGCTACAAAGCCAGACATGACTTTATAACTATCATTGCAGTAATCAGAAGACACATCAGGACGGAATCATAGGAGGGCAACAGCAGTTTGCATGGTGAAGATGCCAGGTACATACAATGTAGTTCAAAATAGCTTACAATCTCTGCTATTTTCGGTGTTGCTCATTCCTATTACTCCTAAAAGTGGCCCTCATGTTGATTCCCAACTTGGCGAATGGTCCCTTACTTCTTATCTCTGTTACAATAATTCAAATCTAGCTCATAGTATCGTGCGGATAATAATGACGTCATATCCTCATATTACCCTATCTGTTAAAATGAAAAACCAGTCCAATTATCATAAGGTTTCACGTCACTCTGAAAATGTTCCTCACGCTGTATCAAGGTCGGCAATTGCATGGGATCTGCGGACAATAAACAACTAATCTTTGAAAGTGTCTAAGCTTTAGAACGGTCTCAAATTCTTGTCCAGATTTGAATTCTTACTGGTATCAAATGGGAGACCTGATATTCACGGTAATTTACCACAAAGGTTAAAAAGGGGATTTTGTGATCCATTGTGAAGACAGACTATCAGTCAGTCAAACATGATAATAAATAATGAGTAGGGCTCAAACCCATGTCCATACGTGTAAGAGCCAGTCATTACATTTACCTCATCTTAGATCTATTACAATTATATGTCATCATTACATATTATTGATACCACTTTTAGATAATATTAGACCAGAGAGAGTATGATGAGAGTATGATTATATTACAACTTAGCATATATAATAAATCCAATTGCTATATGTTAGCACTTGTACAATTGTAATATTAACACCAGACAATAATTTATTTTCTGACAATAAGCCCTAGAAAGGTTATAGTTACATGGATGGGGAAACTGTCAAAATGAGAAGGATTTTTCAATAAGAATGAGCCCAAGGTGCAAGAAATGGCATCTCATAATATTTATGTAAACTAATGATCCAGCTTCATGAGTTGATGAAAGGACCATGTTTTTGTTTTCCTGTCATTCAGATCACGTTTTATGTTAATCAGAGACCAAAAAGCTATCATGTGTGGAAAATGATTACTTGGTTCGAATCTAACTCACAGTATTGTGTAGAAAACATTCACAACCTTTACCAATATGATCCCAGTTGTTTAGATTGGTGGAGTGGAGGTGCATACCGGTTTGTCAAGAATCTGCACCGTACTCAGACACAAACAACCTCCAAGTTTCTTAATTGTGACTATGTCACTTATTTGATTTTTGCAACAAAAGTAACTTGTTTGGTTATAGATACACAAGCAAATAGTTTCTCAAAGTATGTTATAAAGAGGAAAGGTAACGAACGTCAATAAAATATATCAAAATATTGTGCTTTCTTGTCTCACCTTTGAGTTAGGGTGATAAGGATTCCCACAAATCTTTTCAAGGGATAGATTTGTATGTATGAAAATATATTCTCAGAACCGAGTGATCAACTACCAAAATATGATAATCACTAGATCACAGCATATCGATTGATCTGTGTGTAACTGTGTCATCAACACATTGTTTTGGTCATATTAAATGGTTTGTTGGAGGTAAACAACACATTCTAAGATTCTACATAGAAAGTCACAGCTGTACAGAGTATTGGCATGCTTGCACTAATACAAGTGTTGTATATAAATATACCTCAATAGTATCATCAAAATTGGAAAGAAAAAAGTTTTAAATACTGGGAAGACAGTGCCAATAGTTAAACAATAAGCAAGAAATGAACCTTTGAAACATATGCTGGTTCAGGATCAAGAAAGATATACTTGCGTCCTGATGTAAGGTATGTGATTAAAAAAAATATGTCCTAAACCTTTTTTCGGTGCATTTTATTTCATTCCCTGTGTGGTATGTTTTATGCTAACATGTAAACTTGTTGGGATTGAGTTGACACGTGATGTGATGACTGAATAATGATATGTACTTGAGAGACATTTGTACGTGCACTGACTAACCCAACAGAAACAGAAAAGCTGGTAAACAAACCTCAGGCAATATTTTAATCATAACCATACGTTTTAATATATACTGGTTTCAACACAAGAAAGTCCCTTGATAAGGAAAACACGAAAATGCAGTGATTGAATTAATTCATACATGATATAGCTAAATCAGTGACGGCAAGAAATACAGTAATGGTAATTCATGGGCGATAATTGAGATAAAAAGCGACAAAAAGGTCCTGTGATGGAACAAGTCCATGGGTGGTAGATTCTTGTCAATACCTATTCCTAACTTGTAAGCTCAGTTAACTCATTTATCAATTGTAGTCAATATACATGTTGCTCCCAGTCCTAATTTGGTAAAACTTTTAACGCGAAGTACTGTTCACAGTTGTTTAGACACAGACAATAACACAGCTTACAAATGTACTTGGAAATGGAAAACCCCCTTTTTGTTTTAATGTTTTGGGTCAAAATATAAGACTGGTAGGAGGTGGTTTTGTGACATTTTTGTAAGTTTCAGTTTGAGTGAAAATTCTATGGAGAAATAAATCATAAATTCGCTGAGTTTTGGCCAAAACCTGAGGTCTTTAATGGATCAAGCTATTAGGCTTATCAACTTTTAATATAATGTCTAAGGATTTTTTTACCCAAATTGATTAATCTATTTTTGTACTTTGATGACTTTTATTTATCAGAATATGGTATTCAAATAAGAACTAAACCAATTATTGAAACACTAACCTGAGTCACACAACAATCTTGGCGCTTTTAATTTTTTTTAGATTTGACTGGAAAATTGATATTGTAGTAAATATTTTTGACCGGTTTAGTCTCATGCAAAAACAAGTGAGCCAAAAGCTGAGAGGGAGGTTAGTGTTACAAGTGTTCAAGTGGGATTATGTAAGATACACTATCAAGTTGCATAAACTGGTTGTTTACTACCCTATGTCCAAACTATGTGGATTATGTTATCATTTGTGACATTTAGAAATGAAAAAAGGTGTTTAACCTCTTAAAAAGGTGTGTTGAAACTAATTTCAAGATGTTTGATAAAGGACAATAATCCAGTTATATATTCCTTCCTTTGTGACTATGAAGAATTTGAAGAATCTAGAAGAGAGACTACTTTCGACATTAAAATATCTATTGACATAATGAGGAATCCAGAATTCCTTCTGGCTTCTAAAAGTAGACTGCAAGTATACATTTAATGATAATCAGTTATTGGAATGTATGTTCAAATAGTACCATGCTATAGCGTAGTTCTGACATAATAGAAGAATCACTTTACAATTAAAAATATGGACAACATAGCAGAATGCCCAGAATGCAACAAATTACAACAGGCTCTTTCTAGATCAAAAAGGCTTTCCATGTTTTTTTTGTAAATTCAGGACAATAATCGTAGATTGGAAAATGATTTTAATTCTGTCCCATTGAAGGGGAGAGATACACAGTGAGCTAAGTTCTTGTTGAAAATCTGCTTGTCAAAATATTTCAAACTACAACATTTATGAACGAAATTGATGTTTTCTTAAGTATTTAAAGATGACTATTCATATTATATATTCAAAGTATGTTACCATTATGTATTTAATAATTCTATGAAAGAGTAGGAGGGCCACAGCTAAAATTGGTTTAGCTGAATCTTCCAGTTTATCTGTTTAGCAAGATTTTTGTCACAACAAAGAGATATGTCCAGTCATTATAACGATACTATAATTACTATGACATAGTGCTGATAATTTTTTCACAGTTTATCTCATTGAAAAGGAACTTGGTGACTTCCTTTTTCAACAGAGTGGGCTAGTTAAATGGTTATAATTAGTAACTAATGTCAGAGTGGGCTAGTTAAATGGTTATAATTAGTAATAAGTGGTTTAAAAATAGGCATCATTGTAAATAAAAGGCCCGCACAGAGAACAAATATAACTTTCTCAGATTTATCCTGTCTATAAATCGAATAATTTTATGCTAGAAAGCAAACAACTTCTTTCATTAAATTGGTACTTTCTCTTAACGCCTCAAAGTGAAACTGCAAAGAGCAATTACCTGGTATTTCTCTTGGGTGGTTGTTTGTTGATTGTAGTAAGACATTACTGTCTCTCGCCATTTCAATTACAAATGTTATGGTGAGAGGAGATTTAAATGCTGATAAATAGGAACCATCGGTTAGCTTATAACCACTTGTTGTAATTCAATACTAATTTAATAATGCTTTAATTTTCAAAGACTTCAATTTGTTATTGTGGCTATTACACTTTAAGTCAACAAACATGGCTGAAGTGGATTTCTTTGTGTGTGTATCTTGTATCAGTAATATGAATCAGGGTAATTAGCTATAAGCATACACAATAAGTACCACAATGTATTTAAGTTCCCTTTGAAAGGTATCAATCTGAATACATGTTCCCAACAATACGTAACATAGGGTTTCATATATCGACCCATCAATAAACCGCATTCACAAGTCCACTTGAAAGTTAGCCCTTCAGGTAATGAAATCCAGGCCATATAAGAGAATGTAATTGTCATTCTGTGAGAACTGTTGCATATAGTTGTATTCCAAAACATGTTTAAGGGAACACAAAACCCTGGGATCCAGAATCACAGAAATTGGCTAAACATCCCTACAAAGATTTTGGAGTTGCAATGCAGATTCTATGAGGTGGACATTGTCAGTGATACACCCCACCTTGTGTGATATGATACACCTTTTATTTCTGAAGTAGATATTTTCAAAAATATCCGCAGCAACTCAGCATTGCCACTGGAGGGTGTCGAACCCACACTGAGGTGACAGCCTGTGGTTAGTTGCCAAATTTGCTAGCCACTATAGGTCACTGAGGACCTCTAAGTTTATTTATAATCCAAAATGAGACATTTACAAGGTTGGTGGTTTATTATTTCACTACTTGCCTAAATTAATTTGGCATTGCAAGAAACAAAAGGTAGCTTTTGAGACCAAAACAATGTTTAATAAATAAATGCAAACTGAGAACAAAACCCACCTCAGATTTGAGACTTGAGACCTTTAAATCAATCCAGGCTTAGGTTTGGGGACAATCTTATATCCTAATCATTAAACATTTTACTTTTTATTGCGTTAATACACCCTATCCAATGGACAATTGCTAATTCGGTAAGCGCAGACGGGCCCGCCAAACGACAGAAAAAGCCGTCCTGTGTAGCCACCGGCCGGTCCCAGTACTGTAGACTCCTCAGATGGCGCCTCGTACTTCCTTCCTGTCTAGTAGACAAGCTGACGTCATAGCATCTTTTTTGTTTGGTGCATGTACTGTGCAGACGTGTTTTCAACAATCTCCAGAAATTTAAGAAAAAGTGTGGATTATCACGGATTTTCAACCTTATTTACATATTGTTTAGTGTAGAAGTGTTATCTACATATCAAGCATGGATATACATAAAAATCTGCTGGAAACACCCCCTAGCTTATTCAATTTAGTGTTGATGATAGGGCAGTAAGCGACGAAATGCAGACGGCCATGTTGCTAGTTTCCTCCATAGTTCTTCAACAATTTTGTTGTTAGGGGCAGACCGACTACATAATGGGAAAAATATGGGATATTCTATTTATAAGGTAATTTTATCCATATCTTTTGTGTGTATGAACCCTCTGTAACCTCCTAGCCACAGCTTACGGAAAACCTCAGTCTGTGTAATTTTTAACAATAGAAGGAATCCCCAACAGAAGAGATGCGTTCTTTAGAGTGCTTCATAGCACACTTCTCTGCTGTAAAGCATCAGTCTACCAGCCAGCTCCAGTATTGAGTGTTTTTCAACAGGAAGCAAGATATACATTCTTCAGATTTCTTCAGAGCGCACTGGTACCGACTTCTCTGCTGCAAGCATCAGTCCACCAGTCAGCTCACATCAGACTGACACCGACCAGTATATTCACCTTCAGAGCGCACTGGTACAGACTAACGCATCAGTCGACCAGCCAGTTCGAAAGAATGGGTCCTCTGACGGCATCTCAAGATAATGAACTGCATTATTTACTTCTCACATCTACTGTGATACCAGTACTAGTTTCCTGGACCGACTTCTCTGGTGTAAAGCATCAGTTGACCAGTTAAACTCAGACAGACCAGGATTTCCTTCTTCAGAGTGCACTAGTACCGACTTTTCTGCAGTAAAGCATCAGTCTACCAGCCAGCTCCAGCCGACCATACAACCAGCCTTTTTGTCGGTAGTGGGATTATTTGTGGATGGTCAGAATTCTGTAAAGTTGCCGGTTGAGTATCACAAGAGAATGCGACCACTGACATCATCTCCAGTCAGCCAATTATGTGAGCCTCCGACCAGCAATTGCTTCTATTTTTAGCTCACAAGGGCTATCCTGGCATCTGTTAAATCTTCTCCATAAAGATGTGTACTTCAACAATGCGTTCTTCAGAATTCATGTCTACTGTGATACCAGTCCCTCCCTCATGGACCCAACCTTGTTGTCGGTAGTGGGGGTTTGTGGATGACCAGATCTCTGTGTAATTTCTTGGTGTAAGTGTCACAAAAAAAAATTTACTGACTGATGTCATCTTCCTCCAGCAAGCAGGTCATGTGACTCACCGACCAGCAATTGCTTCCAAAAATAGTTCACCAGGGCTTTCCCAGCACCTGTCAAACTCTTCACCTACGAGAAATACCTCAATTAATGCAGGAAACCTGCAGTGAGTTGAATTCAACACTTCATTCAACTGAATAAGTTGTTAAATTGCTGCAACAACTGGTTACAGAGCCTACCGATCGGGTACCGGCTACTCAACCTTGTATAGTTTACCCCACCCAACTGGTCACAGAGTTTACCAACCTAGTCCATTCAATTCTGTGCTACCACTAGGTCTCTGGTTACAGAGGAATAAACTACAGGACTGGCTTACAAGGCTGCCTCTCATTTGGTTGGTTACAGAGAATTCCCAGATAACTGGTTACAGGAAAAACTGGCTGGTTATAAAGTTGGCCGGTTACAACAGCTGCCTAAATTCATTGATTACACCAGCCTGCTGTTTCTTGCTGGTTATAGAGGGAAAGCTGGCCGGTTACAGAGAGTTGGCTGTCACCCAGTTCTGCCAGCTCCAGAGATGTTTTCAGAACCGTGGAACCATCAACTACTGGTTACAGAGTAGGAGTTGCTACAGAAGAGCTTCAGTATTGATGAACTTCGGCACCAGTATCACACATTGTGTAGCCAAGGCCATGGAAACCTGTCAGATTTCAAACACATATTCAAACAAATATCACCAGAAATCCTGGTAACAGGTGGCCACAACCAGCTACAGACCCTACGGACCTAAGGCTAGCTACACAATTAACTGGCAAATGGCTGTCAGAGGAACAACAAGGGGTGGCCTCAACTCCCTAAAACATTGGTTACTGAGAAACGCACTGGCAGCAGTTCACAATGGAGTAACCTGTCAGTCTGACCCTTTGACCTCTGAATACCCTGGTTGCAGAGAAACACTAAGCAGGGAATCTGACTGTTCGTCATGAGCTGCCTAGGGTCAATCTATCCTATAAGGGACAATAACATTGTGTTAATGGTCCAGGTTTGTGTATGACGGATGAAGGTGTTACATGCTTTTGAAGAAATGCAGTACAAAAAAAAAAGAAATTGGAGACACCTAAACCCATCAGAACCTCCCTCCAGCAAGGGGATTGGGTTACCTCAATAGATTTCAGGAATGCCTACTTCCATATACCAATACAGGAACAGCCCAGAAAATACATGAGATTTCACATCCAGGGCAGGTCATATCAGTTCAAGGCACTGCCATTTGGACATTCCACAGCTCCCATGGAGTTTACTGTTGTAGCAAAGGGGTGAAGCTGATGGTATAGAGTCCCACCAGTACCTAGATGATTGGTTGGTGAGAGCCAGATCCCAGTTTGTCTCTAGCATACACAAGAACTAGTAAAGAACTAGTAAAGCCTTTTAGAATTTAGGTTGGCTGGTGAAATCGGAGCTGGAACCCAAGCAGGTCTTCGACTTTATAGGTTACCAGTTTGATCTCAAGTCTGGTCGGGTCTGACTGACACTGGACTGGTCACAGACCCTGCAGCAAAAATACATGAACTTCTCTCCCGACTGGCCTGTCCGGTCCGGCAGTTCATGTCTCTGTTAAGGTTACTTACAACCACAGAAAAACAAGTTCACCTTGGCCGACTTCATATGAGTCCCATACAGCTGCATCTCAAAAACAACTGGAGGATACCGGAATCATTAGAAAAGATCATTCCAATTTCCAAGTCCTTGCACCCCCATCTGAAATGGTGACTGGAGGAAAGCAATGTGCTTCAAGGTCAACCATTACACACAACATGCTCTGCAGATCTTTACAGACACATCAAAAGAATGGTGGGGCGCTCACTTAGACGAGCACACTGCAACAAGCACTTGGTCCCTTCCAAAAAGCAAGCTGCATATGAATAACTTAGAACTGAAATGGTCTTTTGGCCCCGAAAGAGTTCCAGTACCCCTGCTCAGACAAGATTATTCTTGTAGCAACCGACAACACCACTGTGGTGTCATACATAAACAAGGAAGGAGACATGAGGTCGGGCCCCCTGTGTGCCCTCTTGTGGAGAATCCTGACTTGGTGTACCAAGCCCGACACATTCCAGGCCGGCTGAATTTGGTAGCAGACAAGCTATAAAGGCTAGGCGAGACCATCCAGACAGAGTGGTCTCTCCTTCTGGAGGTCCTTCAGTCAATATGCAGCAAGTGGCACAGGCCACAGATAGACCTATTTGCAATGAGGTTCAACAAGTTGCCCCGGTTTGTGTCACCAGAACCCCTGGCCCTAGCAGTGGACGTACTCAGCCTGCCATGGGAGGATCTGGGCGCCTATCCCTTCCCACCAGTAACCATCTTGGGCATCCTAGGCTCCTAGAGCCTCAGCAATTAAAGAGCAGGGCTTTTCTGAGGCAGTGGCAGTGCGAATTGAGGGGATCAACCAGATCAGTCTATGAGGCAAAGTGGACCATTTTTACAAAATGGTGCCTCAGTAACCAGGTGGACTTCAGGGCATCCCCTGTGAAGTCAATAGCCGACTTCCTACTGTACCTGTTTCAGGACAGGAAGTTGCAGCCAAACTCCATTGATGGCGACCGATCAGCCATTGCTGACAAACTCGGGAACTCACCCATAAATATCAGCAAGGACGAGAATCTCACCCATCTCCTGGATAGCTTCAACAGAGACAGGCCCAAAGGGAAGAGGGGCATCCCCTCCTGGAAACTCTCCCTGGTTGTACCCCAGCTGACAAGTCTCCCTTTCAACCCATTAAAGCCTCTTTGAAGCAATTGACCTTCAAAACTGTTGAGATCCATGCTTGGCAAAACAAAAATATAAGACACCAATCAGACTGGTCAAAGGTCTCCTTGTACACCTCACCCAGCTTTCTCTCTAAGACCCAGCTGGCCAAGGAGGGTCCAGACAGTGTGGCCCCAGTGGTCCCTACCCTGGATAAGTCACTCAGGTCTGACAGGTGCCTCTGTCTGGTCAGAGCTTTGCGCTTCTATTTGGACAGGATCTCAGGCAGAATATGGAGTTAGTCTTTGTCTCCTTCAAGAAAGGCTTGACAAGGACATCTCACCTGCCACTATCTCCTCATGGATCAAGCAAACTGTGATCCTATGCTATGAGCTCTGTGATCAGGAGCCCCATACATTACATCAGGTCAAAGCCCATGATGTGAGGGCCTTTGCCACTTCTAAGGCATTCCAATCAGGAGTCTCCTTGGAACAAATGCTATCATCCTGCCACTGGAAGTCTCACAATACCCTCACCCAATTCTACCTGAAGGATGTGGCGTGGGTTGACTCAGAGCTATAACATTTGGGCCAAGTAATGGCTGCTCAGCAAATCCACCCATAGCCCAGTTACTGAAGAGTCTTGTACATATGCTAATAGTGTACATATAGATATGCAAAAGAAAAAAAGCCGACCTGTGCTTCCTTCAGGAGGTTTATTCTTAGAACTGAACTCATCCCTCTCTTCCCCAACCTCAGAGCAGGTCTGTCAAAACAGGGGGGGGGGGGAGCAACGTCGGTATATCCCTGGTAACCGGGTGACTGACCGACTCAAGGGACTGCAGGTCTCTGACTGGGTCAACCTGGTCTGGGATTTTGTTCTGTTCATACTATTGAGTTCCTTCAAGTCCCTAGTAACTTACCCGCTGACCAAGCGGTAGTTATTCAGCAATTAAAATTGCAAAATTTTAATAAGTAAATTAAATTTTTATAAGTTAATACCCTATCCAATGGACACACAAGACCCTTCAAACCGACCCCGCTATCAGCTTACTAGGGGTCTAAGAGGTTTATACAATGAAAAAGATGCTATGACGTCAGCTTGTCTAGACAGAAAGGAAGTACGAGGCACCATCTGAGGAGTGCACAGTACTGGGACCGGCCAGCCGGTGGCTAGACAGGATGGCTTTTTCTGTCATTTGGCGGGCCGGTCTGCGCCGACCGGATTAGCAGTTGTCCATTGGATAGGGTATTAACTTAATTTACTTATTAAATTTGCAATTTCCTGATGTTGCTACAGTGGTACATAAGGGAATGCAAAATTCCTTCAGTTTTTGAAATTAGTTACAGTTAGAACTACTTATGGTTAATTCTTTAGACATTTCTGTGACTGCATCAGTCCTTTGATCTCCACTGGTACAAAATTGGCACAGATTCTGATCATGTTTCAGTTTTAAATGCTACGCACTAATGGCAAGTTTCATATATGTTGAAGCATAGTTGTTCATATTTTCATAATGTTCTAAAATGGTAGAAAGTGTCACTTCATAGTAACACCATATTGGGATTTTTCAAAACACAACCTGGGAGGAAGAAGGTGAGTCTGTCATCCACAAAACCACTGTACTCCCAACATGTAATAAAAGAAGATTATTACAACCTTACCCTGAAGTGGCATGGAGTCAATCTTCTAACCCCTTCAGTTCAAGAGAAATGTAGGTCAGATGAGTCTTAGAACAAAAGGTGCTTGTCTGTCTTGCATAAACACACTAGACACGCACACAGGGTAGAGATCAAAACCACTTGACATTGCAATCGTCAGCACCCAACATCATCTTCAAATACAATATGATCAAATTGACTTTTTCTACTACAGTAAAGGCTTAATGTATTGCCACACAATGAACTTCTGGGGTCAGATTCACTAAAAGGTCTCAATTTTAAGTCAGCATAATATTGTTCATGGTGCGACCAATTCTTACACTTCTGTAGGTTGGGTGCACAATCATGGTGAACGTAGATGCATGCCAAAATACATTCGAAATATTTGAACCATTAGCAAATGAATATTTCTTTCCCGAATACTTGCGACCAATCTTTTTACTTTTATGACCAATCTTTTGTATGTTACAACTACTACTTCCAATCTTTTATTTTGCCACTATGACTCTATGACGTGTATTATGTCCAGTCTTTTCATTACAAACAACCAATTTGCCCCTAAAATAGGAGACAAGTGATCTTGTCCCAAGGAAGGATCATTGTCAAATCATATTTGTTCTGCAAGGCCTTTCCACCATAGTTTCTTGTTCACTTGATGTCTCTGTGGTAACGACCAAGTCTATGCCTATGAACTGATGAATTTTGCAATACTGCTTGTGAGTGTTATCTACTTCAATGTAGAGATTAAGTGGTATAAAAATCCAGTATTGAACAGAATAGTCATAGGAGTCTGGTAGTTATTCTTCTCCAGTTGCCAAGACAGATTGAACTTGGTGTTATGAGTGACTTGTATGATTCATGGCAGTCAGGGGCATGTTGTAAGGCCTTTCTGACTAGCCTTTTCACATTGGACAAATCTCGTACTTTTTTCCTAGGATGTTCTAGTTTTCCTGCCATTTTGGATCAGTTGCAGCAGCCAGCCGAGTTTAAGAGCTTGACTAAGTCTTGTGATGAATTGTGAATGTGGAATTACGGTTTTATGCTATGTCGGGTCGCACAATATTGTATTCTGTACTTGTGCAAGAAACAGGGGATGAATTAATAAAGCATTGGTCTTTACCATAGTTTACAGCATGTGGAAAAGCCAGGAGAACTTCAGAGGGGGGGGCAGATAACTCTGGTGTGTATTTAAAACAGATTTGAAATGTAATATTAAGGTTATTGTCCTCTTTGATGTGGTAGATTTAGGGAAAATGTTATTGTAGCTTTAATCCTTCCTAATTAAGGTCTACATCTTCGCATGTCATTTGTACAATACAAATAGGTTATTGTCCTCTTTGATGTGGTAGATTTAGGGAAAATGTTATTGTAGCTTTAATCCTTCCTAATTAAGGTCTACATCTTCGCATGTCATTTGTACAATACAAATATGTGTTGACATAATGTATATTGGGTGAGAAAAATATATCACATGTTGCATTGTATGAAATTAGGCGTAAATACAGACCTATGTAAACTGTTGATCTGCTAGTGATTATAAGCCCTTTTGGGTACTCAGAAATTACGGAATTACAGCTTGAGGAAAATACTAATATAACCCATTTAAATGCTACATCTTTTGGTCTGTTAGAGACTTCTTTGATCTTTGAATTATTAACTTTCCTAATTGTAACATCACGAAGGTGTTCTATTTCCAGTCAATAGAGTTCTTTGTTCTGCTTTTGGACTGAGAATCTAGAATGTCTGTATCTCTACCTATTTGTGACTATATATATTTAATAACCCGTCTGTATGATGAAAAAATGGTTTAATCAGAGTCCTCGATTAAGATCAGGTTAAAAATGATCTTTAGGACACAGTGAGTCAGCAGTAATGTTTCTATTTAATGTCAAAAACTAATTGTACAATGGCTGGTTTATTGCCCAAGGTTCTGAGAATTACTTCCATAAAGCCATTATCTGTTGTCGGTAATTTTGTCAGATACTTTTCCCCGACTTGATTTTATTGAAGTATCTACTTGTGACAATATAAGACATAATGCCATGAAATAACAAAAAGCAAACCATTGTAATTACAGTTTAAATAATCATAATTCAGTTCATATTTTACAACAGAAATCATCCTACTTTTAATCCAAGGTACTTCAAACGATTTCTATTAACTGTCTGGTACCTTTAGCTGTGACACAAGCTCTTGACAATACCCCTTGGTAGATGCACTTTTCAATTTGCTGAACTCTTATCAATACCGCGAAGATATAGACATAGATGGTTTTCCATATCCTCCAAGATTTTCACAACATAAATTAAATAATACCAAAACAACCCCAGCCAACAATTGAGGACAGGGAACTAGACTGAATAAGACAAAGTCTGACATTTAATACTTAATTTTCAGTTTTGTTATTTTTGTGTTGAAGTTTCCAACAACAATGATATATATTCTCCACGTAGACATCACTCTTTACGTATCTGGAGAGTATACAGGATACGTCTTAATGGTACACAAGTAACACTCTTGTCTACACAGCTATTTTTAATTTAATTTGCTGTTCTTTATAAACAGCTTCAACAGGGTGTCTTGCATAGCAGTGGCAAATTATGGCAATACACTGCACACATAGATTAAGTTAACTCTCAGAAAGTTAAGCCTTCTTCAATACTCCACCCAACTTATGTCTAAATTAAAATATGCTGAAAACACTCGAACCAAACATTTGCACTGGTATGTTTCTATTTTAATGGTACTATATGATAGCTGGTATACTATTCAATATCTTAGTAAGGAAAAACGTCACCTGTTTGTGTTATGTTACATATATAACTACTTGAGAAACAGCTGAATCTCAAATAATGGATAGGGCAAAAGTTGATGGCTGAACTTATTAAATGGACATATTTGAATTATTTTAAAGTGTTGAAAATCTTCTTTAAATGTTTAAAACAAGCAAACTGGAACCAGTAAATATTCCTCTATTCACTGTGATAATTCAGAATCAGATGAAAGTGTGTTTAAAGTTCAAAGTTGGGATTTCACACTTCCCCTCTCTCAGCAGAAGGCACATCAGGAGAGACTCTCAGTGCATGTTTTTGCTAGGAGACATTGGGGTGTCTCAGGGCTCAGTCCTGGTGCCACCTTAATGTTATTTTATTTGTAGGTTCTTGTGCCCACATGGTTTTTGATATCACCTCTGTGATTGGCCAGTGAAGTGTGACCTTCCCAATAGCTGGTCAACTGGTCACTTTGAATGTAGAAGGTGACCTGTGAACACATATAACAAATTTTATTTTTTTGGCCTTCTACCTTTTTACTGTTAGATTTTATGAGTTTTTAGTTGACTTATATACAACTATGAATGAAGCTAGATATAATCTGAGGAACAGAGGAGAGTGTCGCATCCCAATTCAACTCCAGCTGGCGTCAGATGTGGATTTCTTGACGGCGTCGGGAGGGGGAGCTGATTCTGTACAAACTGGGCAAGTTGTTACTGATTTATCTGATTCCGGATCTGATATTGACATATCAGCTTTGGTAGACCATTCGGACCAAAATTTGTCTTCCAGTCCCATTTTTTCTGGTCGGGGTGTTCATAAAGCTACTGAAGGTCAGGCTTCACATCCCTCGGGTTTGAATGCTGCTCTCACAGACCAGCAGTATATTAACAGTCAGATCTTGTCCCAACTGAGTGCATTAGGCGCTAGGTTAGACAGTATGGAAAACTCTATGAAAAAGCCTGTCAAAAAGACTAATGATGCTTCCAAAATTAAAAAATCAAAAAATAAAGTCAAAGTCGATGACGTCCAAGCTGGGGCCCATAGGGTTGGGGCGATCTCCTCCTCTGTTCATGTTCCTCATAATATTTGGCAAAAAAAGCCAAGATAAGCCTTCTTCTGGCAAAGTAACCACCTGTGTTTTTTATAATAAAGGTAGTTGCACTCACAAACAGACCCACGAAACAAAAGGTGTACTGTATAAACATGTTTGTATGTCGTGTTGGAACAAAGAGGGCAAGTCCTACCCTCACCCACAAACTGATTGTCGTAAAAATGCAAAAAATGAATAACTGTGGACATGACCCTGGGTTCCAGTCATGTCCACAAGGCTAGGACAATACTTAACTCTCAGTACTCTCACAAAGATGTTTGGTCACTTTCAGGTTGGTCTAAAAGTCAAATCAAGCAAAGGTTTGAATCTGCTATGGCTGTGCTTAAACTTAGGGACCACAGAACCTATGCCCAGGCGTTGCTTTCTAAACAACAGACTACACATAAAAGGGCCACGGGTCGCATCACTGAACACCATACTACCCATAAAGGTGACCCAAATGCACTAAATCAGCTGATGGTCAATACTGATTTCAATACTTCTGAGGTCAAGGAAAGTAGTATTTATGTCAACAAACAAGACCATCAGAAGGTTTCTTGGGTTTGCACTGTGAATAATGCCCGGGATATAAGTGGAATGATGGCTTCAAATCCGCAGGCTACCCATAGACAGGTAAAACAGTGTGAGCCAGTAGCTATAAGTAACAGATTCCAAGTATTAGATAGCATTCAGGAGGTTCAACCTATCACATCAGGCGAGGATAGTTCACACAATGGCCACAGTAGTACTTCGGACTCCTACTTGCATGAAGATTTCACTGCACATCAGAAGGTGTTGCAACCGGATCCGGATACTAACATAGTAGATTATACCTCGGTTCCGGAGTATAAAAAATGCAAGGAGCAGATTGGCACCAAGTTTGGCTGTGTTCCCCTTGCTCCTATTTATGTGTATAAAGGTCCCACAGTCAATTGGGATTATATCCCTGACGTCTTGACTGCTCATAAGCTCATAAGGCAATCTAACCTTCCCAATTTTTTGGGTCTCAGAATACCAGTTCGTACTAACTTAAATGTTGACAGTTGGAGGCATCATTTGGCTGACTATTTTGACCAACAACTTTTGGATCTTATCCAGTTTGGATTTCCTCTGGATTTTGATAGATCCAGAGATCTTCAGAGTACTTTGGTCAACCATACTTCTGCTAGATTATATCCGGAACATGTCGATAAATATATTGCAGAGGAAGTTGGGTTCCAGGCAATGTTAGGCCCTCTGGATAACAAACCTTTTGACATACATATATGCCCCTTCATGACCAGAGAAAAGTCGGACTCAGATGCTAGAAGAACTATCATGGATCTCAGCTTTCCCAAAGGTTATTCTATTAATGATGGGGTACTCAAGGACACATACTTAAGCACAAATTTCCAGATGCACTATCCATCTATAGACTCCATTATACGAACACTTAATGAATTAGGTCCTTCAGCTGAAATTTTCAAAGTGGATATTAGCCGAGCTTTTAGGCATATCCGTATAGATCCAGGAGATATTGACCTTTTAGGCTTGCAGCACAGGGGGAAGCTGAATCTGGATCTTTCTCTGCCATTTGGATATCGCTTAGGAGCTTTTTTCTTTAGTAAGATAAGCGATGCTGTAAGGTTCATTATGAACAAAAATGGTCATAATGCACTCTTAAATTACATTGATGACTTCATATACTGCGGATTGCCTTCTAATATAGGTCACTCATATCAATTTTTGTTGGATCTCCTTCAGGATCTAGGACTGGACATTAGTCTTAAGAAGCTGTGTCCTCCAAATACTAAGGTCATATGCTTGGGTATAATGTTTGATACGGTTAACCGGACCATATCTATTCCGGATAGCAAGTTGCAGGAAATATGTCAAATGTGCAACTTATGGTCCAATAAAAGAATAGTTCCAAAAAATGAGTTACAATCACTACTAGGTTTACTCCTTTATATCACAAAATGTGTTCGACCAGCCAGATTTGTTCTTAACCGTATGCTCCAGCTTTGAGAGAAAATCATAATTATTCTGTTATTTGTCTTAATGAAGAATTTTTCAAAGACTTAAAATGGTTTCAAGTTTTTCTTACCTCTTACAATAGAATTACTTTTTATTATCAACCCCCCCTGCATAAGCGTATATACTTGGATGCATCCTTAGAAGGGCTAGGGGGTTGCTATGATAACTATGTCTATGCTTTGTGTATCCCTAGAGGTTTTAACAATTATAATATTGCACACTTAGAAATCATTAATGTAGTGGTAGCTCTTAAAATCTGGGGCCATATGTGGGCCAATAAGTCCATTCAAATTATGTGTGATAACATGGCAGTAGTGGAAGTCCTAACTTATGGTAGAGCAAGGGACTCTATTATGGCTACTTGCGCCCGAAATGTCTGGCTGTTGGCAGCTATGTTTAATGTCAATATTATTGTGTGTCATATCAAAGGTATGGATAATTCTATAGCTGACCTCCTCTCCAGATGGCATTTAACTGTGGATAATTCTAAAAAATTAAATATGTTGCTGGAGTACCCTTTATGGATTGACACACATATAGATTTAACCCTCCTTAATCACGATATTTAGCACAAGTTTATTTGTTTTTTGTAGATTCCCAGGCAGCGACAGCTCCACTGGCATCCCAGGCTGTCAGGAGGTTACATTTGGCTTCCGTCCAAACACCTTGGCGTCCTATGAGAGAATGTTTCAACTCTTCCTGGCTTTCCTGGTGGTAGTGGACCTGTCGCTTCCTGCCATCTCTTCATTAGATGTATTAGCCTTCATGGAGTATTTGGCCCAGTCTGGTATGTCTCCTGATAATATAACAAACCATATTACGGCAATTAGATCTATCTCCATCATCTATGGCCTGGATATAGCACCATTTAGGGATCAAAGAATCCCTTTATTTATTAAATCCTTAAAAATCAACCGGCCTTTGGCCCCTGTGGTTAAATTAGTCATAGATCATACTTTACTCTTGCAAATAGTTACAGTTTCGGCTCATTTACAATATCCTCTGGTTTATAAAAGTTTGTATTTGCTGGCCTTTTTCTCCTTCCTTAGGCTATCTAACATCTTGCCCCATACCATAAAAAAATTCGACAAGTCTAGGCATTTGTGTGTCGGGGACGTGGTTTTTGCTTTTCAGAGGGCTGTGATTGTAGTGAAATGGTCCAAGACCCGCCAAGACCGAGTGAAGACCACAACAGTAGATATTCCCTTTCTAGGTTCCTCGGCGTTGTGCCCAATCTCTGCTCTGAAGCAAATGCTATCTCAATACCCTTCTCACCCAGATTCTCCCTTGTTTCAGATCTCACAGGCGGCTTCACTTACTCCACTTACAGATTCAGCAGCCAGGAAGCATCTTAAGCAAGTCTCCAGTATATTAGGTCTACACAGGTCCCTCACTTTCCATGATTTCCGCAGGGGTGGGGCTTCCTGGGCGTTCCAACATGGAGTACCTATCCAGCATATCCAGACCCAGGGGACCCAGGGCGATATATTGCCCTCCCTTCCTCCCAGTCACAGGTTTCAGCTGCTTTTGCAACACACTTGTATGCCTAGCCTTCTCTCCCTACCTCTACTGGGTGTTTGGGCCCCTTCTTTTCTTATCATTACATTATATTCCAGTCATCATTTCTACATGTTTATACCTGTTATGACCTCGTGACCTGGTTTGACCTCTTCACGTGGCAACTCAGTGTTAATGACCCTTGGAGGGACCTTGACCTTATTTCATCTCTGTTGGTCATTCATCGAGGTATTGTTTTCACCCCAAGTGTTAATTATCATCAAATGGTCAACTCCGGGTTTACTTTGACCTTTGACCTTAATTCACCTGGGTTTGCCACCTATGGGTATTGTTTTTCAACCATGGCTTGGTTCTTCTATTCACTCTTAAATTCTAGTCCATTACGCATATTAGTTTATATAATCATGTCAGTTTGACCTTGAGGTCAACCTAGTATGATTGGGGTCATGGGGGGGGGGGGGGGGGGGGGGGGGGTTCTCCATGTATCTTAACCAGATTATAATGTAAAATTTTAGTATTCGATTATAGGTATTATGTACTCTTTTATGTCACTATATTACATGTCTTTACAAGTATTTTAGTAGCAATGTTATTGTATAATAAATATATATAACCCCAGTATGGTTTCTCTTGGGGCGGGGGCCACAGGGACTGTGCTAGGAGACATTGGGGTGTCTCGGGGCTCAGTCCTGGTGCCACCTTAATGTTATTTTATTTGTAGGTTCTTGTGCCCACATGGTTTTTGATATCACCTCTGTGATTGGCCAGTGAAGCGTGACCTTCCCAATAGCTGGTCAACTGGTCACTTTGAATGTAGAAGGTGACCTGTGAACACATATAACAAATTTTATTTTTCCCACCCCAGGGGTAACCCTCCCCTTATTTGTCAATATCATGCTGGCTGTCAGATTTTTCAGTTTCAGAGTGTGCTCATCTGTGGGGCTCTCCCTCCCGATGCCTGGATGTCATCCTTCCTGCTGGCCTACCTCTCCTTACTTCTGGTCGAATGTTCTACCGGTGGTTCAAGCCTCCTGTCTGATGTCTTCATGCCCATCTGTGTTGCTGAAGATGTGTATACGGCTCGCCAGCACGTCTGGTTGGCCTGATATATGGTGGTCTGACTTGGCCTTCCTTTCCTGTTGTCAGACGCCTCCTCCACGAGCTCGCCAGCTATCTGGTTGGCTACTTTATCCAATCTGAAGTGGATGAGCCTTATGTGTTACCTGCAACTCTTATCAAGATATATTGTGGACCTTCCTACATATCACTATCTTATATGGCGGAGAATGGTGCTGCTGCCTCACCTGCTGTAATGTTATATCCCTGGGGCTCCGGTAGCAGGGAGCCTATTACATCAGGGGAGCGCCTGCTTGTGTGTGTTCATGTTAAGGTGTTATTCCAATGCTAGGGACCGGTAGAGATTGGCCCATGCTTATTTATGCAGCCTGTTGTGGTGGTAGTAGCCTGCTCGTGTACCCATGTTTCATTATGTTATCTTATCTATGTATGAGGAACTGTCCTGGTGCACTGGGGCACCCAACACCTGTCCAGGAGTGCTTTAATTATTGAGAGACTGGCCTGGTGCGAATTGGCACCCAGCTTAGAAGGGACTGACCTGGCGCCTGCTGGCATCCAACCAGGATATGTAGTTTAATTCTGGCTATATGCTTGGCAGCCAGCATCGTTACCTGGCTTCAGGGACTGTCCTGGCGCCTCGCGCCCAGCGGAGTGTGATGTTAAATACCCTGGCTTGGTTGCTCAACTATCATATGGGATGGATTGGCGAACTGTCCTGGCTAGTGCCCAACAAACTTTGTACAGATGTTAAATCATGTTTCTTTATTTTATATGACTTTTATAGTTTCTTTTTTAAATGGTAACGGCATCATTATGGCCCTTGTTACATTATGCTTCGATGGGCCCCTTCTTTTCTTATCATTACATTATATTCCAGTCATCATTTTTACATGTTTATACCTGTTATGACCTCATGACCTGGTTTGACCTCTTCACTTGGCAACTCAGTGTTAATGACCCTTGGAGGGACCTTGACCTTTGACCTTATTTCATCTCTGTTGGTCATTCATCGAGGTATTGTTTTCACCCCAAGTGTTAATTATCATCAAATGGTCAACTCCGGGTTTACTTTGACCTTTGACCTTAATTCACCTGGGTTTGCCACCTATGGGTATTGTTTTTCAACCATGGCTTGGTTCTTCTATTCACTCTTAAATTCTAGCCCATTACGCATATTAGTTTATATAATCATGTCAGTTTGACCTTGAGGTCAACCTAGTATGATTGGGGTCATGGGGGGGTGGGGTTTCTCCATGCATCTTAACCAGATTATAATGTAAATTTTTAGTATTCGATTATAGGTATTATGTACTCTTTTATGTCACTATATTACATGTCTTGACAAGTATTGTTAGTAGCAATGTTATTGTATAATAAATATATATAACCCCAGTATGGTTTCTCTTGGGGCGGGGGCCACAGGGACTGTGGCATGTTGTGGCCCTATCACACTACACACGGTACTGGCTACATATACAGATGCCTTATACCATCCCCTTGTTCCACCTGTAGCACTGCCAGAATTCTGCCTGTATGGATTGCATACCATAGCATTCCTTGCTTTCTTTGGCATCCCAAGTGAAAATTTGAAATGCCCTAACTTTCTGCTACTGTAGGTGGTACCAAGATCACCTCCCATAAAAGCCTGTAAGTATATGGTGTTGTGTAATTTCTGTAGCTTGTATGCTGCCTTCCCTTCCTCCTTTGTTCCTCCTGTGAGTTAAATCTTTGCTGTAATATAACTGTATCTTTACAGTACATTTACTGTATCTTTCTGAACCTTGTCATTTTTCCTCCCAGTACTGATTTTCTTCTGTAGAAAAACAGTAGCTATAGTTGTGTATCAGGTACAAACTCATGACCACAAAACAAGGGCCGATATACCACTTTGCCATTTTTTAGTACAAATAAAAACAATATGTGGTCATTGTCAAGAATGGACATGTTTGATGGTAGATAAGACATCAATCTACTTGTAACAGTTATCAATACATTAAAGTTAACCCTAAACCCAAATAGGAAACAATGAAACCTGCTTGTCATTCCTTCCCATTAGACCCCAGTTACACATAGCTGGATGTACCGCCAGATCGCGGCAGGATTCTTTACATGGAAAATGTTGAGTGATTTATGGATAATCTTTTCTATCCCTACAGCCATCCGTAACGTCCTTGTGGTTTCCGCCACGGATGTCATGTGTCCGTGGGGATGCCACGGAAAAATTAAACTGCTTGATTTTTCCGTAAAGGCTTTGTGGATCTTATCTGTAATTGATATTAGTAACGCTTCCGTATATCATCCGTAGCTCATCCGTGAGTGTCCTTATTGCCTGTATACCCATCCTGGATGTCCTTGTGGCATCCCTTACATCCTTGATGCTTCCATGGCAAAAAATATCCATAAAAACATTGCCGGATCTAACCGGATCTGCTACGGATTGACATGGACAGGATTTGCGGATTAACAAAACAGTCATAAGACCAATCCTTGGTGCAATCTTTTCATCTGCAAACCTGCCCATAGCAGTTCCATAAATCTTTTACATGACCACCCCCATCCCTTGCGCATCCCTATCAGTTACCCATATATGGAACTGTGGGCTATATCCGTGTCGTATCTGGCTATGTGTAACTGCCCCTTAGGGAAGATAGCATTAGGATGGTTACCAGGTTTCACAAAAAAATCCTCCACATCTTTTCCAATACATTATCTTGCAAAATCTGGTCCTGCTATTAACTTTGCAAATCGAGGATAACACCAATGACAACGCAATGAGACTCTTTTTCTGCATCTCATAAACAAAGTGGAAAAAATATTTAGAAACCTGATCATCTGAAATGTCAAATTGTACCATTTTGTGTTGCTCAAAAATTCTTGTAAAATTCCAAAGCATGCAAAACAAACGTTTTTCACATTACATGACTTTATCCTGGTAACTGAATATCACAGAATCTTAATGGACTTTTAATTACTTTATCAGACCGAGGTACTAATGTAACATGCAATTTGAAATGTCATACAAATTAGTCCAATTTGAACATTGCGAATTTGTTCTCCAACATTTTAAGGAAACTCCCATCTTAAATGACAAAATCTTTAGAAAGGCAAAACAAGTTATAGTACATCATAAAAGCTTGATTTGGTCAAACTAACTTTAGAATATGCGCTCTGATAGACACTAGTTTAGAAACACCAGTCAGAATGAGCAAGTATTACCACCCAGAGCATAAAGTCCATGTAAAATTTGAAGTAAAAGAATGCCAGAAACAGATTGAAAATGACGACTTAGACAAAGATTTTTTTGGGGGGATGAGATCTCTTTAGAGGCTCTAATGCTAATTATTTGAGGTCATATGAAGTCAACAGTTATTTACTTTAACTAAATACTTACAATGGTGTGTCACTGACCCAACTTTTCGAGAACATACCTTGCTTTCTGTTCCGAATAATTTGCTAGTCACTTCATTGATTTTGATGAAATGCTGTATCATTCGAACCTTACATAATCCAATTAGGACACACAGTCGAATTGTTGACTTTTTTCAGTTGTTCAAATCTCCAGTTATAATCAAGGGTTTGTTATTATTATTTTAATTATTTTTTTTTGATAGTGGTGTTTCTTGCCTAATATTTAAAGTACTAAGGAGACTTATTGCAGTTTGTTATAACATTTTCCTCCCGACTATCATTATTTACCAACTAGCTTGTTTATTTTATTTTAGTTGGATGAGTTATGAGGACTTACTCGTTGATTTTGTCCAAACCTAATTATACAGACTTTGTTGACAAGAGGGAGTTGTTAATGAACCACAAATTTTACCATTCATAACAGAGGTGATATCCCTTTAACCGCACTAGCTTTTGAGGATAGAAGGAAATATTTTGGCTAGTTACAAACTCAGAGCTATTAAGTTAATAGCAATGATATATCTACATGCACAGCTCCTCAGAAATGAGGTTATTTATATTGTCAATTACACATTTTGAATATGTGAATAACAAAACACATCATTTGATATAATGTATCAACAGACAGATTCTTAGAAATTACATTTGTTATGAATATCTTAAAAAATTAGTATGCACCACAGGTTTAACACAGTGTGATTAAATGTCTTATTACCTAGTTGTGTGAAATGCAATATTATACCAAACTAAATTTCATGTTAACTTTACCATTTCCACCCTCTTTTTATAAACCTAACCTTATACATCAACGAGTATATTTTTTAGGCTTACATATGTCTAATTAGAAACTAGAATGAAGTATACAGATTCCAATATGGATGTGCTATTAATGTAGGATCTGGGCTCAGATGTACATGATTAAGGCCTAAGCGTCCTTTCTTTGCATCATTTAGTCTCAGAGTTGGAGTTGTTCAATTAAAAAAAAAACTTTCCAAGTTCACTCAAAAGTTAGCCTCACTGAAAAACACCTTTTTTCTGTAAAGTGGTAGAATGGTGAATTTCTGAATGGCACATATGGGTGGCAAAGGTGATTTCATTATCACAGGTAACAAATATATAGGCTGATGCTGTAATGTGTTATGATGAAATATTAAATGTTTGATATTGATGTTTACTCACATTTCCACTTCATGGATTACTCTTTAGATCATACCATACTTCATCATTGAATCTTTCCAGAACAGGGTTTTTTGCACATTTTGCTACTGGATTCCCAGAAAACCATCATGGACATATAGAAGCTATAAACAAAAGCCATACTGAAATAAAGCTCCTATTAACATTACCAAGAATACTGAACTGACACACACAATGATAAGTAAGAAATGTCATATATGTATAGGTTAATGGACAAGTAAGTGTCCAATATAGGAAAATAATGGATTATTTACGAGGTCCCGAAGGGACCGAGTCAACAGTCCATTATTTTCCAATATTGGACACTTACGATGATATTAACCTATTTAAATTACACCTTTTCCTTAATTTATAATTTTTAAGATGTTGTTTAACATCATTACTTTTCATTTCCATATTCCTGGTGTGTATTTTTTCGGTTTTTATGATCATTTTAGTTGAATTAAATGTAAAAGGGTTTCTGTGAAACTGTGCCCAAAAGACTTCTATATATGGTCAGAATCACAAAGTGACCAATAGTGATAGACAATGGACACTTTTAACAAAGGAAAAAATCTCAGGTGTAATTTAAATGTAGGCATAACACTGTATGTTCTGCATTGTTCTATGTAGGACAATTTCTGCAGTATCAGAGCACACTGGAGCGGACCTCTGTGCTTCCCACATATTAGCTGGATTTGAACTAACTGGAGCTGACTAACAAATTCACTGCAGATTCAGCAGACATAGCACCTGAACACTGAATATTTGTAATTCAAGTTTTGATCACACAATGAAATTGCTCAGATCATTTCCATGGAAAATGATCACTGTATTGCTATTTTGACAATTTATTAAAACTGGATTATAACTCAAATGATTGACTAAATGTTAATTACTTTGGGTTTAGTATTCTTTCAAAATATTGCTCATTGATCAAGATTCTGCACTGAAAACCATTAGGCGCCGACAAACTATCTCAAACCTTTCCACTTTGCGTTGGGCTTAAGAATTGAACCAAGCTGCTGAGGGGTAGGAGGCGAGTGTGTTACCCATTACGTCACCATGCCCACGATTATTCAACTGACTTATTATGTTTTACATACTTTTCCATCAAATTTTGCACTTAGAATGACGCTACTGCTTAAAAGTACTCAAAATGGATATGCTTGCCTGGATATAAAGAATTCAGTTTCAGGGGATGATCTATGACACACTGCAAGGGCAAACACATATAGAGTTGACAGAGCCTCCTTTTTGTTCTGGATTTTATCTGCATGATCATAAAAAAAAAATTTGTGGTTGAAATCATAATTGTTTATTTTGAAGTTTACAACCCATATAAACTATATAAGACATGTGAACTATATGGTAATCAACAAAACCTGACAAATACATATTATATAAACACATAAAACACTCTTGATATGGTTAAAGAGATGCATTTTTTCTTGATTAATGTTATTTCTTTTACATTAAGAAGAACACAACTGCACTGACGGATCCAGGATTCATTTGGAGAACAGGGTGGATTGGAGACATAAAGCAATTACCTGAATTTGTCAATTTAATAAATTCTGATACAGGATTCACCAGAAACAGTATTGTTTTTGCAAGATAACTGTCTGAATTAACTGCAATAAATCTTAACAACTCTCTCTTTTATCTGTATGGAAAACTGGGGATTGTATCCATAGGGTGATCTTTATGTATATGAGCTTTGGAAATTATTTTACTAAAATGAGATGTAGGGCGTTTAATAACTGGGTCAGTTAATAATTCAGAAGTGGGTAATGTTTGTATGTGCTTTGTAATTTATCTTTAATTCTAAAAAGTCACTTTGTTGATATAGTATCTTACAACAATATATCACTTGCAAAGCACTGACTTAATCATATATACTTTTAATATACAAGAGATGCCTTTATAAACCTGGTTAAATCTTGTTATTGCAATAATTTTAATATCAAGTTTAAATTAAAACTATCTTAAAATACGGGAGTGCAATGCCCTACGGGGAAAATCTAATAAATCCATTTCTGTATACCACTCATATCAGCGTGTGTTATGTCTAGTTCACACTTCACCGTTCTATTGTCTCCACTTTTTTTCACTTATTTCTATTCATTAGACGCAACAGAATGAATGTCTTGCAGAAATATTACCCCTTTATGTCTAGCTTTAAGCTAGTAGAATAATAATAATAGAATTGTTTCACACATATTAACCGATTCAGAATTAATCCAGATGTATTGGTTTAGCGATAAAGATCTGCCATAAAACTGCGCATTTATAGCATAAGATACCATTGTAAGAGTATAAGATAGGGACAATAATAGAGAAACACTGTGTAATCAACACAAATAAGACCCACCATTGAATGTACAAGGCACAAATAACACAATTTAGCATGCAATATGTCTAAAAATATATGCAATGTTCACTTGTTATTATTTGTGTATGTGGATTGTATCCCAGAAAAAAAATCATTAAAGACTTTATATATATATAAGCAGGATTAAGGATCTCTACGTCATTGTAGCCCATGTTATGCATTAAAAGACATGTTGAGGGTTACAGGAAAATATCTTTGTAGAATTAAATTAAATAATTTGGTCTAGCAAAAGAACGGTTAAATCTGTAACACAAAACCTGTCTACAACATGGTTTATATGTTATACAACATATGGTTTATAGGCTCAAGCTTTCACTGTGACACAGGTGACATATATGCAAATCACCAGCCAGTTATATTTGTTCATTCTCTTAAATAATACCTATAACTGTGCCAAAAGTGAACTTTAATCGGGATTTTTTACTGAAAACGAAAAACTTTCCCCTTTAACAGGGGACAAACAAGATTAGGGTAAAGATCTGCAAGAAATGTCATTGTCACAAAAATAGTGCAAAAACGTCACTCCCACAGGATACAACTTTTTCCTGTGGATCCAAAAAGCAGGCACCTCACTGTAACCAATGATGTGACAAGGTGTCATATATTTATAATACTTTTTCCCCAATGGGAGCATCTTGTGGTATCGTACTGGATAAGTGTCAATTTGGTATCGTATTTACATAAAAGTCAGTTGTAACATTACCAGTTTGGTTATAGTTTGACGTGAATTGTGGTCAGTGTGTGAAGAGTATAAAGAAATGGAGCACAGATCCTTATGTGTTCTCTATTGTCAGTTAATAACCCTTGATATGTTAACAACTTGTAACAATTTTATAGTCCCTGTGTCTCGGAGTAATCAAGCAATAATAGGGAGTTTCTCGTAGACAGGATGTGTATCAGATTCAAAACTAGGTCAAATACAACCCTCAAATGACACACGAGTCATTTATCTAATTATTATCTAACTGACTCATATTAATTGGAAATAGGGTTTTCTATTCGATGTGACACATTGTGTCAACAGGTAATATGATAATAGGTTGTCTTTAATGCTAATACTAACAGTAAATTGAAAGGTAAGTAGCATATTACTATACAGTGCTGTTCCACTTTGTTGAATTATTCGTCAACCTCCCCAAATAACCACTTTTCCCATTCCTGGTCATTCTGGTTCAAAACTGCAAGAATTTGGGGTATTTTTGTCTGTTGACAATGGATTCCCGACAAGAACTTTCCCAATGGTTAAAGATGTGTTGCCAATTGATCTGCCATATGGTAATATGGTAAGGAGTTACATAGGAACTGGTCCCCTAGTTTTCCTAAAGCGATGCTGTGACCCTGGAGTAGAGTGATAATTATTCAGTCGCTGTGAAAGATGGCAAAATTGTTACGGGATATTACGGAATGGCTAAGATGATAAAGATAAGTAAGGATAGGCTTACAAATGTGGTTATAAACTCACAGAACATTCTTTATAAACATAGGAATCCCAGAAGTATATAACTAGAATAGTAATTTCATGGAACGGTTTCAAAAACGTAAAGTGACAATTTCCAGAAGTTATTGTGATCACAAAAGTGACTTCAAAATGTACATAATTGTCATGAACGGAGTCAAAATGTCTTGCGCAAACTTTCTTTTTTTTCAATCCTAAATAATTTGGCAATGCAATTGCTGGTACATTCCTAGTATCAATGAAGTTCAGCTTGACCAAACAGAGATAGAGAAAAAAAAACAACAACCACGGTTTTAAAATTTGCTCCCCAAAATTTTCAACAATCTGAAATAACTTTTATATAATAAAACAAGCAGGTCACTCATTTTATCAGTGTCTCAGACTTTGCAATACACATGAAACAAAACGGTCAGAATCCTGCTTATTTGGTACTTGGTAGTTGAGATTTATGGAGTGTTTGTAAGTTCACTGGCTATGTGAGAATGTCTGTGAACTATGTATGTAAAAAGGTATGTCAGAAACAATTGCCTCTTGGATATTCTATATCAAACCAAAATGTAGCATGTTGCAGTGTAAAGAAGATATACTTTTTATACTAATATGTATGCTAACTGTTTGCCATGCAAACGTTAAATGGCGACTTCTGACAGGCCACTTCTGACAGGTTGTGAATTCCAAGATTTTTGCTTTAATAGCAGGGCTGTTCTCACAATAGCTTTATACATTATATTATAGTCATATGCTCAGCGTACTGAACATTGTAATATTCGCTTGTTATAGTTTTTTTGTTAACACTGTTAACTGACATTTGAAGTGTAATTTTCCTGCAAGATTGGCCTCTTGGTATTTGAGTCCTGCAATAAGATCAATTAACATTCCTCTGAGTTATATAACTTTCACTATGACATCTCAGGCTGATATATATCTTCCCTAGAAATATCTGATGTCTTGCTTTGTTTACCATAAAAAAGAACAGGATGGTCTGTCTCTAAAATGCAATTTTTAAGATATACATTTAATAAGAGGAAAATGTGTGGTTAGACAGTTACTTTAAAATGTGTATTACACAGCTTGTGGTGTGGAATCACATTTTCTCTCTTGTTTAGATGGTACATTACTTTATAAAAGTTGTTTTGGAGATTCACTGCTGCACACAGTATACCATTAAAGTCATTTGTAATTGCTATTTCACTATGCTTTGCTTTAGTATATATTTCACACATTCAGTCTTAAATTCAATGGCAATTAAGCTATGCTATATATAAAAAATAGCTGGAATAAAATGATAAATTTATTTATTTATTTATTTTTTATTTATTTATTTATTTGGGATTTACGTCGTTTTCAAAACTGTACAGGTCATATCACAATGGGTAGTTGGAAGGGCAGAGGAAACCAGTACATATAGTTTGTTAGGGTTCTGTACTGTACAGGGACGTAGGAAGCAATTTTGGTTGGGGGGGACGAGGAACCAGATTGCACCGACGCGACGCAACACCAACAATTTTGGTTAATTTTAATTGTCTTGCAAGTGGTCCAATTAAAATATTTTAAAGTTCCTTTACAAAGGAAATCTTTGTGACGACATCAATCCTAAGTTTTCCTGACCTTGTATGGGTATAGAAATACATATAGTCACCTCTGCATTTGAAAGGTATTTCTAATATCTTGAACATTTTTCCAGAACCTGTGACCTTTCCTTCAAGTGCTGAGCTGATACAAGATCTATTTTTAGCAAGGTTAATCCCCAAATTGAGGGGGATGTATAATCGTTGGACTGGCCAGGTCCAATAAACACACAGTAAAGAAAGAAGAGATTTCTGGGAAAAATCTTATCAGCTGACAAATTGCTGTGCTAAGCAATTGCTCTGTGTGAATTTGAAACTACTTGTCTAGGTTCTATTTTAAATTAGTAACATGGTAAATTAAATGTAGAATATTACTATATGTATGATATTGGTCTGCATAAGTGAAACGTTTCACAGAATTTTACAAATCCCATGACAGGTTAACTGAAAATGTTCCTTTTTACAAATCATAAAAATAAATATTTTACAGTTCAAATGGTAGCTTACACAATGGTACATGTGAGCAGTGAACAAGGTAAAAGTGTAATTTGACCACATATTATTGAGTTACCTGTTAAAATTTACATAAACTTCAAAATTGGAGTTTAGTTCTTTTGCAAAAGTTGGGGAAGGCGAAAAGATATCCCTGCCCTCCCAACTTTATGGTTGGGGGGGCGGCCGCCCCCGCTGCCCACCCAGTTTCTATGCCTATGCTGTAAACTGCCGACCAACGGCAAGCAACTACCAGCTTTCCCACTTGAGGCCGTGCTGGGAATCAAACCCGGAATAAAATGATATAATATATTCGACTGCTTAAATATTTTTTATACAAACCATTAATATTGTGAAAGTTTCTGGTGAAGGGGGTGATGTATCTAAACATCCGAGGTACTCAGATATACTGTGAAACTGATGTCACAATGATAAACAATCCTCTGATCTGGACATTGATCCGGTTCACCACCAAAATCAAATCAACTGTTACTTATACCATTATACCATACTACTGTCAACATTTTATGAACATTTCATCAAAATCTGTTCAAACTTGTCCAGTTCTTTTGCAAATACCCCTTTCACAATACAGGCGGTATCACCTGCAGTAACCTGCATTTGGGGAAACGTCTCTGTCTTTGGATCACTGTCTGATATCCGTAGATGACCTTGCGAGTCAGTGGCAAACCATTCATTACGTTGCTTGTCCTACGGAAAGTTTTAAACTGTTTAAAAACTCTGCCTCTGATTTTGGTACCGTGAGCATGTGGAGATGATTTCGCGCATTTGCATATGAAGTTCTTTCTACGATAACCGAAGGTGTTGTCCATGGTGTACATAAGGTTGTGATTCAGTCGTCTTTTGGTGTAATACGGCGACATTAGGTGAGTTAAGGTATTGGTCATTTCGATGAAGGTGAGTTAAGGTTAATGGAGGTTGCCTCTGGGTGACCAACGTTTGTAGTAATGTCATCAGACTGTTGATGGTTAAAACACTCTGTACAATCAGTGGCCATCTGTCTGTAGACAACTCAGATAAAATGGGGCGACCGGGGGGGGGGGGGGGGCGGTTCCACTGCTGAAAAAACTTTAACCGCAGGATGACCGCCTGTAGTGTGAAAGGGGCAAAAGAGAAAAAGAAAGAAACGAAACGTACACTCACAAAAGCATTACCTATCTTAACTGATTGTTATGGGCGATAACACAAGATTCTGGGGATAGTAAGTCTCAACCCTACAGTTGTGACAGTGAATATACAAAATCCTCATTTGATATCTGGCATGTGGAGCAAGTGGAGCATCGGCCATTGGCCTTCCCAACAGACAATCGGTCGTTGGCACTTTGCATTGAGGACACAATTGTTTGTTCTTACAGTCAGATGTTTTTTTCAGCATTAGGTTTTATATTTATTTGACATTTTCCTACGAATTTGGTGCCTTCATGAAATGGAAAAGGGACACATAAATATATGAAAAAACACATTTTAAGTAAATATAGGTTGTTCACAAAAATTTAGTGCCATGTATTTGGGAGAACTAAATTGTGCAAAAAGTGTATTGGGCAAATATACATGTTTGTTCAAGTCTAAAGTAAGCCTTGCAACTGTATATAACAAATACTACACAAGTGGAACTTTTTAGCAAACATTTTAACTTTTTTTTTCGCTGATGGACTTGGGAAGAAAAAAGTTTTCAATCTATGCTCATTCCTCATCGGATATCCATACCTCAATATCTGAATGGGACAGAGAAGTTACTGAATGTGCATAAGTGTGGCTTTATGACATAAGTGTATTTCAAGATTTGTCCCCTCACAATTCCATTAGAGCATTATACTTTATCTGCCACTGTGGCCTAGTAGGTAACAGCACTTGCCAATGAACCCAAAGGACCTAGGGCCATATTCACGAAGGTCTTAGCCAAGTGCTAGGCTTAATTTGCCTATTTTTGTATACAAAGGTTAAATCTAATGTGGGTGTTCTACCACACAACTAAGCTTGCCGATTAAGGGTTTTTTGTAGTCGGTTTAAAAAACTTGCTTAGTCCCAGGCATTCTGTATGGATCGGTAGTTGTCGGTTGGGGCCGTGAAAAAAATCAAACATGTTTGATATTTCTCATGACCCAAACCGATTCTTATTTCCCACCGTCAACAAAATGTCCAGTCTCAGGCCTCCTCAGACCCAAATTTAGACAGTCCTATGTTGTCTCAGTCCTTCTGCGACCCTTAGTCCCTAGCTTAGTCCCAGGAAGCCTGTTGACAGTCCCTGACTCATAACAGATCTTTGAAGTTTCATGCGTGTGAAAAAGAATTGGTTTCATTAGTTCCAGGAAGCCTCAGACCGTCTCAGGTGTCCTGCGACTAAGAAATCTGGGTCTGGGACTAAGCCCCGACTAAGAGAAACCGATCCGAACCGATCCAAGCTAGCCTCCTCAGGCCTAAGTACCGATTAAGTACCGACTCTTTTCCGCGCGCTTTAAACCAAAAAGAGGCAATGGGGGGGGGGGGGGGGCGGGCGGGGTCTGGGACTATATAAGCAACCGCGCACACGTTTTCTGTGCTTAGACTGGTTGGCTACAGAGAGACATGTGTGACTTTCTGCTAGGGGTTTTCAGTTTTTTTACATTTTACTTGAGCTTAGGGCAAATTTCACAGTTACGACACATTTTATATTTTTTAAAACTTTTTTTTGATATTTGCTGGAGTTATGAGGAAAGAGAAAGGAGGAAAGAGAAGAAAGAAGACGATGGAGGAGAGGCAAGAGGAGAGGGAGAAGGAAGGTGGAGAGTTTGAGGACAGGACAGAGGAGGGGACAGAAGAGACAGAAGAGAGGATAGAGGATACAGAGGAAGGATTAGAAGTTACTGAGGAAGCTTGTAAAGAAGATGAGAGGTGTGAGGAAGAATCAGAGCGCCACTCAGTAGCCAAGAGAGCCAGGGTCTGTGCTACATTCACTGACAGCCAAGAACATGCCATTGTAGAGTTTGTGAAGGAGCACCCAGAGCTGTACGACAAGGAGCATGGACGTTTCCATGACAGACATAGGGAGGAGGCTCTCTAGGCAGAAATCTCTGCAGAACAGAAGCTCCAGCCCTTTGATGTCAGAAGGTGGTTTGAGTCCCTGAGAACTTGTTATGGCAAGCTCTCCAAGCAACAGTCTGGCCAAGCCCCAAGGGAGATAACCAAGAGACAGTCCTGGGTCTACCAGCAGATGGGTTTCCTTAAGACCCACATCAGATGCAAGGGGGCCAACAGAAGAGTCCAGTGTCCTGAGGGAGAGTAGGAGTCGAGCAACACTTACATCTACACCAGTTTCTACAGATTCCAAGATACTCGAGCACTTTGACCAGATGAGGACACTGATCTCAGGTTTCCTGCAGCAGAAGTCAGACAGGCAGCCCTACTTTCAGATTCTCAATAAAGGAAAAACTTTTAGTTTCTGTTATTTTTCCAGAAAACAACAAAAATGTAAGTGAAATTAGGGTGTAGCTTTCGAAATGTATGCAATATTTATTTCATTTAGCAAGTTATGTTGTGCATTGTGTTTGTCTGTTTCTTGGTTGGGGGACTTATGTTTGGCATTGCGTTTGTCTGTTTTTTGTGGGGCTTCTGTTGTGCATTGGGTTTGTCTGTTTCTTGGTTGGAGGACTTATGTTTGGCATTGCGTTTGTCTGTTTTTTTGTGGGACTTATGTTGGGCATTGGGTTTGTCTGTTTCTTGGTTGGGGGACTTATGTTTGGAAATGGTTGTGTTATTTGGAACAAGTACAGCTGATTAACTGTTTTTGGAATATTTGATAGTCCTCAAAAGGACTGGTTATTAGTCTTCAAAAGGACTGGTTACTGCAGCAACAGTTATATTCTGCCATCTTGCCAGGCTCCTACTCCCTCATTATTGAAAAAATCCTTGAGGTAATCCCTCAGTCTTTTGGCTTCTCTGGCAGGGTTTCTGTCACGACCACAATCTGCAGCACCACCAATCAAGCAACCATCACCAGGCACATCATCATCACCAGGCTGTTGACCACCATGTTACACCTTGATATTGGCTTCTCAGTATGTTGTGCAGAACCACACAGGTCAAGACCACATCCCTGACTGTTTCTGGGGGTAGTTCAATAGTGGTCATCATGACTCTAAATCTTGAAACCAGGATGCCAAAAGCATTCTCAACAACTCTCCTGCCCCTTGATATTCTGTAGTTGGCAATCCTTTCCTCTCTGGTTAACATCCTTCTGCCATAGGGTTTCATCTGCCAGGTCTTCAGGGCAAACACATCATCTGCCAGGATGAAGTAGGGGACATTTGACCACCCTGGGTTATAGGTGCTGGGTCAGGGAAGCCTATGCTGCCATCATCAATCTTCCTCTTCAGGTGACAGGTATTAAATATCTGGGCATCTGAGCAAGATCCAGCTGTACCCACATCCACCCATCTGAACTTGTACTGTTCATCAACCAAGGCCAACATTACTATTGAAAAGAATCCCTCATAGTTGTGGTACAGGTCTCCAGAGTTCTTGGGTTTCTTCAGGGCCACATGCTTGCCATCAAGGGCTCCCAGGGCATGTGGAACGTTCCACCTGATCCTGAATTTCGTTTCCAGTTCTTCCCACTCATCTGGAGTAGTAGGACATCTGAGGTACTCTCTGGTGAGCTCATCCTGGATGGCCCTGCAATCTTGGTCTGGGGAACATTGAGGAGGCCTCAGGACGCCTGAGGAAGCCGGGACTTAATCAGGGGTTAGTCGGGGCTTAGTCCCAGGAGGCCTGAGGCGTCCTGGGACCCAGTCTGTATGTCTATGACAAGATCATGGTTCAAACCGACCAGAAAAATGGCTTAATCGGTTCTTAGTCGCAGAACAGTCGGGGACTGTGTGGGGCCACCTGGGGCCTCTTCAGGCTTCCTGAGGCCAATCTGAACTTAATCCCAGGCTTTAATACCGATTCAGTTTTCCCACCCATTTTAACTTTTTTTCACTGACTGTCCACGATTAAGGGTCGCAGACAGGATCGGGGCCTAGTCCTTTGGTGGAACAGGGGCATAAGACTTAGCTAAGACCTTAAGACCTTTAGTAAATATGACAGCTAGGTTAGTTATTGGGTCAGTGAGGATCTTTTATGTAATTTTAGAGTCATGTGACTGATTCCTTCTACCCATTTTGTGAATGTAATGAAATTGTCTATCATGTTAGACCCACATACACCCACCCTGTGCCCCTGGATATTGTATTGTATTGTTGATATTTACACTGGATGCAATGTCTTCTTTATTTCAGGACTCAAAGTGCTATTTTACCCATACCAACTGCACAAGTATAACTCGGGCAATCTGTGACTTACATTCCCCTGTCTGAAACACAGAATGCTCTGTTACTATTGATAAAAACCCCTGACAGAGGACTGCCATATAAAGATATCTTTTGAGCCACTATATAACTGCCTGTACTTGGGATTAGCCCTTTGACCAGTTTCACTGTTCAAGCTCATCAGAACCACCTTTCTGTTTCCATGACCAGGCCAAATAAATGCATGGGGGTGGCTTAAACCACACTTTTGGTAACAGACAATAGAAAAAGTGTGAATTCTTTTTCACGAATCCACACTTTTTCGCTTCAGAATCCACACGTTTTACTTCAGAATTCACACTTTTTAGCTTCAGAATCCACACTTTTAAGGTTGATAATTCACACTTTTTAGTTTAAGAATCAACACATTTTTAGAAAAAAAATTCACACTTTTTAAATTGTTTAATTAAATGGCCCTGATTGTAATGTAATGGGGTGAACATGGTCTGACAATTATAATGTTGAATTTTTTAAGAAGTGTGTTTTACAAGACATCAAGGATTTAACACATTTAAACCACAGTTGTACAAAATATATGAAAATTATATTCATGTTACAAAAAAAGTTTGAAACTTGACACTGACTTTAAATAATCTTAATATTCAGAACAAAAATTGCTTTTAACATTATGAGTAATTTTACAATCTCTGAGTGTATTTGTACTGCAAGTGATTAAGTTGTACAACTATCCTGTGAGAACAATATCCAAATGTAAGATGGAGCATCATCACAAAGCTTCATTGCTGAACAAGCTTCTTACGGTATCCTGTATGACTGAAGCACAATTTTTCTTTATCCAACAATCCAAAACATTTTGTGAATAAACAGCATGTGACGCACATTCATTTACGCACATTTAAATCATTTCACATTGCTGTATCTGAATTGAGATATGCTGCAAATCCTCAGCGAGAAAATCCTCCTTCCAAAGTGAAGCAGTGAATGGAATCCATTTTCTTTAAACCAATAACCGTAGACTCGGTACATAGATTTAAATTAAGATCCTGACCTTTCATTACTCTCTGGTTTATTGTACCCCCGAGTTCTCAGATAGCTTTGCTATCCAGTCCAGCAAAACTGAAAACAATTTTACACAATACAATAAACATTATGTGATGCTAAATCAATTTTGGGGAAAATATTTAATGATGGTGTATTTTCTGAGAAATTAGTACAGAATTATGTTTTGTCATTTGATAGTGCAGTCAATAATTTGTATGTTAACATTTATATTAACATTTTGACATATAATTTAAAATTTAATAAAATGTACAAAAAACACGGTAAAATGCAATGAAAAATAGCAAAAAGTGAAATACCTTACCTTTTCACATCACTGTGCACAGTCCATTTCTGTTATGTATGTTTTTCAAAATCCTTTCAACCTATAATCACTGATATTTTTATTTTATTTTGAATAATAAACAGGAACAGGCTTTTTCATATATTCTCACTGAACATGGTTGCAAAGCTGCAAGTTTGACACCATAAATGCTAAGGACAAATGCACCCGCAGAATACAAAAGATTCAATTAAATAAATTGAACATTTTCAGAATCAACACTTTTTTTCAATGTTCAGGTCACCACATTCAATATAATTAGAGATTTAGGCCACGTATATGTAACATTGGTTTTCACATGGCCTTTTTTGTGGTTTAAGCCAGAGAAACCACTCGAAAGTGTGAATTCGTGAATCAGAAAATTACTCGGCCTTCGGCCTCGTATTTTCTGATTCACGAATCCACACTTTCTCGTGATTTCTCCTACACAGAAACTCTCTCATCTCATTAGAACCCAGGATAGTGTTATATACTGGATTTAAGCACTAGTTGGAGGCTTACCTATTAAGACAAGCCTGTCCCCTGCCATAGTCACCTAATGGACTATGCCTTATGGGGTACATAAGTGGGAGATTGGGCATTCCTGGTAATTTGACTATCTCTTTTTGGACTCCGGTGCCTTGGAGGATGTCCATGTCAATTTAGCAATTTGTAAATGTGTCATTATTATTATAACAAGGATAAGTATTACGATGTTTGATCACTTCAAATTGAGAGAAACTGTTTGAGCACTAAACCCAAAACGGGTCAAAGTTAGTGTTTGACATCTGATTCAACAGCCATATTAGTGACACGGGGATCTGAAACAAGTTTTTAATAGGAAGAAGATGTTAACTGTTTATGCTCGGGTAAAAGTTTTATGAATTCTAACTTTGGTGCTTTTAGAAAAAATATCTGCAACAATCTTTTAATCCTATCATCCGTATAGTATTGTCATTGTCAAATATAAATGCTACTGTACTTAATCATTCTGTTCAAAAAAGAAAGTACTTGTTTTGATATGTGAAATAGCAAAGAGGCATATTTTGCTAATTCAACTAAAGCTTTCTTGATTGTATAGATCTAATTCTCAAAGTTAAATTATAGAGCAGAATCTTGTGAAAAATTTAGTTCTTCAATGTTTTGATCTAAATAAATTAGAGCTTTTTGAAAGGCTTGCAGTTGAAGTTTTGCTGTAGTTTAAACATTATGCAGTAAATTATGAGGGAGTAGTGAGCCTTAGGTGTTGTTTATGAGCCAGCTTCTGTGTCCCCACCCACAAGGGAACTCACTTGCCCAGGATGTTTTTCTTTATAATTTTTGTTTGTATTTATGCAGTGACGTTTTTGTTTGGATAAAAAGAGTCACAAGCTACTTCAAAGAATTCACCAAACATGGTAGCTCACTGGCCTGGGAGCTAGTCTCTCGGTTTTAAAAGGTTATTCTTCATTTCTAATCCATATGATTTATATCTCTCTGTATAAATTTAAAATTGTTTTCCACTGACAAAATATGTTAGGCAATCAATCAACCAACCAATCAGTCAATCAATCAACTGGTCAACATATACACTTATGGAAAATATGAAAATAGGTTGCAACTAAGAAACCAATCGGATACGTAATGATAGTGGGTACTTTATACACATATGCATTTCCATTTTAGTAGAAATCATGTAAGTATTGGAGGAATATGTATTACAAAGGGAAGAAAATTCTGCAGTCTGGACACAGTGGAAAAGAAATGATAAATGGACCTTGGATCTGAGGAGAGCAGAAATACTTTCATAAAACCTCCAAACTTTGACACAGCAGACAGATAGGAGACATTTGTTGTCATTCTGTATATCTTATGAGTCTCTGTGATGTAGTACTGATAGTGTTTTGCTTTAGTTGAGGTGGCTCCACACTAAAGTTAGCAATTACTTATCATTAGGCAATGGTTTTCATTCCTCACTAATGTAACATGGGCAGTATTCACGAAATGTCTTATATGAGCCTAAATCATTTTTCTCATAACTTCAAACAACAAACCTATTAAGACACCTGTACTTGTCTTCATGCAATTCAGAAAAGGTTTTATTCTTACCGTAGTCTTATATTTTGGTGTTATCTTTAAGACTGGCTGGAGGTTGTCTCAATTATAAATGACCAGTCTTTAATATGGCCTCCACATAGATTTTGCTACACTTTTATAATGGCTTAAATGAATTTAAAATACTGTACTTTCTATGTACTTTATAAATTAGAAATTAAAATATTTCTGCTGCCCAAACTTATTTCTGATCCATTTGTCAAATAAATGGAAAACAGCTGACATTCCACAAACTGTATATTTATTGTTACTGCAAAACGTGTACAAAGAAGAATTAGTTTTAACGTGGTCTTAACTTTAAATCCTATTTGTGAATGCCTACTAGGGGCAATTCGTAGCTGAAACAAAATATGTTTATTTTTAAAGCCTGATCTGGGCCTGAAATATGACTAGCTTTCTTTCACCAGTTCAATTGCCCATTGGGATGTGACCTAGATAATATACTGATTTAACTGGTTCATCATAGTTATGTTTATCGTTAAGGTCACATTAACTTAATTAAAATTCATTTAACTTTTGGGATTACTTCATGCTTTACTTGATTCTAACCTGAACTTGAAGAATTTAGGGCTAAAATAATTTCCCCCTTCAAATACCTTTTCCTTGAGTCTAGATGACCTTGTGCTTTAGTTTCATACCTTCACAGTCTTGTTGAATTGTCAAATGACCGATACATAACTATTAATTAAAATGGAAATATTTAACTGTCAACCCCGTATTATATTTATCTTTTCTTATTTTTTTACACCTTAAACTTGACTGTTAAAGGTAAAAGTTGAGAGATTGTATTGACAAGTTTATAACACAACAATTCATCAGTGAATCACACGTGTTACAACTGCCAAGATTCAAACCTGCGACCACAGAGGTGACAAAAAAAATATTTGTAAACCATTCTATCAGTGAGGCTTATCCGGATTGGCCCGAGGTGCTGTTACTGGTCAAATTCAATTCATTACAATATAATGCTTCTTTTTTCAGTGTCAATGAAATAGCAATAACCTAGATAGGTTCGGGAAATCATTATAAATATATTTTATTGTTACTTTCAAGACCCAGCCTGTTAGATTTATTAAAATTAGCCCATTTATGTTACTACACCTGTAACTTAGATTTCTCAACACCCTTTGAAAGGAGATAAACTCCTCTGTTGTATAAAGATAAAATTTTAAGTAAAATAGGAAAATTGTATCTTATATTTGATCAGAAATGGCTTTCCAATGAAAATGATATATGTGATAACCATAGGAATAATTTCTTAAGTTGGGTTTTTACTCTCATTTTACCTGCAAAGGTCACCCGAGGACAGTACTCCAGTGCATCCCACATGTTACCAGGAAGATGGATTCGAATGCCAAACTTGTTACCCATTTGGTAACTAAGGCTCAGACCTCTTCTTAAAAAGCTATTGGTAAATTTATGTGCAAAAAGCAGTTTTAATTGCCAGTATAAAAGAATCTAAAAGACGTTAATATTTTAATTATCTAACCATCAATTTCTCAACGAGATCAAGGTTCGACTTATTCTCAGATAAGTCAAGAAAACAAAGTAGAAACTGAAATACATCTATGAGAGTTTGTGTTGTATAATCACCAAGGTTTGGGAAATGGGAAGTTTCCTGGTGAAGAAATATTTAGATGACATTTTTCTACTTTCAGAATAGACACACTCTATGAACAAAAGAAGTCCTGAAAACGAGTGTGAAAATAATTATTTGATGTAATTTAATGGCATGAAAATTGAAAGAGTTTTTAGTGGGTGGAGACAAGATCTATAAATTACGGGGCTAAAAAGTTGGCCCAACCCAATTAGACTTGAGTGCGTGGGTGTTAGAATTTATACAGAGGACAAAAACTTGCTAACTACCTTCAAGTTTTAATGGATCATTCAGGAAATACATGCTGTCTTGAAAGATACAAAATAAATCTCTGGTTGGTGACAGCCTTATATTTTTTTAGTTGAAGACATGCCAATGAAATACATCTTTACAAAATTGTGAATTTAAATTTATATCCTTGATTATGTATGTCTGGAAACCGCTGTTTACAAAGGTGTTTGAGAGCACAATTAATGTGGTCTACATAATGTATATATATTTATCTCTTATATAAACAAATATTAGGAAATACATATAATCACATTTAAACATGTCTAAGAGTACTCAAAGAGTGCGAGACACTACCAGAACATCCAGCTTGAATGAAACACACACTTAAAGTGGGAGAGGCTAGGGACAACATTCTAAAAAAATACTGAAGTCGTTTCATGTCAGAGAAACTGGAAATCAACATCGACCACACAAGCCACAAGGCACATAGAATTTCTTGAAATTTTATTCTACTTAATTGTCATAGCAAAAATACTGCAGTGTCTGTTAATATTTACTTTCCAATTTCAGTAAGAGAAAGGACAATTTCAACCCTACATCTCCTCTGCTGCTGCTGCTGAATTTAATCAGTGAAAATTGACATGTCAATTTGCTCATTTTAGTGGATTTGAACACAAAGATGTCGTATTGAAGAAGGCGACACATGTATGTGAGATGAGATTGCAACACTGCCAATATCACTACAGTTCGTGAATTCCCATGACGTAGTTTTCCCGGAAAACCAGAAATCTCTATTTGCAGGTTTTATGGCAATTGCTTATCTAGTTTATGCATTTCTTTCCCTGTTTCTAATCACACAAAAGTCCTGCTCTTTTTCACATCACAATCCTTGCAAATAATCCCTGCAACAATGCTACAAAAAGATAAAACAAGCTATGTTAAATATCCTTAAATGACGTCACTTTAACAAGTGTTACTCTAGAAATATTTCCAAATGCCTAATAACCCTCTCAATATCAGGATGCGTGTTGAACCAGTCCCTTTATCTTCCTCTTTTGATTTTGAGCAGTCAAGTAAATGGACATAATGAAATCTGGTTGCAACTAGAAGACTACATTTTTGCCCTGTGTATATGTACAGATAATTAAGACAGCTTTAAAATTTGTGAATAGGATTCACTATAATACTATCTGGGTGTGGTCCAAAACAGATAAGCCCGATTACTATCTCTCCGAACTAATTTAGCAAAGTGTGTGGTTTCTGTGGCCTAAAATGCTTTCGTATCATGTCCTGATTGTGATTCAAGTAACCACCATATTTTAAAATATGGGCGGGGGGGGGGGGGGGGGCTATGGTATAGTTGATAATACACTTACTTCCCACCCTCAGTAGAGGTTCCAATCCTAACCCAGACCTGTAAAACTTGGCAGTATGTTGCCTTTGCCGAATGTTTTTTATGCCACCCAAATGTCAACTTTTAATTTAAAATATTTCTATTTTAACCTTAGACATCTTTCAAGCTGTGTCACATAGCCTCACTTTTTCCAAATAAACGATGATTGTGTTGAACCAAACGCAAGTGTCGACTAACAAATTACTATACAGATAACTGTAATGTTAAACATTATATTTGTCATTAGTATGATAACTTATTGCATATTGTTAATTTATGAGAAAAATAAAACAAAATTGATTGTGCATAATAGCCACTCAGACTTGTTTTATTGTCCTATGTATGAAAGCTAACGTATATAAGAAAGGGCAAGGCCCAATATTCACAGATTCTTATTCTTCGACTATTTTTATTGTAAGAATGTTATTAGAAAATAGAGGTTTAAGAATAATTTATCATAAAATATATTTTGAATACAGTTTTTCGACAAGCAATACCTGTTAATTAAACTCCCTCCTTTCAAAAATCTCAGTGTCACAAAGCCTCCTTCCTTAAAGGAGACCTTGAAAACTCCCCTAAATTTCAAAGATGCTAAGGACCTACCTTAAATTTAAGGAAGAGTCCTTCAAAGAATGTTTCATAACTTTAATGAACATTTGTTTCCTCCTTAAGTTTCAAGGAAGACCTTTGGTAGGGAGAGTTAAAGGGGGCTTTGTGAAATTGAATTTTAAGTGACCTTAGCAAAAGAAATAAAATGACCTTCCTTTACTAAAGGGGGTCCTTTCCAAAGGAGGCTTTGTGAACCTGACCTCTGGTGCTACTTGTGACTTTACAGCTATTGCATCCAGTATGTCATTATTTTCTTTAGAATGCAACAATTTTAAAGCATGTTGTCAGGGCCTGGCTGTTGCCAGGAATTGTTGACTTCATTTTATAATATGCATATTATAACAAGTCTTTTGTAAGTCATTGCGAATGTACAAATATACGTGCTTTGTGAATCAGTCAAATCCATTAAAATCAACAATAAAAATTCTGGATTCTTCCTTACTTGCTTGGGGTGTATTCTAGAGGGGAGAGAGTCTTTTGCGTTTTGTTCTAAATGTATATGTAAGCACATGAGAGGCACACAGAAAAAACTTGTCAAGTATAGCCGTGTTTACATAAGGTTTGGTCGGCATTTTTTTGGTATTCATTTTTGCATGTATTAATTACTTCCGTACATCTATTTCAAGATGCAATTTTAACCATCCAAATAACTATTAATCTACAGTTCACGATGACATATCAAATACATGAATAATACTTGCCATATTTACTTGAGACTTGAAGTATGCTAAACATCTCACTTAATAAGAAGTCCAATTAGGAAATAGAGAAAATGGCATGAATAATATGGATATATCAGATCAAAAGCTTTTTTTTTTTTGGCATTTTCCTTGTAATTTACTACACAAGCAATTGCAAAACATCTAGACGATTACACACGGATGTGATAATGGCTATGGTCTTTAGTTGAGGGGAGAGATAGATTTCATAATTTGTTTCATGATTACCATGAAATGCCTGTATTATGACATGTGTAGGATATAACATGAATAAGGAGTATTAAATATAGTTTTCATCGCCGTGACATCACTTAAAAAGGCTGAAATTCAATTAATAGCAAATCTATTCAACATGGATACGTATGTCACATAACACTTGTGGTTAAAATACTAACTCAGATAAAAGACAAAATAATATAAGCGCCTCCGCCCCACACTTAAATAGTTTGCTAGTAATCTGTAATTAATTTTCTAAAAATTATTTCCCAATTATGCAGAAAAAGGCCCAAACTCTAAAGGCCCTATATTATCAATGTAATGGTGCAGTCACACTGCTCTGTACGGTCATATCAACATGTATTTGTATTTTGGTTCCGGACCTTGTTCTTTTTGTTCCATAAAGATACTTCATATGTTAGTAGGGCACATTGTGTTATGCCGAATGCGTCCTATCATAATACAAAAAACGATTTACCGGCATGTATACTTATGAAACCGAATAGCCATTACCAAAATACAAAACACATCGGGACACAAATGTACCCCGATGAGTTACATATTTTGCACTCGTATGTAGCTTATAATGACAGTATGGACCAATCTTATCTAGGTAATAATTTCGTGTGTGTGGACGAAATATACTAATGACAGTACATTTGGTGGTTTTAATTTTTTTCTAACAGTTATGGCTTAATAAACTGCTTCTTCTTTGAGTTGTAATTATGTTCTGAAAAACATGGAGCCAGTGAAGCTAAAATTAGACAGGTTTTTATCTCATAATTGTACCAAAATGCCATTTTATTGATAAAACAAAGACAGCAGACACAGTAAGTTGAAAACTGGACAGGATTTGTACTGTTTGATCCAGGATATGATGAGCTTGTTAGTAATTTAAGTGGTAGTACTCCAGCAGTCACAAGATAAGTGTGACCTAGGTGCTTGGGAGTTGGATTTTAGAGTGGAAGGGCTGGGGTTGTGTCCTTGCCTTGACCAGCGGGACCATACCCTTGTTGACAAGGTAATTTGCACTACAGTATCTTTCTCTTTACTATACTTGTAAAAATAGGTATAGATATTAGTTGGCAAGATAAACCAGTGACAGACTGGAATTCTTACTGTTCAAGAGAGTAGACGTACTTTAGGTTGTCTCTTGAAACAGAATCTGCAAATAAGTATGGCCCATACCGACCAATAAGCCTGACAAATGATTTACCTTACCTTTTCACTAAAGCAGCCGTATTTGCATTTATATCTGGCATAGAAACATGTTTGAAACAGAGGGGTAGATAATGTGATAGTATTTTCCAACAAAATTACTGAAGTTAAGTCCATTGTACATTTGAGCGATTCACATTGCAAGGTACCTTTTTTGCATTAGTTCTGCGGACTTTTCTTCGAACATTTGTGTTTTCCACACAATACATTACACAAATGGCCATCGTATTATGAATGACATATGTATGTTTATATTCAATTTTATTATGTTAATAAAATGAGGGGGGTTTTGTCTGTTACTCTACATGTACTAGTATGCATCATATGAAGTTGGGCTCCATATTTGCCAGAAATGGTCAATTTATGTATATGTATGATTATGTGTGTATTAAAATCAGCATAGAACATTAATAAAGTGATGTTACCAATGTGCACACCTTCATGTACAAGAATAAGTTTATCACTCCCATAACAAAATCTAAAAACATACTCTTATTCAGTATGCCTAACTTATTCACATAAGTCCATTCCATTCTGTATATTTAAATATCAATAAAACATACTCATAGAGACTCTATGATATATGCTGGTAAACAGTGACCCACTTACCCAATTGTACACATATATTGCCACACACAATTTTTAGTATTTGTTCCCTTGGCATCGAACCTGTGTAATTTGCATATCACCATCAATATATTCATACAATTATATAATCACACTGAAGACAATCTTAAAAACAAATCACATGGATGTGAAATCTAAGAAAAATACACGTGGTCAAAATATATAAAAGTCTCACCCTGCATCTCCATACCACGCATATGTGCAAAGTCCTTAAACTAATTTTTAATTTGGAGTACATCTCTTGGCAAGAACTCTGTGAACTTTGGGCACAACATATGCAACCCAAAGGGCCTGAATGTAATTTCCTAATCTGATATCAAACTTTTTACAAGCTAAAAACTAACAAGAACATCTTTGTCACAACTATATTTGGAGATAGTAATTACAGTTATTTATCCCCAGTACCCCTTACTCTGAACACAGAAAACCCTTTGTGAGAATAAATATACTGTTGATTCCATGGAATAATTAGTGCACATTCTTTGGGATAAACAGTCGGCAGGAACTTCTCCATTACCATACATAGGTTTTCTTGTGACTGCAAACATGTTTACACCAAGTTATACCATGTTTATTCTTTCATATAATACAGTGGGCCTCTACTATTATTACAGAAGACCATTTGACATGGAATATTAATATGTTTGTGGCTTATGAAACAAGATCATCATATATATTTGAACAATTGTCTCATTTTATTCCATTCCCACCTGTCACTACTCAATCACCCCGGACAGAAATATAGACCCATCTAACCCCAGAACCCCTCCACCGCCCTGTAAAACACCCCCGTAACAGACCGTCCCATTTCCCACAAACCATTGCCTGATACCTCAGTGTCCAAAAACATCTACACTTAGTTACCCTAGTGACCTAGTTTTTCAGTAGACAGTCTAAAGTCAAACATGTTTTCTTGAAAGGGGCTTCACACTTTTCTAACTTATTGTGCCAAACACTCCCCCCACATTCCTTAGGTCCTAGGTTTGATATCTAGCCTTACCAAAGTTGATAGTAGCTTGTGCGTGCCTGATGGATTTCTGTGCAGACACCTGACCGATTAGTATGCACTACCTGACCGATCCATCTACTCAACTGCCCAATGAAAGAATGTTAAACCTGCATCAATTATGTTTGTTGCTTTCACTCACTGTTCTGGTGTGTTCTATTAAATTAAAGATGTTTTTAGTAATCTACCTGCTTGTCTTGATAAGTGTGAAAGCCCCATTATGTAGCCAATTGTTATACCAACGGTGACTAAATTATATTAATTCAATTTTGGTGACAAATACGATATGACTTATACTGTCTCTTTTCTCTGAACAATACTCGGTATCAGATATACTCACATTTTAATATCTAAAACAGCTGTTCATTTAGATATACTTGAAGTTTACGCCAAAATTAACTTAGTGTCTCCTAGATTACATATGCTGGTGATACCCACCTATCTAATAAAATCATGAGAATTCTTAAAATAAAAATCATTATTAAACTGAAAAGTATCAGCTTGTGTCATATCCTTGTTTGTGGATATTATACATGGTATGTCATGTGGATTCAAACTTATTGTCAGATCTCATCAAATCAGCTTGTGTCATATTGCAATCAATGTGAACACGGCTTAAGTTAACACATGTGGTTACTTGCTGGATATGAACACACAACCACAGATGTAAGAGTCAGACTATGTTAGCAAGATGTCACAGATAGCCTTACTTAAGGCCTGAATATCTTCGTAATCACAAAAATCTTTTAGGGTGCATGATAAACTTTGAGTTTGCATCGTGAGCCCATACTTATACTGGCTTCTTACATAACATACTGCTAAGACAGAGAATTGACTGGTTTCGGTGGGAATGTTTTATGAATACAAATGTTTCGTGCACATGCTTGAAAAGGCTTTGATACAAATTGGAGCCTACAGCAGGCGTTACCTAATTAAGTTCACAACCACCCCCCACCCCCCACCAACCACCCCCACCAAAAAAAAAAAAAATTACAGTGGAGAGATAGGTTTTCACATAGATAATATATAATAATAACTTGCTGAGAGATAAGTTGATGCCTTGATACCAGCCTAATTTGTATAACCCCCTGCAACCTTATTTCTATCTTTCATCGGACAGAAGAGCAGACTTGTATATATTTTAGATGTATAGGGCGAACTGATAAAATAGATTGTATGTATCATCTGTGACTTTGATAATTTATGCTATAAATACTAAGTGTAAGTTATTAATAAACCAGGCAGTATTAACACTTAGTTTGTACATGTTCAATAGGCCACTGTGGCCTAGCGGGTAACACACTTGTCTAGGAACTCAGAGGACGTGGGTTCAATCCCAGGTACAGGCAGATACATAGTGGCTCGGATGACCACTTAAAATGGCGGTCCTCTGTCATTGGGTCCTATCCCCAGTGGCAGGTTAAAGAACCTCAAGGACGTTGATAAATGGTCATCCTTGAGCCTCTATCTTCCAGTTAGGGGAATGTGAGTTACTTGTGAGTTGGGGCTGTACCTGTTCAGTCGGATTGGTTAAATAGCGCTTTGAGTCCTGTAGTATATGGAGATATTGCGCTGAGTATAAATACATACATACATACAAGTAATGGCTTTAGTTTCATTGAATATTCTCACTTCAAATTCAGAACTCTAATTTTATGGATAGGTGTAACTTCTACTATTATAAATTGACTCTGAAAGCTTTAATTCAAATGTAGAGCAGAACTTTAACATTAACAAAAAAGTCACATTTCTGCCTTGCGTGTTGACAGACAAGCCTGTGATAAGGTCGTTTAAGATCTATTTCCATTACAAACCAGGCCCCTGTTTGTTCAGAATTTTTTCAGTCGATTTCATTTCTTTCCAGCAAAATGACTAGTGCTTTTGACCTCAGATATTTATTTAGATAACACAGAGACGTAAAATCAAATATTCACCTCAATATATTTTTTTTTACTGAAACTTTTTTCTTTTGCAAATGAAGATGACTTTATATGTAAATAATAAAGATAAAAAATTCACCAAGCTGTGCCCATGATATAGACATTGTAGCTATGTGTACAATAAGGAATTTATTGTCGGCCTATCGAGTTTCAGATGCTTCAGGAATGTGGGTTTTTCAAAAGTACTTCAACACCGGAAAACTGATGACGTAGACACGGCGGGATGTCCCGAAGAGACCATGAGTAGGTAAATATTATCTTCGGCATTCCTCGGGCATTACATTCACGCCTCGCCGTTTCTAAGTGCAACTCTGATTGGTCAATGGGATCTTGTTGTTTTGAATGGAAGGGTAGAATTCTTTGGCTATAAAAAGCGGGGGTTTTAAAGCAATCACTCAGTTTGCTAACTGCCTTTAAACAGAAGCTATTGTCTGCTGTTCAAATCTGTAGACAACTCAGTTGTTCTGGAAAACACTTAGAATAATTTTGTTGCAGAAAAGTGCAGCTATAACAATTGCATAACTTGTATTGGGAAGATGGGGAAATTAATGTTACAGTTGAGCCTCTGTGTTTTTAGCTGTTTGTTTATGGTGAGTATAAGATTATCAATCATCACGTGATTTGTGTTGATTTTGATGTGAAGAATGGATATCAACATGCTTTAGGCAATCAGTATCAAGTGTACATGCTATGCATTGAAATTATAACATAGCTTGTTAAGAAATAAAATAATTAGAATAGGAATTAACTGAAATATATTACATTAATTAATATTACAGTGAATATGAGTAAATATTATTACATTGATATAAATAGGTTGATTTGTTTCTTTTAATTGCATCTCATTCAACATTCAATGATTTAGATAATATTATATTTTATTTCTAGTTGGTTTCTAAGTGAAAATAATGCACATTATCTGGATCCTTGGGCATTGTATTATGTAGTTGAATTAATGACTTGAATAAGTCAATAATGTTGTACAATTTAACTATATTTTTATATTTATTTTCAGGCACAAGCTAAACCAGCTTATGATGACCCCTCTAAGATGCCAGGTAAGAGTGGCTTACTTATCTAACTTAAAGTTTGTTTTATAATTGTGTAGTGTAATAACTTTCAATGGGTTTTGTAATTAGTTGGCTGCATTATAGATCTACAGTGTTGTCATCTTTTTCGTCGTCAAGGAATTTTATTTCCAGGAGAAATTAATGTTGAAATCTTAACTGTAAATTCTTCATAATCACAAATATACTTCATGAATAACTAACCATGAATAAGTCATATTTAAAGTATTCTAATGGCATGATAATAGATAAACACGGAGGCATATTCTCTTTTTATAAAAGTTATCTTATTTAACAGATAAGAGAGGGTAATAGCAGATCAATTAGACTATACATTTGGAAATATTAAAATGTAAATAATGTGAAAGTGGATGAAAAGAAAGGGGTCAAATTAAGTTTAGACAGACTAACAATGATCACAAACCTTTCAGCACCCCTTTTTTGTCTTGCTTATCACCTATAGGATGCGCCGGGCAGCCGGCCGATGTCATCTTTGTCTTGGATTCCTCCAGCAAAGTCCATCCGACCCATTTCGAAAAGGTGAAGACATTCATGATCAAAATGATATCCAAGTACCAGATTGCTGATGACAGGACACGCATAGGACTCATTACCTTTGGTGGCCATGTCCAGACCATTCACGGACTTGGCAACATCCAAGAGGCAATGACCGTCAGAACAGTGGCAGAGAACATTAGCCAATTGAAAGGCGAGACCCTCACTCACCAGGGTATCCTCAAGGCTCTGGAGATCTTCAAGAACCATGAAAGAGAAAGTGCCAGGAAGATCCTCATCGTCTTAACCAGCAAGTCAGACTATGCCCCACTGACAGAGACTGTTTCAGACATGACACACAGTGCCGGTGTCACTGTGTTCGCCATTGGTATTGGCAGCATCAGAGATACCAGAGAACTGAGAAAAATCGCCTCCAAGGAAGAATACATTCTTGATGTAGATGACTTTGACAGGCTGGAGAAGTTTAATACAGAACTGGCGATGAAGACATGCAACATCCAATCTGATTATCCATATGACAACAGCATCCTGCCCAAAGGTAAACGCCGCCACAACAGACTGTGGAAAGATGGCAAACCAATGAAGGGTGAGTAGTAAAATTTTTTTTGTTTGACATGGTATGGTTTATTGTTTGAGCAACCTGAACAAGTGAAGATGTGAATAATATGCATGAAAATATGTACTATAACAACCCACATTAAAAGATAGTTGATTTTTATACCTCCAAATCATCTGGGTAAAATACAAACATAGTGCTTGTGTATCATCTTGTAGTGGGGATAAATCCCTTATAGAACTAGAGCCGAAGTTCAAATAACAGTAATATCCAAATCAAATTCCCAAGCTGTCATTCCAAACCATTAAATAACTGTACCATACAAAGGCACATTTATCATTTTTGTTGGTACATCAAGTTCACATATACAAGTATCCATCTACATGACTTTGTTTACTTTCAAAAGAGGAAATATATACTGAGAAAATACTCATTTGAACGTATACTATTTCAGCTAGAAACAAAATACTGTTATTCTACTGTGGTAACATGGTTTTTATTAAGACTTTTAGCTGTTATTTTGGATGGCAAAAGGAACTTTAGATATAGAATTACAACTGTTCGCTCTTATTATCTAAGTTAACATTAGCTTGCTGAAAAAGTCTATTACAAAATGTGATGCACAAAAAGTAGTTTACAACAAAAAATAAGACTGGTACACTTGTGTGTATTTAGTGTGGTTTAAACTGTTTAGTGAAGTGCATGTTTTTGCCAAATATATTTTATGTAAGCAAACGATGCCATGTTTATAATTTTTATATATAAACCGACACATATAAAGTGTGTATAACAGGGAAGTTTATTACGGCTATGCAAAATTGTGGATTTTAGCTAATATTTCACTGATCTTTGACTAATCCCTTTTGTGAATACCAGACAAGACACAGGGTGTTTTTTGTCTTTTTGTGTTTATACATCCTATGCACAAATGGCATTATGAATGGTGGCCTTTGATTTTCATGTATCGGCTAAACTAAGCTCTACAAACATTTCTTGAATGTTGCAGTGCGTCAGTTTCCAGTCCATTATCTAAAGAGAAACAAGTGGTCATCTGGCAAAATTTGACAAAAATTCCTTCTGTTGATTTTGGACAACATTAGTTCTCAAAAATAATTGGCTAGCATCTCACAGTTAATCACCCATACATACACCCATAGGATTAACAGTCTGCAAATACAAAGATATATTCCTTGGTTACAGCTTGTGGTGGCAGGCCAGCGGACATTGTCTTCTGTCTTGATGGTAGCAGCAGTATCTGGGGCCCAGACTTTAATAGGCAGCTGGAATTCGTTGAAGACATGACCAGGGTGTTCCAGGTGGGGCCCAACATGACCAAGATTGGTGTGGTGACCTTTGGCGACAATCCCACCATGGAGTTCAACCTCAATGACTATCAATACGAGTCCGATGTCCTGGCTGCTATCCAGTATGTCCACCAGATCACAGGAGGAACTAACACAGCTGATGCCCTGAAGACCATGAGGAAGGAGTACTTCATCCCAGGAAACAGCAGAGGTGACGTCATCAAAATGGCCATTGTCATCACTGACGGCAAGTCTAATGATCGTTCAGCAACCATCGAACAAGCCAAGCTGCTGAAAGCCGAGGGTGTTCATGTGTTTGCTGTTGGAGTGGGTGACCGTTGTGATGAGAAAGAACTCAGGATGATTGCCAGTGAGCCAGCGTCTGACTACGTCCACCGTGCATCTAACTATGCTGCACTGAAGACTATCAGAAGAATCCTGGCACTGAAAGCTTGTAAAGGTAGGCTTTACTTTGACAGATAGGGATTTTCAGAACAATACTGGATGTTAAATCAATCTTGTTTATTCTTACATAAATCATTGTTCCTATCAATTACTAGCGATCTTATTAGAATGGATCATCAGTACTTTCAACACATTGTCATATGAGATTGGCTCAAAATAACAATCACAGATGATCACAGGTGATCATCAGGTGATCACAAGCCCAACTTGTTAACCACTGTGCCAATAATGGCTCTAGGTTGCACAGAGAGTATAATTTAGAGTTATATGAATGCCAACTGGATCTTTAGCTATTTTATGTTGTACAAATGATAGCTACCAAACATAGAGAGAGATTACACACTTTATAGATACATTTCAACTTTTTGTACAAAATTTTGTCAAATGGATTCATTCTTAAGTCACTAAAGTGGATGGACACATGAAAGCTGACATGAATCACGTTTTAATGGGCTTGGAAAATAAATATGGAATGGAATAATAATAGAATTTTAAGCTGCAAATTAGCCTTTCTCCTAACTGAAATAGAATAAAACTTGTTTTAAAAATATCTATTCCTTTCTTTTGCGTTTTTTTTTGTGTTTCAATTGTGGATATTTTGATACTGGTCAATAGTTGTATGGTTAACTGGTTAGCACAAATGATTATTCAAAATGACTTATGTATTATGTATAAATAATTACACATTATAAATATATAGAAAGTGCTCCATTTTTACTAAATATGGGCGTAAGAAAATCTACTCTGTCATGATGAGATGTGCCCCAAAATCAACAAATGTCCAAGTATGAAATAACACAAGGCACTGTTACCTTTCCTTCTTCATTTCATGACATCAGCCAACTTACAACCTTACATAAAGTGTCAGTTGTCACTTAATGATTAACACACATGCCATCCAAACATGTCATATGTTATTGTTAACTCAATATGATATTATGACATTTTGCCAATAGTAACAACCACCAATAGAATATTTTTTCCAGTTTTTTTATTTCTATAAAGGTTATCAGAATATGTATATCCAAGAGTATATCATCTTTTGGTAATGTGTATAGGTATAAACATTTAGTTTCAGGTACATTACCTGACATGTGAATCTTTAAGTGTTGATGTTTACATACTTTCCCCTTTTACAGTTGGAGTCAGCTTTAATTCTTAAGTGCTTAGTAGAGTGTTGTTCTCTTGTTCAACAACCTTTTACATTTGGATACGAGCCTGTAATAACAGTATCTATAAGCATATATTTACAATTTATATGGAAAGCTTCTTGTATTTAAAGATAAGTTCAGTTTATAAAATGAAACCGATTTTTACACACATGAAGAACATGTAATATGCTGTGTTAGCTTGAAGGAACGACAATTTCCCAGGGGTTTATATCAGTATAAAATTTCAAAATATCTTGGATTTTTTTCCGTTAAGAGATGAACAGAAGAAAAGAAAATAGATAAAACTATTCACTTTATCAGATATCTTGCTGTAGCCTCCAGGATAAGATATTTAATAACAAGGAACACATAACCCAGTGTCAACATACTGACGCAAATACATTTGTTTTTAGATTCAGTTAAAAAAACAGACCCAACCCTTTTCCCAGTAGTATATACTGAGTCCATGGACTCAGTTTATGCTGCTCTTCCCAAAATAAAACTTGAAATCGGTAACAGTATTAATGTAAGTTTAGTGATTTAATGCGAGTTATTTCTCTTTCTGTCTATCTCTCTGAAAAATAGATGTTTAATAGAAAAACAGTGGTACTGTATCTAGCAGAGTATTCAGAATACATAAGGTCTTGCCAGTTGAGTAATGGTTTATCTTTTACTTTTTTTGCAGTGACTCTTCCTCCCACCACCACCACTACGCCAGCCCCCATCACTGGTAAGTACAAACTTCAGCCCTGCAGTGTTCTTTTTATTGTGGCATTTCCTTCCCCAAAATGTAACCACTTGAAAGGAAAACAAATGCCTCACGTTATTAGTTTCATTAACAGTCAGTTGTTTTATTTATAGCACAGTATATTTGAGGAAGTAATAAGAAAAGCTTCACTTGGCTTGCAGTTAGTCTTACTTTTAAACTTGTTGACAAGGAAATCCATAAATAAGGTTGATCATCTGTGTGATGTGGTAAACTTTACATACCATTGCACCTGGAATGAAATATGATTCATCTTCTTCATTATCCTGAATCATTATGAGAATCAGTTTGGAATTATATCACGAATGCTTGAAATGTTTATGTAAACTCTTTATTGGCTAAATTCCCAGTACAAAGAAAAAGAGCTGCATGTGTAAATACTCACGTCTGATCATACACATACATCAATAATATCAATTGTGTGTTATGTCTTCTATACACTACTGTCACTCTACCATTAGACAATTGGTCAGTTTATAAAGGCCCTTAATCTCCACATATATCCCTTTTTCCATGTTTTTATTATTTCAGCTTGTGGAGAACAGCGCCCAGCAGACATTGTCTTCTCTATGCCCCCTGATGCCAGTGCAGCTCAAGCAGCAGAAATCCTAAGCATGATTGGTGACTGCACAGATGAATTAGACATGGGCGACAATGCAGTCAGAATTGGTATGGTCCCCAAAGAATGCATATCCATCCCAGGCATCAAACTCTCTGGAGACATCGATGGGAGTTCCATCATGGGTGACTTTGAGAAGGAATATGCTGCTGCACACACATCCAAGGTGCTGAAATACATGCGCAAGAAGAGCTTCACAGAAGAATTCGGAGCTAGAGAAGAAGCCCAAAAGTTTGGCATACTGATAGTAGATGCTGCATCAACTGACTTCAAACAAACTGCCATAGAAGCCACCAAAGCTAGAAAATCTGGCATTGAGATGTTTGTGATTGCTGTTGGAGACAATATACCAAACCATGAGCTGACGTCCATTGCCAGTGGTCCTTTGGATGATCACATCTTTAGAGTCAACAGCTATGATGAACTGCCACAGACTGTCAAGAAACTGGTGAAGCTCATCAATGAGGCTTGTGTAGGTAAGATCACATAATTTGTTGCTCTTACCTTATGTAAATGTTCTGCTGAATTGTCTTGAAACTAGTTTTTCAAGTAACATAAACAGCATGATTTGTTCGCCAGGATCAATGAATCAAATATGGACATTATGCAGCTTTCATGGCAGCAATTATGAGGAATTTTAGAGTTAATGCATTTCTTTGGTGTCACACTTTGTAGTCATATTGCGAAATCTATATTGTATCAAAATTGTAAGAGGCCTGGTTTAGACTGAAGTTAATTATTTTAATACCACACACATTCATATAAGTTGGATATTTTTATGCTGTTGGGTCAAGGCAAGTTAAAGCACAAATTCCCCAATTCTTACTTTTCCAAAAAGCTGTTCTAACAAAAACCTGTTTGGTACTATGTCTTTACATACCACATCGTGTTTCTAGCCTTTTCTGATACTTTCAGTATCTGTTATAATTATAGTTTCATTACATTGTAGAACTATGGCAATGTAAGTTTCCACTGGAACAACACTTATACTGATATAGACCTGTTCCTCTATTATGGTGACTATGGTGAGCTTTGCATCACAGTTTATTTCTTGCCTGATACACAAGAACTCCATCTGACAATGTTAATAGATCAGAGAATATATCACTTACTATTTAATCCTTTTTATCTTTGTAGATCATGTTCCAGAGATTGAGATCTATGGTCCAGATATTAAGGAAGAAGAGGAGATTGAAGAGGAGGAGAAAGACTATGACTATGGACATTACTATGACTACCCTCTCTATGGCACATCCTAAGAAGTTTTCCCAATCCCCCCCCTCTTCATCAGTCTGATACAGACACAGATGATTTTCCAGGTGACAGATGCCAGAGGATGTCTGTTGCCTGCAGCTTTGTGATAACACTGCCATATCATATATAATTGATATTTCAACTGATCATACTCGTTTTCATTGTCGGTTTAATTAGATAACCATGTGTGTGTGTGTCTGAACCTTTGAGTTACTAATTTATAAATCTGAAACAGTGTGTTTTGGTCATATAATATTCTGAAACAGATAAAATGATATTTTTGCTGATAGTTTGTGATTGGTTAATCCTTGATTGTTTATACTCAATGTCAACTGTTAAATGTGGTACTGAGCATATTGATTCTTGTAAACAGACAGTGCAAAGCACTAGATATCTTAAACATATAACCTTGATGTTAGTTTTTGCTGTTAGGTAAACAAGCATTAAGAGTAAATCTAAAGGGTAATTTCCACAGGTAATCCACAAACAAATAGATCTATAATTTCATCTCTTTCAAATTAACAGAGAGATTTCTTTTAAAGGCATTTACTGTTGTAAATCCACCAACTAGGGCTTCAGTTGCTATACTTGTACAGTGATGCATCCTGAGCTGTCTTTGATGTTGTGGCTTGTAAACATGTAGGGTACCTGATAGATCATGTGACAATGCTCATCCACTGGGCAATTTTCCTAGTTGCTTACTTACTAAAAAAAGCTAGATGGCCTGTTCAGTAAATTCTTTGTTGTAATCATCTGTCTTATTAGTCTAATAAGTAGTCAATATTTGCATGTAGTAACTAACTGCATTTAGGTAAAATTATGAGTTTAATTCCCATGTCCCCTGTGACAGTAGTTCCACAAGTTCTTGTCTAAAATCCTTGTCTGAAAAGTTGTGATATTTTTTATTTAATTATATTAATTTAAATTATATGAATTTTTGGTTTGAATGCTCCCACCTTTGTGATTTTATTTTTTATTTATTTTATAAATATTTTTTGTTGTGTATTGTATCTGTCTTTTTTTCTTTTAAGTAAGATCTGGAGTGTATTCAAAGTGTATTTAACACATAATACAGGAATTTGTTTGGTTTAATAAAGGGGTTCTGGATTTACTACATATAAACAGACACCCAACTACCTCTTAGTAAGAACTGATTTATGTAAACAAATAAGAAAAAAACATCATTCGACCACAAATATTTGAAATACCACTTTTTATACAATTGGAAATATACAAAACTTAGTGACTGCTAGATGTATTATAATTATATATGTTTAATACACAGTTCTATGTATTTTCTTAAACCTGTAAAATACTCTCAACACATTGTGCTTTAAACTCTTATATCAGTAATAATGCTCGCTGTTGTGAGGTACTTTCCTATGTAGTCTCTGTACTGACATAACCTTAGATTTTAGACAAGCCTAATCTTCATACCAGCGAACTCCAAGATACGACAATTACAGTTATTGCCATTACTATATTACCTCAACGTTTATCTGACTTTATGTATATATCCAGTGCTGTCTGGCCAATTATATATTTCAGCTGTCACAAAGTTCTCAACGTCCTATTTCCATAAAAAAACTTGGTTAAACTAGCCATTGTGGTGTCATACATAAAAAAAACATGCCTCAAAAACTATACTATAAAACCTATGACACAGATTGATCATGCTATTTATTTCCCTCTTTTTTGTCTTGACAATCAAAGCTAGAGGCTGTTATGGAAGTAATTTGTGGGAGAATGGATGTGTTTTACTACTGAGTTGTTACTGACTTTGTGCTGTAACCTGTTAAAACCATGGTTAGTATGAGACGTGTGTGTGTATGGCAAACAGGGTATCTTTTGTCAAAAGTGACGACTGCATTTATGTTCATAATCATATCAAACGTCTACTTGCTTTCAGTCATGTTTATGTTAGTGCTTTAGTCAAAAATGTGTACAGTGAAACCAAGATAAGGTTATTTAAGACAACATAGTGTACAGGTAATTTTAAAAAAAACAGTCATTCACAAGTTGATTAATAAATTGGAGTGAATAAAATATCAAATTTGGAATTATAGGTTCATGTTATGAGTCTCTGACTAAAGATCACAGATCTCTGTCACATGACAGGTCAGTTTTACCCGTATCAGGTGAAATATTTAAGTTAAAAATACTACACTGATAAGTTTATACAAATTATTATCCTAGATAAAATTAATACAGGTTAACATGTGGAACCCAACAATGTAGAGCTTCATAATTTTTCATGTTGTTTTTGTAACATTTCGTATAAAACATGCTTTCAACAGGTTATTTATATATATTAACATATCTTGTACAAAGAAGTGTGTAAGTTATTCTAGTATATGCTAAGTTTCATGAACAAGTTGCTGTATATAATTTTATAACAAGATGTACTATAGTTTGTTACAGAGACATCTAATCGTTATCATATGTTGCAGCTTATTGTGAATGCTATACAAGCTAGTTAATCCTTCTGGGTATTTAAGTGGTCACATATTGTTTGCAAGATCATGTGTATATATACTCCATTTGATTGATTAGATCGTATGAGGTTTAACATCACTTTCAACACATTGCAGTGGTCATATGATGGCAGGTAGTTGAAGGGCTAGAGGAAACCAGTGCAAATTAATTTGTCTTTCACTGCCCACTGATAACCAGCATAAACCCCCCAAACTTTATATCATGATCAGGATTCCAACCCACAGTCAAGTACATCAGTTAAACTCTATAAACAAATGTCAGTTTGTAGCCCCAAATTTTTGACAGCAGAATTACTATTTCATTTTGTTGCTTGAATCCAGCAATATGCAAAACAGCTAATATACATTAAAATTATTAAGATGACAAATTACCAATTTTGTAAAATATTTCCCATTGAACGCGCTGCTGTAAGGTATTTTCAGTACAAACAATATTTCATAACAAATAGAATAAAGTATAAGATATAAAAATAAAGCATGTTAATGCTCTTCTATTGAAGAAAGGGATTTATAAATATTTGTTGTATTAAGACAGAGGGTAATTAGAAACAGAAAAAGCAGTCTGTTGATATCAGCATGTACTTTCTTAAAGAAACATTGAATGTTTGTTCAGGTTAATCTGGAATGATAGACCAAAGGAAAGGGTGGACTTTGTGGTTTAAAAACAGCTTGAATGTGTTTTGTATTTATATTATTATTATTTTTATTAATTCTTTTGGTAACTGATTTTTTTATATTCATTTAACTTATGTTTATTGCACTCTTCTACAGTGAATAAAGTAAACAGCTAATGAATTAATTCTGGATGGACTTATGTATGAAATCTAGTTCTAGGTTTAAAATATTTGAAATAGTTAACACATAGTTTTCATTTTAGTCAGGGAGTGAGAAAAGGACTCCCTATTTGATCTCAGTATTATTTGGTTTTCTGTTGTGTGTATATATTTTTGTGTGACTTATTTTTGCTATGATACGGTAAAGCTAAAAAGCCGTGTAGTCTGCTAGTAAAGTAACTTTAAAGGAATATTTCCTTTATTTAAAAACATCTGAGCATTGAAAACTTATAATATTTCCTTTGAATGTTATTTTTGTACAGTATTTTTTAAGGAATGCTGCAACTGAAAGTGTTCACTTTTGTTTACAATTATAACTCCCACTGCGGTTTTAAAATGGGGCTTATATCTAAACAAAAGTAGTAGTCTGGAGGTGATATTATTTGTTAATTTGAACATCATAATACATTTCAAATGTATCTGAAAACAGTTGAATCTAATGCTGTTTTAAGCGTTTAAATATTTTGTTATTTGTAAGTGTACTTGCTGTCGTCTTCTCTGGACTGTTCTGAGACTAGAGTCTTCATTAATTTAAAACTTGTATCATTTCATTATTGCATTTATTGTACATAGATGAAGTTTGCCTTTGTAAATATAATATTTGGCCACGCATTTTGTAATAAAGTAAACACACTTATTTTAGTCTTTCTTTGATGGGCAGTTTGATTGACGCTGATTTCCAGTGTGCTAAAGGGGCAAATCTAATGAAAGATCAATGTTAACAGGCCATTGTGGCCCAGTGGTAACACACTCCCTTCCCACCTCTGAGATTGCAGTTAGAAATTTGGCCCAACCAACGTCAAGTGGGAAAGCCGGCACTTGTTTGCCACTGGTTGGCAATTTGCAGCACAGGACCTTCACCAACTCTAGGCACTGGTTTCCTCCACCCTTCATAGGTGTAGGAACTGGGGGGACAGCGGGGGCGACCGCCCTCTCAACCATAAAGTTGGGGGGGCATATCTTTTCGCCCCCCCCCCAACTTTTTGCAAAAGAACTAAACTCCAGTTTTGAAGTTTATGTAAATTTTAACAGGTAACTCAATAATATGTGGTCAAATTACACTTTTACCTTGTTCACTGCTCACATGTACCATTGTGTAAGCTGCCATTTGAACTGTAAAATATTTATTTTTATGATTTGTAAAAAGGAACATTTTCAGTTAACCTGTCATGGGATTTGTAAAATTCTGTGAAACGTTTCACTTATGCAGACCAAAATTATACATATAGTAATATTCTACATTTAATTTACCATGTTACTAATTTAAAATAGAACCTAGACATGTAGTTTCAAATTCACACAGAGCAATTGCTTAGCACAGCAATTTGTCAGCTGATAAGATTTTTCCCAGAAATCTCTTCTTTCTTTACTGTGTGTTTATTGAACCTGGCCAGTCCAACGATTATACATCCCCCTCAATTTGGGGATTAACCTTGCTAAAAATAGATCTTGTATCAGCTCAGCACTTGAAGGAAAGGTCACAGGTTCTGGAAACATGTAGTCAAGATATTAGAAATACATTTCAAATGCAGAGGTGACTATATGTATTTCTATACCCATACAAGGTCAGGAAAACTTAGGATTGATGTCGTCACAAAGATTTCCTTTGGTAAAGGAACTTTAAAATATTTTAATTGGACCATTTGAATATTACCTATATGCAATACATTCTGTAAAATTAACCAAAATTGTTGGTGTTGCGTCGCGTCGGTGCAATCTGGTTCCTCGCCCCCCCAACCAACAATTGCTTCCTACACCCCTGCCCTTCTAACTACCCTTCACAATATAACTGACGCAAAGGTACTAGACGTGACATAAAACACTAAATAAACATAGGTAAATGTTGTACATCCTGAGGTCACATCCAGAAAGGTTTTCATTGCACCTCACATATGGTGATCAGCTGGATTCCAACACAAGACCACAGGAGTGAGAGTGATGAACTATTGAGCATCGCATATCATTTTCCCACACAGGTTTATCACACTTTTAGTGGACAGCTGGTCAAAGAGCTGGATTCTGAATGACACAGCTTTTGTTCATATCCACTGCTACAGACGTACTCAAAGTAATATGGTGCATACTGATATGCTGGCAAATCAATACGAACTGTAGTCTGGTTCCTATGTCGCTTTTAAACATAAAGGTCGAGCATTGGCCACATTTAGGTAATTGGCATTGGAAGTTGAACTTAGCAATACTGGGGAAAGCAAGTAATACACCATACTTTTCACGGTCTGTTTGAACAGGCAAGATCATACAATCTTAGAAGATCTTAGAAATCTTAAGTATCAGGAAAATCTAGAAACGTTGCTCTTACAATACCCAAAAGAGTGACATTTGGATTTGTTTATTATTTTTCAAGAGGTTCATACATCCATTTTTTCTTATGAATCTGAAAACAACCAGGTTACACCTAACAGATGATGGGACTTAGGTAATATCATAAAGGCACATTTCAAAACAGTACTGTGTAAGATGTTGCGCCTTGGCAGAGGTATGAATACCTAAAGTGCTCTTGTCACAAAATTGTCAATGACATATAAGTGACATTTTGGTTAATATTGCAAACTACAAAAGGCAACAATGTGGAATGATTACTTTTTCTGGAATAGTGAATAGAGCATTTAGTCTGTACGAAGACCTAATTCTCAATGAGGGCACATAAAAGGGTAAAAATTATCTTTGAAGTATAAATACATGTCTTGACACATTAATGAAACGTTAAATATATTTTGATCAATATTAAGATCTGAACCCTAAAACTTTCTTCAGCTTACCTCAAGCAAAGTGTCTAATGCTTTGGTCACACTTTTCCCTACAGTCGTATCTGTACGTATTTGATTTCCACTTGTCAGCCTCTTCATTATTTCTCTGAGAGGAGACATATCTGTCTAGTGTACATTGAAGAACAAGCCACTGTATATACCCATTCGGTCCCTCCCTACACTCCCTACACTCCTCCAATGGGTATATTTTAAGACAGCTCATGACAGATCGTGGAAATATTTTAAAAGCAAGTGGCCCCAAATGCAAAACAGGTCCCAAGTTGTGTTAAATTGCGCTGAAGGTGTCCTACCCAAAATATGAATCCTACTGATTGTGTCCTGCCATTATACAAAGTAAATCTAGCTTATCTTACATCCCATCGTACCACACACGTATGTGTGCTGCAAATATTGTTGAAAAATATTAGCTCAGCCTGGTAGTAGGGTAGCAGAGATTTGCACGTACAAACAAGGAATATTTTTTTGACAAAAATGTCAGTACTTGAACATCAAAGAACAGACTGCGACTAGCTACATGTCCCACAGTGGGTTAATATGAATGCAATGTACACGTGAGTGTATTTTTCGGTACGTGCAAACCCTGCAAGTGAATGGGGAGAGTAGTACAACAGTAGCAAGGGGAATGCACGTGCACAAGTCTCTTGTAAGTTACCCTTGAGACATGGATGCGTTTCTGGCCAAAATGTGCATGCCAATTTTCATTTCGGGGTCTATGTGACTTTCATTGCAGGGTCTGTGAGACTTTGATATTCTGTCATGAAATCGCAATTGTATCTTAAGTGCCCCTTGCAAATCAGGCAATTTTTCTCTGTAACCAGGACGTACGTGCACATACGATGGGCTGTAAGAGAGGCTTAATATGGTTGAACCACGATTGTTTTGTTGTCACTATGTCTTAAGCCTCTCTTACATCTCGTTGTACGTGTATAGACACGTATGTGTGCTGCCTAAGTCGCCCTTAAGTTACCTTTGAGGCATTGATGCATTTGTAGATATCCTGCGTGCAAGCAGAGGAAATGTGCATGCAAATTTTCATTGCAAGGACTGTACGACCTTGATATTTTGTAAAAAAAACGCAAGTGTACCTTAAGTGTCCCTTGCAAATCAGCGATTTTTCTCTGTAACCAGGACGTACGTGCACGTACGATGGGATGTAAAGCCTCTCTTACATCCTGTTGTATGTGTATAGACACGTAAGTGTGCTGCAAATATTGTTGAAAAATATGACCGTAGCCTGGTAGTGGGGTAGCAGAGATTTACACGTGATAACAAGATGAATTCTCCCAACAAGAGTGTCATTAGTTAAATATTAATGAACACACTGTGTGCACGCACAGAAAATGTGCATGTCAATTTCCATTGCAGGGTCTGTGCGACCTTGAGATTCTGTTATAAAATCGCAAGTGTGCCTTGAGGGTCCCTTGCAAATCAGCCGATTTTTCTCTGTAACCAGGACGTACATGCACGTACGATGGGATGTAAGAGAGGCTTTAGAGAGGCTATAGTTTGGACAGTTCAAACAGCAATATGCAGCTGTTCCCCAAATAGCTACACACACTAGACGTATATGGGTCATGACTTCAGATAGGATTCTATGGCTTTCTCAAACAATTGATTCTGATAGTTGTATAAACGGTGCCTGATCAAACTAGTTGTTAACATGTTTATGGCTTCATCACTTCTCTCACACAGGTGAGGTTGTAGTAGTCTAGACTGGTCACCACTCACCTATAACAGTAAAGGGACTGGTATCGCCTACAGTGACAGAGTTAAACGGCCAGGCAGCCAGACAAGTGGTAGTCTGGTAGTATCTATACAAAAGGGTCAGGCATCTGCTGCAATTTTGGAATATAAGCATTGGTAGTTGCCACTTACATATTATGTTATAGTATGCAATATATTATATAATGACTTAAATGACTTAGTGCACATTTTGATAATACCTGTAGTTCCCTTTTATTTGGTCTAATTTTATGGTATCATAATTTAAGTGATTTTTTTAAATGACAATTGTGCATCAGGTTTGCCGTTTTAAAATATTCTGTTATCACTCACAAATTAAGTTTTTCCTTTTAAAACCAATAAAGTACTTTATTTTATAAAAAGTTCATGGAAGTTCCTGATTCACGACAATCAGTTCCACGGTGCATTACACCTCAGATAGACTGGGTGAAAGTCATGGTATCTGATACCAGTCCTCTTTTTATGTTGAAGTGGACTGGTGCGCAGTCGATGGTTTGGTGTTTAAATGTGGGTTATGGCAACATGTGCAATGCACTGTGGGTCTGCATGATACGAACCCCAGCTGTTACAGTAAAACAAAGTTGGATTTGACACTAATATAAGGGGCCACGGTGGCAGAGTGGTAACACTCTTGCCTCCCACCTCTGAGGCCGGGGTTCGATCCCTGTGATGGCCTTAAGTGGGAAAGCTGGTAGTTGCTTGCCGTTTTTGGGCAGTTTACAGTACAGAACCCTAACGAACTGTATGTACTGGTTTCCTCTGCCCTTCCAACTACCCATCGTGATATGACCTGTACAGCGTTGAAAGCGACATAAAACCCCAAATAAATATAGCCAAATAAATATAGACACTAATATATCTTGATCCATCTCTTGGTTGAATTTATTCATGTTGTGACAGGTATAGTTCGAAGGGCAGAGGAAACCAGTACATACAGTTGTCAAGCACCTGTATTGTAAACTGCCGACCAATGGCAGGCAATTACCAGCTTTCCCAGAAGCTTGGAATCAAACTTTGATCTCAGAGCTGGGAGGTGAGTATGTTATCACTGTGGCCCCTCATCTCTTGGTTTAGTGGACAGTTTTGCTGTTGCAATTGCCAAAAACAATGTCTTAAAAAAAATCGGAGTTGAAATCACCTACAAGGACTAAAATTAGAACTCCACCAGATTCATACTATATGTACAGTGTTAAATATGTATCTAGTATGATGTCCTGAGAGAGTGTCTTTTGCCCATTATGGCCTGCCATCCTTGTTAAATGGTGAAGCATATTACCTTACACTGACTTTGTTGCAATCACAAAACCTAGAAGTGTCAGTAACACCTGCTACTTATTTACAAAGGTAAACACAAATGATGTTCATTTGAGGCGTAAACAGACATAAAAAGGGGAGGTCTATATTTGACAATGGGGTTCAGAAAAAGAATGTGAGGTTGATTTCATATATATTAGATTTTAATTGGGGTTGAAAACCCTTAGAGACGCCTGTGTTATAGGTATACCTATATACAAGGTATGTTATTGTAATCTTTTCCTTTTTTCACAATTATGACAATTTCTGCATGTTGCTGAAATATCAGAGCAATGTCCGTTGGGGTAAATGTAATATGCTAGATCTTTCTTGGCTATTTTTTCCTGTATGATTTTGAAAAACTCCACAGTTAAATGGCCGACATCTCTACTTTATACAGCAATATAATGGGTTTTAAGCAAGCATACAAGTATTCACCTTATAGCTTGCATTTGGTTTAGTGGCTTCAGTTTGGCAAAATTAATTTTCTACGCATGAAGAAAAAAAACATTTGTCAAAGTATGTCAATGGTGTTTAATAATCTCAAGACAGTGTGATGTCAAAATAACTCTATGACAAATTGCTAAATGAAAAGTCAGAAACAAATGAACAAGGCTGTTACTATGTTAATGTTTAAAACAAACAACAATTAATGTATTCATATTTGGTGTCAATTCTGTGAATTAGAATGGCTGAAACCAAGTCATATAAACCTTTGTAAGGAGGTTTATAAGTCACGGGTGGGTCATAAAAGGTTAGAAATAGACAGCGACGAGTGAGGGGTTATAGGAGATTTTACAATGATTAGCGATATTAGGATCACGAAGGCGGAGCCTGAGTGGTTCTAATGCGATAATCGTTGTAAAATCTCCTATAACCCTGAGCTCGGAGTTGTCTATTTCTATTCTTACATGACAATATTTTAAAATTAATATTACTCACGTTCTGCAAAGCTTTTTTTTAATAAACATGTCTAAAAATGAGTGAAAATACTAGTATATAAGCCTAAATGACAAATAATGGAAATATATTAAATAATTTTCATGAAACGTTAAACTTATATCCCACAGAAGACAAACAATAATCCAACAGTTAACAAAGTAATAGCTAGAAAAAGAGTTAAAATAGCTGGGTGCTGGAGCCGGCCATTTTAAATGGCTCAGCTATTTAGAACCCTTATTTAAACCTAGTGAATGTAAATGGCAGCGTCTGCCATTTAAAACGGTGGGCCCCGCCGTTTTAAACGGCTTGGGGTCAAAACGGCAGTGAACATTTAGACCACTAAAATATAATACAACTCTATGCTAGCTAACCTGAACCAACTTTGAAAAACTACTTTGCTTTGCAGTTGTGTTCTTATATCATCAAAATTACTGGCTAATGTTACTGGAAATTTTATCCAGACATTCAGTAATGTTGAAAAGTTGAACATATTTTAAAAGTTCTTTTAAAAAAATATGTCTCTCTATAATACACCTAACACAAGAAGTTGAGACAGAGTCAAATCAGACAAACAGCCCATGGGTAAATCAATATATGGCTTTTTGTTCATGGTTCTCAGTCCATTGATATACATGTACATGGAGGGCCTTAAATCCCGATATGACCCTTTCCAACAATTTATGTTCTGTACTTAGAGAGCAAACAAAACTTGGTGTGTATTGTTATGAATTTATTTTCAGGGGGCAAAATTTGTAGGATCCAAAGTGACTTACTGTTGTCTGAATCCAGTTGCAACAGGTACATTCCATAGTCATTCCGTTTTACTGAAATAACATGTCTAACATGTTATGTTTGTTTATTTGTTTTGGGGAGACTATTTGTTTATTGCTTGTTTTTGTAAAGAAAATAATCTTTTTAGTGCAAAGTCCCTCTTAAAGAGTAAAACATAAACAGTTTTCTGTCATAAAGAATATGGTTCATATGTCTTTTGAAAATTTATAATGAGACAGCATATTTCATGTGAGGTTAATAATCTACCGGTATTTACGAGGTTAAGTTATAGGTTTTTTTATATTTTAACACTGTTTATCATGCTATAATGTGCTGTCGTCATTATATTTGCACCTTTTTGACATTTGCAAATACGGGTGCATAATAACATTTACTGCAATAATAAGACAATTATTAATTCAATAGTAAAATGGACAGCCCACACTTTTAATACTTAAAAAATTGCTGTATAAAAGTAGTCCTGATTCTAGAGTGTGGATACTGTCAACCAGAAGGAGGAAATTGGGTCTGATTAGTTCACCAAAATATATAATTTTTATACTTATTCTCTGCCAGAGAAAATAACTTGAACTTGACTTGATGGATGGAAATGGTCGGTTTATTAAGCCGCAATATATAAAACACGGAATATTTCCAAGTCTATATTTGGAAATATATTAGAAACGAATTGTGGGGAAATAGTAGTCTTACCAACGGCTATTGTTTGTCAAGAAGGTAAAGTAATTAATATAGTAACAATGTAATTTTTATATGACCCTGCCAAGCCTCTTTCATTTTTTATGGTTAAGTATTTTAAGCTAAAATTTTAAACTAAAAATGTGTTTTCTTAGTACTTGCTTTTAATGTGTTTTAATATTAAGCATTGACTGTGGTGACAAAAAACATAAAGGAAAAATATTTTATCAATTACAGTTTAGATGAAATTATATTCTTTAATAAAATTATTATTTAAAACATTTAAAATAATACCTTCTTTGTACAACACATATAAATTCAAGAATCTGGACTGATTATTAATGTTTCAAGTGCAATGGTGGATCATTCCAAAAAGTGAGGCCTGTATGTTTCATATAGCCCTCTGATCTGTTATAACCCGCCCTCTGGTCACTACCAATATTTACATTTGATCATGTGACCTGATATAAGCCTATCAACTAGACAGATTGGGATGTTATGATAATTCTTAAAGTTTTCAATACCATTGTTTACAAATTTCCATGTGATTTTAGTCAATGAAATTAGCAGATTAAGGTTTTATAATAATGTTTAAAAACATTCATATAGCTCAAGTACTCCTAAACTTTAGCATGATACTTTCTAATCCCCTCCTTCATTATTGATCCAATACAAAAATACAAATGTATATTAAGACATTTTGATCAGAATACTGTTGTTCCATTGGTATGACAAATCATAACACCCAGCCAATTCTAAACTCAATCACTATATTGGTCTTGTATAAGCTTATTATGGCAATAACAGTACCAGTAAAGGTTTACAGCTCTATGTCATCTTATCTACATGCATGTATATTTAAATATTCAGTATGCTGCTTAACAGTTCTACAATGAATCATTATGTTGTGTCAGTGTTTTTATTTTAAGCGCGAGCCTCGATAGAGCTCGTGCTTCTGCAGATCACTTTTTTTTCGTCTCCAGACTTTAATGAAATTTACCTTTGCATTCTTAATTTTCCTCTCTTGCTCTCCAAAAGCTAAAAGGACAATGTCCATTTGGCTTTTGCCCATACATATGTCTTTTTGTCTCCGGACTTTGAGGACATTGATAACACCTGGCTGTGCATTCTAAATTTCTCTCTTGCTCTCCAATACCTAAAAAGACGCATGTTCTTTTGCCTTTTTTCCCATACATATGTCCTTCTTGCATCTTACTTCCAGAAATTGTGGCACAGAGTGATGCCTATTTGACTGCTCACTGAAGTTAAGCGGCAATGGGCTATGTTAGTACTTGGATGGGTGACCATGTCAGTTCGGGACCAGCTATGGGATGTATCTAAGTTGGAATTTCATTCTGTCACGAGACTTTCATAAATTCTAGTGCACTACTCATGTCTCTGATGGCTTTGCGCTCACGCTAGGGGACCAAAACACCTTTTGGCCTTGTTATTTCTGTAAATTTATTGAGACTCTCTCATAAGCCAAAATTGGCTGGCTGGGTCTGTAATATGAAATTGGTATAAACTTTGTTTAATTTATTTATTGTATTAATACCAGGTAAGAGTATAATAAAGAAACTATCTATCTATCCTGAGTGAAAGACCAGCTGTATGACAGAAAGAAGAAACTGCCCTTATAACCTTCCCCCACTGTTATGATTCAGTAAGATCACTAGTACACGGGTGACATTAATTTGGGACGGTCATCAATTTGGGACACTTTTTCCCTTTAGGGATAACAAACTGTTTGTTTGACTTGACGGTACAAAAATGAATTTTAGAATTATTACCTCATTTATAAATATGATTTTATCCCACTGGTACTGTACATTTAGCATTTATATGTGACATTTTATATAAAATAAAATTATATACATTCCCCATATCCACCACATGGAAAATGTCCATTGTGTTATCATCAAAGTATGAAGTTAGTCCAAATTAATCACCACAAAACATTGGTATCATATCTTTTGTCTGGACACATAAAATTAATTTCGAGTGCTTTGTAGTTATTGTAAACAAGGCTGTTGCTTCTCTAGTTGACTATACCATACTGTTCTAATATGATGGCCAAAATTCTTGTCTCCCATAAAGTAGTTTTATAATAAATGTCTGTTCTGGCTTTTATACAACTCCTATGGCTCATACATGACAAAAGTTAAGTAACTGATGTCTGTTTACTATTTACAAAAAATTGGGGCCAATGAAAGTGCATGTCTTAATTCAGTGGATTGTAATTTGGGGGTGTCCCAGAAGCGTCCCAAATCAATGACCATTTGTTTTGGTTACAACATTCAGTTTTTGTCTAATTTTGACTTGTACAAACATAGAAAAAGAAAAATGATTACCACACAATGAAATATTGGTGGTATTCTGTTTATTAATATGTATGAAACTGTACTTTTGTACCACGGCCCAATTTCATTCATTAAATAATTAAAATAATTTAGATTTTGATAGAAATAATTTACCAATTAAAGTATTAACAACATTTTGAATTAATTTAGAATCTTTCTTTACAAATTTACTTTGAGAATATTTTACTTTGCCAAGCTAGTGTAAGTATAGGGGCACACTGCTAATTAGTTGCAATGCTAGAAATCTCCCTGCATGTATTATCTAATCTCTCTCCCAGCATCCTACTCATCTTTGTTTACAAAGTCAGCTGTGCTGCTTTTCTCTTCTCCCCTTGTTTTTCCTGGCCAATACTGACCAGCACTAATTAATACTTACAGTCCTTGCTCAAGCTAACCTTAAACTTATAGAAATAACCTTAGCATTATATTTATTTCCTATGTAAAAACCCTGACATTTTAAGAACTATCTTGGCCTTTATTAGTGACCTTCCTTCTCAGTAAATTGTGTCCTTCCACCTCACTAATGCATCCTTTACCTTCAAGCATTCCCTACTTAAACTACCTTCACATTACTTTCTCATAAATATATCTAGCCTCTACCTTCCTCCTGGCCCTGCCTTATTAGAGCAGTTGGCCTCAACATTGCATGCTATTCCCTTCTATCTGGCTACACAACAACCTTCCCCTTTCTTGTAAGTCCCTCCTTGTTGTCTATCTGACCATGACATTGCCTTGTTTTCTATCTAGTCAGCTATTCTTTGTTTCCTTCCTAGCATGTTACCTATATATATATGTCCTTGTTGTTCCCTATAAATATGTGCCCCTACAGCACTGAAGCTAGCTTTGGCATAGAAGTAATTCATCAACTGGGAAAGAGCTGTCAAAGTGATTACTAATATAATTTGCTGAAAATTAATTGTCAATCTTATTGGAATCAATTGTGTTTTATTTTTGCTGGAATTAATTGTGCTCAACTATTTGGATTATCATTTACTGTGTTTTGGTACTCTCATTTGGAATAAATACTGTGAGAAATAAATTAGTGAAATTGAAAGAAAGTGTTTTGAACTGCTACAAGTGATCCCTGTACCTGGACACACCCCCCAGCCAAACCATTAATGGTACATGGTCGGAGATCTAGGGGTACAGAAATTCTAGTGGACAGCAGTTGAACAGCAACAGAATATACAGGGTGAGAGACAATTTTATAATGCAATAATGGCTCCTGGTTATAAACTTTATCAAGGACAGAACCTAGTAACTGTAAAATATGATTATTTAGAGAAATATAGTGAAAAAAATATCAGTACTGTAATGGATGAATTACAATGGGTAGCAAATCATAAAGACAGTATTATAATTGATGAACCATCAAAGAGAAGTTTAGTAATCTATGCCAAGGACGATTATTGTGCTTTGGAAGTTCTGCTTATATATCTTGAAATGCAACTTTTATTATAATTATGTGACTAAACAGTGTGTGGCGCTATTCTTCAGTGTTTCAATATTAACAAATGTGTGCATCATAGTAGTACAATAGAACCTTTCAATGTGCAGTTATAATCTTAGAATATTACCCTGTAGAAAACCTAAACTAGTAGTTAGAAATTCAGAAATAACTGTGAAAAATCAGCAGCAAAATTATTTAAATCGTGAAGAAAATTTAATGGAACAACAAGCACCACCGCCAGTACAACCTGTAGCACCGCCACCAGCACCACCGGTAGCACCACCGCCAGCACAACCTGTAGCACCACCCGTAGCACCACCCGTCGCACCAGCGCAGGAACAACCCGCAGACGCAAACCCAGATATGAATCCAGTGCAGCGTAACATCAACCCTCTTGCAGTGTCATTCAAACCGTCATCCTTCAATGGCCTGCACCCAGAAACTGCTACCCGTTGGTGGCATAACTTTGAAAGGTATGCCAACCTAGGAGGTATCCAAGGCAATGACAGATGCACCCTCTTAGGCCTGCTTCTGACAGGAAGTGCAGAGACCTGGTTTAACTCCCTGCAGCCCCAGGTCAAGGAAGACTACCAGGCCCTGGAAGCAGTATTCCGTGAGAAGTACATAGCAGCAGCTCACACCCAGCTACAGAGGCAGATGGCAATTTTGGCCCGGACACAGAGACAAGGTGAGTCTGTTGATGAATATATCACAGACGCGCAGTCCAAGATGGCAGATTACCATTACGACAACAACCTCCAGATGACCCTGATTATAAATGGACTACTACCTGAGGTAAAGACGTTAGTCATGCAGCACCTGCCTTTCAATGGACTTGAGGACTTGACCACTAAAGCCAGACACATCGAGTCAGCCCTAAAGGCCCAGAACACCTTAACTCTTCCTTCCTACATGGGGAATGTGATGGCAGTCAATTCAAGCATGAGTGACTCCCACGATGCTCTGAAGCAGCACACCAAATCTCTTCAGAACAGTTTGGAATCGCTCGCTGAGAAGTTCGACTCCCTGGCAACTAAGATGGATCAGCAGGTTAGAACTTCCCATCCAGCTCCTCGAAGGCAGTGGTCAAGCAACCCAGCACCCTGGCAGAGAACCTGGAAGTCCTCACCAACAAGTTCAAGCCCGCAGACTTCAACCCGAAAGCCACCGACTTGCTGGAACTGTGGACGACTTGGACATGTCCAGAGGGAATGCAGAGCCCAGCAGTACAAGCCCTCCAACAATGGGACCAATAGAGCCAGGATGTCAAATGGAAGATTTAGGAGCCCGTCACCTGGCCCACAAAGGAAGTTTCAGGGAAACTAAAAGCCCCTGTTCCCAACTGGGGACGGAGCAGGGAAGCTACTAAGAACTCAAACTCTAGTGTTAAGGTCAATAACTGCTTGCAAGAAGATGAATGTAAATTGAACATAAAAATTATGGACATAAGTGTAGAAGCTCTACTTGACTCTGGTGCAAATCATTCAATTGTCGGTCCATGCTTATTTGACCAAATACCTTCATTAAAACAGAATTTGAAAGAAGTAAAACAAAATCTTTCAGCTAGAGCAATAAATGGAACTTATACTACTTACAAACAGGAAATTCACATTACCATCATTGCAGAAGGTCACCAGTATGGCATTAAGGCCTACTATTCTCCTGTTCTTCCATATAACATTATTTTAGGATACAATTTCTTAAAGAAAGCAAAAATGATAATCAATTTTGGCAAAAGATGTGTGTATCCACAACAAGACCATGTCCTGAAAGTTCCAAAAGACATTTATGTTGACCCACTGAGTGAAATAGTTATTTGGGCAAAAGTCACAGGTCAACATATCCCAGGACTAGCTTACTTACGAGTCATAGATCAATTGCAAACCTAGGATTAGCTGTTGCACGTTCTCTAGTGACCATTGATAAGGACAAACCATGGGTACCTGTAAGAATTCTTAACCCGGATGCCACAAGGAAGTTGCTGATCCAAGGCACACGTGTAGCCATTGCTGAGAGACTACATCCTGCAGACCAGATCTCAGAAGTCATGGAACCCAGCCTGAGTGTCAACAGTACAGCTCCTGTACAGAAGAAGGTACGGTTCCAGCCACCAAAAGAGTTCTCAGACCTGTTTGACCTGAGCAACAGTACTTTCAACTCTGAGCAAATTGATGAACTTCTCTCTTTGTTGTGGGACTACTCAGATGTGTTTCTTAAGAAGGGTGATAAGTTAGGATGCACAGACGTTCTTGAGTTTGAAATCAAATTGAAGGAAGATGCAAGACCCTTCAAGGCCTCGCCGTACCGCACCAACCCTAAGCTAAGAAAGGAGATATCCCAGCAAGTGAAACAACTCTTGGAAGATGGTATCATACATCCCAGTGTGTCCCCATTTGGAAGTCCAGTCCTGCTTGTGTCCAAGGCTGATGGAACTTATAGGATGGTGATTGATTATAGAATGCAGAACCACCAGACTATTGTTGACAATTTTCCTTTGGTGAGAATTTCTGACTGTCTGGAGAGTCTTGGATCAACTAAAGCAAAGTATTTTTCAACACTTGATCTACAGTCTGGATATCACCAAGTGCCAATCGCGGAATCATCAAAACCATACACTGCATTCGTCACCCACGATGGACTCTACGAATTCAATCGCATGAGTTTTGGCCTAACCAACGCACCTGCCTGCTTCAGTCGCCTCATGACCCGTGTGCTACAGAATCTCAACTGGGAAATCGCCTTATTATATTTGGACGATATCATAGTGTTCTCCAAGGATTTCAAGGACCATATCTCCAACCTAGAAGCTGTATTCCAAAGATTGTGACAAGCTAAGCTGACCCTCAAACCACCCAAGTGCATTTTTGGCTACGAACGTATTCGCTTTCTGGGCCATATCGTCAGTGCCGCTGGAATAGAACCCCAACCAGAGAAGTGTCAAGCTGTTCAGGAATTTCCAACCCCAAGGAAAGTAAGAGACATCCATGCCTTCCTCGGTCTCGTTGGCTACTACAGGAAGTATATAAAAGACTACTCCAAAATCGCAGCACCATTAACTGACCTGACTAAAAGAGAAGCTCCATTTCACTGGACTGATAGCTGTGAGGAAGCATTTCAAATTCTCAAGAAGAAACTGACAGAAGCTCCAATCCTAGCCTATCCGGATTACAACAGTGATTACATACTCTATACTGATGCCAGCTCAGAAGCAATTGGTATGGTACTTTCACAAATCCAAGATGGCAAGGAGAGAGTTATCAGCTATGGTGGAAAGAAGCTCAGCCCAGCAGAGAAAAGGTTCAGTACAACAGAACGTGAGTGTTTAGCTGTGATTGTAGCAATGAAGCACTTTGATTCTTACCTCCGAGGTGTGCATGTGACTATTGTGACAGACCATATTGCATTAAAGTGGATTCTCAATCAAAAACAACCCAAAGGACGCATTGCTCGATGGGTTGCATACTTACAACAGTTCAACTACTCCATAAGACACCAACCAGGCAACAAACTGGGAAATGCAGATGGACTCAGTAGACGAGAATATGATGACCCAGATGAGGACAAGACAGAAAAGAATGACAGCCCAGAGAGCGTGATTGACAGAGAACTAGATGACAAGATTTTCATAAATGACACAGATGGCAGTATGGCAGTCAATGTGGCCCCAATCACCTTTGAAGGAAGGAGGACAAGACTAAAAGGACAGAGGACAAAACAAGAGTATCAGCCAAAGTTACAACTCCCCAAAGTCACCTGGAGCAAGGAGAATCTGAGAAAGTGTCAACTCGATGACAAGATGGCAGGACCCATGATAAAGTACCTGGAAGAAGGGACATTACCAGCTGACAAGAAGAGAGAAAAGGATATTATATTTACAAGTGACCAATACTTCATTGAGGACAGTGTGTTGTACCACCTCTTGGATGGAAAAGTGTCTTCTCCCGAAAGACAAGTTGATGAAGTTAGAGCGTGCCTAGTTGTCCCAGAAGAACTAAAGTTTGATGTTCTTACCTCAGTGCATGGTGACTTATGTGCAGGACACCATGGAACTCAGAAGACCTACTCTGATTTACGTCTCAAATATTACTGGAGAGGAATGTACACGGACTGCAAAAACTTTGTTCTCTCGTGCCAAAGGTGTAACACAAGGAAGAATCCAGTCCACCCCACCAAGGCACCACTGCAACCATTGTCACCTGCAGCCACCAATGAAAGATGGGCAATGGACATTGTGCACATGCCCAGTACTCCCAGAGGAAACAAGTACATTTTGACATTCATCAAGTACAGTTCCAGATATGTTGAAGCCTTTCCGTTGCCAAACACCCAAGCAGCTACCATCGCTAGGATACTTGTTAATGAAAGTTGCTTCAGATACTCTCCTCCGCAGCAACTTCTTAGTGACTTAGGCAGCAACTTTCTATCTGAGATTGTAAGAGAAACCTGTAAACTTCTCAACATTGAGAGGATATACACCAGTCCATACCACCCACAGACAGATGGACTCCTGGAGAAATTCCATTCCACATTAGGAAAGAACCTTTCCATGTATGTGACAAGAGACCATCAGAATTGGGACTTGTTTGTCAGAGCAGTATGTTATGGCTATAATACTTCAGTCTGCATAGATTCCACTCAGTACTCTCCATTCTTCTTGATGTTTGGACGAGAGCCGTTCTGCCCACTTGATACTATTTTGCCAACTTTGACAACTCTACCAAGAACTGTTAGAGAGTATGCCTTACAAGCTGCCCGTGCCAGAGAAGTAGCCCAGAACAACATTGCTAGTTCCCAAGTGAGAATTAAAGAACGCTATGACAAGACTAGTAATGATCAGCCATTTGAATCTGGTGATCTAGTTTGGATTTTCTTCCCAGAGATCAATGTAGGTGGAAGTCCAAAGCTGTTCCATAACTGGTCTGGACCTTACCTTCTAATGGACAAAAGTGGTGAAACAAACTTTAAAGTTGTCCAAGCGCATGACTTGAAGCCACTGAAGAATCCAGTCCATGTCAACAGAATGAAGAGGTTCCATCACAGAGCTGTTCTCCCACCTGTTCCCTGTTCACAACGAAATGATGCCCAAGACTTAAGCAGAGTTGACAGACTAAGATACCTACAGACTATTCCTAAGACTCGAGAGAAACCACCTGAGCCAGTAAAAGTGGATGACAGTAGAGGACCAGATACAGACCATTTAGCAGATGTTGAAATGGCAGATCCACTGGTGCTCAGAACCGAAGCTAATCAGTCTGATGACACGCAACCAGACAGCCCACAACCGGAAGTGACACAACCAGAAGATGGACCAATGCAACAACCTCAACTAGGACCTGACGAGTTTGAAATTAACAAAATTATTAAAGGCAGATATAACAAAGCTGGAGACATTGAATATCTAATAGATTGGAAAGGGTACCCACCTTCTGCTAGGACATATGAGCCTGAGGAAAACTTAAATGAATTTGCAAAGGAATATGTAAAGTCACATGAGATACCGGTCACCGGACAAAAGCAGAATAATTAAATTCAGTTCTTATAGCTCATTATTCAGTGTGTTAAAATGAGTATTCTGTTCAATATAACTGTTGCAGTGAAGCAAAATTGTAAATATTAATATTGATTTCAGGATGGAACTGAAGACTGTGTCAGCCATCCTAGTCTTACTGTTGTGCTTCTCCTATGGGAAATGCAGAGCAAGAGAGGATTATGGCGACATGACAATTGTTAGAGAGAATTATGGAGTGACATTTCATAAACAGGGTATTTTGGATAATGCCCACAGTGTATGGCATCAAACATTTGTTGTGTCTCTCGAAGAAGGCCCGCTGCCCAAATCTGATCTGTATTGTGGAAACTTCCCTTCAAGACTGCCAAATGACACTTTAACTACACAGCATTTTTGTCCCACAATTTGTTCTTACATCAACCAACATGACAGGCTAAGAAAAGATGTCCATGATGCTGAGAAAAACATCAAAGAAATGTTGCAGCATGTCAGCCAGACTAGAAGTCGACGTGCCTTATTAGGATTTGTTGGCAGATTCGCAAAGTCACTGTTTGGAGTCTCCACTGAAAGAGACACCAAAATTTTGGCAAAACAAATAGAGCAGATCAACAGAAACAATGCAGATAACAATAAAGATGTTCTCGCTGTCACACAGGCATTTCAGTCCTACATTATCAAAGCTGATAAGAAATTTGAACTTTTAAACCAGGCAGTAAAATTAACTTCAGATGCAACCAACTTGGCCGCAAACCTCTGGAACCGTGCTATCAAAGATGAATTCTCATTCACACGCCTAACAAACATTCTTCACATCTATGGAGCCCAGTACACCAGTCTACTGCTTGATGTCAAGACTCATCTCCTTCATACTGAGCAAGCAATCCAAACCCTCCTTCAGGGATATCTACCATACTACTTTGTTCCACCACAAGATCTTCGCTATGCTTTGGATACAATCGGATATGAACTTTCAAAAACTGGCCCATTTAAACTGACTCATACTGAAACTGGATTTTATTATCACCTTCAAGACATTGTGTACAAACTGGATAATTACAAACTTTTCATCAAAGTCAGAATGCCGGTGACAACAACAACAACTGCATTCACACTCTACCGTGTCAACAGTATCCCTATCCCAGTTGCAGCTGACTTTGTAAACAAAGATGAGTAGGATGCTGGGAGAGAGATTAGATAATACATGCAGGGAGATTTCTAGCATTGCAACTAATTAGCAGTGTGCCCCTATACTTACACTAGCTTGGCAAAGTAAAATATTCTCAAAGTAAATTTGTAAAGAAAGATTCTAAATTAATTCAAAATGTTGTTAATACTTTAATTGGTAAATTATTTCTATCAAAATCTAAATTATTTTAATTATTTAATGAATGAAATTGGGCCGTGGTACACACCGACGGTTTAAAAATCACTTCATCCTTGAAGTGTGTACAACAAGGAAGACAAGTAAATAATCATAAATAAATACAATAAAGTTAATACAAAAACTTATTATACAATGTAATATTAATCGGTTATAATACAAAGAGGTAGCAAAGTCTAGGCACAGATGAATAAGGATATACATATGAAATATAAATACATAAACTATAAGATGATTAAAAGTGCCCACAATTTGAAAGACTTCATTATATTGCACCAGTTATGAAAATACTTAACAGTGCAGACAAATCAGCATCATGAAAATTACTTTTAATCATTACCTCAATTAATAATGCAATAAGTTTTGATGTGCAATTGAAATGAAAACATTAAGAATTTAAATTTGAGGCACATGACACAATAGACACTAAATAGTATTCAATATACTGTATATAAATAAGTAATGAGCAAAGTTTAATACAAGATAAATACAATAGAGGGAGACATATTAGTACAGTATGCAAGATAAATACAATAGAAAATGACATCTTAAAAGTTTAATACAGCACTCATGATAGAAGAAAATGGCTTAGTAGGACATGAATACATGGCAGCAAAATATGAATAAAACATAGTAATTTTAAAAAAAAAAATGAAGTGCACATCATCATGAAAAGAAAACGAAATGCAGTTTACAATGTAAAAGATGGAGTTTTGATAAAAATGAAAGGCAGAATGGGTCTTGAAACAATGAAAAGGGGATATGATTCCTAAGTTTTGTGGATGGATAAGAAGAGGAAATAATGTTGGAGATGATACTCAAGTGCGTCTGGGGATGAGGTGAGGAGCTTAATGTGTGGGTTTAAAGTACAAGGGATTTGAACAGAGTTACAAAGGGGGATTTTTGTGACATGGGTGATGAATGAAAATATGTTGAAAGTTGGGAAGTGTGTCTGAAGGGTTTGCATGTTAATAACTACAGAGTCAGAATTGATGGCCATTAAAGTTGGAATTTTAAATGTAGGGAGATTATTTGAACTTAGAGATGTGAAGGATGAGGTGTTAGGACTGTTAGTGAGGGAGGGGTTAGGTTGGGAAATTTTGAATTAATTTAGAATCTTTCTTTACAAATTTACTTTGAGAATATTTTACTTTGCCAAGCTAGTGTAAGTATAGGGGCACACTGCTAATTAGTTGCAATGCTAGAAATCTCCCAGCATCCTACTCATCTTTGTTTACAAAGTCAGCTGTGCTGCTTTTCTCTTCTCCCCTTGTTTTTCCTGGCCAATACTGACCAGCACTAATTAATACTTACAGTCCTTGCTCAAGCTAACCTTAAACTTATAGAAATAACCTTAGCATTATATTTATTTCCTATGTAAAAACCCTGACATTTTAAGAACTATCTTGGCCTTTATTAGTGACCTTCCTTCTCAGTAAATTGTGTCCTTCCACCTCACTAATGCATCCTTTACCTTCAAGCATTCCCTACTTAAACTACCTTCACATTACTTTCTCATAAATATATCTAGCCTCTACCTTCCTCCTGGCCCTGCCTTATTAGAGCAGTTGGCCTCAACATTGCATGCTATTCCCTTCTATCTGGCTACACAACAACCTTCCCCTTTCTTGTAAGTCCCTCCTTGTTGTCTATCTGACCATGACATTGCCTTGTTTTCTATCTAGTCAGCTATTCTTTGTTTCCTTCCTAGCATGTTACCTATCTATATATGTCCTTGTTGTTCCCTATAAATATGTGCCCCTACAGCACTGAAGCTAGCTTTGGCATAGAAGTAATTCATCAACTGGGAAAGAGCTGTCAAAGTGATTACTAATATAATTTGCCGAAAATTAATTGTCAATCTTATTGGAATCAATTGTGTTTTATTTTTGCTGGAATTAATTGTGCTCAACTATTTGGATTATCATTTACTGTGTTTTGGTACTCTCATTTGGAATAAATACTGTGAGAAATAAATTAGTGAAATTGAAAGAAAGTGTTTTGAACTGCTACAAGTGATCCCTGTACCTGGACACACCCCCCAGCCAAACCTTTAATGGTACACTTTTATGTTGAAAAGTGGCAAAAAATGGTAAAAACAGAATAAAACTGTCCCAAATTGATGTCACCCGTGTACCACTAAGCCCAGACAACTCTAGTGCAGTAATCAAAGGAATCCTTTGACTGATCTTCAGTGGGGATATGATGAACCAACTCCATGTCTCTTTGCACAAGAGTGTACATGATAGAACATAGCAACCCAAAGATCAGTTGTACACCTTAAAGTTTGGATATGCTCATAGTTTAGCACTCTAAAGATTAGCTGTAGCACCCTAAAATTAGTATTAACTGTTGTACGACCAAAAGTATTGGTTCTCACTACTCACAAGTGAAAAGCTCACTCGCAAAGGTTTTGAAAGATGATGGGTAAGTGGGACATGTGTCTAAGATCCGTCCAATAATGATCCCGACTTTCATAACTAAAAAGATGAATTGTACCACCAAACTATACTCAGATGTACATTATCAGGACAGTTGGGAGACAAACTCAGAAAAGTGGAACAGAGGTTTTCGGTTATGAATAAAATCTACTTGGTACAGATAGAGGCTTAAACAAGGCTACTCTAACGGTGCAGAAATATATTTGGTTTTTAAACGCCAATATTGGATATAGCTTCTTCAAAATTTAGCTTTTAAAAATTCAATACATTGACCTCAAATCATGCGATTTTCGGGAGCCAGCTTCAAGGGTTTTTTGTTCATAATTACAATGTAAACATACCACACATGGGATATGTAGTGAATTGCTTTTTATTTTTGTAACTATGAAAAACAAGAAATGATGGACATAAAACCCTTGGCAGTTTTACAGAAAACCTGGATAAATGTTCTCATTTTAGTTAATTGGTAACGAGGGTATTTCTGTTTGTTGAAGAAACATTTCAACTAATCTTGGTAACGCCAGAATCCACAGATTTCATTTCTAGTGGAGCTTTAATCTAGTGCAAAAATGGAAGCCCAGGAAATTGAAAGCATGATTCCTTTGGAGCCAAGATTCACTAAATAACACCTACAAAAATTATTCCCGGAGAAAGGCAAGCTGGGTTTTGAAATGGGAGAAGTATAAAGGTTCTAACAGAAAACAGGTCAATAGAATGTATCCATTTCAACTTATAAATGACTTTGACAGTTAAGGCCAATGCACATTGAACCAAACAGATAAAAAGTCAATTTTAACTGGAGCTCTATGATATATGCATGGGATACCTACCGTTTCTATTTAGTTGGAGAATTCTTAAGAATGAGAAATTGTTTATCTATAAACTGTCTTAGTTATCTATAGGGTTATTTTCCTGGAGGACCGAATTCATTTGCACCATACTGTGAAATTTTATCATTCTTAAATAATTTTAACCATGGATTTAAATATGTTAAAAAGGATAGGTTGTGGTAAAGTGTATTGTTTACTGGTAATATCGCCAGAAGATATAGATACTACATACATATTAGAACATGATAATCTTTATTTGTTTGTTTGTTTGGTTTTTGTTTATTTATTTATTTTTGAATGTTGCACGTTGTCAAATGATAAAGTAAAGGTGGTTGTGATAACGTATATTGTTTACTGGTAATATCGCTAGATATAGATAGTGCATGCATATTAGAATATGGCAGCCTTTATTTGTTTGTTTGTGTGCTTGGTTTTTGTTTATTTATTTATTTTTGAATATTGTACATTGTCAAATAATATTATTTTATGAAAGATAAATGTAGCACTAATTTTATAGACATAATTTATTTCACAAAAAAAAAAACATAATTGAAAGAAGTCTGTAACTGAGGAAGACTGGGTGACAATGGACCTTAATCATCAGGAGACTCAAGTTCAAATCTATTAGTATAAACTACAGCTCTTTCCTGTTGATTAAATGTCATTACTATAAGCTATTTATATGCGTTCTAGCATCATAAATAAACTAACTCTCAATTAAAGAAAAGAAAATGATCTTTCATGTGGAGAGTTTCATTAGTCAAGTAGTTATAAAGTTTGGCAAGGAATCACACGATTAACTTCTCTATGGTTGTGACTTTGAATCCACCTCAGGACATTTCACAGGGCACCAGTCAAGGCCAAGGTCCAAAAAAGGTTAATATTAAAATAGCTGAATAAAATCAACATGTTGCAAAAGGTTGAGATTAAGATAAGTACAGGATCTTAGGAGTTTAAGTTACATAGGAAATAACAGATGTTTATGAATTGGGACACGAGCCTTTATTCCACATACACAAATATAAAACCTGGTAAGATGTACAATAACAAAGACATAATACTAAATATATTAAAAACCTTAAACAATTACTTGACATTGAAAAACATAACAATAAGAACTAATTAGATCCTAGCCTTAACTGACACAATGTGACAAGCACACAAACAAAGAGATGATCCGTTGACTTGACCTGATAAAAGAAAGGATCATGAAAACCAAATTTCTATCTGATATTAGTGCTGTTTGCGTTTTTTCTTTCTTAAAGGATGGTTGATGGAAGTAGGTTAATTAGATTAGTTTTAATGAGAGCTTATTTCAACGCCCTAAATGCTTAGAGGAATTACTAAAAATAAGTTAGTAAGTACGCAACGGCAGAGTATTTCCTAAAATAAAATACTCCATGGAAAGACTGCATTCTAAGTGTATCCGATATGGATTCTTATAAAATGTGTTAAAATGAGGAATCCTTTGACATTATTGCATTTCATTCCATTCTGAAGGTCTGTGCACAGTCACGGGATATGAGCCAATAAGATCTACTGATTTTTTTTTTATTTTGGAGAACTCTCCAATTTTTATCGGGTTGGTAGGTACCAAGTGGAAATATATCTGGAATGGAATATATTGATGATACATACTGACATTGGTTAAAGTTGAACATTCTTCAAAACAACAATCATTTTGTATTGTCACTTTTTGTGTTGTTGTTGGTATTTAGATAATGGATGTCATGGGGTGGAAGTTTATTTTCAGGTTGTATCATAAAGGCTTGTCAGTGTGTAAAGGCCTTAAAGTGATATTAAATTTAACTGTGATAAAATTACACCTTTATATGGAGGAAAGTGTCAACTAAGTTTGCAATTCTGGTCATGTATATAAAATGTGAGACATCTAACACTAACACTGTTTCTAATTAATATGATTCAGCATTATAATAATTAGGTAAATGACTCATGTTTCATAAAAGGGTTTCTATTTGACCTAGTTTCAATCCGATACACATCCTGTCTGCGAGAAACTCCCTAATATTGCTTCATTTGTCCCAGACACAGAAACTATAAAATTGTAACAACTTGTTAGCATATCAAGGGTTATTAACTGACAAAACAGGGCTCATAAGGATCTGTGCTCCATTTCCTTATACCTTGCAAACATTGACCACAATTCACGTCAATTCTTCAACAAAAAAGTTCATATTAACCCACTGTAATACAACAGTCACACTTACCCGTTAAGACACCCCATTAGACTCCCATCTGTAAATATTCCGGTAACAGAGAGATTAATTGTACACTACGTTTTTCATTCACACTGATTGCAAATATAAATTATGACGTCACACAATGTTGCGTAAAATGTCCTTGTTTAGAAGCCAAGTGATACAAACAACATTGTACTTTATATGCGAATTAAGAACTGGTTTGTGTGAGTATGGTATTTTAATAACAAAGGACAGTATTGTTTTATGATTGTGTATTGAGAGTTTACATCTAAAAATGAAATCAATTGTTTGCATCTTAGTAACCAAATACTAACTAATGTTTTCACGGGTCAGAAAGCTTATTTGCTATGCACAGGTATAATAATTGTTACTTTTGGGTACTTCTACAGAACTCATTATTTTTGATTCAAAGATTCAACGTGGAAAACTGTCATCGCACTTCCCTGTTAATAGAAACCTTCTCCACCTTGCTCTTGGAAACATATGTGTGGTCAATACCATCTCTATTGCCTCATTCAGGAAAAAAAAACTTCAAAACTTACCTGTTTGCAAAGCCCATCTACCTTAGCACCCACCTCCCCGTGTGTTCTCTGGTAAGGCCTGAATATGCTTTTGTGTTGACATTTTTTAATCTGTCAGAATTATGAGAATATATACAGATGCATCAAAGATGCTAAATTTTAGCAGATTTTCTTCGCGCATTTTGTCTGTCTTGATGAACACAATCTTCACTTCATCTTGCATCACTACCTTTAATTTAAAACCTGCAGGAAAGTGCTGATTCAAAATAGCTTAATTAAATTAGTTTAAACAGAACCTAACAACAGAGGTCAAAATGCTTAGAGGGTTAAATAAAAATAAACAAATGGTACTTGACTGTAAAGTACTTTTGAAAATAGCAAAAACCTAAGAAAACAGCATTGGGTTATGTAATGGGTCCCCAGGGAACATGATGATGCAATGGTCAATACACACTCTCACCCCGGAAGTGCTGAGTTTGATTCCGAGATAACTTGAAATGGGACATTGCTAGAAGTTGCTTGTCATTGATTGATGGTCTTTGCACTGCAGAATCTTGACCAACTAGTATGCACTGGTTTCGTTACATCTTTTCCTCTACCTGTCGTAATATGACCTATACAATGTGTTTAAGGAGCCATTAAACCCATATAAATAAATAAATCCCATGAATGTCAATATATATATCTGTAAAATATTTTTAAAACTACACCAATGACGATAGATCGGTTAAGTCTGAATCAGACATTAAGCAACAATTTGTTGCATTCACTAAATTGACACCATAAAGGTTAGTAATTCAAGTCACCCCTGTGGCTTCTAGGGTTGTAAATGCTGCTGTTGACATTCAATTAGATGATCTTTCAGATGCAGTCAACTTACACCCGGTGTCATTTTGCTGATTATGTTGATCATGAAATCAAAATCACCGAATCATAAGGGATATGTAACCGCATTAATAAGTTCTTCTGGTTCTCTCATTGCATGTCAAATTTAAAGCTACTTTAAAGCATTGTAAAATACCTGTTTCTGTAATGACTAACATTTTATAAATAAATATGTGTATACACAAACCTACATATGTATACTTGTACAATTGTATCATATCCCATGGTTCAATTATGATATGACCCAAGCATCTTCCAAGGAGAAAGAAATAACTGTAATTATAAAGTTTATTCATCACAGTGACTTTTATCAACTTACAATTGATGTTCCTGAGGTTCATTGACGTCCCCAGTGGTCCAGTGGTTAGCAAGTTTGCCATCAAATCACAGGCTATAACCTCTGTGTGGGTTGATAGGCAGATGTGAAAGCTAAGGGCCCTGGCTGTTGAATGGGACCTAAAACCCCAACTTTAACCTTTGTCCTGAGGCTTATTTAGACCAGCTAACAAAATCTGTTTGTGACCATAATGTCATAGGTTTTGGTCAGATCATTCCCAAAACATGTCTCATTACTGATAGTAACAGCTACTCTGAACTAGCAAACAACCTTTTTTGACTGACAAGATCATTCATATTACATCAAATTTCAATCAATAGCACAAAGCTGATTCCAAAACGTAGAACTCAATTAACCCTCTACATATCTGAAGAAGACATCTTTGAATATATCTGAATCACATCACCCAAAACCATCTAACCAGGACTCCATCCCAACATACTTGGTGTTAAATACTCAGTGATGTCTTACACCAATCTCCAAAATAGTCAACTGCTCTATCTCTCTAAGAAGGCATTTTCACACTGCTTTGACATAGCACTAAGCATCCCCTCCGACCTTGACACTGGAACCCTGTGCCAAATTTAAGGATAGTATGAAAGCTCACAGAAAAGATTCCCCCCCCCCCCCCCCCCCCCCCCCCCCGTATACTCAACTAGCAGCAAGCCTGCTCAAATCAATCAACACAAGGATGAATTCAATCTGATTTTTCCAATAGACGGATAAGGAAACAACTTGATTTATCATAAAAAATCTACATCATTATTTGAGACTGACTACACAAATATAGCCCAAACTCTAATGACTGAGATCCCAGCAACTAAAGGACACAGTCACAGGGATGACCATTTATAAATGTCCCTGAAGTTCTGTAGTCTGCCACTGGGGATAGCATCCACTGACAGAGGACTGCCATTATAAGAGGTATTTCGAGAAACCATTTGCCTTGGTCGAACCCAGGTCCTGTGTGTGCCTAGGTTAATAGGTTACCCAATAGGCCACAGTGGCAGAACAACTGTAATTCTAAAGCTGTCTTATTCACAACTATTTTTATCCAATTTCTTATTACTAGTTTAAAATTCTAAAAAAAATTATAAATGCTTAGATATTTTATATTCTTAGAAAATTCAAAGAATACGAATATATTGAAAGAATATAAGTCAATAAGGAAAACTAATGTGCATGTCCAGAGAAATGTGAAGATCTCAATTTAAACATACAGTACTTTCTGTATATTTTGGCACTTACATATTTAAAGCTGATATTAACCATAATTGGATTACTACGAGTTTAAACAGTAGACATGCCATGATTCATCAGAGAGTTACTTTGATAAACAATACTTCCAACTGGACAAGGAATTATGATTGAGAATATTCTTCTTGAAAGCTGTGTTGTTTGTAGAATAGTGTAAGTAATTTATTAACAGCTTGATTAGCCTGGGGATATTTGGATGTATCGTGTATTCTATCCCCGCACTATGCACAAAACAAAGTGAAAAAACTAGCCTTATGAAGACTGGATTTGGGTATCAAGCTTTCTACTTAGTGTTTTGTTTTATTTACACTTTTTTGGGGAGGCTTGAGATGTTATAAGACTGGTAAATAAGCACTGTGGGCATGGCTTCGAACCCAGAGCATGGTAACATGCAGGAAATACTGTTGGCAAGTCAAAATTACATTACATGTTAAAAGAGACAAAATACAACCAATGACTAAAAGCTGAGGAGAGGTAACATGGTTATCTTTAATAAATGTCCACGTGGATAAATATAAAACAGGTATTGATATTGATATTGCACTGTGAAACCAGTGGCTGCAAGCAAATCAAATCACTGCAAATAATAATAATAATAATAATAAATAAATAAATGTAAACAATACTGCCATATCTCTTTGTCCATCTGTGAGGCTACACGGCGCCTATTTGCAAATTCGGTGATCCCACTTGCAAATAGTCCTTTATTTGAACGCATGGTGACAGGAAATGGACTACTACAAATTCCACAACAACGGTATTTGTTATAGGCTTTGTAAATGACCCTGTTTGCAATGTGATTAACGCCAACATGTTATCATTGCTAACCATGTAATTAATATATATCAGTTATTATAAACATCATTTGAATTCATTTGCTCCAGCTAACACAAAAAGAGTGTAATCTGTCTAATGGTTTTCACAATGTACTCTTGTATGACAACTATTTGGATTTAAATGATCAAAGGAAGAGTCTGATATGACTGGGGTGTATTGGTGATTCTGACTGATAGAAAACATGACACAATATTAAAGACACCTGGGATCTATCATAAAAGTTTTGAGTCTTATACTTGGCTATTTTTTTAACTGGATTTATGGTAAAGCTTAGCATACACCCATTTACACAACATGAGAAAATACATGATCCCTACAAGTCCATGACGTCACAGATTAATTGCACAAACCTGGAGCTATTTTTAAAAACAACGGTAGGCTATCTTTTATTTTTACTTGTTTCCTCCCCTGTGTATGTAAAAATAAAAAGGAGGATGTTTTCACAGACCAATCTAATAAAAAAGCTCTTCTCCTAATTACTCTCTGGGACCCATATTTCCTGGGGCAGACGAAAATACTCAATTGTGACTCAGATGTTTTTAAACTACGGGTACATGGGTAGTTTGGACCTTGGATGTTCTTGACTGATATTAGAGGCTTACAGTTTTACATTTGATTCATGCATGTTCAGTTGGTCGGTTATCATAGTACTTGTCCATTTATAGTACAAGTACATCTGAGGTAGATACCCATAAAATATACTTTCATACCTCTCCAGACTGAAGAGGTTGTTCTTAGAATGTCTCCGGTTAAACAGGAGACAACAAACAGAACAACGAGCACTCAGGCCGCGGCTGAGTGGTAACTTCGAAATCTTGCTGCAATCCGCTGATAACTTGCTGCATTACAAGATTCCAACTACACATCTTTGGCATTGTGTCCAAATTTGCCCAACTCAAAGTAGCTATTGCTCAGCTATGGAAAGAGCTACAGCTCTGGAATTTTACTATGTTACTACTGACCTAAAAGTAGGTGAATAACATATTTCAACAAAATATTCTAAATGCAATAGTTTTAAAGTTACAAGTGATTTACTCAACAGTGAGAACCTCAAAGTAGCTATCACTCAGCCTTGAAATGAGCTACAGGGCTCCAAACTATGCACCATCTTATAGGTAAAGGTAAAGTACCTGGGCAACATATTTTACAGAAACACTCTAAATGTAATAGTTTCGGAGTTATAAGTCATTTACTCAGAGTAGCTAAAATGGTCATAGCTATATGAAAATGCTACCGATTTTGTTAAAATTCGGTCCTTCTCTATTCTGACACCTGACAATATTATAGGGGAAAAAATGAGAAACCTAGCTTCAAAATTGTGGCCTAGAATATGCTAACAAACATACAAACAAACAAACAAACAAATAAATGCAATAGTTTTAAAGTTACAAGCGATTTACTCAACAGTGAGAACCTCAAAGTAGCTATTACTCAGCCATGGAATGTGCTACAGGTCTGAAATTGTACTATGTTACACCTGATCTAAAAGTAGGTAAGTAACATATTTCAACAAAATACTCTAAATGCAGTAGTTTTAAAGTTACAAGCGATTTACTCAACAGTGAGAACCTCAAAGTAGCTATTACTCAGCTATGGAATGAGCTACAGGTCTGAAATTTCACTATGTTACACCTGACCTAAAAGTAGGTGAATAACATGTTTCAACAAAATACTCTAAATGCAATGTTTTTAAAGTTACAAGCGATTTACTCAACAGTGAGAACCTTAAAGTAGCTCTTACTCAGCTATGGAATGAGCTACAGGTCTGCAATTTAACTATGTTACACCTAACCTAAAAGTAAGTAAATAACATATTTCAACAAAATACTCTAAATACAATAGTTTTCACGTTACAAGTGATTTGCTCAACAGTAAAAACCTCAAAGTAGCTATTACTCAGCTATGAAATGAGCTACACGTCTGCAATTTTATTATGTTATAGCTGATTCAAAAGTAGCTGAATAACATATTTTGACAAAATACTCTAAATGCAATAGTTTTAAAGTTACAAATGATTTACTCAACAGTGACATCCTGAAAGTAGCTTTTGCTCAGCTATGGAATGAGCTACAGGTCTGCAACTTCATTATGTCATAATTTACCCTAACATAGTAAATTATGTGTTCAAAGAAAGTCACTATGTGTGATACTTTCAAAGAAACTGGACACATTCTCATTTTTAAATTGTGCTACAAATCAGGAAGTAGCTATTACTCGCTTAGCTAATGCAACAGAGCTCCAAACTATGTACGATTTTATAGCTAAAGATAAAGTACCTGAACAAGATATTTAATAGAAACACTCTAAATGCAATAGTCTGAGAGTTACAAGTCAGTTACTCAGAGTAGCTAAAATGGTCATAGCTATGATAAAATGCTACCAATTTTGTCGAAATTCGGTCCTTCTCTATTCTGACACCTGACAATATTATAGGGAAAAATGAGAAACCTAGCTTCAAAATTGTGGTCTAGAACGTGCTAACAAACATACATACATACATACAAACAAAACAAACCGACTGACCAACATACTTCGAAATCAAAAGATTTCGAAGTAATTAAGTGATAAGGAAACAATAAGTCATGCGTACAAGATGTTCATGTGATCACAACTTGGCAGATGCTAAATAAATGTCTTAACATGAGCTCCGCAGTATTCTATAAATTTAAGAACCAATTGAATACACAAAATTGGGTCTAAGAGGAAAACTGAAACAAATATACATGTATCTCTTTTAAAGGATTAAAGGATCTTGATGAAGAGAACTGGCTGGAGACCCTGCTTAACATTTATATTGATAGGGATTCACGGAAGAAAAATGTTACTGGTTTGGTAATTTGTCCTGTGCCTCAAACTGATATAAAAATAGGTAAAATAAAATCGTAAAATAAAAAAAAAACTGTTAAGCCCATATACTCAGTGAGATGTTTCATATAGGATGTTATATTGTTAAACTTTCCAACAGTATATGATGAGTTAAAAGTCTAACCTAAGACAAAGTTGATTTACTCAGGTTTCATCTAAAATGACTGAGATGGGTCTGAATATATTCATATTCTGTGTTAATACAAGTTATTCCAAAATCTTTGCTTCCCGATCCCCACCTACGGGATTTTCTGTCCAATTTTGTGTAATGCTACTGAGTCATCTCAAGAAGGTCAGTATACTCCAGTCTCCTGTCATATCCTATCACTAATAAGTCTCACCTTATTACAATAAGCCAGATTGTATCATTGTTACATCTAATCGTGTAGAAATCATACACGTCGGGGAAATACTGCATCAGCTTTTGACCAAAATGATGAAATTGCTCCTGCATGGGGTGGCCAAATGGAAGTCACCACGTCTTTGGATTGTGAGTCAGTTACTTCATAGCAGGACGATCCTGGAACATAGCAGGACAAGACATAAAAAGAAACCAACAAGGCGTTAAGGGGCTGTTCCCTTTCTGCCATATCTCGTAAACCTTGCTCCCAATTGTCGATTTTCAGGAATCGGGAACTGAATCTTATACATCTTAATGATCTTAAAGCCATCATACAGAGATCCTGTACGGAAACTTTAGAATTTCCCGATACAATTATAAGTACAGCACTCGTAAACCCATTGGGGATAGTTTACAAGAAATTCAAACTGTTTGAAATTGTCGCAAACGTTTGCCAATTTTTATCAGATTTATAACATCGTAAACCAATTCTATTGTCATCTTACAGTAATCTTAATCCTATCTTACATTCGTACAGCAATCTCTTTCATCTAATAGCAATCGCAAACTTAGCTGTTTCATCTAAAGGGACTTGTAAACCAATCGGATGGGATAGGATAGGAAACTATCTAAAGAAGAGGCAATGGCAATGCCAATCGGAAAGCTATTGGGAAAATATTTAAAGCCATTGTAAACATATCGTTAACTATACCCTGGATCATGCATTTTTTATTACTTCAAATCATAAACCTACAGTAAACCACACTTGCAGAAATCAAAGAGTCCTGTTACAGCAGCAGCTGGAAAGTATGTGGTACAAACCGGCTTCATTTTAACTTGGTTCGAATCCCGAAGGACTCACTATGGAAAACTAACCCAGTCCAAGTCTGGCCAGGCTCCTCAGGAAATGACAGAGAAGTAGAACTGAATTCAGGACAACTTTATGTTTTTTAAGACACACATCGAAATGAAGGGCCTCAGCAAATCTTCAGGCTTTAAGTCACCACAGAGAGGAGCCAGTGCAGCATCAGCACACAACATTCCACGAGGGTCCACAGATACTGACAGTATGGAGACCAACATCCACTCTGACACAACACACCAGCCAGGCATCTGCAGCACTGCCAGTACCAGTGTAGTGTCCCAGCCGTCATTAGCGAACCAGCAGGTCATGGATTTATATGCCCAGATGAAGACTCCTACTTGCATCTGAAGTTGGAAACTTAGAGGAACAAGGCCGAAAGGGGTTTCGGTCTACTTGCGTGAGCCACAGAGCTATCAGAGGAATTAGTACTGCACTGAAACAGTTACCCATACCAGTACTATGTAGCCCATTGTCGCTTAACTTCAGCGAGGAGGCTGGCACTCATCACGCTATTCATGCCCCAATTCATGAAAGTCCTTGCTAGAGCTCACACTTAAAAAGACTTTCAGACTTTTAGAAACGAAGCAGTAAAACATTTAAGTGGGATAGAGGAAAGGAACCTCAAGCCATACCAACCTACACTTTCTAGGAGCTCCAGTACTACTTCCACATATGTGCTACAGACTGATCAGCAGAAGTCCAGCAGCCACTCCCAGGGAATACATCTTGTCCATTCCAGAAACCTAGATGACAGCAAGCCAGGTCATACAACCAGCTCCACAGACCCAAGTGATGCCAAGAAGACAACAGCCCAGAGAGTCACAGACTTCATACTTAGTTGTAGACAAGCAACAACCCAGGACTTTTCACGATCAGCACTAGCAAGAGTGTCAGTAGTGTCAGTAGCCTCTGTCGCATCAGAGGAAAGTTCAACCAACATCTCAGGCCTCTCTGGCCTTTTTGGTAATATACAGTCAGTCTTGAGTGACCAGCAGGTGGATACACCTCAACTGTTTACACCAAGTGACCCACATCAATATGTTGCGTCTCCTCACTCCACCCAGGAATAAGACCCTCCTCAGCAGGCAGCCCAGCCCCAGCTCCCCCACCAGCCGTCATCCAAGAGTTTCTGCATCTACCTGTAAAAGGTCCTTTTCGGGATCACTGCTGTAAAATATTCAATTCAGGACAACTGCTTATTCATAGGTCCTTCTCAGGCCCACCTGAATCTTCCCAAAACAATTAATAAGCTATGTGTTAAAAAATCCCAAAACAGAAATTTGAAGTTTAAAAAACTAATTTTGACCTTCAAAAAACCTAGAAACTTTCTAAAACATTTCATCTTAAGAAACTTGGAAATTTTTAAAAATATTTTGACCTTTGAGAAATTTCTCAGATTTGAAAAACACTTGGACGACAAATTTTAAGTGAGTTTGAACTTTGGCTTTCTTCTTGTGTGACAGGTGCTGGTCCTGGGTTCAGATGAGTCTTTTATTGTCTGCAAATTAGACTGAAAATTAAAATCAACAACTGGGCCCTAGGCTTCTGTAGAAAGTGTCTCTGTTGTTGAAATGGCCTCTTTGTAGTGGTAAATAATTAATTACAGCAGCCAGAAGGGGTTTATATAGTGTTGGTTTGATCCCGACTTGCCATCCTGACTCGCAAAATTCATTAGTCCAGTCAGGGTGGATCGGACACTGCTCTGGTTTTGTCGGTTTGTCACTATGGACAGTTGTGATCTGATATGGCTTGTTAGTTAGGGGATTAAGGCTTGTCCTGATAGTTTTCCATATACTCATGGAGAATAATGCCCCGACCCCAAATCAGATCGGAATCTTGCTCCAGACAAGTCGGGATGTGCTCTGTCCTGTCAGGGAGGTGAAACCGACCCACTTTTTTCTGGACGTTTGTCCCCACTCCCTGACTCAGCTGACCGACGCTAGAGTCATACAGTCAGTTGCAGGGTTGGTCCCGGAAGAACACCCCATTAGGTAAATCAAGTGTTGTTTCCAAGTCTAATAGCTAGAGACCTGACCACATGTTCATTTTCCTAATTCTTTGGCAAATTTTGTAGCATTTTGACCCAATCCTCCTCATCTTTGCAATCAAGTCATCTGCCCCATTTAAGCTTGAATGTAAAAATAAAGCAATTTGGAACACACGATTATAAGTTTAATAAGTATAAAAAGTAATCCTTAGTTTGCAATTTCAAAAAAAACTGGGTTGTTTGTGACTTCCAAAAAAGACAAGTGTATTTGTAGATTCCAAGTCACTCTTCCCTCTTCAGATATGATCAACCTCAAATAAAGGTATATCAAGTTATACACACAATTTATCTGGCAAATGATAACCTCTTGTTTTAAAAGCACAGCTTCAATAAAGATATCTGTTACTGCGATCTAATTATCACACTTTGAAGTGACAACACCCCTCGTGCCATCCCCATAACGTCATCTTCTCCCATCTTGATCACCCACTTCTACATCAACATTCTGCGGTAGAGGGATAGCAGGGTATCAGCAGGTAAACCTGGATAGTTTTCAAAAATACTAGCCCTTTCCTTATTGAGAGATAGGGCGTTAGCTCTTGTGTCATGTTTATATAATATGTAGTCTTTCCCTAGAGCTGATTCAAAGTCAACTACTGGCTAGGTTTGGGGCTAGCTTCATTTAAACTAATTTAATTAACCATGTAGGTAATAGTTATATCAATTTCGTACTTTGGTCCATGTGACTTCTTTAACTATCAGGATCTCTTGGGAGAGGTCATCCTCCGGATTCAAAACCATAGCTGAAGTGAGAGAGGAGGGCAATTAGCATTCTAACATCCAAAGTAGTGTTTACTAGAAGCCATTTTAGTGTGCATTAATTGAAATCCCAAGCAGTGCTTACCAGAAGCCACCTTAGTCAAGCATTAATTACATGTCAAAACTGCGTTGAAGAACATTTTGTGTGAAGTGTTAAATTTGCATTATTTATACTCGTATGTTTCTTTGCCCATTTATACTTCATAGTTTCCTAGTTTTAGAGGCTGAAAAGGCTCAACCAAAATTTTTCTGGGTCAAGGTGGCTGGAGCTTGAGCAAAATGCTTTGACTGAAAAAATTGTCTGATAAAAAATTAACTTTTATGAATAGAAGTAATCTTTCCCATGATATAAACATAGGTGGTCTCTTTTGTTGACAACAAATCTCGTTTTCGTTTATTTTTATCTTTTAAAATTTTTTTTCACACGAATAAGTTGCAATCCAACTAATAATGTAAAATTAATTTTAACTTTACAACTAATATTGAAAACTTCATAGACAAATGTTGTTCATAAGGTATTAAAACAATGTCAGCAGAGATGCATATAATATAGATGACCAATGTATCACCCGCATCAAGGATTCAAACCTGAAAATGATGGCAAGATATCAAATGAAATCAACAATTTTAATTTATAAACTTAAACCCAAGAAATTTGCTCAAGCTGTAAGTCTTTCAGAGTATTGGAACACATAAATCAGGGGAAATATCATTTTGTTGATTATTGATTTTAATGAAAGTTCAAAATCCATCTCCCTGAGCATGTAACTATTTGAAGTTTCAGAGGTTATTACTCTGAATGGTTTAACATTTTTAATAGAGAGGTGATACACCATGTTTATGAAGCCTGTATCTGCTTGAATATGTTCTGCCTAAATCACAATTATGGGATATCAATGTTGTCAGAGATCTTGGTGTATGGCAGATTCTGGGGTCTATATCAAAAAGCATGGCCACAGGAGTGATAAAGTGGATTAGGACTCCAACCTTTGCTAGATTGCTTTAATATCACCCTTTGCTGAAGTCCTGGATGTGCATATATATATATATTTTTTTTTTTTTTTTTTCAATTTTAACTTATTGTTTTTCCACCATTTCTGCATGGACTTGAAATGAAAAATTCCATGAAGTCAGTAAAAAAAAACAATTTTCTAGTGCTGTATATAACATAGTTCCAGGTTACACACAATTTAAGAAATATTAAGTAAAAAAATGGCACTTGTTGACGAATTTGTAAAGCACATTATGTACATTAGATGACGCTGGGATATGCAAAAAATACCATCCGGTCTGTTAGCCTTTGCATTTACGTCAAATGCAGTCGCCTAATGGATTATAACTTCTAGTATACCACAATTATGTTGGTATCTTTTTTCCATTCTGATGTCACACCTAAAAGTTACAACAATATGACATGTTCCTCATCTTTGACCCAATTTCCACCCGATTTTTGTTTAACCCCACATATCCAGAGGCGGTCTGGAGAATAATGAACCTACCTTTAAGACACAAAGGATGCAACATGGATTCTTGCCAGAGATCAATAGATGATTATTTTTCTATTTCTGTTACAAGTTCGTATGGATCATATCTGATTCAATTAAATCTTAACCATGATCAAATATGATCAAAATAGTTGTTAGTGCAAATAGGCAGATTTATGAACCAACCCAAAAATTTTTTGGATAAACCTTGCTAAGGAGAACAGACAGTTACTGGTACCTGAAACGAGTTTCTTTTTTTTTTCTTTAGCCTTGCTTAAGGCTCAGGCTCTTTGTAATTTGTAAAACCTTATAGTTTGCATAATGCACTTTTAGAAATACTGGTTAATGCATCAACATACTGTAAAGACAGGGGCTGTCTGTCTGGTGAGCTAATATATCTTGATATGTTGGAGTGTTTTATGAACACAAATCATTTGTGTATATATTTTAAATTGCTTTTTGGTACAAAGTTGAGCCTGTGGCAAGGATAAGGGTCAATGTACTTCTTGAAGTCTTTTCTGCGCAGTTCCAAATCTATTTTTAAGTTTTGTTTATAAATTTTCTGCCTCTCCAGACAAATTTGTTTAACGCACGTGGTGCAAACACACTTTATTCCTTTATAGTTTTACTAAAACATCACACTACACACAACAACCGCAAATTAATTGAACACATCTGCAGTTATCGTTTATATATTCTGGGTAAAGTTGTCAAGAAATAAGGTGGCTTAGAAGAGGAAAATGTAAAATCTCTCCTGATCCAAAATATGCGCAGATTTTGATCGTTTTAGATGGTGATTATTTTCCAGGAATTAACTTTAAATGTAGACACCTAGACTTTCTTCAAGTCTTCCTGTCTTAGGTAGTATATGAAGACTGACTGACTTTTTGGCCAGAATGTGGGGCTGACAAAATTGTATTTCATCCCTCAGTAATTTCCCCAACCATCATGATGGGTGCATAATGATTCCATGTATGTCAGATATGGTGGAATAAGAAATACAAAGACTTTGAGCAGGTCTACTTTAAATATAGACACCAAAATATGTAGTTAGTAATGGGGGTACACAGTAGTAAGAATTTAGTTGTAGGAAAGCAGTAAGTGAGGTTTCCAAAACACTGATCGTCAATGTCTAATCGCCAATTTTATCATTGATACTTGTATATTGTGCTATAAATAGGCCTAATTGGTATCAAATTCACTGTCTTTTCATACTGAGGTACAATAGTAAAAGACTTTTACAATAACTTGTCAGAAGATCAGTTTAAGGCTAAAGACTAATCAGAGTTGAAACAGTCTAACAGTCAAGAAACAATTACTTCTCCATTTAATTGTTAAGTTTGTAAAAAAAATCCTTAATGTTGAACATTATTAAAAATAGATGGAAATAAGGGCTCAGATGTTTGTTTGTTGCTCTTACAATGAACCTTGGTTATATTATTTTTTCTCATTAATTTAAAATATTTTTTGGTGTTAATGTCTCTTGTATAGTTTTGTTCTAAATAGGTATCCTAACGAGGTGATCAAAACAAAAACAGATTTTTCAAAAAGAAATAACACAGAACATCTGTAAACTAGTTACTATATTTTACAATTATTTGTTGTGTGGAATGTTTATGAAGGCCACAATTTTAAAGGAACAACATCTAAGCAAGCAGCCTATCAAAGTGTATAAAAGGGATTTTTTGGCTGTTTCAGTTGAGGTCAGATACCTTTGGGAATTTTTAATTCAGTCAGGATGGTTCACAAGCAATAAAAGTGGATGCGATGAAATAGTTATACTTTCTTATACAGTTTGTTTATTCTTCTGAAATAAAGATTTACTTAATCAAAAAAGTTGAAAGCATTTTATGTATATTGTTGGCATCAAACAACTGGGTTTTAAAAACAAACAATCGATCCTATAAATAGAGCAAAATATTTCCGAAGACTGATGTGCTAGATCTGGGAGGAAAATAAGATATTTATTATTTTACACAGAAATGATTCCTTTTTATTGCATTGCGTATAAGGTTGGCATTTTTTATTTTAATTTGTTGATTATTAAAGCAATTATAGGTCAAAAGGTCCAATACAAATAAAGAAGTGTTTGATATATTTGCAGTTTCAGGAATAAAAACTGACTTCTAACTGCTGTAATAAGTATAATTGATATCATATTAAAAGAGTGTGTAGAAGCTTTTAACTTAATTATACAGCTGTAGGTCTATTTTAGGAAAACAATTTGATTTTGGCTGTGTGTGATTTCTCACATATTAGTCTTTGTGTCCTCGTGGAACTATCATTTTTTATATATCATAAATCTGTTATATTTTTGGCATTATAACTTTATAAAGTTAGTTGAGATGAGAGGTCTCTCTAACTGGGACCACCCAGCTGTCATTTGGTTTTTCAAAATTGGATTAATTATTTATTTGCCCTCGCCTATGTGTAAATAGGTTAGAAAAAAGTAACAAACAATTGCAAAGAAATTCATCAAAGTTAAAACACTCCCACTGGGAGATATGTAAATTACTAATGCTTGGCAATATTCTACTCATTAAGACACACGAAATGATAGCCTTTGTATTGTAAAGATCATGTATATATTTAAAAAGTTGGACAGGGTTTTTAATGTTTTAAGGAAATATGTAATTACTGAGGTTAAATTTAATGCAAGCAAGTAACACCAATATATAATTTTATCTACAAATTCTTGAATTTAAACAGAGGTAAACAAAGGGCGTCTTATTTTACTGTGTCAACAACCAAAGGTTGTAATTCGATGTAGGTCATTGAAGACATCTACGGGTAAAGTCAACGAACACATAACATTGCTAGTTTTTAGCTTTTCTCGAATTAAAAAACTTGGGAATAATATTTCAACCATTAATAATGGGCTTACATTACCAAAATTGATATTATTATACATTTTGCGCCGTGATGTCTATAGCCTAGATACCAAGTTGTAATTGGATATTCAAAACATCAGTTATCAAGCCATGATCAGCTATCCTAGATACTTGTAGGAGCTTAAAAATCTAATCCACACAAAGTTAAGAAAAGCTGAGCCTTGAACAGTATATTTAAAACTTTAACTTATATGATTCCAAGACGATAAATATAAAACTATTGGTAATGTAACTTAATGAATAAGATTAATGTTCTTCATTATCCTCTTTAATAAGTCCAGCACTCCTCATACATTCAGGAGAATTACCTTTCCACAATAGTGACCAAGCTGTTTTGTATCATCATAATTCTAAAAAGTATTGTTGAAAGATGTAAAACAAATAACTTCCCCCAGGTCCTTCTGAAAGATGATCCAGATACGGATCCGCAATGCAGATCAAGAATTATTTTTGTGAATTTTTAGCAATATCCATATGCGAACATCACTACCTATTCATCAAACTTGTGTAATATTTCCATACAAGTTGGGGCCTACCAATGGTTTGGTCCTCCTCAGAGATGATGTACATCCGATGTACATGCACGCGGGCAACTAGTTGTGTGCTCTCAGGTACTGCCTGTTGATTACGAAAATACATCTTGAATTATGAACTAAAATATAATCAGTAGATAAATTCATACTGAAACTGTACATCCCGGCATCTGGGTGCCAGGTAGTTCAGCCCTAGGGACCCTAATTTCGGTTTGCTATAATACTAGCACACAACTTTGTCCTAGTTTTCTATTGGCCAGTGGCTGGTCACCTTGGGGCTTGACCATTCACTCGGCCATTTGAAACTTTAGTTTTTATTGAGTTTACTTTCTGACGATATGGCTGCATCCACTCGTCAGTATAACCTGCGTTCTACTAGCCAGGAAACAGTTCAGCTACCTGTGGAGCTACATATGACACAAGACAGCACTTTGTTGAGAGATCTCCTGACTTCCCAGCAAGCTTCAGTTACAGATGAATCTTCTATTAATGATTCGGACTGTGAAGCTTTGATTGCTAGTTCGGATGATGAACATGGTTCTTGTAATGATACTGTAAATCAAGAAACGTCCGTCAAAAAGTCGGATCCGACAGAGTCGGACTCTCAAAGTACCTCACAACAAGCCATTAACATTCAAATCCTTGCACAGTTGCAATCACTGGGTAAACGGTTAGATGTTATGGAGAAAAAATCTTGTAAAAGGAGTACTGACACCACTAAGATCAAAAATAAAAGTTTCAAACCCAAGGTTAAAACACAACCAGCGGTCACACCTCCTCCTGTTCACCAAGTTAGTGGTTTCAATGATTTACATACCATGAGGCAAGATGTTAACTTACAAATGCAACTTGAAAACCGTCTACAGGAGCTGGCTTCACTCAATAAGACAGGTACAAAAATCAAATCTTCAAGGGGGGGTCCCGTAGAGGTCCTAGTGCCCAACCATGTTAAATGGCCACATGAATATGTTAGGCCCCAACTCGCGATCGGGAACATCTCGAGATTGTCCTTGCCCAAACTCAAGATCTTGAGTTTGGGCAAACATCTCGAGATTGGGCAGAACATCTCGAGATTGGGCTGCACAAACTTAAGATAAGTTGATATAATATATTAATATAATACTTAAGCAATATCCTTTAGCTAAAATCACTTTCCCTAGATTACCAATTGCACTTGATAGAATTTTTGTCAGATGTATTGTATATTTTTGTAGAAAGGTCTTTGATTTTATAATTAAAGGGTATTATTTGTGTGATGTGCTTCCCTTAGATCTTGAATTGCACTTCTATACTTGTTGGTGGTGTCAGATACCCCATTTTGAACATTATCAATTGCACTTGTACAATGGTTTCTTTTGTTTTGTAGCACTGAATCCTCATATTAACAAAAAATTTAAAAGCCTTATTTGTGTGATGTACTTTCCTTTGATTTTGAATTGCACTTCTATACTTGTTTGTGTGTGTAAGACGCCCCCCCCCCCCCCCCCCCCCATCTGTAGATTATTAATTGCACTTTAGAATTCTCATATTTACATGTTCATCTATGTGGATTGATATTTACCCTAAAGCTCAGTAATTATATACAGCCTATCAGAGAACAGGAGACCACAGCTGATTAGCAAATCACAGCCCCAGACAAATATCTTAAGTTTGTGCAGCCCAATCTCGAGATGGGAGTCCCATCTCGAGATGTTTGCCCAAACTCAAGATCTTGAGTTTGGGCAAGGACAATCTCGAGATGTTCCCGATCGCGACTTGGCGCTCAACAGATACATTCTTTCAGGCAATTCCAAGGAAAGAATCTCATATGATCAGTTGTCCATAACTCAATGGGTGGCTGACTTTGGTTGCATCATGAAGGAGGAAAAAAATTCTGAAATCAAAGATGCAATGTTAGATTATTTGGTATCACTGTTCGACAATGCAAATGACTTCTCTTGGGATGCTGCCAAAGCCATCCACGCTGTTCTACTATGTAGAATGGAGCAAGGAGAAATTAAGAACTATACTCAGGTCGAAAAAATCGACAGGATTAGGAGGGCTGATGCACAAAGGCACAATTACCCCACCCCAACGGCCCAAAATCTTACGAAAATAGGCCAAAAACCTGTCAAATCCATGCCCTGCATATACTACAATCAAGGCACTTGCAATCAACCCAGAACCCATGAAACTAAGGGCATTGTATACAGACATATTTGTTCTGTGTGTTTTGCCAGTGGCAAGGCTTTCAACCACAGCGAAGTGGATTGCAAAAACAAACTCAAAAAATTGTCAAAAGACGAATAAGTTTGGGTGCTCTATCTCAGAGCACTCACATTTATTCTCCTAGAGTTGTGTTTAATTCAAAAATTTCTACTGCTAGACTAGAAACTCAAGTGCACAAAGATGAAGCCTTGCAATGGTACAGCAAATGGGCCAGCTTCAAAAATACTTCACCTGACATGACTTATGCTCAGGCATTGTTAAAAACAGTGGCAAAAAATGTAACACTGTAAGGGATCATAGAAATGCTGCATTTGCATCTGTAACCAAGAACACTTCAGTTAAAATCAATTCTCCGGACAGTGTGAACCCCAGTAAACACAAACTCGTGTACTGGCCACAGAATTCAAAAACCATGCATAATACACAGAATGTTCCACAGAATAGGTTTGAAGTATTAGCTGACATGAATGGAAAAGACAATGGATGTGTAGATAACAGTACTTCTCGTGATTTAAGTGTGCATGATACTGACAGTTTATATGTTACAGATGCAAGCAAGCATTCTTTTCAGCACTCACAGGAGTGCAAACATCCCTCTCGTCTTGGTAAATCACAGCCTTTACTGGCTGCGTAGGAAAATTCAACTTTCTTGGGCAATAAAACGAAAACTGGGTTTTTTGCAGGGGACAGTATTTACACCAAGACTTCTGACGATTCCATAATGCAGAATTCGTCAGATACACATGTAGTGCCTTGCAATACTTTGTACAATGTCAGCAAATCTTCAAAGGTCGTAGGTGATGTTGGCACCACTTTACAGCCCCAGCTGGCTGATAAAATACATGTTTCTCGGGCAATAAAAACAAAACTGGGTTTTCAGATGGGGATTATATGGGTACCAATACCATAGAGGACTCATCCTATGATAACAAAGGTCCTCAGTGGCCTAGTGGTTAGCAAGTTTGGCATCTAATCATAGGCTGTCACCTCTGTGGGTTCGAGTCCCACAAGTGGCAATTCTGAGGACCTGTCCCAATATGACCCTGGCTGTTGAACGGGACGTAAAACCCCAACTTTGACCTATGATAACAATGTTGAGAACTATGGTGATGTTACTGACGTTATGGACACTGCTATTTTAGAGCAGGATTTAAACCAAAACTGTAGCCGCAATAGTAGCAAGGTCCAGAATTCTGTATGTGATACTGTATATGTTACTTGCCGTTTCAAAACCTTTGGCCGTTTTGAAACGGCCACGGCCGTTTTGATACCTTTCCAAGGTTTAGAAATGGCTTGGCCGTTTCGAAGCAGCCAACTTTTCCTCTTGGCTGTTTTGATACCTCACCAGTTTGTTCTGTTGCTTTTAAGTGTAACAGTTGTATTACAATAAAAAACAGTATATTTATTAAAACTGCATTTGGTATATTATGAAACATATATCTAACAGAACATATAACAACATTTATTGGTGCATATAAACACTTTTTGTAAAGACTATAGTTATTAATATATATCAATATTAAGAAGAAAAAAATGAAATAGGATTAAACAATATTTTATCACTAATCCATTTTATGCACCCCACCCATATGCAAATGAAACAAATCAACATCAAGAGATATCTACTAAAGTAATAATAATACAAAGCATTATAATTATATGTCAGTATTAACTGAGTAATATTAAGTAAAAAAGGTGCCAAAAAGCAAATCTGTTCTAGCTCATCTACAATAATTCTTTGAAAAGTTAAACAATAAATCCCTCCTTGATTGATCTTCCTGTTATGTGAATTTGTTTAACCTTTTATATTTATCTTTTAAACAGCCCACTAATATTTAAGTGAAACAAATCAACATTAAAAGAGAGCTGCAACAATAGGAATAAATCCAATTAAGTACTTCTGACAATCAATGGCAAACAAATCAACATCACAGAGTTAATATTTATCATGGCTTCTTTATGGCTTATTAATTAAGCTGGCAAGTCAAACAAACAGGTTTAAAGATACAGTACCTTCATGCAGATAGATTGAGGAGATAATTTTTATGATGCAGACTTTGTGTTATACAACAACAAAATACAATTTGTTTAAAGAAAACTTTTTAAGTAAAAGGACCTAATTGAAGATCACAGGTTAACTCCAGTTACCCCCCATACCTGAGTACCTACTCCACAAGTTATGATTATAGAAAGTTGCTGAGTAGCCCATGCTCAGGAATTTTTTTTAGAATCAAAGGACAGATTTGAAGTTCACACAAAAACACATGCCATAGAAAAATGTAGAAATCAGGTGAGGTTTCAAAACGGCCAGGTTATTGATTTGGCCATTTTGAAACCAGGTTTTGAACTGGCCAGGCCATTTCAAAACCAAGGAAGGTTTCAAAATGGCCAAGTAAATAATTTGGCCGTTTCGAAACGGGCAATGGCCGTTTTGAAACGGCCAGGGTTTCGAAACGGCCGGGAACATATATACAAATGGAATACATACTGATGTGTTTGGCTTTATACCCAAGGACCCATTGAAGCTCTATGATGGCAATCCAACAATTTGTAACTGTATTTCAGACATAATTAGGGCTCACCTAATGATTAAAGACAGTGGCATTCCAAATTATCTTGGTTGTAGAATACCAGTAGCATCCAATTTTAAGTGTCATATATGGTCCCAGCATTTACAAAATTATTGGGACAAGCAATTGCCTGACTTATTACAATTTGGCTTCCCTCTTGATTTTAATTGTGCCGTCAAATTAAATTCCACTGAACAGAATCATAACTCTGCACTTGAAAATAGTTCTCATGTTGAAAAATATATTGCTGAAGAACTCCAGCATGGGGCTATTCTTGGTCCCTTTGATGGTAAGCCTATACACCATACCTCTCCACTCATGGTTAGGGACAAGCAGGACAGTGATAGTAAAAGAACTATTATGGATCTGAGTTGGCCCAAGGGTAACTCAGTAAATTGTGGAGTCCGTAAAGATGTATACTTACATATGGAATTTATCCTTAAGTATCCATCAGTAGATTGCATTACTTCCTCCCTTAGGAAATTAGGTCCTGCTGCAATGATTTACAAGATAGATATTAGCAGGGCTTTTCGCCAGATAAAGTAGATCCTGGAGACATTGATCTCTTAGGCTTTAAATTTGAAAATAAGTACTTCCTGGATCTTTCTGTCGCTTTTGGGTATCGAAATGGAAGCCAAATTTTTCAGAGGTGCACAGACGCCATTAGATTTATAACGTCACTACATGGTTTCCACCACCTCCACAATTATATTGATGATCTAATCTATACAGGACTTCCATCAGAAATTCATGCATCATACAATTTTCTACAGCACCTTTTGTCACAGTTAGGCCTTGATATATCCATCAAGAAACTGGTACCCCCCAGTACATCAGTTACATGCTTAGGCATTCAGATAGACACTATCAAAAGGACAATATCCATTCCACCAGGCAAATTACAAGAAATTGTCGATCTGTGCAAAAAATGGGCTTCCAAAACATACTGTAGCAAGAAGGACCTTCAGTCCCTCTTGGGTAGCCTTTTATATATTACCAAGTGTGTAGCTCCCGCCAGATCTTTCCTTCAACTACTTCGAGACAATGCCCATGTTTCAAAAATTTTACTTACGCAATTATTTTTTCAAGATCTGGCATGGTTTAACACATTTTTAGCTGCATATAATGGAGTTACCTTCTATGACCAAGTACATTAAGACATTGAAATTCATCTGGATGCGTATCTTACAGGCCTAGGGGGCCATTTTGGAAATATGATTTATACATTGCCCATACCTATTGGCTTCAGACAGTATGATACCACACAATTAGAAATGATTAACATTGTCGTTGCTGCAAAAATATGGGCCTCTCACTAGACTAATCGAAAAATTCACATATTTTCTGATAACATGGCTTTGATTCAAGTTCCTACCACAGGTAAAGCTAGGGATCAAAAGCTAGCCACTTGTGCCCGCAACATTTGGCTCATTGCAGCCCTCAACAACATCCAATTTCAATTTTCACACATTCCTGGCAAACAAAATATCTTGGCAGATCTGTTGTCTAGGTGGCACATGGTGCACAGCGCAACTGAAAAATTGAATTCCCTCATATCTAATTATGTATGGCTCCCCACCCATCTTACCCTAACATCTATTAATCACACCATACATCACTGTTCTTTATGTTGTAGATCTCAAGGGTTCAGCAGCCCAGCTGGCCACCTTGGCATCTTCATGGCTGCTCCAAGGCTTCAGGCCTGCCACAATTAGGCAGTATCACAGGATGTGGCAGGACTTCTTGTCGTATCAGGTGGCGGCTGGGCTGCCTACTTGTCAGGTAGATATTCATCTTATATTGTCTTTTATGGAATTTTTATGTCAGAATGATCATTCCAAAGCCAATATAGCCAACTACATGGCTGCTGTTAGGACCCTCTATATCATACATGGCCTCCCAACGGAACCATTCAGAGACCAAAGGATTCACCTGTATCTAAAAGCATTAAAACTCAATGCTCCATTTGATCCTACCATTCGTCCCACTTTAGATGTTGCCAAATTACATGCTTTGCTAGGTTTTTGTGAGACAGTTCCCCATTCCAATGTTTTTAAAGCACTGTATCTTACATGCTTCTTTTCTTTCCTTAGGCTATCCAATATCTTGCAACAATCATTATCAACATTTGATGTTACAAGACACCTAGCCAGGGCGGATTTCATTACATCAGGCAGTGAGGCAGTTCTATTAGTAAAATGGTCAAAAACAATACAGGACAGGAAATCCACACTTACCATTCCACTTCCAAATCTGGAGCATTCCTCTCTTTGTCCAATCAGAGCCATTAATCTTATGATACAACAACTTTCAGCTGATCCCAATGATCCATTGTTTACCATTCATACCACTAGGGGTTTCATTCCACTCACAGATTCTGTGGCACGTAAACATTTAAAGAACGCCTCCACTGCACTCAACATCCCACCTTCATTGACTTTCCATGTCTTCAGAAGGGCGGGGGCTTCCTGGGCTTTTAGTCATGGTGTTCCACTCGAACACATCATGAGGCATGGAACCTGGAAGTCTGATGCTATCTGGACTTATTTATCTTCCTCCACTTCCACGGTTTCCCCCGTCTCTGCGGCTTTCCAAGCAGTCCTACACCACTAGCTCTACTGGGGTTTGGGTGTCTCTCTCTTCTCAAAAATTCAATCATATCAAATTTCAACAATTACCTCTTCTTAACATCTTTCCCGGTAAATCATGGTTTACTTTTGTGTATTCTGACACTCCTCCACCTACCAGGTTGACCAATCAACCTACACAAAATTTCCATACATGAAGTCAATAATTCTGGTGTCACTTTGGGCTTGAACCACCTCATACCCTGTGCTCATGCACATGTTCACCTTATGCCATTAATTGTCAGTTTGACCTCTAACCTTTGAGCAAGGTCATTCGAATTGCTTGACCTGAGCCTAGTCATTCTGACTCACCATTGGTTTGCTTCTGAGCTGGTTCAAACCGTTATATTAAACACAGAAATGTGGTCGGCTTATACATTGATAGACATGTTCATGTAAAATAATATGTGTGCATAAAAAAGAAAATTAGAAATAGATTATATTTAAACCCATTCTGGTGTTTTCTTGTCTTGGGGTCAGTGGGGGCTGTTTCTCCTTTCATATCAAAATAAAAAATCTTTAGTTATGTATGGCATATAATGTATATTATTGTTATGCTTTACCTTAAAAACTGATATTATATGTGTGTCTCATCCTTAAATATGCATTAGTAGTTCCATCTACATTAGAAATATTTCATATAAATATATTTTTACTGTTTTTTTACTGTTTTTTGTCTTACTCTTGCAGTTAACATGCATTGTTTTCTTTTCGAATCATTCAAAAATTACGAAATTATTAAAGATATTGTACTGGAAACGACTTTGAATAGCCAGTGTGATCTCATGACAGATGCAATTTTCAGCGAGTCCATTTGATTGAGTAATATCTGGAACACTGACCCAGTTTTACATGGTGTGGACACCAAATCAGTTGGTGTTGACTTCTTATGGTATGTTTTTTTAGAATTATGTGACTTGAACATCAAATTACATGGTGTAAACATAAAAAATCAGAAATTATGTAAACTACGAAACTACATTCACTATTGGGTGGGAATTAAAAAACTCTTCTGAAACAAAAACGGAATAAGAAAATGACATTGTTTCAACCGGCAGCATCCAATTTACACATGATTACATTATTTCTTTCACAAAGGTAAAGAAAAAGTAGTGTGCTCTGAAAATGTCAAGATGTAATATCAACTTCCATATTATAATTGAAGAAAGATTTAGGTATTAAATCCCAAACCTTCAAACATATATCTGTATGACCCTAAAATTTCCCCTCTTTCTTTATTCAAGATACCCCACACACTCAAGGTTTTGTTTTAACAATAATAAGCAGCTTTTGTGTGAATGTGAAAAGAAGAATGAAGTAATATAATAAAGCAGAAGATTTTTTATTGTTGTATTTTAATTAGATGTGTGGATGTTACATAATAGTATTAGCCTGGCTTTGGAGTTACTTATTGATGTTAATAAACATTATATACTTCAATCGTTTGCAGGGCATATATTGTTGAAAGCCTTGCTTTCGCCATGTGCTAAATTAAAAAAAAAACCTCAATAGTCTGCCAGACTGTTATTTTTGTACCTACCCTAGAAGGTGAGAATACTGCATAGTTTTTAAGTGTATGAAGTTATTATATCACTTTCTGGAATACTACAAATTTCTTTGATGTAAATGTAATGGCCGAAGCATGAGACCTTATTGTCTGATTAAATATGGTGAAAATATCACTGCAGCATAACTACCTCTGGCAACCTTTTGCCAATATGTTTTCTGTAATGGCTATCACATCAGTATTGACCTTCCATTATAACCTGCTTATGCCACAATTATTAGTGTTGCATGAATGCTTCCAATTGGGGAATTAAACTTGTGTGCTTCAGGCATAAAGGTCTGTATCCACCAAAGACGATGCAAGGAAATATTGTAGTAAAGTTATAACTGATGTAATATAACTTTATGTGTGCACTAACTGCAATGAAATATGACAGTAGTTCATGTCATACAAAACAATTTTTATTTTGGATAATTCTCCTTTTTTTATTGAAGCAGTAGCTACGGTGAGCGTATAACGGATTTAATGTTAAAATGAACATAACTGCCTTACTTATGGTCTGATTTTAATTTTATGTCAAGTTGAAGAGGGTCAGTGTGTTTCAGGTTAGTATATTGGTATTATACAGAGCCTTTACAATCTGTAATACAGTCTACCTAAAATATATTGGAGCCATGGCGCAAGTGCAACCGTCGTAGGTAATTCTGTCACACCCTTCAGTGACCTAAACCAAATCACAGCCATGTGTAAGGTGAGCTTCAGCCTGAACCCAGTCTTCTCCATTTATACTGTGTGATAAAAACATATTTGTGTAAGATGTAGTTCACCATGTATGTGTCCAACACACTTCTCCATACCCCAAGAGACAATTTCTGTGTTCTCAATCCAAAGTCTGTTTCAGATTGGCATACCATACCAACTACCATAGACATCCTTCCCTGGAGGGGGACTTACTGGGTTATGACCTCTGCCTGGTTTCGGACTGTACCTTTTTGGATTCCAGGGCATTAGAGGATCTCACCAATTTTTAAATGTTTAAATTGTTATTATTATAATTATTAAAGTCTATGAGGACCATATAGACCACAATAATTTAGTAGCTCTTTGGTGCCCACAAATCTTGCACTCAATATAGGACCATTTCTCTTTGGTAGGCTATTGTCTCTCTGGGTGGCCATTGTGGAATGATGTCCTCATTTCAACCTAAGAAGAAAATTAATACTGGACATGATTCACATTGCAAATCAGCAAGAATAGAATCAAGTTAGAGGGCTATGAAAAGGTCAGATTGTAATATGAAGTACACAGGTTACATTACAGAGCTCTTACAATTACCTTGGATGAGATTCTATCTGTTAATCATTGACTTTGCATGTGACAACCTGAATTTATTACCTTGTTTACTCTTGTAATGTAATACAAACATGATTGGGGAAGGTGTTTTGTTTTACAATAATCATAAGTTGTCTGAGTGACTAATTTGCATTTTGTGAAATGTGAGTTTCTTACTGTCCCGCTATTTTGTACACCCCGGTTTCACTACTGAGGTTTATCCTTAGACCTAGGTGTACCGTATTTTGAAATCTGTGGCATGTTGCCAACAATTACCACAAAAAGGGCGGTGGAAATATGAGTTACCAATTCAACTCATTCTGCATTTTGTGTATCGAAGGGTAGGTCTACCGTGAAATTGCTTAAAATGTAGAAACATTCTTTCACATTATGGAAAATTTATTTAAAGCTAAGAATATATCAACAATATTTGTGAATAAGGTAACCATAATATTAAACTAGTAAAATAGCTACAACTAACACTTGGCAGAGTGTTACATAATTTTTCCTAACACAAAACCCTGAACAATTGCCATATAGGTATTTTTTTGTATATTTGTTACTTTACAACTGTTTCATTTTATAGCTTTCTTTGACCTTGTTTTTGTTTTATTGTTGTCCCCTAGGGCGTGTTGTTTACTAAACTTCCTTCCAACAACAATCACACAAGTGAGTCCCAGTAAGATTGGGGTTTTTGTGGGAAGCAAGCAAAATAGCCTTTTTTTCTTAATACAACATACTTTGCATTATGCGTAACTTGGTAACTCACCATATCTTAAGCAGAATCCTTACTTGTACAGTCCTGTCAATTTAAGAGTCAATTTATTATCTCCTGCCTGCGGCTGAAGGCTGTGGTCGGGAGATTATAAAATGCCTTCTGTATGTGCGTGCATCCGTCCGTTCATCACGTTTTTGCATAAACCTTAAGATCTCATTCATTTATAAAGATATCTTCACCAAATTTGCAGGGAATGTTTATGGCTATGAAAACCTGTCTCTGCACAATTTTAGCCTCATTTTAAAAAAACAAAATGGCCGCCATAGCTAATTGTTTGAAAATCTTGAAATATTCCATCTAGCTTCATCAAATTTGCACAAAAGCTATATGGCTAGAAAAGCTAGCCTGATAGTAAATTTGGCCTAGTTCAAAAAACAAAATTGCCACAATATCACATGTTTAATGTCAAATAGGGTTATCCTATTAAAAAGGCCTTATATCTCCCCAAATATTGCTCCGAGAGGTTCGGAATGTGAAAACAAATTGTAGGAAGTCATGGCCAGGGAATCTTTTCCAGGTGTTGAATTTGACCTTTGACCCCTGCTTCAAGGTTAAATGAGGTCGTCACACTAAAACGTCCTTATTTCTCCCTTATTATTGGTGCTATGGCTTCAAAATATAAAGACAGACCATCAAAAGTCCTGGCCTGCAAATGTTTTGCTTGAGAAAAATTTTGGCCTAATTGTGAAAAACAAAATGGCCGCCATAGCCATTTATTTAAAAATCATTAAGATGTTCTAAAATTTAAAATATTGCAGCTAGGTTAATCAAATATGCGCAAAATATATAATGCTAGGAAAGTTAGCCTGATAGTAATTTAGCCTAGTTTCAAAAACAAAATGGCAGTCATATCACATGTTAAATGGGATTATCCTATTAAAAAGGCCTTATATCTTCCTTATCATTGCTACTAGGGGTTCCAAATGTGAAAACAACTTACACGAAGTCGAGGCCTGAGACTCTTTTCCAATTGCTGACTTTTACCTTTGACCCCCTCCTTCAATGTCAAGTAGGGTTATCTTACTACAAAGGCCTTATATCTCCTTTAATTCTCCATTATTACTGATTCTAAGGCGGAGATAACCGCTGCGACAGTGGCCTTGTTTTAACTAAAATTTTCATTGAGACAAGAGTGGCTTATCAATAGAGTAGGCATTAAAAACTAACTAAACATTTATAGTGGCTGATTTCTGTAGTAAATTTAAGCCCTACATTGGAAAAACACAAACAAACCAATCACCTTTCAGATTACAAAAAGCACAATTAATGTATCAACAATAATTACTAGTTAAAGATTAAATTCACTCTTTATTTCCTGTTTGTGCAGGTTAAAGGTATGTTCTTAATTACTCAGATCTATCAAATGATGAGTGTGTCTTATACAATGTAGTGTTTACTTTACTCTTGGTTTGGCCACACAATAGGGGGCACAGTGCTTACGCTAGTATACAATGTTTGTATGGTTGTTTGCGGTAAATTACCAATGTGTTTGTCCCCACCCTTGTACGAGTATATGGGTCACACCAGACAGCCATAAACTGGTCAACCACACTGTTACATCTGTAAACACTACAACTGACTAAAACTTTAGTGGGTGTCCTGTTTCTATGTTGACTTCTCAAGAAGGTGAACCTCATTCAGATGAAAGAGTTTGTTCTTGACATGATGCACAATGATACACGAGGATGTGTGAAACTATGTGGGTATACATACTCCACAGCCCATCCAAAAGAATGTCATCAAGATTGGCTTTCTTCCAGCTCAAACAGGTTGACGTTATACAGACAAAGGGCAATCAGGGATTCAAAGAAAACTGTGAAATATATTTGAAAGAACTTTAGGCCACAATGGTACAGTTAAGTTAATGGCAAAATCACACTTAGTACCTGGACAACAGAAGTATGTATGTTTGTATAAATGCCTCAATGTTAAAATAAATAAAGGACAAACAAACAATTCTCAGAATTATCACCTTCATTCTGTCTTAAATTCTTAATTAGCGTCAGAAATACTATGTTGGATTAACAGAGGTACGTAGATAGATGACCAAATTATACTATATAAACTATACTTTACTAAGGTTTAGTGCATATGATTTAATATAATTTTAACAAATCATATAGTTGATGAGAGTTTTATGGTATGGAGGAAGTTATGTACACTGGTTGGTCAAGAGTTTGCACTGTAAACCATTTTGATATTTTAAAAAAAACTATCAACTTTCCCAATTAAGGAAGGGGCCAGAATTCAGACCCACAACCTTCTTTATGTCAGGTTAGTACGTTACTCATTACAGCTTACAACACCGTGTAACTTAATTGATTATACACAAGTGTAATCTTTTTTTTTGCTGGAGCAAAAGATATACCTTTAATATAATAAAATAGTTAAGTACATGTGTACCTAAAAATCACACAAATATGTAGTCATTTTTCTATGTCCTAGTTGTATCTATTATTTAAGGATATGGTTGTGATCTTTTTTACCTTTATCAAAAAATAAACCTGGGTGTGTCTCATTCTTGGTAACCCTCTGTGACACACTGCTTACCCGATGTGTAATTTATATTGACATTCAAAATACGTAGCTGCAAATTGTTTTTAAAAGAAATACTCATCTGTAAAGTTCCATACAGTTCAAACTCTATGACTTATACCATGTCATTCTTAATTATTTCACCAGCCAGTATAGCTACGCCACAGAGGTGATGTGATCATTGGATTCCATTGGTTCTTTTAGCAAGATTGTAAAAAAACAAGGCCAAAAGGTGTTTTGGTCCTCTAGCACGAGCACAAAGCCACAGAGACATGAGTAGTGTACTAAGCAGTAACCCATCCCAGTACCAACGTAGCCTTTTGCTTAACATCTGTAAAACACAGTCATTGTGGCTGTGCCACAATTCATGAAAATCCGGAGACAAAAAAAAGTGATTCCTAGAAGTAACAAGGCCAAACGGTGTTTTGGTCCCCTAGAACAAGTGCAAAGCCATCAGAGACACTAGTAGTGCACTAGAATTTATGAGAGTCTTGTGACACAAAGAAATTCCAACTTAGATGCATCCCACAGCTGGTCCCCAACTGAGACGGTCACCCATCCAAGTACTAACATAGCCCATTGCCGCTTAACTTCAGTGAGCAGAGAAATAGTCATCACTCTGTGCCACAGTTCATGAAAGTCCGATGCAAGAAGGACATATGTATGGGAAAATGCAAAAGGACATGTGTCTTTTTAGCTATTGTAGAGCAAGGGAGGTAAATTCAGAGTGCACAGGTGTTGTAAATGTCATCAAAGTCCGGAGTCAAAAGGACATATGTATGGGCAAAAACCAAAAGGACATGTGTCCTTGTGTAGCTATTGGAGAGCAAGAGAGGTAAATTCAGAATACACAGGTAAATTTCGTCAAAGTCCAGAGACAAAAAAAAAAGTGATCTGTAGAAGCACGAGCTCTAGCGAGGCTCACGCTTAAAAACTACTGCATAGGTTTATATAACATTTTTATAGTCTTGTTCTAACATAGAACTGACAAAGTATTAAAAATGGTCTACAACTAATTCTAAATAAAGGATTTTAAAAAGAACTTCTTTGGTGGACGTGTGGACTCTCCAAGTGCTCTTGTTAATTTGGTTATGAGATATTATAATTGTTCATTATAATTACTTGGGAAGCAGCACATCAAATATGAAAAAAATGAGTTGTGGGTTTGATTCATTTATTTAGGGTTTTACGTCACTTTCAACATTGTACAGGTCATATCACGACAGGTAGTTGGAAGGGCAGAGGAAACCAGTACATACAGTCCGTTAGGGTTCTGTACTGTAAACTGCCGACCAGCGGCAAGCAACTACCAGCTTTCCCACTTGAGGCCGTGCCGGGAATCAAACCCCGGCCTCAGAGGTGGGAGGCGAGAGTGTTACCACTCTGCCACCGTGGCCCCCTAGTTGTGGGTTTGAGTAAATAAATATATGTGATAAATGACCTTCTAATGGACTGGATGATTACAACTATTATTTTAAAATATCTGTTCTCAGAAATAGACTATCCCTTAGGTCAACAAATTGGATCTGCCTATATCGGATGGGTATACAACAGCTCTGCCACACCAGCCAATATTGTGGAGCTTTGAGGATCATTTTACAAAAAGAATCAAACATATTATTTTGAAAACAAACTGGAAATTTTTTTTCTACAATTGCATCTGTTACAGTTGCATTTAATATGGTCATCATATTTTTGCGTGGTAGGCTATGCCCCCTTCCTCCCCATCCTCTAGACGATACACACAATCTATGTATCAATGCATTTTATTTTTGTTCACATGCTAAACCCCTTTACATACTTTGTTTCCCTTTCTATCAGCACACACCTTCAACATTTCCTACATGTTACCATAAGCTCGATTAGAACCAGCGTCCATAGAAGTGAAAACCAAGCAATTGAATGTTATATTTGTTTATCACTGTGGCACTATGGTACTCAGGGGCGGATCCAGCTTTTATGTAAGGTGGGGGTTCACATCGAGTAAGGTGGGGGGTTCACATCAGACATATTATAACTAAGGGGGTCGAGGGGCATGCCCCCCTGGAAAAAAATTAATTTTTGGTAAAAATAGAGTGCATTTCCTATAAATTTAACGCCACTGTCAAGAAATAATTTTGTACTTTGGGTTGAACCCCTTTACATTATTTTTCAAGGGGGGGGGGTCGAACCCCCTGACAACCCCCCCCCCCCCCCCCCCCCCGGATCCGCTAGTGGTACTAGTGTCCTTGGAAAATAAGGGATAATATATTTACTGTAACATATATATATATATATATAAAGGAGCTCACCTCATTTATACATGACTTCTGTTTTGTCACTATAATCATTTTTTCCCTACATACATGTATTATCATATCGTCATCAGTGTATTTCCCACATCACTCAGATATATGTCTGCTAAATACATTTTGTACTGCTCAGAGCAAGCAATACAAATCATTGTTTTAAAGCCATAGTTGTAATTTACCAAGAGAATCATTCATAATGGCCACATACATGCGCAACATTTAATAGCACATAAAGTACTATTAAAGTGACAATGGAATACTATAAGAGTGCAATATGAATTCGTTTAAACGGGACTATGTTCAAATTATTCGCCTGGTGTGCAGGTAATGTTTTTTCTAAATATCAATAGGCATAACTTTTAACTCATTACTTGTATTATGTTTTATGCGAAGAATATATACTAACCTTTGGAAACTTGGGAGCGACTGTAGAATCCCCCTGACGGAAGTATAAATATGCTAATTAGCAATGTCTTATATTTTTGAATATTCAAAATTTGAATAATGTAAATGTAGAAAAACCTTGTAAAATATGTAGACAAGTCGACAAGGTCAACAGTTGGAAAGTTTATGTATTACTTGACAGGTAGAGAGGTTGACAGGTCGACAAAGTCGACAAATTTGAAAATTATTCAGCCTAGAAAACTATATTACATTAAAATAAGTCGACTATAGTGGTGAAGTCGACAAAGTCGACAAATTAGAAAGTTATTTTTATAAGTCGACAGGTCGACAAATTTGAAATTATATTACACTAAAATATGTTGACTTATACTAAAGGTCGACATTTTAAAAAATACTTTTGTCGACTTGTCGACCTCTGATAAATGGAATCCACCTGACGGTTAGCATATTCATATATAATACGACATCACTCTTTACCTGTTAATTAGCATATTTCTACTTCCGTCAGGGGGATTCTGCAGTTCAGCCGAAACGGGTCTTTAAAATATGACAGAATTCAGAGAATTGTATTGTTGTATATTCAGCGTATAACAAAATTCACCCAATATTCTTTATGTGGGTGTTCCACCACACGACTAAGGCTCCCGATTAAGGGTTTTTGGGGGTCAGTTTGAAATATTTGCTTAGTCCCAGACCTTCTGTAAGGGTCGGTTGTGGTCGGTTGGGGCCGTGTGAAAAATCAAACATGTTTGATATTTCACACGACTACAACCGATTCCTATTTCCCGCCGTCAACAAAATGTCCAGTCCCAGGCGTCCTCAGGCCTCCTCAGACCCAAATTTACAGAGTCGGTTGTTGTCCCAGGCGTCCTGCGACCCTTAGTCCCAGACCTCCGTAGCTTAGTCCCAGGCGGCCGGTTCTTAATCCCAGACTCAAATATGATGCGTATGAATTTTATGCGTCTGAAAGTGAGTCGGTTTCATTAGTCCCCGGAAGCCTCAGACCGTCTGCGGTGTCCTGCGACCCAAAAATCAAGGTCTGGGACTAAGAACCGACTAAGGGTAACCGACCCTAACCGATCCAAACCGGCCTCCCCAGGACGCCTGGGACCACACATTTTCAGTCTGCGGCGGCCTGAGGACGCCCCAGGCGGCCTGGGACTAACAACCGATTAAGAACCGACTGTTTTCCGCGCGTTGGAAATTAAAACGAGGCAATGAGCAGGTCTGGGACTATATAAGCGACCGCGCACACTTTGTCATTGTTACTGACTGTTTGGCTACTGAGAGACGTGTGTCACTGATTTGTAGGGGTTTTCAATTTTTATTTTACATTTTATATACTTGAGCTTAAGGCAAATTTCACAGTTAGGAGACACATTTTACTATTTTTTTATTATTTTGTCGACTGGATCATGAGAAAAGAGAAAGGAGGGAAGAGAGGAAGGAAAAAGATGGATGAGAGGGAGAAGGAAAGTCAAGTAGAGGAGAGGAGTGAAGTTATTACAGAAGAAGGAAGTGAGAGGAGAGAGGAGGAGGAGATTCAGGAAGATCCAGCTATTGGGGAAGCTGTGGCAGAAGAAGAAGAGAGGTGTGAGGAAGATCCGGAGTGCCATTCTTCAGCCAAGAGAGCCAGGGTGTGTGCCACTTTTACAGACAGTGATGAAGTTTCCATTGTAGAATTCGTCAAGCTGCACCCTGAACTGTATGACAAGGAACATTCACGTTTCCACGACAGGAATAGAAGAGAGGCTCTCTGGGCAGAAATATCTGCAGAACTTAAGCTCCAGCCCTTTGATGTGAGAAGGTGGTTTGAGTCCCAGCGAACCCGTTATGGAAAGCTGTCTAAGCTCCAATCTGGCCAAGCCCCGAGGGAGATGACCAAGAGACAGTCCTGGGTCTACCAACAGATGGGTTTTCTTAAAACCCACATCAGAAGAAAGGGGGCCAATAGAAGTTCAGGTTTTGAGGCCAGTCCAAATACCAGCAAGCAGGACGAATCACGTGGGTCAACTACTGACACAGAACACCTTGAGTCCAGTGTCCTGAGGGAGAGGAGTCAGTCCATCATTACATCAACACCCGTTTCAACTACAGACTCCAAGATTCTCGAACACTTTGAGCAGATGAGGACACTTATCTCAGGTTTTCTGCATCAGAAGTCAGACAGGCAGCCCTTCTTTGACTACGTGGCATCAGAGGCCGAAAAGATGACTCAAGAAGAATTTGAAGAATTAAAGGGCAAGATATTCAGAGATATCGAAAATATTAAGAGTAACCGCAGACGTCAGCCATTGCCCAGAAGATCAGCCACTGTTACCACGGAGTCCCAGAGGGTCGGCCTACTGCCAACAACCACTCCACAGGCGTCAAGTTCCACTCAAGCAGCAGCTAGCAGCAGTTTTGTGTACTATACACCAAGCCCCATTGGCTTCAGCAACCCTACATCTGTCCTAACTGTACAGGACGAAGGGAGCAGACACAATCTGAGTGGAATCTTAAGCCAGCTACCAGATCTGACATCAACACAGATCGTCGAGCAGCCTCAGCAGCAGCAGCAACAACCGCAGCAGCAGCTCTTTACTATCACCACTTCAGCACCGCCTCAACAGCAGCAGCAGCCTCCTCAGTAGCCATCCAGTCAGGGCGGGTCTTTGACCTGCCAGGCCCTTTTCAGGGCCACCAATTCTTCCAAAAACAATTATTCAGCTACGTGTTCTTCCAATTCCCCTCCCAAAACAAAAAAGTTCAGTACAAATACTTATCACAAGAAAAAAAAATTAAAGTCCAACACTTACACCACCCCAAACATGAAACAAATAACCCATGGTACTACACATAACCAAAAAGGCCACATAAAAAAAATATTAAAAGTAACTCCCAATATGGCCATTAATCAGCCCATTTTTAGATTAAAATCCATGGGATAGTTTAAAATCTGTAATTTAAAAGTCCAACACTTGCACCTTCCCTAGAGTTAAAAGGCATAATTACATACTTACCAACCCACAAACAGACAAACCCAATACCAAACATAACCCCCAAATAACAAACCCAGTACCAAACCTAATACCCAACCACCCCAAAAAAACCCAACCCCAGTAACCACCAACCAACAAACACCCAAACCCAAAAGTAGATAGAACCCATGCCAACGAACTGACAAACTATTTAGCAAACACAATCCCCCATTATTGAAAGCAAAACTAGTTCCATGGTTATATTTTCCAAATTTTTGTGATTAGAAATGACTATTTAAAATTGAATATTTCCATAAAAAAATTTCTGCTACAAATAAGTTTCCCAGCCATGAAAAAAGAAAAATGTTTAAATTATGATGTGGATTTGAAAATATATAAAATAATTATTCAATTTAGGATATTATGTGTCACTTTGTGTTTCGCTTTTGTTTAACAGTGGGTTTGTCTGTTTGTTGGGTGAGTAAGTTGTGTTTGTCTGTTTGTCTGTCTGAACAAGTTATGTTTGGCATGGGGTTTGTCTGTTTGTCCGTCTCAACAAGTTATGTTTGGCATGGGGTTTGTCTGTTTGTACGTCTCAACAAGTTATGTTTGGCATGGGGTTTGTCTGTTTGTACGTCTCGACAGGTTATGTTTGGCATGGGGTTTGTCTGTTTGTCCACATAGCTGATTAATTGTTTTTGGAATATTTGGTAGTCCTGAAAAGGACTGTTATAGTTAGTCCTGAAAAGGACTGTTTACTGCAACAGGACTTATATTCTGCCATCTTGCCAGGCCACCGCTCCCTCATTATTGAAGTAGTCCTTCAGGTAATCCCTCTGTCTTTTGGCCTCTCTAGCAGGGTTTCTGTCTTGGCCACCACCAGCAGCACCACCAATCAATCCACAATCACCAGGCACATCATCATCATCATCATCATCCCCCCCAGGCTGCTGACCAGCAGGTTGACCTTGATACTGGCTTCTGAGTATATTGTGCAGAACCACACAGGTCATGACCACTTCTCTAACTGTTTCTGGGGGTAGTTCAATGGTGGTCCTCATGACTCTAAATCTTGACACAAGGATGCCAAAAGCGTTCTCCACAACTCTCCTGCCCCTTGATATTCTGTAGTTGGCAATCCTTTCCTCCCTTGTTAACAGCCTTTTGCCATAGGGTTTCATGAGCCAGGTCTTCAGGGCAAAGGCATCATCTGCCAAAATGAAGTAGGGGACATCTCTACCACCCTGTGTTATAGGAGCTGGGTCAGGGAAGCCTATCCTGCCATCTTCAATCCTCCTCTTCAGCTGAGAGGCATTAAATATCTGGGCATCTGAGCAAGACCCTTCTGTACCCACATCCACCCATCTGAATTTGTACTGCCCATCTACCAAGGCCAACATGACAATGGAAAAGAACCCCTTGTAGTTGTGGTAGAGGGCTCCAGAGTTCTTGGGTTTCTTCAGGGCCACATGCTTTCCATCCAGGGCTCCCAGGGCATGTGGAACATTCCACCTGATCCTGAATTCCCTTTCCAGTTCTTTCCACTCATCTGGAGTAGTAGGACATTTGAGGTACTCTCTGGTGAACTCATCCTGGATGGCCCTGCAGACCTCTGGTAGAAACTTGGAAATGGTGGATCTGCCAACCCTGAACTGACAGGATAATGATGTGTATGACTCTCCAGTGGCCAGATATCTGATGGTGAGGGCTAACTTCTCCCCAACACTGATAGGAGCTCTGTAGTTGGTGGCCTGCCTGGCTAGACGTGGTTCCAGTCTGGTCTTCATCATTTCAAAGAATTCTGGGGTCATCCTCATGTAGTTGGTGAATCCTGGAATGTCTGTGGCATACAGATCAGCCATAATGTTGTGGTAGGCCAACCTCTCCTCTCTCTGCAGAAGCCATGGCCTGACCCACATGTTGTGCCTTCTTCTAGGTCTCTGTATGGGTGCTGGTGGTGCTGGTGGTGGTGGTGGTGGTTGCTGTTGCTGTGCTTGATGTAAAAAATGGAAATACATGATTATTTGTAACTGAATAAAAACCAAGAAAGCCCTAAGTTGTTGTTGAATCTGTCTTCCATTAAAAGGTGGCATCCTGGTGTGTTCCTAGAAAAGCAATGATGATTAGATCGCAAATTTTATATATATATACCCAGAAAATCCAGCAACTTTGCAAAACAATAATCGGGGATCGTGGTCTGGGGAGGCCTGAGGAGGCCTGAGGACGCCGGTAGTTAATCGTGTGTTAGTCGGCTCTTAGTCCCAGGAGGCCTGAGGCGTCCTGGGACCCAGTCGGTTTGTGTCCGACAGGATCGTGGTTGAAACCGACCCGAAAACTGGCTTAGTCGGTTCTTAGTCCCAGACCAGTCGGAGACTGTCTGCGGCCGCCTGAGGCGTCCTGAGGTGTCCTGAGGCGTCCTGGGGACGATCTGTTCTTAATCCCAGACTTCAGTACCGACCCAGTATTCCCGCCCATTTTTGTCTTTTTTCAACCGACTGTGCACGATTAAGGGTCGCCGACAGGATCGGGGCTTAATCCTTTGGTGGAACAGGGGCATTAAATTATCCAAATCTACTGTTTCTCCAAATCTATTGTTGCATAAGCACTAAATTATGGCTGTTTCAGCCGCGTTTTGTCATGGTAGGTCATGTTTCAAATTAGTCTTGATAATTTTTTGATCCATTATTGCTAAGTTGTTCACATTTGCCCTGTATTTGTGAAACATTCTGAAACTCCCTAAATTTTGTTTCCATTGTGCCGACATTAAAACTACGTGCGCATCATAGGTATTTAATTCTTATCCCAGCTCTCGTCCTGATGGGTGTACTTCCTGGTCCGGCTGGAAATCAGAGAGATAGTATAGTTGTCTTTCTGTCCCCAGTATTTTTTTCGTGCAAAATCTTTTTACTAGATTGTGAGTAGTACTCTTTCTTTTTCTCCATTCACTCATGTTCACATGGTGACATGATACAATGTATTAAAAGAGACGTTTAACCTAGATGCATTAAATAACACTCTACACACTGTGGTCCTTGGTCTATGTCTCGGACCAATTAAATGACGGATATTGGACGACAAAAGTGTGAACTTACCACAAGGCTCTTACATCTAATCCGATAGACAAGATAAGATAAGATATTTAAAATGTTTAGTGCAAAAACACTAATTTGTCATACTGCACCATAAAAACATTAACTACTATAAACACATTAACTAACATTCACAAACATATATATACAAATAATTAAAAACTGGCAAAAATACGAAACAAAGTCAAAATTATACGAAATGACTAGAATAAACAATGTAAAAAACCAAAATCAACAATACATAAACAACAAACAAAATAAAGTGTAAAAATACAAAGTATAGATCAATATCACAGAACAACATTAACCAAGACTAGATTTTACAGAATAAATTAACATGAAGGACAAAACACAAAATAATTTAATTAAAACTTTTTAAACAGGCCACATTCTTTTAAATAATTTATAACATTATAAACATTTTCATTAAATAACTTTTCCATTGTATTTATATCTCTATAATATTTTATTCTAGTGTCACGTAGGTTGATACAGTCTAATAATATATGCTTGACTGTATCTAATCAGATAGACAGAAAAACGCAGATACCAACATAAGTAAGAACTTCACCTGTCCTTGCCTGTGTCCTTGCCTCCAAACAGTGACCTTGTCCTTGTCAGTGATAGTGACTACACCTATCCTTATTTCTATCTGTGTTTTTCAATTCAAATTGTTCTGTTAAGGACACGGGTGGGGAGGGGGACTTAATTGTGTAATCCTCAAGCAATGTTGAAGTTTTGCCCCTCTCATCTGTGTCCGTGAAAGAACGATCAGAAACCATCAGATCTGTGAACTGACATGGGTATGAACTTTCAAGGGCACAGGTACGGACGGGTGTACTTGACCTTGACCCCTCTTCTGTCTCTGGGTACTAAAATTTGGTGTACTGCTTTTTTGGTTTTCTTATGCCTTAGAGTCCTCTTGTATGGTGGGGGTGGGGTGGGGGGGGGGGGGGGGGGGGGACAAACAAGGACAGGTGAAATTCCTACCTTAAACTTCCACTCTTGTGAAATATATCATCAAACAGGTAAGATGAAAAAGAAAAGTCAGTGGCTAAGTTTAATGTAAGATTTACAAGATACCGCCTGTGTGTTCTGTGAAAACTAAATATGTTCATTCAAAAATACTTTCAAGACAAGAAACAATTATTACAAATTGACGATGTGTAAGTGTTTTTAAGATCCAAAAATAATTGCTATATAATTTTCATTGAAAATTTTAAAATCTGTCTATACTTCAATTTCGCTTGTGGCGTACAGAGGAGATATATGTTTTACCAAACAGTCGACTCCACAATGGTTTACAGTAATTGACCTAATCTATTGTAAAAATAACACCATTCATAATCTATCTGCATTTGTTATCAAATAGATCCATAATTATTGGACTATATATAATTGATAATTAGCACTTACACACCCAGGTCTATCATATAATACTGTGCATAAATAAATGTCTCCTCCTGTCATTTATGGAGCCAAAGGTTATGCACGTCAGTTCAGCTCAAGACAGAATGACAAAATATTTCTACTCCACACTGAAAGCTAAGGGGAAAACAGGATTAGTACAATCCAGAGATATTATATAAGAGAATCAATGTAATATCTTTCCATGGCTCAGGTTCCTATTATGTGTAATTATATACTTCCAGAGAGGTATTCTGTGGTATCTTAACTAACCTTGATAATTATGTGTCCAATTTATGTTGTTCATCTTTCATATATGCATGGTAGATAAACTAATAATATTATTTTCCTATTGTACGAGTGCTTCACCTACATATATGCAAATAAAAGATTATAAATAATGTTTTTGCACTGTTACCATTGAGAGAAACAAATGTGCCAATGGGACATAAATAACATTTTGTGTTTTATATGTATGCCAGTAGGGATATTTGTATTATGAAGTGTCCACCACAGAATAGTTTAGGATGTACACAAATTAAAGGGAATAATGATCGATAATGGCTGGGATGCAAAATACATAGAAGTTTAATGACATCAACATGAAGGACGGACGATCTTTGGACAAATCAGCTTCATTTCCAAGTTGGGATGAATATAAACAGCGTCTGGAACTAAAGAAACAGCTGTTTGTACAGGTACTGTAGTGGTGTGTGATATCTACTGCTGACAAAATCAACATTTTGCATTTGTTAGGTTTAAATTGTGGTGGATTTCTCTTCTTGGGAAAAATCCATTGACTGAGGCCGGGGTTATAAATCCACTTTTCACCAAAATGTTTTGGGAAGTTTTCAATGGGTAATAATACAGTTGGTATTTAAAATCGGCCCACCAGATTAGCATATGGCCAATTAATACACAGCTGACATAGATATTTTTTTACACCAGTGACCGGTATTGGTAATAATGTGCACATTAAAGTCCCATTTTGATGTCGTGTATGTGTGCATTATGGTGACATCTTGCTGTTTCTGCAGCCATGATGACATCAAAATAATCTGAAAAATAGAGCAAATATCACTGAAAAAAACCCACATATCTTAAAAATGTCAAAATAAGTGCATAACTGTTTATATTTTTTTGTTTTTTGTATGAAACAACCAAAAAAAATATGATAATAGTAATATATGCAAGTTACTTTCCATGTTGCGTTGTATCACCTCAAATTGCATCCTCAAAAGTGAATTGCACCAAATGCACTCAACCTAAAAATGATGCAGACCGAACCATGCACTGGAGGTAGACCAGCCCATTCGGTTGTAGTTTATGACCCCAGTATGAAAAGTGTGACACAGTAGCTAGTGTTTATAAGAATTGAGATATTCAGGCTGTATTTCCTTAGTGTCAATTGCTGCTGTCCCATTTGCTGATGAGTGCTACAGCTGTTTTCACACACCAGATATTGACGGCCAATTTCAGATATTTATGTGGTAAAAGCCTTAAATTTAAAAACATATTTCAAATGCTAACTTAATTTATTGCCTAACTGATTATAATGACTTTTGTCCCTGCTTTTACAACTAAAAGACAAATGTTTTTATTTGCCTGTGTATATCCAAATATTTTTATTCAAGCTTTGTCAATTGCTTTCTTGCTGACAGTGTTGTAGACTTTCTTCAAGTCCATTTGTCTTAGGTATTATATGAGGACTGAATGACTTTTTTCAAGAATTTGGTGCTGATAAAAGTATTTCATTCCACAGTAATTTCCCCACCCATCATGATGGGTTCATAATGATTCCATATATGTCAGATTTGGTGGAATAAGAAATACAAAGACTTAGAGCAAGTCTATCAGTATTGGTAAATGGAGGGAAAACTCAAGATTGTCATCTGTAGTTATGTATATGGTAAACTGGTACTCTGTTTTTGGTTTTGTTGTAGTAGTAAAAACAAAATCCACAAAGAATAATGAAGAAACAGTTACTGAAAATGTCATTATTTAAGGCTTTGTAATGGCTGATACTTCATCAAAATAATAAAATAACATACAAATTTGATAAAATAACTCAATTTTTACTTTAAAGTCTTTAAGCATGAAGTTTTATTAACTTCCAAGCATGGTTATCTTGGTGCTACTTTACTTAAATATGGAGCTGTAGCATGACCCCACTAATTACAAACAAACATGAGCCTGAATTGAAAGGCTAGTTTTGCAATTAATTTTAGGGGGTAAACGCAAAACCTATGTGTAATATGTATAGGTTAGTGGCCAAGTAAGTGTTCAATATTTGAAAATAATGGACTGTTTACAAGGTCCCAAAGGGACCGAGTCATCACTCAATTATTTTCAAATATTGGACACTTACAAGGTTATTAACCTATTTAAATTACACCCATTCCTTAATTTGTAATGGGGGGGGGCCACGGTGGCAGAGTGGTAACACTCTGGCCTCCCACCTCTGAGGCAGGGGTTCGGTTCCTGGCACAGCCTCAAGTGGGAAAGCTGGTAGTTGCTTGCCATTGGTCGACAGTTTACAGTACAGAACCCCAAAGAACTGTATGTACTGGTTTCCTCTGCCCTTTCAACTACCCGTCGTGACCTGTACAGTGTTGAAAGTGACATAAAAAACCCAAAATAAATAAATTAATGTGTAATCTTAAAGATGTTGTTTAACACACATTTCATTCCTATATTCTGATGTGTATTTATGGGTTTTTATGATCATTTTGGTGGAAGAGTTTCTTTGGAAATGTGTAAGAAAGGCTTCTATATATGGTCAAAATCGCAGAGCAGAACAACTGCCCATTAGTGAAAGATATGGTAAACTTTTAACAAAAGAAAAACTCTCGGGTGTAATTTCAAGATAAAAATTAAACAAGACTGGTGTGTGACTTTTCTAGCAAATAGAATAATGGAAGGTCACAATTTTTTTCCTGGCTACAGTGATTCATTTCCATTCCACAGGCACTATATACACATCTATCTGGTACTTTAGTAATATACACTGTGAAAAAAATGGTAAAGCCATTTCCATTCTGTGCAAACCAGAACAATAGATTAACACCCACAGGTTAATTTTTTATGATTCTCTGCATAGAATATGTTTATATTTTGGAGACGTTGTCATAACATCAGACACCTTTGGTACCTAGCCAGAAAAACATTTCCTGGAGAGGGCTCTTTTTTTAAATACTAATCTAATAAAGAGTCTCTAAAGTTAGGCTAAGATCCAATTTTGCAAACTGATCTGGCTAAATGGCTTTCTGGGTGCTACAGTTTTTCATTATTGTTGTGTCTTCAGTGGCTATATTTGATCCTGGTTAATCAATTTCAGGTTACAAAAGGTGTCAGTTATAAAGTAATCCCTTGGGGGGTTTAACACAATAATGCTGGCTCACACATGACAGAATGGCAGATAATTATTATTGCTCCTACTTATCTAAATACTGTTAGGATTAGCAGTTATTTGCAGTTCAATGCTATGTCATAGTTGACATGTTAGTTTTCACTACATCATAGTTTTTTTTCTGTTTTTTGGGCTTTATGTAATGTAGTAGAAGGATGGCTTGTATTGATTTAGCAAAGCCAGAAATAAATGTGGATTATATTAAAAGAAATTCTGGTTTCTTATTCAGGATGGCATCTTACAAAAAGGAGAAAGTTATTGACGAATGTGAGGTAAATACGCAACTTTTTGTTATACAGCTCTTAGATGAAGGGCAAATAATACTACAGTTTATAATTTATTATAATCTTTGTATAAAGTCTTTAATGCAATCATTTTGCATATTTTTGAAACAGCATAGGTTTCATTTTGCCGCTGTGACGTATATGTCAGGAGTGGGGTTAAATATAGTTGCAAATGCATTTAAAACAAATGATTTGAAATTAATATTGCAAATACAAGTTACTTGTTATCAGTCTAATCTAATCTAATCCAACCAATGTCACTACAAATACTCCACAAGGTTTTTTATGTACTTTTCAAGTTTTGTGAATATGATACAAAAACCTGTAATAATTCAGTGTTGTATTTCATTAATGAATTTACAAAATTTAATGTTTACTGATAGAGTAAAATTACATATAAACGGTATACTTAATTGAACAGTGCATAGTAGTGATATAAAATATCATTAAAATATGTGTTTTAAATTTCCATATTACAATCTAATAGTTTATCGAAATATGGCATTGGACTGTAAAATACAATGAATGCAAAGGTCAGTCAGTGTCCATAGTTACTACAATTTTTACATGTGCCCATACTGATTAAAAATTTTAAAAGTAATTTCTGTATAAATATTTTAAATAAACTAATGTCATCATGATAAATTTACTAATCTTTATATATGTAGGTGTTTAATATGTGACAGCACAATCTAACGGCTCTATATTTTTTGCTGTTGCTTTGATTATTTGACCACAAACAATAGCCAGTGGTTGATGCTGATGGTTAACAAACTGTTTCCACATACCAGATATGTTGGAGGGGAGCTGCCAGTAAAATGTTCAATGGCACTCTGTATTATTGTTTTAATGCACATAATGACCATGCTTTATTCTTTGATTTCTTTCTTGAACTTTACCCCAGACTACAAATACCTCCCTCTAACTTACAAATGAGCTTTATAAATTTCACTGTCTTTAAATTAAGTAAATATATGTTACTGAAAGTATTTGACTATTATTCTATTAAATTTCTCGTATCCTGGAGACATATTGCATGAATTTTCCTTCTTTGAAGCTGATTTATATGATCTATTTATGTTGTGTAAACATGTATACACATGTCTCTAAATGTCACATAGTTAATCCTTTATTATCTAAACATGCTAGGAGAGTGAGATTGTGTTTAGATAATAGACTGTTCATGGAATGGAAGAGACATTTCAATGAGCAAAAAACAACTCTGTATGGAATCAGGATTATAATTGTGTCTTCGTTGAACAGAAATGACTGGATAGTAGATACTTTGTCATATAGATGAAACTACATTATACCCCATTCACACTACAGACAGTATATCCCACAACAGTTGATGTTAGGCTAAATGCCCCTGTCCTTCAACTAATGTCTGACGTCCATATGCAAACTTGTGACACAGTGGTGAACTGTTCAATTCCTTTAGCGTCCCATGGAAATTTTAAAACGTTCAAAATTTCTGAATCTGGAGCTGTGACCGTGCACAGAAGAATTTTTCATACGGCAACTGAAGGTGTGGTCTGCAGTTTATATAAGCTTGTGACTCAGTCCTGTTTTGGTGTGCACATTAGTGCAACAGCAACATTATAAGGTGTGTGGAGGTAAATGGAGGTTGTCTCTTGGTGACACACGTTTATACCACTCTCGTTCTTCTGCCATCCTAACTGTTATTTACGGTTACATGTTTTTGTCCAGGCAGTGGCTATGCACATCATACCTTATGCATACACCAAGATATGAAGCATACTGGGAGGTTGCTCCGCCGCAGAGTAAAACGTCTAGCCACAGGGCACACAGCCTGTAGTGTGAATATGGGACGTTAGTCTTTTCATTGGAATTATGATTTTTGATTACAGCATTGAGCCACAGCCCATCGACTCAATGCGTTGCCAATAATGACTCTGTCATCTTATCCTCGAGTAGTGAGAGATATATATTTTGAAGCACTGACAGGTCGTGCATCACCCAGTGACTTTTCATTGTGTTCCTTGATAATTGAAGACATTACTTCCCAATGCTGGTTAGCCAGTAGTAACAAGAGACTTTTAACTAAAATCTAATAACTAATGCCAAGTGAAATTGATATCATTACTGCATGTAATGAATCAAACATCTATGATAGAAAGGATATAGGTGGGATCAAAGATATATATTATATTTGAATGTTCTTGGTCCATATTTTACTGATATTCATATTTTTGGAATAACTATTCCTAGAATTTTAAAGAACAATTTCTAAGAAGAAGAATATTTAAATTCCATTAAGCGTTTCAAAGTTTGAAGAAAATATTGAAAAATTAAAGACAGAATATGTGTAGAAAACAGATAGTATTTCTTCAATGAAACAAGTTTTTAAGAAAAATTCTGAAAAAGAGAAGTTCCTAAGAATATGTATGTCTAAATAATGATAAACTGAATGTAAAAAGAAAGCAATTTTTAATAATTTTACTGTTGACTGGCATGTAATTATTGTTTTAAAGGAGTTTTACTAAGAATGCTTCAAAACTCTTACTCGTATGTAACGTTGCTTTAGGCTTAAATTTGTACCATATGTTTACTTGTACGAAGATATTTGGTATTCATAAAGCACCCATATATGTTATGAGATATAAGCTCAGCTGACAGAGCCATGTACCTGTGTAAAATCCAGTATATGAATATGTAAGAGTACATTATGCAAACTGAACATTTTTTTTCAGTATATTTCCCTGAATTACAAAGACAAGAGCCTAATTTAGCAAGGACTGGTTTGTGAGATATGATAGGTGGATGTTTCAGACACTGACGTTTCGGCCTAGTGTCTTTCGGACAGGCCTTTTTAAAGGGTGGACATTTCGGACAGATTTTTTTTATAAAAAGCATTTTTTATGTTCTGGTTTTTATTTTCACAAAAGAATGAATGGTAAAACATTTATTGTACATCATTTTTGTCAACATTTATCACTACAGTAAAACATTTTTGTAAAGTATTTTTGTCAATATTTATCACTTTAACTAAACATTTGTCACAAAAGTGTACTTTAATTCAACAAATCCAGTCAATAACATTACTGGTAAAAATATGAGACAAGAAAAATGAACTTTGAATGACTTTTATTTTAAATGTTTGGCTGAACTCCTCTCAAATTGTGGCTCACACCCCAAAGAAAATCTGCTATGGACTTGCAACCAGAAGATCTGTCCTGACAGAGATTGCACAATCTAGTTTGAAATTCTGTGTAGATTTTTTTTATTCCACTTCTAGGTTTCTTTAAGGGTTTAAACAAGTAACTGCAAAATAGTCCCTCTTTTAACAGAAGAGCCAGCTTTATATACATTACCTCTGACTAGTTCAATCCTGAGCAGGAATATTGTCCCCTTTATAACTTTATAAAGAATAATTTTTTTTGACCACGATTTTAAAAGTACTTCAGTTATTCAGAAACTTTTGATTATCACCTGTGGACTGTGCCATCCTGAGTTGGTTTCAAATATTCACATGCCAAAGAAGTTTAAGAAATTTTATAACAAATTTGACTTACAAATTTTATACCAAAAAAAATCTGTCCAAAATGCCCACCCTTGAAAAAAGGCCCTGCCCGAAATGTCCTAGGCCGGAACGTCCTAGGCCGAAAGGTCCGTGTCCGAAACATCCTACATTCGTTAAATATGGACTTTAAGATCTTTGCTTCTATACAAAATGTAGTTTTACTTCATGGATTACTACTTACATGCTTACATATATCTGACTGTACATAATTACTGTATTATTTTACATGACAGGGCCACACATTATGGGCGAACAGTGTACTGAACCAAAAGCAGCAGCAGCCAATCCAAGATCTGAGACTGAGTGTGGCAGATGGTGTGACAGTGTTAACCTTGCTCAAGATACTGGGTAAGTTATACCTCACCAGAGAGGCATGCTGACATATATTAATATACCTTGAACACCTAGAACTTCAGCAGATGTTCCTTTAGATTAAAATCTTTAAAAATATGTCAGGACCTAGAAGCTATATTCAACTGACAGCAATACAATTAAAATCAAATCCACTATATATTGAAGTAAGCAGGTCCAGGATGAACCAGTTCCATATTCGTTATACAAACTTACTACACATTGAAGTTAGTTGGAGGTCTGTGTCTGAACCAGTTACTAGTACTTTGCACCTATTTTAGTGCAAATTAAAATAAATGGAAGGTTAGCGGACAACACTTGTCCATTTCCTAGTTCTTCATCATGCTATGGTGCTAGATGTCTCAAGATTTTTTCTTAAGAGCACAAGCGTGTATTTTGATAATGTAGTCATGTAGGACCTGAAGACAGCTCTTTTGTGATTTATTTGTTTGGGGTTTAATGTCGCTTTCAACACTGTATAGGTCATATCAAAACGGGTAGTTTTATAGGCAGAGGAAACCAGTACATACAGTTGGTCAAGGTTCTGTACTGTCAACCATCGGTAAGAAACTACCATCTTTCCTCCCACATAGGCTTCGGGGTTTGAACCGCCGACCTCAGAGGTGGCAGGCGAGTCGGCTCTTTTTGTGAGGTATGAAACATCTTTATATATATATATAGAAGCATTTGTAAAGCACTCAATTATGTGAGACATCTTCTAAAGTGTCCTGGTAGGGATGTGACTTTCTAAAAGGATATGTTACAGTAGATAGATTTTGAAACTAGATACTGTGTCATGTGATTTGACTATTTTGTGAGACTTATTCCCCTCAACAGGTACAGGAAAAGCAAAACAGTATCTACCAGTTTTCTTTGATTGGGGGATGGAAAGACAATTTTTCCACGGTTGCACTTAATAAGTGGAGATAGATAAAGATGTTGGATCAGGTTGATGGCTTTGAACAGGAGGAGGTTGTATCTAAAATGGATTCACTGTTCAAATGGTAGCCAGTGAAGATATCTTAACTGTGGTAAAACATTTGAAACGATTGAAACATTTGTGTATTGAAGAAAAGAAAATTTCATCCATTCACTAGCATAATGTACTCATAAAAGTATATTAAGATACTGTCTGATCTGTGGTGGTCTACTCCTTAAATGTTTTAAAAGAGAAAGATATAACTAATAGGATGATACCTTATGTCATGTTGACAAAATGGGCAATTCCAATTCTGAAAGTTAAGAAAGAATATAAAAGTCTTTGACAAGATTATCTATTACTTTATGCAGCTTTATCTATTTTTACAGTTATTTAACCACAATATCTGCTGATCCACATGCAGTTGATTTAGCAACCTGCAAATTTGAAGTAGTTTGCTTAGCGATGAATGTTTAAACAATTTTAGACTGGAATGTTGTTTCCTGATTGATTAGCTCACTGTTAAGGTGATGAAAAAGGCTTGTCATAAAGAGGAACCTTCCCAATCAATTGATCAAACAAATATGACATTTTGTCATCATTCTAAGCAGTGTGTACTGTAATGAAAATATTGTTTTGGGTTACAGAGCAGGAGATATAAAACATAAATACTTGAATTATTGAATCCATTTATTAGTGATTGTATACACTTAAGCCTCATGCATGTCCACATTCAGGCTAATTGTTTCTACTAAATATAACTTTGGCAAGTGAAAATCCAGATGCAAGTATGGTTTTTGTTGTGAAACAAAGACATCTGCTGTTTAATTTATTTCCTTCCATCTGATGGGCTGGTCAAACTTTTACAAAATTGTTGATGTGCTTTGTTTTCTAATTTTTACTTAAAAGTTGTAAGGTTGTGTCAGTGAGTAGTGATATTTGTGTTTTTTTGTGTATTTATTTTTATACTCAGCGCAATATCTCCATATACTACAGGACTCAAAGTGCTATTTAACCCATCTGAGTGCACAGGTACAGTTCCAACTCACAAACAACTGACATTCCCCTAACTGAAAAATAGAGGCTCAAGAATGACCATTTATTAACATCCTTGAGGTTCTTTAGACTGCCACTGGGGATAGGACCCAATGACAGAGGACTGCGATTTTAAGTGGTCATCCGAGCCACTAGGCATCTGCCTGTACTTGGGTTTGAACCCACATCCTCTGAGTTCCTAGACAAGTGTATTATCCGCTAGGCCACAGTGGCAGATATGAGACCTACACTAGTTACAGCTGCTTACAAAGTGCAGATATTCAGATTCATTGGGCATTTCGGTTTTTAACTAAGTTTGCCAAGGTTTATGATGAAAGCCAGATCACTTAAACATGGAGATGTCGGATGTATATGTTGTTTAAGACGACTGTAATTTCTAAGGGTGATTTTTGTTACATTTGATATTCATGTATAATATTATCTTCATTGCTGATATTTATTTATTTGGTGTCAGGAAGGAAATACATTTCATGTAATATATAGAAATTAAATTAAAAGTTTTATTTAATTTCAAATTTTCATTATTTTGCCTATTTCCTAATTTCAAAAATTTATTGTCACATATATATTATGACCAAAAACAAAATAACAAAAACTGTTCATCATTATTACATAACATAGATCATTATCGAGGGGTCAGATTCATTAAATGTGTAAAGTCTTGGGTGACACTCAAAATTGTTTGCAGAGTTTTGTTTAAAATGTGTTTTTTATCTTAAATGAGTTTTTTCTCCAATGAGTTTTGTGCTCAAATTTGACCCACAGAAGAATTCGTAGTTGAGATAAAAAAAATTGTACTTTTCAAACACTATATTGCAAGATTTTCAAATTATGATTGGTGAATTGAGAAAGATTGAAAATTGATTGATGTTTTTTAATGTCATGCCTAGTGCCTTATTTTGGTTATATTGTGATGTCCCCACCATTTAAATGATCATCCAATTCACCACGTATCTGTCCATACCTGACCCAAAACTCAGACGGTCACCCATCCAAGAACTAACCAAGCCCAGTGGTGCTTAACTTCAGTGATCAGATAGGAAGTGGTCAAGCCACACCACATAGCCAGATGACAGTACTGTTGGAGAAAAGGACATTCAATAGGCCTCCTAGCAGTTTTAAGCCAAAACTTAAGTTGAAACTCAGTCAGAGACCTTTGGTCTAAGCCAACTGAGAATATTCAGAGACCTTTCATTAATCTGGCCGCAGGAACATTAATATCAGTTGTGGATTTAAGACCATTTTATTACTATTTTCATTGTTTAACCAAACACTATTTAATTTATATAATCTTTTGTACTCCTATTTAATCACCTCAGAATAAAACCAACTATTCAATATTTCTATTAAGGCCTTAAAGTCCTCTGGTATATGCCAACACACCATTTTAAAGAGCAGGTGATTATAAGACCTTTGTACTCAGAATGAATACATTTTAGGAAGGTAATCAGGGAGATAAAACCCTACTTAAAGAAGTCACTTGGTGGTCATAATCCTTTTCTTAAGTCCACACCTTTTCAGGCATGCTTTCTGTATGACCTCTGATTAACTGCGGTCACAAAACTCTGTTCAATATATTCTCAATTCAATGTACATTGTGTGTTGGGGGTTTTTTGACTTTCTTAAGCTTAAATGGCATATTGGGGGAAATAAATTCAGCCATTCTTAAAACTCCATTTACACTACTCTGCTAAGGTGACCTGACATACCCCTGTTCAGAAACTGGTATTAAAGTCTTGAACCATGTCACATCATTTTTTAAAGTTGATAATTGTTAGTATGGCAATAAGTGGATCATCAGCTGCCTTTTTGATCTGTTATAAAAGCTGGGACAGGTTTGCTTATTTCAAGGTGTTTACAACTGTTGTGGCAAAAACCCGAATGTTGGTTGTTTTAGGTTTAGCAAGTGTCACATTTCTACATTTTCCTGGTACTTTGGGGAACCATTACCTCTAAGGTCTAAATGTTTGACCCATATGTCAGCGATACATTCTGGCATGCCAGAACTAAGTATATCTGTGTTTCCATAGTGATGTCACAACTTAAAAGAAGAAAAATATGGCCATGTTCATTCACTTTCACCAACGGTCAGCCTTGTTTGGTTTTTTTCAATTTGACTGGAGACAGTCTAAGAACCAGATTTGTTCAGTGGGAGAAGTGTGAATCTTAGATAAGTAAAATAACAGGAAATATGTTGATCAGACGATCATTTTATTGGAAGTATGACAGGTATACATTCAATAAAAGAGATTGATCTCCTATTTGTTTAGTATATCTTAACTTATTAATTTTATTCTTAATTTATATCAATTCATTCCAACATATTTGCCATATTATCTTTTAAAGAAAAAGAAAATAGTTACAAGAATACAGTATCACTTGAAAATACCCTGGAGATTTTCAACTTTTGGATGATTAGATTAACAACCCATCAAGGCTTAATATTAAACTTATATTGAGTGCCACTGACTTTAAACTTCAATTGGCATTCTGCTTGCAGTAGGAGTTATGTTATTACTTATTATTAGTATTTTTTGTTTTAAAAGAGGCTGTCACACTTCCGTTGACCTTAAGTGTAACTTCTATCATTATTTTATATATTCCATATATAAATAGATGTTGGATTCAAATTGATGCCCATCCTACTTGGTTCTGTAAATTAGGTGAATGCCTGGGCCATCTTACAAAAAATATGGCAGTTCTTCCTAGTTCTTCATATTTCTTCATAGCGGTGGAATGTGTCCCTGGAGAATGGCAGCACAGACATTAGCTTTCCACTTCTGAGGTCTTGTTTTTGACTCCTGGCCCAAGTGCAGAAGTTGGTTAAGTACAGAATGTTGACCAACTAGCATGTACTACATTTCCCCATCCCCTCAACTCTTTGTTGTGATGTGATGTCAAGAATGTGTCTAAAGCAGCAATAAACCCAAATTTACCAATGAAGAAAGGACTGATGAAATAGAAATTCGCTGAAGTAAAAAATACTAAACCGGTATTGGGTTTACATAGCAGATTTTGCTCATTTTAAATGATTGTAGTGTCCAATGAAACTTATCCAAATCTACCATGTTTGGTGACATGCCATATTTCAGATGTTGGATTTTCAGACCAAGGATTAATGGATAGAAGTGCTATTGCAATAATATTTTCATATCTATTTTAAACTCTAATTTACCTATATCAGTTGCTATTGAAATATTATTTGTAGTCATAGTATCAAATATCAAAGTGTTGTTGAATTTGCCAATATGCTATCTTGCCACAATAACTTTCATAAAATATTGCCCTGAAATTTTGAAGCATCAAATGATGTGTCAAAATAAATAAAACAATCTATAAATTAGAGATTTATTATTTAATAATTAATTATTGAAATTGACAGTTTCAGTATCTCCCTAAAACTCAGCACCATTATCTATTGATAATGAAATATCGATGTATGAACCACTTATGTCGAGGTTCCAGAGCGGGAGAGTGAGACAGGAGGTTTACCTGTCAAACATCAGTTGACATTCTTCTATCAAAATGATATATATGTTATTATTAATTTTTTTCTCAATACCTTTATCTGTGTTAAAGGATGAGAAAATAGTTCTGAGGACGGTTATACTAAATACAAAAACTCTTGTTAAGTAAGTGTTTGATTTAATAGCTTGTAATAGGTGGGATCTGAGTCCAGAGGTATTGTGTCATTTTGATTAAACATAACAAAAAGTCATAAAGGAAACATCCTTGAGTGGGACATGAGAGAGACTTGCCAAAGAATACTTTAGTCAAGAAGAATTTTCAGACAAGTGCATCTGAAGACATCATTTTGTGGATAAATCTTAAACTGTGTTTATGTCTTAAGTATGTTGTATGTTTTACAGATCACTTTGAATGCAATAGTTTTGTGGTTAGAAAGATATTTTTGATTTCATTGTTGTGTTTACTACTTCTGTGATTATTCATTTGCCTGAAGAATAATACATTTGAGTTCATATCACAAACAAAATAACAGCTATATCATTTTGTGATCTTTTATATTTGAATATCACTCAGTTTTTTGTTGTCAATAAATGATTAGCTTTTATGCTAGAGGGAAAATTGCTACTTATCAGAGAAGAAGATATTTCTTGTATAAATTTGAATATATATCTGGACAATAAGAGCAATTTCGCAATTTCAAAGGCACACATTAAAGTTGTTTTATAAAAGATTGCTGCATGAAACTACTTAAGTCAGTTCTCTGACTTGACAAAGGATTTTAAATCAAATGTTCTTGTTAGTTGAAACAGCTTTGGGATTTGGGTCCTATTAATGGATAATGCCTTTAACGATGAATTCAAATTTGGTAACCAATTAAATTTAGTATTCATAGTTTCTATAGATACGATTGAGAGGGAAGAATGAAAGCATTCTTTTTGAAATATTCTTTTTTATTTGTTGAAAAACTATGAATAGAATAATAAAATAGACGTACAATAAAATCTGAAAGTTTCACAAGAAACTTTTGCCTAGTTTATTGATTTTAGCTGATATATTAATGGAATTTAAATTAATTATAACTTCTGTAAACATATATATTTCTTGTCATACTATATAAATAGTCTAATATCTACAGTTTCACCACACCGAATTCACCAAAACTTGTTTATCAATGTTCAATTTTGTTAAAATTGAATTCTACAGCTACAAAAAAAATGTAAATTTCTGCAGTTTTGACAGATAGCCCCTGGAGGTGAAAACTTGAAGGACTTTTATGTACATGTATATGGCATATATACTAAGCTGGTGGCTTTTTGAAAAAATGTCACAGGAATCACACAGTGCATATTATAATGACATGCAGAGATCATAGAAGAGTCTTCAAAGCAAACTATGGCAGAAACTACCCCAGTAATTACTCTAAATTGCTTCATGACTTGACTTTGATAACTTAATACTGGTAAGTATTTGGTGTATAGGTTGTGAACATGTAATAAACAATGTGAAAACATATGTCTGGACAAAAAGTAACAGGACATAAAGAACAAGGCCACTGCCGCAGCACTTATCTCCCACCTTAGAATCAGTAATAATGGAGAATTGAAGGAAATATAAGGCCTTTGTAGTAAGATAACCCCACTTGACATTGAAAAAGGGGTCAAAGGTAAAAGTGAGTAATTGGAAAAGTCTCAGGCCATGATTTCCTTTAAGTTATTTTCACATTTGGAACCCCTAGTAGTAATGATAAGGGAGATATGAGGCCTTTTTAATAGGATAATCCCATTTAACATTAAACATGTGATATGACAGCCATTTTGTTTTCGAAACTGAGCCAAATTACTATCTGGCTAACTTTCCTAGCCTTATATCTTTTGTGCAAATTTGATGAACCTATCTGCAATATGTTGTTATATATGTATTAGAGCATCTTAATGATTTTGAAATATTTGGCTGTGGGGTCCATTTTGTTTTTCAAAATAAGACCAAAATTTTTCTCAGGCAAAACATTTGCAGGCCAGGACTTTTCAAGGTCTATCTTTACATTCTAAAGCCATAGCACCAATAATAAGGGAGAAATAAGGATGTTTTAGTGTGATGACACGATTTAACCTTGAAGCAGGGGTCAAAGGTCAAATTCAACACCTGGAAAAGATTCCCAGGCAATGACTTCCTACAAGTTGTTTTCACATTCTGAACCTCTAGGAGCAATATTAGAGGAGATATAAGGCCATTTTAATAGGATAATCCCGTTTAACATTTAACATGTGATATGGCGGCCATTTTGTTTTTAGGACTTGGCCAAAATTACTATCAGGCTAGCTTTTCTAGCCATATATCTTTTGTACAAATTCGATGAAGCTAGCTGGAATATTTCAAGATTTAGAGCACCTTTATGATTATCATACACTTGCCTATTGCGGCCATTTTGTGTTTCAAAGTGAGGCAAAAATTTTGCACAGACAGGTTTTCATAGCCATAAACATCCTCTGCAAATTTGGTGAAGATACCTTTATAAATGAATGAGATATTAAGGTTTATGTAAACACATGAGGAACGGATGGACGGACAGATTCATGGATGCACACACGTACGGAAGGCGTTTTATAATCTCCTGACCACAGCCTTTGGCGGGAGATAATTAAGCAGGTATAAATACACATTAACCAAAAGTCTTACTACACTGGGACAAACAGTAAGAAAGTCAGTCTACTTGGTTACTTTTTTGTCTGTTGGGCTTTTGTCCATACCTTCCATACAAACATGTATATGTATATATATGAATATATACACACAAAATACGACCAATTGAGTTAAATTAGATTTAGAGTAGATCTTTCAAAATAGAAGGACAGAATAGCAATGCTTAGTCTCCTAGTGCTAATTATTTGTATGACAAGACTTGTGGTATGTGGTATTTCATAAGTCAGTTGGAATATTTGACAATACTCCAACAGTAGGAAAGTCAATCTACTTGTCATAAATTTAAAAATGTCATAGAGAATATATTGAGTTGGAGTCATTCCTGCCAAGGACCTTGCTGCTAGATTACTTCAAAACTTAAGTTATACAGGTTGTAGTATGGTTAGCATATAAAGGAATATAATATGTCCATGTATAATGTGGCTCTGGTTAAGAAAAATTCATTTAACATTTTAAAGCCTTTCTTACCGGGTATTGTAGTTACATTTAGCATTTATATATATTTTCTTGTAAAATGATATTATGCCACTTTTTACTACAATAAAATTGCACTAAAATGATATAATGATCATTAATTATTGTAGAATATCATTTCATTTTTTTTTTACAATTAGTGAAATAAACTGTGTTGCTTTAAAGCAATTTGCATGCATAAAATACTGAAATCATAGATTGTTGTGCATTTTAGTACAGACTAGTTTGGATAAGACATTTCATTATTGCACATTAAATGGGATGATTATGTTATTGATAAAAGGTATTACTCACCAGTGTCAACATATGTAAAATTAGCATGAAGGTATAAATTGAAAACTGTGTAAATTGACAGAGTACACATAAATGTGATAAGAACTACATTCAAGAAGAATACAGCACCATTCACAGAGTGTCAAATGCTCTGCTGTCTTACAACTGAGTGCCTATGTATGTAAATTGTATTTTCAACTATCATGGAGCCATTTTTGAGTGGGAAATTATTCACCAAATATGTAGTATCTCATGACTAATTAAATTTGGCTAATTAAGTTTATTTATTTTTTTGTATACAGGAGTTTATCCTGTACAAATTCCTCTGAAAAACACAATAGTCAAATGACGTAATTTTAGTGAATTGTAAAATAGACACTTAGCTCTGGCATGTTAAATCTCAAGGAGCAATAAGAATTCTTCTACTTCATAAGGTATTCCAGAAAATAGGATTATTTTCTATGGAAAGCAGTGTCTCAGCATCTATAAAAATGAATTCTTTTTAACAGAGTACCACTTAACGGGATTAGACTATATTATAGATGTGTCAAAAATACATCAACATGAGAAAGACGTCTACTTAACAAGGTAGACTTCAGTAGTGAAAAGGTCAGACTCGACAATGACATTGTATGTTAAAGAAGAAAACTTCTGCTCAGCTGAGGTAATGCAATCTGGAAGAAGGATTAAATAACATTCCTCCGAAAAGGGATATATTGAATATGTGTATGTGATTAACATCTTGTGACACTGGATATTTAAGAAAACTTCTGCTCAGCTGAGGTAATGCAATCTGGAAGAAGGATTAAATAACATTCCACCGAAAAGGGATATATTGAATATGTGTATGTGATTAACATCTTGTGACACTGGATATTTATGACACTGAACGAGTGTCATCTGCTATTGTGAGTTTGTTAGTTTACAAATATTAGAAGACAGTATGGCCGTTGTACACAGACCTATGACTGTGCCTGTCAACCCAGATTCTTACAGATTTCAACCCATTACCAGAGAATACAGACACAGTTACGTACCTGGTAAGTGCCAGAAATATTATTCTGTTGATGTAGAATGTTCAGAAATTTTCTCATAAATGCTCCCTCCGCCTGATATTTTAAATGCGAGCTCTCTCTAATCTGATCTAATCTGCTGCTTTGCAGATGCAGTACTTCCCCAAAACGGGCAACTCAGTGTGGTATTATTTAACAAAAATATTTAACATTAGTATAGATCAAGGTTGGTAATCCAGAGTTATGGGTGTGACCAAAGAAAAGGAGACTAAATAGGGAAACTAGAGTTAAACAGGTGAGTTTTCAGATGTTTCCAATTTCTTATTTGGAAGGGGAAAGAGTTCCACAGAGCGAGTGCGTAATAGCTGAAGGAATATGAAAAATGTTCGTGTAATTTGTGAACTCTGCTGTCCCTGAGGCTTGCACTTCAAGAGATCACTTTTGTGCCCTCGAAGAGACTCATGCTTTTAGGGATAACTTTTTTTTTTTTTTTTCAGACTTTAATCAGTTAGCTACTATTGTAGCGCTCTAGCATGAGCTTTGGCAAGGCTCACACTTCTAGAGATCACCTTTTTTTTGTCTCCAGACTTATGGCATAGCAGGATATAACTACCTGTCTCATCACTGAAGTTCAGTAGTAATTGGCTATCTTAGTACTTCGATGGGTGACTGCCTCAGTGCGCTATTCTGGTCTCTGATGGCTTTGTGGCTCATGCTAGTAGACAGAAACCCCTTTTGGCCTTGTTTTTCCTTTTTTTCCTTGTTATATTGCCAGGTCAATTTCATATGGTCTTGCATTTTGGTTCTTGCTTCTCTTATTGTTAAGATTTAAGAAATAATTAGCCAGAAAGTGAACCTGTTTTATTATAATATTTGTTTAATAGTTTCAGCCCAGTTTGTCAGACACAATTAATAGGCAAGATTAAAACTATGATTAAAAGGAGCAAGTTATTACAGAGTATGAACTTTTATTTCTGCACATGTTAGATATAGTTCATGTAAAAGACATCAAAGGTAATAGAATTATCAATGTTGTGAATATAAGACCTTCTGTATTCTGTTCTTATGCAACATATGACATATATATCATAATAAACTCATACAACAATAGGCTTAATTTGGCAAATCTTTATAAAAGCTGCACCAAGATTCTCTTTGTAAGTGTCCTATATTATATTTCTCTAAACTTCCAAGCACTTTAGCCATAAAGAACCTTGATATATGAGTGATAAATATTATTCACTGCAATCTATGCCTTTAAGTTAAAATCTAGAAGTTGGGGACCACAATGATCACCATGAGCTGTATTGGGGCAATATTTTACAACTGGATCTTTTATTTAAATCACCTGACATAATAATATGATGTGGCAAATTTGCCTTAAACATGATTAATTGTTTCTGGAGTACATAATAATACTGGTAACTGTTTAATGGTTTATAAATTGTGGAGACCGTAGGTAAACTTTTAAAGAGGTGGAACTCAAGAAAGTAAATGATAAACTTAAAGTGAATATAAAGAAAATCAAATGTGTCCCTGGTGTGTCATTGTGAGAGTTAGGAACTTCTGATTCTTCAATGTGGCCACTTCATTTCACAGTTGTGTGATTGAGGATGATGATATACATTTTATACACAACTGAATAACTGTACACATTCCCTGGCATGAGTCACAGGACTTTGAAAATGGGCTGTATTGCACACCAGTCGTCTGAGAAGTTGATATGTGTGTTGTTGTTGCTGTTGTGTCGAAATCTTAAGTTTACATAATAAACATACTGAGCAAATTTGATTTTGAAAAAAAAACAAAATTAGCTATGTAATTATGAAGAAAATAGAAATTTTTTAAATGGACACCTTTGTACACTGGTAGAGATAAATATGAACAACTATTGTGTGGATATTTTATATAATGAACATGTAGAGGTAATTGGATATCAAACAAAAGCAGAAGTAGCTACAGATGGTATGTTACCAAAGAAAATACACCAATTTTGATGTTTTGCCGAATTTTATGATCTTAAAGTGAAAGTTTTAAGTTAAACTATACAATATCAGTATATCACAAAATGATTTTAAATGGACCACAGTGCACATTAGTGGAGATTAAGCTTTCTCATGACTATGTCAAATTAAATGGATATTCTGAAAAAGAAGTGCATTTATTGATATGAAGAAGGTATTATCAAAGAAACTGTACGAATTTGAATCTATTGTTCAATGTTATGATTTTAAGGTTTTTATAAAGAAGGAGAAAAGTAAAAGCTCTTGCATGTAACCTTGTCTATGCTAAAGTAACTGAATGGATTAAGTGGAACAGAAAATGACAATTCCATGTCCAAATTCATAACAGTGTATTTGAGACTGGATACTTGCAGCTGACCAGTAAACAAATGTCTTTAAACTGTGTGAACTGGATAAAGGATTAGCAAAGACTGGAGCCTTTTCCCAAACTATTGTATTCTTACTTACTCAAACACAGTGGGCTCCGTATTGTTAGCCGAACCTTCAATATTCACAGGATTTGGTTCTGGGTTTGGGTAACTTATACTGATCCCTACCAAATACAGCATTCTCAGATGTTGAGACAGGTTCTACCTGTAGCAAATTTAAAGTTGCACTGGTTCTTCTTATACAAGGTTCAGTGTACCTGTATTGTCTTGATAAGAACCTCAGATGAATTTTGATCCACAATAGACATATGACAGATGCGATATTGAGGTGACCAACAAACAGAAATATGCTCTTTTAAGTCTTGTATGAATTGATTAATTTTTCCTAATAAGCCTGAGCATAGAAATTGTAAACAGATACAACCTGGTGTTTAATAACATTAAGTTAGTCTATGAAATGCATTTTATTTCCAACATAAATATGCCACTGCTCAATTTTAATTATTTAAACCCCAAGTTAAAAATTGTTAAGTATAACAGTACAAGATTTGCATCAACATACATATCATGAAAAATGAAAATAGAACAATAATTAAGTAACTAACTTCAAATATTGATGACAAAAATTAGGAGAAAAAATTTGGAGGCAATTGAGTGCTCAGAGTTTTGACGCAGATTGGCTGTTTGTTGACAAAGTCTGCAGAGGCAGTCCGTGCCACACAGATAGCATTTCTAAGACTCTGTTTTCTCATAATTTGCATTGATTATTTGATAAGGATTTAACGGCACTTTCAACACATTGTTCAAGTCATATTTCAATGGTTAATTGCTGGGATGGAAGACTGACTGACTGATTGATTGAGCGATTGATTGAGGTTTACCATTGCTATCAGCACATTGTAAGGTTATATATAAGACTGGTAGTTGATGGGATTAAGGAAAGCAGTACATGCTAGTTGGCCAAGATTAAAATTTGTACCAAAAACCAGTAACCACCAGCAAGCAGCTACCAACCATCCCACTTCAGATTGGGCTGGAAATGTAAACCTAACTCCTCAAATATTGGTGGCAAGTGGATGGAGGAAAGTAGTGCATGTGAGGTGGTTAGCATTCTGACACAGAAAGCCATCAGACATGAGAAGCAACTTCCTCCTTTCTTGCTTCAGGATGTGGTACAGGATTTTACTGCAGAAAAATTGGTACGTGATGATACCACACATCCTAGAACACCCTACAACATTTGAACCTCTTAACCAAGAATTCCAGATAATTCATGTTTCTATGTGAATATTTGAAGTATTAAAATCCATTTTAACAAAAAACAAATTCCAAAACTAATCCAAAACCAGTTAATTTAAAGAATATGGGCTATAAGATCTACTTAGGATTATTACTTGTGGCTATGTGTTGGAAATTGAGTATAAACATTGTGCATACTTGCATAAGCCTAAAGGACTTCACTTTAAGTTTTAATATTCAAATAAGTTTATGATATAAAAACAGGATACAATATATGCATTCACAAAAATATTGTCATCTGGGAAAGGCTAGTAACCAGGATATTGATAAATGTGGTCTCATTACATCAATGATGATTCTAGATCTCATATAACACATGAAACCAGAAGCCATTCGTTTCACAATTGTTTCTCCATCTATTGTACAAATCCAAATACCCCAGAGCGGTGTTTATAAATAAACCACTAAATATCCCCTCTGTTTTGAACCACTGCCTGTCATTAATTTGTGATTTCCTTTTTCACTCTTAAAATCAATAATTTCAAACAATTTCTACAGGATATTTTTTACACAATTCCAAAGAAAACAGAGTTTTTATTACAATGAAAATTTCCCACTATTTTGGAGACACATTAAATGTTCAAATTCTGGGACCACTGGATAAATTGCAAAGTCAGTCACCAGTCAAAATGTTGATGATTTTAGTATATTGTAATACATGTATATAAAAATTCTGTATTTAATAAAAATTGCTATGACCAGACTCAGAGCTTAACATGTGCTGGATTTATTTTGTGACCATGAGCATAGTCCCTTACGAACTATACCATGAACAACAAGTAATGCTTAAGAATGTACAAAACATCACCCAAAGGTAGTGCTGTAAAAGCACAAAAAATTCTGTGTTTTTGTCCTTTTTTTCATCTGGATCAACTTCACGGAGGATTTAGCTAGTATGGTAGACCCCACTGTGTGTCGAAGTATAACCCTTATTGTACAGTTTTCAAGTTATGTGTGTAGATAAACAAATAGACAAACATACATGATTACAGTACCATTACCTCTGCCCTTCATGGGGCAAGAGTAATAAAGCTTGCTTGGATATTTTTTATAAAAAGTGGTGAAGAGAATATTAAAGGTAATATTTTCTTAGAAAGGTTATCTTAGAAAGGTTATTGTACAGTCAGTACATTTATTTGAATATATAAATTTCACAGAAAACATTACGTTTTACAGTTGTCACATTAGCAAAATTATTCAAACTATTTTGAAGGAAAAAGTTTAAAAATTACAAAGTAATTAACAGTGAAGGAATTTTACTTCATACTACATAGAAATATAGAGTTGAAAAGTATGAAAATACAGCAGTTCTACTGGATGGAAAAAATACATTTGAATCCCAGACTTTATAGCTTGATGAATAAGAATTTCAATATTAAGTAGAAATAAATATCAGATCACTGAAAAGGTCTTTTCTATGGACATTGACACAGTTAGCTGGGATTTCTGGTTAATTAGTAGAGTGTTTTCTGTTCCCTTGATATTCAACTGAATAAGGCTGACCAGGGGGTCACGGTGGCACAGCGGTAACACACTCACCTCCCACCTCTGAGGTCGGTGGCTCAAACCCCAGACCTTATGTGGAAAATTTGGTATTTGCTTACCGATGGTTGGCAGTTTACAGTATAGAACCTTGACCAACTGTATATACTGGTTTCCTCTTTCCATAATACTACCCATTATGATATGACCTGTATAGTGTTGAAAGCAACGTTAAAACCCAAAACTGCAGAAAAAATGTAAACTGAATGACTAATGTTACAGAATTGCTGCCAGTAATACTGAACATACAAAATTCATAACCTTATATCAATCAAGTTTTATGAAGCTGTTTAAGCTTTGTACATACTTTAAGGGTTATGGGTGGAAAGTTACATTGCAGTTGCATGTATTATATTTATCGTACTTATTCAATATAACATAATCAAATCATAGCTGTCTCACTGCTTTTTAAACAATGAAAATTAGATTATGAAAACAGTGAATACAGCAAACTCTCTTTTACTGAAACCAGTTCAAACTTAATTTGATTATGAAGTTACCTTTTCTTCTTGAAATTCGACAATAGAACCGCAGAGGAAATTCTGATCAATTTGGTTCTGTACAAATCCTTCAGTTGTATAAGTGGAATCAGTTTTGAGGTTTCAAAATAAGAATGTGCTGTAGTTTTGCAGAAATAGGAGGAAATTAACCAGAATTAATTCCTGTGGATATATTTACTTGTCAACTATATTGGCCAGTAGTATACAGATTTGCCTGATTATGGCGACCCTATTATTGCTTGATTTGAAAACTTCCTTTGGAAATAAATGCTGATGAAGTGTATATGTCAAACACAATGCTTTGATATGCAGACAACATGGATAATGGTTTGAGTAACGTTTGGTGACATCTGGAGCAGATAATAATGGATATCTATGTCCAGATGCTGTGGAACTTCATGGAGGAAGTTAATGGTAAGGAACTTTGCTTCAAATCTGTATTATACATAATTTAAATGTAAATGTTTGATTTGCTGTATATCAAATAATGTTACCTTGGTAAATTTTGGGTCTGTCCCCTTTAAATGCAGCAAAATGCTTTTGAGAAAAAAAGGCAACATGATGGATTAAACTTAATGTTATCAGTACCTTCACTATTCTACCTTCAGTATTGCCTTAAGTGGAAAAGACAAATATCAAAAACATAAATTCCATCACAAATAAACCTTTTTAGTCTGCTTGGGTTTCTTATGATAATCTGAGATGATAAGCTAGAAGAATGTAATACCCACAGAATTAACTATCTTAAATAGAAAAAATTCCATGAACAGTAAATGTAAAAAGTATCTGGGGTTCTGTCCACCCCCCTGAAAATCAACTCCAGGTTTTTGTCCCAGTGGCCAGATTTTTCCAGGGTTTTGTCCTCCGGGGTTTTGCCTGTTTACCGTAAGTACCATTCTTAACCTTCATAACCAAATTAATACTGCTTTGGTTTGACATCTCTGATGTAATTCTAACAAGGTTTTATCAGACAGGCTGAAAAGGCTGCAGATTATCCATCATTGTTATTCAATGTGTATCATCATTTTTCAAATTTTGTCATAATGGAAATTAAGATGATCTTAGTTCTAACATGAGAGAATGTGTCACTGTTACTACATGTGAGTCAGACTATAATACACACTGTAAAATTTGTGGCAATAGAAATAGATTCTAAAGTATTATTCAGAAAGTCTAGAAATGTGACCTACCCCACTCTGTTGAATTCTTGACATATATTAAGAATTTTTTTTGCTATCTGTTTTATGAAACGATAAATGAGTTGTTTTCACATTGAATATAATTTGTAAAATCTGGAACATTGTGTTATCATAAATCTCCCTTTCCCTTTTGCTAATCTTCACAGTTTTTAATTGTCTTAACTTTAAAACAGAGCATCTTTAATGTATGTTACTGTAGTGAAGTACACAATGAAACTAGAAACAGTTCTTGTCCATATATATTCTGTTGAAGCATATTTCAAGCTTTGTTAAATACATCACAGATGGGTGGTAATTTCTAAATACCTGTCCAATTTTCCAGCTATAATTTAACACCTGGCAATAAATGAAATTATTAAGAAATACAATGTTATCTTATTAATGTGTAAGCAGCAATTTGAGCTTCATGTTTATCTTTAATTTAATGGTTTTATTTGAAGAAGTTCATTTAACAAAATTTACATTCTTGTCGAAAGAATGTATATTATCTGTTTTTTACTGTTACTATTCTCAAGTGTTTTTTAATTTTATTTCTGAAATTCCTGATACAGTCGTGTTATAAGATTTGACTGTAGAAATTCTGCAGTACCAGAATGATATGTTAAATTAATATTGAAATATTTTTATAAGGTTATAACTTTCTACAGATATAAATATACACATTTGTTCCATATATGATGGAGCCGAGAATTAGTTGTTGATGAAAAGTTCTTTAATTCGACATACCATAAGACAAGCCAGAGTTTTTGGGATGTTTTAATGATCTTGACAACTAACTGAATAATTTTTGTAGTGCAATGATGAAAAGGGATATGTTTATCCATATATAACTGGTTAAAATACATGTGTGGACTATAGAACAACAATTCTAAAAGGAGGGTAATACTGGTTCATTGGATCTTGCATGAAGGTCGGTTCAAGAACATCCATTTTATCCTTTTCTCCAAAGAATATTATTGTTTGCTGCTTTTCTGTATTATGCCTGAGTCTCTTTTAGATGGAGATTAAGTGCTATATAAGTACTGTTAGAATTAGAATTAAGAATCCTTGTGAGAGAATAAAATCCTTAGATGACCTAAATAATACTACAATGAGTCTCTTCAAAGGGAAAGTTTTGTTCCAAGACATAAATACTGTTGAATTTCACTTATAGCATATTAAAAGGAGTTACCTACAAGAGTAAAAACACATCACATGCAATCAATTTGACAATCAAAATCCTCCATAAATCCTCACATTCACAGTAGTCTTACTGCTTTGATATGAATATAAAATATTATATATAGCACTTGAAATGTACATGTCAGGATAAAATTATTACTAAATAGCATCACTTTTTGCACAAGAATGAGGAATTTTAGATGCCTTTTAACCTCTTAGACTGTGGGGTTTATGTAGAACTCTGCTAAGTAAATTTCACATTTATGTTGAAATACATATACAGACCTAAGAGGCCTTTTTTCAATAAAATGTACTCGTTATCAGGAAATTGTGAGGGATTGGTCCTGTATTTTTATCCATTTACGTTTGTATTAATAGGGATTATTGTAATTCTGATGATAATTATGTACTTTTGTATTTGTATTGGGTATTTATACTCCGCGCAATACCTCCATGTACTACAGGACTGAAAGCGCTATATGACCCATCCGACTGTACAAGTACAGGCCAACTCTCAAATTTCTGACATTCCCCTTACTGAGAGGCAGAGGCTCAAGAATGACCATTTATCAACATCCTTGAGGTTCTTTAACCTGCCACTGGGGATAGGACCCAATGACAATGTCATCAGAGCCACTATATATCTGCCTGTACCTGGGTTTGAACCCACATCCTCTGTGTTCCTAGGCAAGTGTGTTACTCACTAGGCCACAGTGGCAGATATTATATCTTAACTCTTTTCGTAATCTGTGTTTAAAGGCAGTGAGAAGATTGGTGGGAGTGACGGACTACCCCTGACCAAACCTCAGAAGGTGGAGAATCTTCAGCACTGTGTGGACTTTTTGGAGGGACAAGGAGTGGATGTTCAGGGTTTGAGTCCTACAGGTAAGGTATTGGAATAATAATAATTGGTTTAAACTACACCTTAAATAATTGGGCTACTACAACTTTTGTAATAAGAAGGGGAAAGTTTGTTACTTAGTAGTCGATTCAAAACTGTTCATTGTCAAAAAATGCTTCTGTCATTTTGTTGTCACTTCCCAACAAGACTTCAACAAATGCCTGTGATCAATTCATTATCTTATTCTGTATTTGGCTTTTAAAATGTACTCTTACTACTACAGAATTTTGTTTGCTTTTTCTTGTACTAACTACAATATCTCAGTTTTGATGATGATGATGATGGATGATGATGATGATGTCATCGCTTGTTAACCAATATATGCATGTAGTTCAAAGAATGTCTCCCCAGAATCTCTCACCAGAATATTTAAATATTTGAAAATTTCAATAAATTACACTGTATATAAGAATAACCAGTGTAAGTTACACTAAGATGTGAACGGAACTAATTTGGAGATCTCTAATTGTAATATGACTTTTATATCGTCTAATCTCCATCAAAAGACAGACCCTAAGGCACAATAACCAGGAAACAAAAAGTCAAAAAAATTCATAGTTCAGAGACAAAAGTGGGGGATCCACACCACAGAGTCAGTCGTAAGAATATGATGAACAACATTTATCTCAACATCAGACAAGTGGAATATTGGCAGAACAAGAACCAAATCCTTGATATTGGAGGTTATTTTTATGTGTGGTCTACTATATAACTGGTGTATGATACTGTTTCAAGTAAAAAAATTTGTATTTCTCTTTTAGAACTGGCAGATGGAAATCTAAAGTCAACCTTGATGCTAATGAATAGTATTCGGAAGAAGTATGATGTAAGTTATATATATTTATTGTATTAACCAATTACATGTCGAATTTCTTAATGAAAGTTTTGTTATTTACTACTAATTTATTGATAAGAATATACTTATGTAATTTTTGCTGGTTCTAGTTTAACACAAACTCAGATGAACATTTGGGAGGGGAATAAAAGTTTCAGAAACAAGAAGATATGCTTTTTGAACATCAGTTTTGTTTATTTTTCCCTCTCATATTTTTGAAATAAAGGCATAAATTACTTAAAAATATAATTTGCTTTCATGTAAAGTTTAAAGTTTGGTAATTGAATTTCAATTAACATAACTGGTAAAATTTTGAATGAAAACAAGATAAAGGAGAAAAATTTAGAATATACACTGCATGAGTACATTTTAGCCATGTTCCTGATTCAGACTGATATTGGAATAAATGCAAGGATTTTTGATTCTTGGCACAAAATATTTACAAATATTTTTAACTAAATTCCAGTTAGTGGGATTTCTACAACTTTCAGAATTGTTTTATGATTGATGTGGATTTTTGCAACATTTCACAACCTGATATTCTGTATAGATCATTTTGCAAACTTTAAGGTAGCACAGGAAATAAAGGAAAACAGTACTCATACAGTGGTCGAGAATTTTCTGACCAATATTATCTGCTTTAAAAGTTTGGATCTATTATCTTTTTACAGACGTATACATTATCCAAATACCTTTGGAAAGACACATGAAGTTGATTTCTGTTTATGTACCATTTGCTAGAAAATATGTTCATTCCTAACTTGGGCAGTAAGCAATTCCGCAGTAGAAATTCTAAGTACATTTACCAATAGCCAAAATTTGGATATTAAAACTTCATTCAAACACAGTTTATACTTTCACTGAGGTAATGTTTAGATAGATATGTAGGCAGATGAATAATTGTTTTACCTAGATAAATTAATAATAAGAAAAATAAATCCTAAGAGATTGTTCTGCCTTATTACAAGTCATTAAATAAATGAATTAATTGGTACAAATTTCACAAATTAGTAGGAGGACCTGCCTCAAGGCATTTGCTATAAGTCTGCAGTTCAAACATTTGAAAGTAATGTTGGAATGTTATAAAAACAATGATTTGTTAAACTGTTGAAACACAGAATGATCACAACTGTGATGTTGATTAGATTCAATTAGACTTTAGGGAAATACAGTGGGCCAGTGGTGTAGTTGGTAACACACCTTCTGCCTCTGTAGCGTTAAGGGTTCAAATCCTGTCTCAACCTGAAGTGACAGTGTTATGTTCTAACCACCAATACAAAGTTACCATCACAGATTAGATTACGGAATGGTTAAATTAGGTTATATATATTTTCAGGCACAATATAGCCAGACACAATATATACCGCCAGATAGCCCTAAGCTGAAGCCTCGACATTCTGTGACATCATTACCCAGCTATATGACCAGGGAGGTGTCAGAAAGTCCTCCTCCTCCACCCCCTCCCCCACTTCCCAGGCAACCACTGGGTTCAAGTGAGTACACTATAATTTATGTAAAGCTCTGGCATCTGTGCCTCAATACAGGCACACTGCCAGTTAGCAAGGGTTAATGGTAGAGTCGGATTGACATGCCGTATTTATCCGTATAAACGCTCCCTCCCTATTAATCCCCCCCTCCACTCTACCTTTGCAAGGTTCGCATTTTAGTGTTTTACATCCCTCTCGATAGCCAAAAACTTTGCGATTCCAGGATTCTGAAAAAAAGATGCGTTTTAGTAGTTCCCTAATAGAATACCGCTTAGAAAGTCAAAACAAAACATGGCAGTTTTGATCACAGACACATTGAAATCGGCAAAACCATGAGATAAAACTTAATAATTTCTTCAGATTTAAGGTTTGTTTCCAATATTTTAAGCTCCCTTGCCATTATACATCCTGGCAAGCAAGATCAAAGCTGTAAGTGTCCATTATCGCCCATTGCCACTGGACTGGAGAGTTGATGTTTTTCATCAGTAATAGTCCCCCCCCCCCCTCCTTTTTGAAAAATGCATCATCCCTGGAGCGTTTATACAAATACATATGGTATACATGTATATCATTGCAGACCAGCTACACTGGCTACCAAGTTTGTTGAATCCATCTGTTTAAATTTAACAGAACCCACCTCTTTAATCTAGTCCAATCTTTCAAGATAATTAGAATTAACAAGATCACCCAAACTTGAGAACTTTCAGAATAAATCAGTAAATTTCCTTGTCTAGATATCATGTTTTCCAATTGATGACGAGATGTGGTGAGTCACTCCCTGTCAGTTCATACAAATTATATATATTTTAGCATTGGTTCTTTGACTGCCATTGCGAAGGCTAGTGTTTGCACCCCACCCCCATATAAGACTGGTAACTACATGTATTCTCACTGACCTTTATCTTTTTGCAGTTACATTTCCTGATGTACTGTAACTTGCTAAAACTGTTTATACCAGTATAATTTCTATGCCAAAGTTGTTTTGATACTAAGGCCACCACAACAGACATTCTTGGAATTGCAGAAAATAACACATTAAGCTATTTATTCTTTAGCACTTACCATATTGTCAGTAGTGAAACTCAATATTGATTTAACCTACATTAAAATATGTACTGGCAACTGGTTCCACTGTGAGTCTTTCCTGAAAATGTCATCAAAATCCCTCTATTTTGGGTTATTTTGGAAATAGACAAATGCCACCAGAAGATAGCCTACTTTTTCAGAGGTAATAATTATATATACATGTATGTCAATATAACTAAACATAAATGTATCAACATGAAGTCTAAAGGTAAAGATTTTATGAATAATTTCACCTTCAATTTTATATCATGAACATGTTAAAATATCCAATTTAGAAAACAACGTCCAGTCTCCTGTATCCTAATATTTTCTGCCGTTTTATACTAAATTATTACAGTCTTCTCTATTCTGTAAATACTCTGTTGTGTCACCATATACCCATGTCACAATATGCTAAAATCTGAAAATAATATTGTCTGTTGAACTCTCCAGTAGTTTTTTTTTTTTTTTTTTTTTTTGAAAAACAAACAGACAAAAAAATAGAGTTATGGGTTTTGAAACTATATTTAGTGAAACATGACTGACGTCCGTTAAAAACTTTGCCTTTTATATCCAATATTTTATAATTAGTATATTAGGTTTTGAAAGGTGTTTTACATAATTTGTTTTTACCAAAGCAGCTGTCATGAAATTATAGACTTTAAATAATACAAACCTACTATTGCATCTTCCTCTCTCCTGTTTTTTTTTAAAAACCATACAACAAGACTTTATGCCACAGGGTTATTCCGTGGATAGCCCTGTCATATTACTTATCTATGCTTTGAATCAGATGTGACTCTGTTCAGTGCCATTTTAAGCCATTTGAAACTTATAAGTTTTGTTTAGAAGGTAATTCGCAAGGTTTTCAGACATTTGAAGTTTGCCCATTATGTTAATAACTGAGGATTTGTGTTAAATCAGAATGTTTTTGTGTAAAATGAATTGGTGTATTTTTGTATGACAAACAACGCAGTTGTTGTAAATAAATACAGACATTCACAGAAACATAAGGGATGCAAATTAGATTATCAGTAATGTTTTTCGGATTATAAATGTATTCAAATATTACTCAATTCTATCTGCATGGTAAATTGGAAATCAACTTTAAAATATACACAGCTTTAGCTTAACTGATAAAACTTAAGATGAAAAGAATGATATGGATGCAAATTTAATGTCCAAGAATGATGACAGACGTTTTAGCACTTGACATTATAATTGAGAGAATGACAGGAGATCAGCTGGTCTTTAATATAGAAAGAATATGCCTAGTTATGAGTTACACACAAAGTTTGTAAATAATAAATCAGTAATAATCTGCACTGTTTGATAATGTATTAAAATGATAATTTTGTTATTAAACTGAAGTGACAAAACTAATTACATCTGACAGTTTGAGAGATAGTTGAATAATACAGTGAATTTTGCATAATTAGAAATAAATGAAAGTTGAATTTTGGTATTAATTAAAGAAAAACCAGCTTGGAGGGCCTAACATCAGTAAATACAGTATTCTTGTAGGTATGAGACTTAGGCATCAGTGAGAACCCAATCATGGAGACATTGAGGCTCTTGAAAGACAGAGTTTACTGGAGTTTGTGTACTATATAATTTATGTTTGTACAATTTGTATATCATGTATACACAGATTTAATATAGGAAATGATAATCAACCTTTGAAGAATTCTGTATACAGATGGTTAACTGTATTTCAATGAACATTGTAGATTTAGACCTTGTTGTTTCAATAAGTTCTGAGAGCCTCAGAAAGTTCTGCAAGGTACGGAGTAAATACAGATTTAATAATAACTTCCAAGGGGTCGACGCAAAATATAAATAATCTCATGTAAACACTAAAACAAAGTATGTGTGTCACATATTGTCTATACATATTGAGAGGTTTGAATTTGGCTGAATAAATAACACAGAAAGATATTGAAAAGATATAACTGTAATTTTGTAGATTTATTGGGTATCCTATGTCGAACAGAGCAAAATTTACAAAGCATAAAAGAGTGTGAAGATGTACCTTTAAAAATTTGTAGATTCATTGGATTGGTACTAGTTTTGGTACATTTGGGGTATGTGATACATAATTTGCATTTGTTTTACCATTTAAAATACTGACAATCATAAACCCAACTATATGGATCCCTTATCTAATGGAGACAGTTGATCATGAAGAACTACTTTGTGAGTCCCTTCCATTTAATACCTTTGGAATATATTAAATAAACTTACTTTTAAACAATAGGTGTGCTGTTTTGGCTGCCAAATACACAACATGGAGTATTCAGAATATTCAGAAGCCTTAATCACTATCTGTGTATTTTCTTTAAAAGTATATGTATGACAGCATTTCAGAAATGCAACCAATATGAATGGAATATCATGTATACAACAATGTTACAAAATTTAATGCATCAGGATATATAGTTACATGAATTATGACTCCTAATGCATGACAAATATTAAATTGTGAAGGTATCTGTAAAATTAAAATTTGGACAATTGTCAAGTGTTTTCTGATTCAACTTAAAATTTATCTTTTTTTTCTCACTGGCTTGGGAAGAGCATGATGCTAGTTATCTAAATTTACTGGATTGCTACATGCAACAAAGTTTGTTTCTATTTCAGTGGGTTGTAAAAAATGTTTGTGACTTGAATAATATAATACTGGTTCAGGTTATAAAACTGTGATTAATTTTATCAGTTTGCAGGTTTATTTGACATGTGTTTGGCTATTATGGATAATCTATAATATCCAAATAGTTTGAGAATTAGTTTATTTGAATAAAAGAAAAGAAACAAGAATTATTTTTTAAAAAGGGGTGGGGCATTGTGGGGCAGTGGTGTCACTCTCACCTAGTTCTAGGGATATGGGTTCAAATCTTTTAAATGGGAAAGTTGATGTCTGCTTGTTGATCTTGGAATGTTTACCATGCAGGACCTTGACCATCTAGTTTTCATTGCTTGCTAGAAATGCCCAAAGTTGACATCTACAGAATGTTGACACAAACAGTTTTTATTGAGAATATAATGGAAAGATTTTATAAAATGGAATGTACAAGTACCATAGAATTTTGGATATAATAGCTGTAGCTCAGTAATGTATATTGTATGTCTACTGAATGATACACAAATCAGGAAATGAATCAGTATCCGTAGTTGTTGAGATAAAAACACCAAATTTACCATAATTATTATTTTGTCATTTGAGATCCAATAAAAACTCTATTATCCAAGGATATGCAAGATCTTGATGTGATAATAGAGAAATCATCAAATAGAGGAGGATGTTTGGTATAAAACAGCATGGAAATACAAATTCGGGAAAGTAGAATGATGTCATCAGACTGAATATTCTAATAATAGAAAATGGGATTAATATATGGAGTTTGCAACTGATTACAGCAGAAAAGGCAATTTGAAAATATGTACCATTTTTGTGACAATGTTATCCATATTAGGGGTAAGGCTGTTATTTAATATTATCTTGATAAATCTTCTTCAAATAAGAATATAAAATATGGTGAAAGAACCAGAGACAGGGTGTCAAGACACTTCAGATTCTCCAGAACAAGGATGCATGTTTGCTGTGACAGCAAGCCCATTAACTCAAGGTGGGTTTGTTATTTCACATATAGTTGAAATAAGCCTAATGCTTTACAGTTAAGTATCTTTGTAATAAGGAAAATCTTTCTGTTTTCATAATGTACCCTTGCATGTACTGGGTTTACAATCAGCTTACTGTTGAGACAGAGAGTTAATATCACCTAACATGTAAGAGTGATTCATGAATAAAAATCATTCATGTACAGGTATGAAGAGGCTTTTGCAAAAGGCTGCTAATGGCTTGACATGGGGGGGGGGGGGGTAAAATTGGCATAACATTTAACAAAGGGTCCAGAGTGATTTGAACTTTTTGTCATTTTGAACCTTTTTGTCATTTTGGGATTTTTAGACCCAAACTGAAGAGGTCAAAGGTGACCCATAATCACACCTAGTGATGCCAAAGTAAAATGCCCCATATATATAGGTAGCACATGACACATAATAAATACACATATCAAAGCAGTAATACTTGTGTTAATACATGGGCTTATGCAGGACTTCACAATCACACAGTAACAAAATGTTCAAGGTAGAGAAAAGGGTCTTCCCCTAAAGTTCAGTCTCAAAGAATCAATTAAACATGTGATGAATTAATTTTTAGGGTAACTCCAAATTCAAATTGTTTATATAACATTTAAAAACCTAATTTTTTTTCCAGTAATTTTATAAGATATAAGCTTTTCAAATGATGTCCACTTTTCATCTACCCAAAATTATTTTGGATCTTGTAATTACAGAATCAAGCTATTACATTACACAACTATATAGTAATTGTATGCATGTTGTTTTTCTAACACCTGATCATGAGGGATAGCATGGCAGTGTTGTGTTCTTATAAAAGGTGATTTAAATTCGTGTCTTTTCAATTAAATATGTTTTTGAAAGTTTTGATACTTGTGTCATCTTCTAGTGTGCTTGAAATGTCATTAAATATTATACCTTTCTTACAAATCAATAAAATCTCTACTCAAATAAGCTAACTCTGCACTTAATTATCCAACCCATTCATTAGTTTCAGAACATAACAGTTATTTGTATTTTAAGTGATAACAAAATCAGTTTACATAGAAAAAATGAAATAGTTTTTAAGTGAACATTATAAAGTAAAACTTAAGGTATTTATATGGTACAGCATATTAATTTTGATAATGTTGACAGAATTTCTAGAGTCTAGTCCCTTCAAGAAGACCCCTGTTAAGTGAATTTCCCATTTCAATTTAAACAAGAGCACTCAGAGAGTGCAGACCTTTGCCAAGGCACAGAGTAATAAGTAAGTGGGAAAATCCAAATTATTTTTCTTTTGTATTGAGACAGTGATCCAGATCTAAGTTGGACCAAGACCCATCTTCTGATTTTTATTTTCATGATGTTCCGACTCATAGTATTTGTGTAATCCTGATGTCAAACAAACAGACAATTAAACAAGCATGAAATAATACCTCCTTGTCAGAGGTAATAAAACTTGGAGGTCTTTTCCTTGTAACTTTGCCCTGTTATCTTGCCTTTCTGGCAAAGTATTATTTTCTGGTTCATGACATTTAACAAAAAGAGTAAGTATAGCACTCCTTATCCTTGTAATCAGGGGTATTTAAGAACTCATGTGTGATGTTTTTATTGAGTTTCTTTTCCCCTATAGTTATACACTGAGAAACACCCCGTGGATTAAAAGGTGGGAAATGCAATATCCAAACCTTGGTGCAAACATACATTGGTAGCTTAATTCTATTAACAAATAATATCTGAATAAAATAGGAGATTATTTCAGACATTAAGAGCTGTGTATTGAATTCCACAAAAACATAATTTATGAAAAACTCTTGTTCCTATACAATTTACAATGCCTTTGGCAATTAAAGCACAACGTCTATCTTTCACAATAGCCACTGCTTTTGTCCTTGGTGTATTTATGGTGAAAAATGTTCAGTTTATAATGTGTGTAAGTTGATATAATTTGCCATAGTGGTTTGGTTCACCTACACATGAGACTCACATGTTTTATTTGAGTAAATAAATCTAAATATTGATATTTAAATTAGTACTCTGTTGCTATGTATGTTTGATGACAGTTTACATGCAGTGTAATTTACAGAGTAAAAGGATTAATAAACAGATTTTTTTGGTGAAAAGTGAGTCTGCAAGATAAATTATACAGAATAAGCAGGGTGTACACAACAGCAGAACCTTGTTAAGTCATGTCTAAATGGATCAGATAAATATGTCTACTTAAGCAGGTTTTCTAGACAACAGGGTAAATAACCAATGATATATATAAGCCCTCAGGGGATTCAATTTTGACTTTTATTTTAAAGAAAATTCTACTTAACAGAGTTAACAGAGGTTTTACTGTATTTTAATGACATAGAACAAATGGATAATTTAATATGGGGATTTCTAGAATTAGTTGTCAGATTATAGCAGTGCTTATACAGAAATTGGGACATTGAATATATACTGCCAAAAACTGGAGATTTGAAAACTGAAGAATTCTCCATGGGTTCTCTCTCAGTTACAATTTATATAATTTAGAATATTACTATCTTTTGAAAAACTGATGATATTCAATTTAACTGATAATGGAGTTCTAGTTTTGCATTTCTTGATTTTTTTGTATAAAAAATATACATATAGAAATGCAAATATAATTTAAAATATCAATTTATGTTAATACAAAGTTATCCATGTGCTTAGAAATTAAGGTGTCATTTGTATTGGATCGTGTATTGTTTATATAATATTCTGTTTTGAAAATATATCAACATGACTGAGTAGAAACATCAGAAGTTTTCTTGATACAAAATGTCGATTGACAAAAATTGTTACTCATATATTTATACTGCACAAGGTGATGTTGGTACAACAGGTAAACCCTCTTTTGTACAAGAAATCACTGGTTTAAAAGTCTGTTTAATTTGTGGTTAAATATGAGCCATTATGTGTATTAGAGTGGATAAATAAAGACAAGGACTGTTCCTGTTTACACAGCATAGCCTGAATAAAATTCAAACATGTTTGATTTTAGTCAGTACCATAGAGGAAGTGTAAAGAGATATCAAAGGAATAATACTTTTAAAATTCTGTGTGAGTGAGTAAGATTTTAGTTTTTTGCTAATGATAAATGAGAGCTAAAGCAAGCCGTAAAGCAGCAGTTTAATAAGTGGACATATTCGATTCAATATTTGTGTCTCATATAAGAAGTTTGAATTTTGTTCAGAGCAAAATTTTTACTCCTTACAGAACAATAGTTATAAAGAGAGATTTGTTGGGTTAATATTTAAGGAGCTGCCCAGTACTTGATTTGTGTCAGAGAAATCAGTTTATTCTTGGATATGGTGTATACTTAGTATATATGGTAGATATTTTGCGTAATATCATTTAATTAGGAAATGACCAGATTTCCACATAGACACCAGGTTTGGATGTTGAAGCGTTGATTCTTATTTTCCACAGTTTCTGTATCATGTGAAACAAGGATATCATTGCCACAGGGAATAAAAGTTTACAGTAATATTATCAAATAATTATAAATAGAAAAGAGGAAAAACAGTTCTAATTATCATCACAACAGACTGGAGTACTTTACTTATTCGGGCAACTGGTGCAACAATGGTAGGTGTTGTATGAGTAATATTTGAAAGTGTTCAAGGGACCATTGCTAGAATACTACATATGTTTTATGTTCCATTTATGTCACAAAAAGAGATAATACATTTTATGAAGACAAAAAATAAGAAAAAAACCCCAGAAAATCCTGTAAACATTTGAATAGATTTGCAAAGCTATAAAAAGCAAGACTTAGGTAATACCTCCTGAAGGCCATCAAGTTTCTTTGACAGAAGAATAATTTTGACAGAGCTAGAATCTATCTACAGTTTTTACAAATTAAGTAGATCCTGTTTACTGTCTTTCACAGAAAAAAATCTAACCCCAGTTGTATAAAATGTTTTGTCATAGTCCTGGCTTTCCCTTTACTGTTGCAGATTATATTTAGTGTTTTACGTTTACAATTTAGTATTACAAAAGAGATGCAATGATTAAATACTCTTGTGGTAATTATATCTACATTGCTTTATTAACCAGAGACAAGGTGGTATATGTTATTGGCTGCTCATTTGTTTATTTCTTTGCAAAATAACTTGAAAAGTTACGTACGGATTTTGAAAAAACTTTCAGAAAATGTTGACAATGGTACAAGGAACAGATGATAAAATTTCAATGGTGATTGGGATTACTATCTGGATCCAGTATTTATTCACACCAGTGCAATTTTTTTAAGTTGAAACAAATAGAATTTCCCTGTAAGAAGTAAAGATCAAGTCCTCAGACTGAGGCTGTTTGACACTGAAATTTACTTTTACATTTTTTTCTCTCCCTAATGCCCATTTACACTGCAGGCGGTTATATCCTGCAGTTACAAGTTTTAATCAGTGTCTGAACCGCCTCCTAGGACGCCTCATATCTTCCGTGATTTGGAGTATCCATTAGGTATGCACGGCCACTGATTGGACACACTGCATAACCGGTAAAGAGCAGTAGGACAACAGTACTACAAATGTTGGTCACCGAGAGACAACCCCCCATTAACCTCAACTCACCTTTGGTAGCTGTTGGATGAACATGTGCATCCAAATTAAGACCGAATCACAAAACCATATATAAACCACGGACCGCGCCCTCAGTTACCTTCTCGCTCCTCCCCAAACTTCACCTTTGAATATCAAACAAATTTAAAGTGGAGAGAAAATATGGTAAGGATTTAAGTATACCCTAACAGGGGTGTTAAAAGTGGTGATATTCCAAAATAAATACTGTGATTATACAGAATTTATAGTAACACCATCAGTACTGCCATAGGCTATACATTCAAATATATTAATTCCTCATGATTATTGCAAGCAACTTTTGTTTATTATAGTTCAAAGGGGCAGCCTCTAATCACAGTAATAATGATATGGTATCATTCAGAAAATACCATTTTTCAGTAATTAATGCATGATTTGAGATAAGTCAATATTCTGTTCTTACAGATAGCAACAGCATGATAGGAAAGAAGCTTCCTCCACCACCTCCACCCTTACCATCTGTTCCACCACCACCAACATCCCAACCTCCACAGCCGCTGCATGGTTCTGTTGGAATGGCCTTGAAGAGCCAGAGTTCAAGATCACCCCCAGTGGACTTTCTCCCTGGGACGATCAGTAGTCCTGAGGAGATGAACACCCAGGTAGAAACCACTAAACCCAGGGTGGTGAGTGTGTGCTGTGATTTGTTTTATTTTTATTATTGCACTGTTATACTTGAAATAATCTTGTACACCATTCCAAAACTCTGGGACACAGTTGACTTTAAATTCTTTAAGGTGGCTCTCTGGTGTTATAAAAAACATGACTGTGAGCTTTCCATTCACAATTGTTCTGTTCAACATACTGTACATTACTAAAACAAACAATCTCAGTAAACATAGAAAATATGTTTCTTAATAATGGTTGTATTGTACACTGGGAACAGGGCTACATAATTTCTTTTCAGAAGCAATTTTATGGGCAATTTGACTGTGCTGCCAATAAGTAGACCCTAATTGGATCTGAAAACATCTTTTACTTTGCCAAACAAATGACTAAATCTAAATTGAAAAGGTTATTTCAGAACTGGAAATAAATACTCAGGAGAGAATTTTGTTTATCAACCCAATTGCCCACAGTAAAACAGTATTTAATTGTGCCAAAAGACATTCCATTCAAGAGTTTGATAATAGTTAAAGTTGCTAAAGCACAAACCAGATATGTTCCTTGTCATCCGTCACATCCTAATATATAAAATTTTAAACAACAAATTCTGATAGACAAAGAGTTTTAATTGCAAAGTGTTGACAAAATATAAAATACCCAAATATCAGAATCAACTGCTCAAGAGACATGACACTGGCATTGTTAAATGCACCTTACTGTCAAGTTCTAGTTGACAAACAAGATTTTTCAACGTGTTAAAGGTCTTTTAACTAGATTGGTTTATCTGTACATGTAGGATATTATTATCAAGAAAGTAAAATGTTTTTTCCAGAAGTTTTGGAGTAGTGTATTAAACTCTGTTGGACATTAAACATCAATACATGAACAAAAATCACATATAAGATTTAAAATGATCTTATCTTTTATTTGAAAAAGGAGCAAAAGCCCGTCACTGTAAATTTGATTGAAAATATCAAATGTAAAATACTTTTCCACAGGTAGTAGAAATTGTGTTGACAAGTCTTTAGCAAGTTATCTTCCAGGGAATTGTGTGTTTGATGTCCACTGGGTTGTGACACAGAGAATCTTAATTATCAAAAGACCTGTTTTGAAAACCAGAAAAAGTATTTTAGAAATGAAGTTTTAATTTGATGCACTCTTGTTTTCTTGTCGCTGTATCAAGAGTTTTATCATAGATTGTGTGTACTTTTCTACAACAGGTTTCAATGTAATTATGTTCTGAATATTTCTTTATTGGTTCTTGAAGAATATTTTGGTCAAATTAGTCTTCTGTTGAAGGTCATTTGATAGTAAGAGCTCACTGAACAAGTAAGCTTTGTTTTAATCATATTTACATATAAAATTTTGTTAGCGTAACCTCTGCCAAGACAGTTATACTATTGGCAACATGCATTGTCTGTTTGCTTGTATTTTTTTTTTGCAAAGTAACTCAAAAAGGTATGGGTGATTTTGATAAAATTTTGAGGAAAGATTTACAATTATGGCACAAGGAATAGATTATAAGATTCTGGTGGTAATTCCATTCATCAACCGGGAATTTTTTACAGAAATTTTTATAATTACACTCATAAGCAATATTGGAGATGTCAGTCCTTGGCAGAGATATGTGTGTTTTGAGTGCTCTTGTTTTTTTTCGTCTTTGTTGGTGATGTTTTTGATTATTTTCTTAAACTGTTACTGACACAGAGTAATGAATTAACTTGCACATTACATTTCCTTAATCAATAACACAATACTTTTGCTCCAGTTAATTTGCATATTTGTATGACTAAAGCTAAGAATAATATTATAAATTGCCATGTGTGTTGATTGTGTTCTAAGGAAGAAAACTAAATGTGATGCCTCATACAAACTTTTGGACATATTTTAATTACTGTATCATTAAGCATCCCGCAAGGGACGCTTGTTTGTGTATGGGAGACCTTCAGGCTCCGGCGGCTCCGCATTTTGTTTTCCTTATAACTCTCTAACCGTTAGGCGGATTCTTTTCAAATTTGGCAGGTTTAGGCAGTAGCCTTGGGGAATTTTTTTGAATATGCTGCAGTGACATTTCAACCAATCAGAGAGGTCACATGACCAAAAATGTCTTTTTTCAATGGGGAAGCTTGTCCGGATGATAACTTGAAAGGAATTTTATCAATTCACCTGAAACTTGGCAAATACATTCATTCTATTAAAATCTGGAAATCATTAGATTTTGGCATTGATTGGTTAAGAAATGGCCGAGTAATTAATGATTAAATAATCATTACGAATTTTCCAAATAAGGAAAACACAAAAATGCTTATATCTCGAAAACCGTGCTAGATAGAGCGATTTCGACGAAATTTTTGACCCACTGGGTATCTCTGCGGAGTATTTATCCCAATTTTCAAAAAATTTTTGTCTCGCCAAAAATGGCGGCCATTTTGAATTTTCGAATTTTTGCGCAAAAATTGCAAAACACAAAAATGCTAATATCTCGAAAACCGTGCTAGATAGAATGATTTCGATGAAATTTTTGATCTTCAGGGTATCTCTGCAGAGCAGCTATCCCAAAGAGCTTTCACTTGGTGAAGTTTCAGACCCATAGCTAATTACTCACCTACTCAAAATGAGTAAATGCTAATTATCTCAATAACTATTGCGGATACCCAATTTTTATCAAATAACTCATTCATCTACTTTTGCGAGAGCTTTCACATGGTGAAGTTTCAGACCCGTAGATAATTACTCACCTACTCAAAATGAGTAAATGCGAATTATCTCTTAAAAGTATTGCAGATAGCCAATTTTTCTCAAATAACTCATTCATCTACTTTTGGAAGAGCTTTCGCATGGTGAAGTTTCAGACCCATAGCTAATTACTCCCCTACTCAAAATGAGTAAATGCGAATTACCTCTAAAAGTATTGCAGATAGCCAGTTTTTCTCAAATAACTTATTCACCTACTTTTGGGAGAGCTTTCACTCGGTAAAGTTTCAGACCCGTAGCTAATTACTCACCTACCCAAAATGAGTAAATGCGAATTATCTCAAAAACTATTGCGGATACCTAATTTTTATCAAATAACTCATTCATCTACTTGTGGGAGAGCTTTCACATGGTCAAGTTTCAGACCCATAGCTAATTACTCACCTACTCAAAATGAGTAAATGCGAATTATCTCTAAAAGTATTGCAGATAGCCAATTTTTCTCAAATAAATCATTCACCTACTTTTGGGAGAGCTTTCACTTGGTGAAGTTTCAGACCCATAGCTAATTACTCAACTACTCAAAATGAGTAAATGCGAATTATCTCTAAAAGTATTGCAGATAGCCAATTTTTCTCAAATAACTCATTCACCTACTTTTGGGAGAGCTTTCACTCCGTGAAGTTTCACACTCATAGCTAATTATTCACCTACTCAAAATGAGTAAAAGGGGCCATGGTGGCAGAGTGGTAACACTCTGGCCTCCCACCTCTGCAGCCGGGGTTCGATCCCTGTCATGGCCGTAAGTGGGAAAGCTGGTAGTTGCTTGCCATTGGTCGGCAGTTTACAGTACAGACCCCTAGCGAACTATATGTACTGGTTTCCTCTGCCCTTCCAACTACCCGTCGTGATATGACCTGTACAGTGTTGAAAGCGACGTAAAACCCCAAATAAACCAAACCAAAATGAGTAAATGCTAATTATCTGTAAAAGTATTGCGGATACCCAATTTTTCTCAAATAACTCATTCACCTACTTTTGGGAGAGCTTTCACTTGGTGAAGTTTCAGACCCGTAGCTAATTACTCACCTACTCAAAATGAGTAAATGCTAATTATCTCAAAACCTATTGCGGATACCCAAATTTTATCAAATAACTCATTCATCTGCTTTTGGGACAGCTTTTACATGGTGAAGTTTCAGACCCGTAGCTAATTATTCACCTACTGAAAATGAGTAAATGCTAATTATCTGTAAAAGTATTGCGGATACCCAATTTTTATCAAATACTCATTCATCTACTTGTGGGAGAGCTTTCACATGGTGAAGTTTCAGACCCGTAGCTAATTACTCACCTACTCAAAATGAGTAAATGCGAATTATCTCTAAAAGTATTGCAGATAGCCAATTTTTCTCAAATAACTCATTCACCTACTTTTGGGAGAGCTTTCACTTGGTGAAGTTTCAGACCCATAGCTAATTATTCACCTACTCAAAATGAGTAAATGCGAATTATCTGTAAAAGTATTGCGGATACCCAATTTTTATCAAATAACTCATTCATCTACTTTTGGGAGAACTTTCACTTGGTGAAGTTCCAGACCCGTAGATAATTACTCACCTACTCAAAAGGAGTAAATGTGAATTATCTCTTAATAGTATTGCAGATAGCCAATTTTTCTCAAATAACTCATTCACCTACTTTTGGAAGAGCTTTCATACACGAAAATGAAAACTTGTGAATATCTCGGAAAAGCTATTTCTTCTCCCTTAATGCTCGGCGGGAGATACACACCGCGGCAGTGGTCTTGTCAAAAGTTTTGTCTCCCCAAAAATGGTGGCCATTTTGAATTTTCAAAGTTTTTGCAAAACACAAAAATGCTTATATCTCGAAAACTGTGCTAGATGGAGTGAACTCAACAAAATTTTTGACATGCTGGGTATCTCTGCAGAGTAGCCATGCCAATTTTCAAAATATTTTTGTCTCGCCAAATATAGCGGACATTTTGAATTTTTGAATTTTTTGCAAAACAATGCTTATATCTTGAAAACCGTGCTAGATAGAGCAGACTGCGCTGACTTTGGTTGCCACAACAGTATAAGGCTAGAAACGAAGCATTTTCTTAATACTTTAGCACTCACCTTTATATCCTTTTCGGGACGCTTTGTTTTTGCTATGCAAAAACATTATCTTTTTTTTGCGAGCGATCCTCTAGTTAAATTTGCAGTATAGCACAGTATTCTATACAACCATGTTTTGAGAAAAAGATTGTGTTATATAACAGAAGCATTTTGCAAAAAGATGTTGTTCAGCTACTACTCCGGCTGCCATCTTTAATTTTGCTGGGAATGCAAAGCATTGATTATCTTGAAAACCATTAAGAGATAGAGTGATTTCAAGGCATTAGACCTTAAATATAATGCCTCTGAAAAATTTCTAATTTTCCACATTCTTGCTGCTATCTTGAATTTTGCCAGAAATGAAAAATGTCAAGTATCTTAAAAACCGTTAGAGACCGCAAATTTTGCAACCTTTAGATACCAGAGCCTCTGGCTATAGTTTTCCAAATTCCAGGTGCCATCATGAATTTTGCCGAAAATAAAAATGTCAATTATCAAAAACTGTTAGAGACAGAGTAATTTTGAGCAAATTTTGGACCCTTTGGGTACAACAGACCTTATATGTAATGCCTAAAAATTTTTAATTTTCCAAATTCCAGCTCCCATCTTGAATTTTGCTGGAAATTGAAAATGTTGATTATCTCGAAAACAGTTAAATGTAGAGTGATTTTGAGTAAATTTTGGATCGTTTGGATATTATAGACCCTGGATATACTGTCTCTGAGAAATTTTTTATTTCCGAATTCTGGCCACCAGCTTGAATTTTGGCAGAAATCAGAAATGTTGTTGATCTCGAAAAAAAAAAAGACATAAGAGATAGAGCAAATTTTAGACCCCCCTGGGTACTGTGGACTAGTCCTTTGGGGTCTGTCAAAAATTTAAAACTTTCCGAATTTCAGCTGCCGTCTTGAATTTTGACAGAAATTGAATATATTGTGTATTTCGAAAACCCTAAGAGAAGAGCAATTTGGGCAAATTTCAGACCTTCTAGGTACTGAGGACTATTCCTTTATGGCCTCTGAAAAATTGAGAATTTTCTGAATTTCAGGCACAGTCTTGAAATTTGTTCCAAATGTAAAACCTTTATCTTGAAAACAGTAAGGGAAGTGCAATTTGGGCCAAATTTTAGACCCTCTGGGTACTGAGGACTACTCCCTTATGGCCTCTGAAAGATTGAGAATTTTCTGAATTCGGCTGCAATCTTGAATTTTGTTGGAAATGTGAAACATTTATCTTAAAAACAGTAAGAGTTGGGCGATTTCAGGTTAATTTTGGACCCCCTGGGTACTAAGGACTACTCCTTTAATGGCATCTTGAAAACAGAGAAAACTATATCTTGTATCTGGCCACACATGCCTTCTTGGTCTAGTTGATATTCTGTTTCGTGACATATTTTCAAAGCTATGGCTTCATATTTGTATATCATCAGGTGTTTAATCCCTGACAGCAGATAATACCAGTGTGGTGGTCTTGTTTTTATTGGGAGGATCAATCAGTTTATTAATCTTCATCTTAAAAGGCAAATGAAAAATTAAGCAATGTTTTATAGTACTGGTGATTGAAATTACAAATTATGAATAAATTAACAACTCTTTTAAAGAGATATTAGTCTCTACTTGTATATTAGAGTTGTCATTTCTGATCCTGAATTACAAGATTAGTACACATTAAAATATTTTCATATCATATAATATTTTTATCAATATGTTATTACTGTAGTTTACATTTGGTGTAATTCAACATAATAGTATTTACACTCGAGTTGGTACACTTCATTAAATGTTGGATAAATGAAGTAAAAAATTCAGTAATCGGGTTAAAAAGTTTATTTTGTACTGAATCCACTCTATGGCAAGAAAATATAATAACTGTTACCGTCAGATTATACTGTGTAAGATATCAACATACGGTACATAAAAGAGTAACTTGTTAACACCTAGTTATATACTGTCTTTAAAAGTATGGTAAATTAAATAAACTGATTTTTGACATAGTTAACAAAATCCATTTGTCAAATATAAATCTTGTATATCTTTGATATAATAATATAATTATTTTGTTGTTAAAAATCTCCTTCATGCTGAGATGGACACTATCATTAAAGTATCATATATCTGTGCCATTTTACATTGTCATGATACTTCCATATGTGTCAGGGTTATATTTTTTCACAAGCATTTGAAATCATATGAGAAGACATAGATTCTACATTAGTTGTGTTCAAATCAGTAAATGACACACTGTCAATGTATTCTGCTCTATCAGCTTTGTGTAAACCACCTCAGGCCAGTTTTTTTAACAAATATACTTATTGAAACAAAATCACTGGTGACAAAATATACACCAGGAAAAGGTAATAATGAAAAGGTGATACATCTCTTACTTCAATATGGTTTTACAAAGTAGTACCCATTAAGCTGGTGTTTTCACAGCACCGACTACCGACATCCAGTCAGTGAAAGCGATTTTATCATTTTCATTAATCCCTGGAGTTACAACCAGGTGACATCACTTTACATTGCCCGACAGTTGGGCAGTGATAAATAGGTATACAAATTGAACAGATTGTTGTAAGAAGTGGCAAGTTCTATTTGGAAAATAAAAGTAATACAGTAGATTTGGCGAAACTAGAATTGGTATCAGTACAAGATTGCCAAAAGTAGAAGTAGTTTATAAGTCCCAACAGTTACTAGACTAAGTGTCGAATACAATGACAAGTAGAACCTAAAATGATGCACATAATGTTACTTTTCAGTGGTTATGACAAGGTATAAGCTGAACACAAAATTATTATGTGTACAAGATTGTCAAAATTCTTGAAAGAGGTGACAAAGTGGCACCATTGTGTTACTCTTTACCTGATTTATCAGTTAGCATTAGCTCATTAAAACACTGTTGGGTTCATAAGTTAAAAATACCAAACATATAGATTACCCAGTGGATTGATCTCACACAAAGTATTCTATGATTGCAAGAGAGTTAAATTGTATGTTATCTTTTTGTATGTCATGTTTTTAAGTAGGTGTAACTAGAAGTTGCCATAAGTAGAAGTAAATGGCTGACATTTTAAAATTCCGAGACCAAATCAAAACAAAGAAAAGTTTTGATATTGTCATGAAATGCAAATGACTAACTTTGCTCAATAAAAAACTAAACTTGATTACAACGCAGTATGACTGATATTTCAGTGAAACAATGAAAAGCCAATAAATTAAAAAAAAAAAACTTTATATGTAATAAAAGTTAAAGTGTTTGCAAATGTTATTTCTTATTTCAAAGAATCAATTCCTGAGAATGCACAAATCCTCACATCCGTGTTTAGTGTAGAAAAATAAATTCACAATAATAGTGACCATGGGTAGACCCCACCTTGTGTGAAAATATAATCCCCAATCAGATGAATAGTTTTTGGGTTATGCATGCGGATATTGTTGAATAAAAAAACAAGTCTGGATTTGCAATCCAGATCTGGAACTGGATCATGTTTAAAAAAAACTGAGCCACAGGTAGACCCCCCGATCCCACCTGCGTGAAAATGTGACCCTGATTTGATATATAACTTATGTGCAAGGATAGACAAACAGACGAACACACACAATTACAGTACTCTCATCCCTTCTCATGTTCAGAGGGGGAGGATATGGGAATTATAAGTCATATACATGTGTTTACTGCATCAGTGACAAGCAGAAGAATTATAGATTTCATTCATTTTAAGTCCCTGTGAAGCTGATTTGACTGTTGATTGTCACATTACTAGCAAGTGTTAGAATCTGCAAAGACAGAGTAACAGTCGGCTATGAGGAAACAGAGACTTATAGTCTTCTCTGTGTTTATGTGCGGGTATATACTTATATACCTTTCACTTTAAATAAAAGCTTTAACTCTTTTTTATGAAATAAATCTTGTCTTTGATGTTTTAATGGTGAAAAATCAACCGTGAAGGAGTGTGTTGACTTTACTCAACAAATCTCACTGAAATCTGGCCGATTTTATACTGATCAGGATTAATATGTAAGTTAAAATGCTATATATGCAATATCTTTCACTTACTCGATTTTAGAAAAGCAGTTTTCATATTCTTACCGTTGTGATAAGTTTTTCAAACTAAAGTAAATTAGAAAAATGAAGCACTAAAACAATGTGAACATTTTAGGGCACATATCAGTACTCCAGATCTTGATGCAACAATATATCTAAGGAAATTTGGGTAGTTTTTACTTTACCCGTACGAGATTTGGGGGGTAACATAATACTAAGATTTTAGCAATTCAGTCCTTTTGTTTTTATTGAAATACAAAAAGAGTACTATTTATGGGGGGATGGGGGATTGCCCCCATTTACAATTCTGTCAATTTAATTTTTAATTTCCTGTAATTATCAAACATGGTGGATCCCGTACCGGTAAAGTAAAACTGTTCCGGGAATTTGAGCAGAACTTTCATACCTGTTTTCCTTATTAGGATTTAAACTCTTGGTATCATCTTTATCTTCACATCATTCATTCATGATTAACAGAAACTTAACATGTACATTGAGATTACCAATATCATTTATTTCATATCATAAGGAGAGAGAGCTGGGATTGTGGGTAATGCACTTAACTCCCACTTTTCAGATTATGTGTTCGAATCTTCTGTACATTTCCATTGGAAATGTCACAATTATTGCATGACCATGCTGAATAATCATAGGCTGTCACCTCTGTGGGTTCAAGTCCCACAAGTGGCAATGCTGAGGACCTGTCCCAATATGACCCTGGCTATTGAACGGAACATAAAACGCTAACTTTGACTTTTGACCATGCTGAATTTTTATCTGACTGAACTGTAGTACTACAAGATGTGGCTGTTTTCACTACTAGCAGACAAATTTGGACATTAGCCAATCATAAGACATTTGTGTAATTTACAAAAGTACGCAAATCTGAATTGTAGAAAGAATTAAGGTATTTTTCCAGCTGTAAGAAGAAACCATTTTGATATTTGTGGTAGGGATTAAAAGGGTTATATTTATTAAAATGCAGTCTAGGGTATCACATTTCAAAGGATAATAATCACTACATGTTTTATATCTACTAGAATTTTACAATGTTAGAAGCCTTTTCAGGGCAAATGGTAATGCATTACTGACTCAGGTGTTCCCAGAAATATACTTCAACATTCCAATGTAGAAGGATTGCAGTGTTTGCCTCCTGGATTTAAATAGGTTTAAAATTATTTATTTTGTGATTTTTTTTACATAAGTGTTTCACATTAAATGAAGGGTAGACAGTAGACAGCTAAATGATGAAATATATGCATTCATAGACCAGATGACAAGATAGGCAGGTGTAGGCATTTTAAACTGTTTTGTACAATGTGTTATGGTCTTGAATATTATATTAGGTAGGCATATGTCATTTTAAGGCGAAACGATATTACATAAAGAAATATATTTTACATAAAGGAGACAAATTCTAAAATTCAACTTACCGGTAGATTTATCTATTTATATGTATGTAATTGAAGCTACTACAAATCCTTGCATACTTGTGTACATCCTATATGGCACAATATATGAGTGCATTTTTATGGACCCTGGGGCCGTATTCACAAAAGGGATCAGGCTTAAGTTGAGCCATAAATCAGCTCAAGTTTAGTATAAACAGCTATAAACTTAAGTTAATTTTTGGCTCGACTTGAGCTTGATCCCTTTTGTGAATACCAGCCTTGAACAATAAAGATGGAATATGCTCTATATGTGGATGGGTATGATGACCTGTGTACTTATACATATTTACTGTTCTCCACTGGAGCAATAAATTTCTACTCATTCACACTATTGAGTGTTAACATACATTACTTTGTTGACATCCCATATAGATTTCACCGTATACATAGACCAAGTATTGTGGTATTTGTCACATACCGTACATTGAAAATGTCTTGCTTTTTTCATAAACAACATTTTATTTATTTTAAATTTATAGCAATCAGGTGAAATCAACAAAGATTATAATAAGCTTTCACTCAGGAAAGATCTATTCATAAAAGAATATAAAAATTTCTTGCTTGTGTTGAGCCAAAACCATTTTAAAATGTACTCATACAGTGAACCCTAGTGCACACAGGACTTCTAGTCTTACTAATTATAATGATTCAGGCTTGTAACATCTGATATTACAGTGTAGTTTTTAATGGTGAAGTGCTTTACATGTTTGGCTTTTAATCACTGACTTGATCCTGACCTCAGTTGCTGTAGGTTCAAAGTTAATTAGGAGATGGTTCCTCTTAGCCCAAAACCGTTGTAAGTGTGAGTAATAGAATTAACTGCACATGCACTTGCAAAACAATTGTGCATATCAGTTTACTGGATTCTCACAGACTATTAGCCAGTATACACAGTTTTTGAATGTCATGTGTTTCTGTTTTTGGTGCATTTTCATTTGTGTTTGTATGACATTATACTGACACTGTCACAAGATATCATCCGTCTATTAACTATGACCATAAATATTCAAATTTTGGGCTTCAGTTAAAGTTGTGAGCACAGATTAAATATGTAATTGTATTAGCAGTATTTATTTAAACTTACATTTTATGATGACTAGAACCTCAAATTAATTATCTGGCACAAGATTTGGTTTTAGTTATGGCTAACTTTCACTAAAAAACTTACAACAACACAATAATTTCTGATGTTGAAGATCTCAAAGCTGTTTTCTCTTCTGCTTTAATTCCAGTTTTTTTACTTATATCATTATGTGCTATGTCCTCAGATAGGCTGAGTTAGTAGCATCGACATCATTAAATCTCACAATATAATGCATGTTTGGCTAAGCTAATTATTCCCATCTATTAAACATAACCACCATTAACTTTGTTATGACAGTTTCTTTAAAGGGTTCCTTGAACTCTGGATTACTGGAAAAATAATTTGTTTCATGTCTAATTGGATCTACAAGAAAAGATGTGAAAATCCCTGGTAATGTTAACCATTGCAAATACAATAGGCCACTAATTATTGATCACTAATGCACAGAACATTATGTGTTGTGTCTGATCAAGTTAGCCAAATTGTGGAAAAACAGAGATATTTCCATTGTTGGAATTGACACAGGAGGGAGATTAAGTGATGAACATTGTTAAGACATCTTATAATTAAAGACTCAATATCACCTGTCAAACAGTGTCACTGTTGAACTGTTATTCGTGACACCAAGGATGAAACTTATGAATTTTAAACTCCATAAATGGCTGGTCAGTAGTCTATTTTTGTGTATTATTGTTCAAATGTGCATGTCATAAGATGTAAACTACTGAATGAAAAGTTAAGATTTTTAGGAATAAATGTATCTAATATTTTGTAAAAAAATAAGTAGATTATTTTGCAACTTTTCTTTTGGGAAAGGAAGCTGCTAATGTACTACCAATTAAGATCTATACATTGGCATTTATAGTTTCATTATAAGATTTGATATGTTGTTGGTTAGTACCTATTTTATCCATTGTTTGACTTGATAATTCTGATGTTTTTAATTATTAAAGGGCTGTTCCACTAGTATTTAGTAAGAGATTCTGAAATCTTGTATAGACAAAACCTATTTCTCTTATAACATGATATTTAATTTACCACTGACTTTAGGTGGGTAATTTTTTTTATTTAATTGATTCTTTTATTACAATTCCATGCAAATATAACATAAAATGTCAGACATTGTCCAGTCCCAGAGGACTTATTTGTGATTCTGACATAGTTAACACAACAATGTATGTTTTCTTTACTAGCCAATCAGTTTCTTTATTCTTTACCTGCAGCAATCAAACACAGTGTACAGAACATCATGAAGATAACCCTCTTATTAATTTTCAGACCAGTACGGAGGTGGATCAAGACCAGGTTTCTCAGATGGGTCCAGAAGGACTTCAGCATTCATATGCCTACCCTCCAGAAACAGCTCAGAGCCTGAAGGATTCCAGGAGAGGACAACATTGGGGATCAAACCATACTCAGCAGCAGGCTGCAGCTCCAACTGCCTCTAGTCCAGGACCACCATCCAGGGTATCACAAGCATGGCAGGCCAACAGTGGGCCTAACACACCAACCATCTCACGGGCAAAGACATCACAGGTAATGGATTTAAGTAAAGTTGAACATTCTCTTGACAGTGAGGTATAGTTAGCCTTGCTGAAGGCTCATGTTTCTTTGCAGTTAGGGAAAGTTTTCAGTTCAGATGAGATAATGGAGTTTCAGTTTATATAATGTACTCATACATGTACTGACTTTTACAGCAGCATACAGCTAAGAGAAAGATCTCTTTCTGATTAAGTTTTATCTCTTATCATGTATGAGTGCTTTCTGAATACCTAATATCTGTGTGCATGTTTGAAAAGATATCATGCAAATTTGAGCCTTAAGCAAGGCTAGGGCATAGTCTATGTGTACATGAAAAGTTTGTGAGGTTTAGTGAATCATACCTATGATGACAATAACCTGTGCTAAAAAAGAGAAACAGATGTAGTGTTATATTAAGATACCTGGAATGACCAGGCAACCTAATTGTAAACCTAACAAGAGCAAAAGAGGTGAAATAATTGAAATAACATGCCTGGAAGTTGTATTTAAGTTAACAGACAAGAACATGTTGTAATGATTGTGTGTATTCATACAGCAACACAAGGCTAAAGCATAAATGACGTCTTTCCCTTCCAAAAAGTTCATCCAACTTCAGCCTAAAGAACTTGTACAAAACATCTGATGTTTAAAATTATTGTAACAACATTAAAGTGTCAAAAATGTCACTTAGATGATCTTGTAGATTTCATAAGTATGCTTTAAATAGCCATTGAAAGAGCATCAGCTTATTTATCTAACTCCAAGTCAGTTATATTCTTTAATGTAATTCTAAGTTGTGAAAGCGCTGAAAAAGTACACCAAAAGGGAAAGGGGGCTAAGTTTTACCAATGGATTTTAACCGGAGGTGAAAAGTGACATTCTATGTTTAGATATAGAGACTCTCTTTCAAAATTAAAAAGAAATACGGAGACGTATGTATTCTATATATTTTACATTTACTTTGGATTCAGAGGAAAAATGTACAGCTGACAATGTATCATGGAAACATGACATTTATGCATTCTTTTAACATTAATGTACACCACTTTTAAGGAAGGGTTTTCAATAATCCCACAAGGAAACTAAAACTTCTCAATAAATTCTCTCAAGTGAAGAATATAGACTTGTCCAAGTAGAAAGTTAAGAAACAGTATTAAAATCCTGAGTTTAGGACTTTACTGTCTGTAAAGGGGCTCTGATTACCTATACATTGAATGATTTATCTTTATGAAAACTAGGGAGGCCTTCCTTGTTGATTTATTTCCCTGTCACAGATTTAAAGTGCTTCGGCATTGAACATCTTTTCACTGGATAAAAAAAAGGATAAATGGAGATTTTAAAAGATAACTAGAGGTTGTAACTCAGTTTAAACTCTGTTGTGGCATGTTTTATATTATTATGCTGATAAATTGTCAATTATGTATGTGAGCTTTACCATGTGATAGATTATGCTAGACTGGTTTAGAGGTCCAAGCCTAACCTTTCATTAGGCTTAAATGTGTACTAAAATCCTTTTCAAAAGGATTGATAAATACCAGTATAAAGTGCTCATACATATTAGGAAATATTAGCTCACTAGACACACACTCTCTGCCTTAGCAATATCCTGATGTACAAGTCAGTATATGTAAGAGTACATTATACCAACTGATATTGTCTATACCATTTAAAAAGACACTCAAGCATAAAGTAAGGCTGAGGTATAACATTTAGTTGAATATGGTAAGCGAGTCTTTTGTGGCCTCTATCACAGTTGTGGTTTTCTAATGACTTTTATATCACCTGATTTGAAAAAATATTATTTTTTTTGTTTTTTTTTTAATATTTTGTCTTTATCAGCTTTCCATACATACAAGGGGTTAGCAGGCATTACTAATCCACAGTTAAGTACCCACCAATGTTTAAGAGATAGACCATAGAAAAACTATTGAGAGTCTAAATTTAAGAGCCTTATTTGAGTTATGATGTATTACAAAGTAAACCTTTGGGCTTTGCATCCCTTTTCAAAAAGTAAGGGCACTTCATCACAGGCCCTCAGTTTTGCTATCAGCAAGATTTGAACCCCCGACCACAGATTTGAGAATCAAGTGGTTAAAAGCCCACCTTGTTAACCACCCAGGTGACAGAGGCTTTTGCATTATGATTTAAAATGCCAAATGTTATAAACATATTTATGTCAAATCAATGACTTCGCCTCCCCGAAGGTTTTTGTTTTTGTGAAAAAAGGGTAAATAAACTTGTTATTGGAAAAAAAAAAAAATTTTGTGAATGATATAAAACATGAATATATGTCGGATACATTGCGTATTAATTATACAAAGATATACATGTATTGATCCCAATGTTTCTTCCTTTTTTTAAGACAAACTCCAAGAATTCATCAGTTCCATCAGTCCAGGAACAACTGAACCATTTGCTGAATGGCTCAACTGGAGAAGAGAGCAGAAACTCCATAGGCAAAGGTCTTTCTAATGGAGCTTTTGTAAGTACTGTTTCAGGAAATATTATGCAATGTATAAAGTATAAGATATTTCCTGCATTAAAAAACACTTTTAAGTAGAAACACGTCACATAGAAATATAGCAATAGCAACTGAAATTTACAGTTTCCCTGACTGAGCTTGTTGCATTCAACAACAAAATGTTGTAAAATTAAATGTGGTTATTACCACCAGACTTGAGATCTCTCCCATCATAAGATTGGTGCTAGCCCAATGTTGAATGTCGAACGGTCTTTTTCATGTGAAACTGAGATTATATATGTTCTGTAAAAAATAAAATTTTCAAGATGTGTGATTTGTGAATCCCAGTGGAATTAAAGATCGGATTAATCTTTATAAATTAATGGTAGGCCAGCATTCCCTAGCAGTGACATTTTGTAGATCCTCTGCATATTCTGAATTGTAAGTTTTCAAAGGAAACAAGTAACCAATATTGGCTTCTGGATCTAAATACCTAGGCACAGTTAATGGCTTTTGCACATGTGAATGGTGTATATTGATTACCAATTAGCAGGATTTGTCAAGAAAGGAAAAGACCCAGACTATTGTAAATATGACATTTTTTGGTGTTCATAATAACTCATACAATAAGAGAGTGTAGTACTGTTGATCAATGGAGGGTTTAACTACTTTTAACAGAACATATTGTGACCAAAGTTTCACCGAAGTAATCTGAGACTAAAGTTTAAAAACCGCACTAAGAAAACATATTAAAAAAGTATTATGCCTTTTTTTGGTTTCAAATAATACCACACTAAAAAAGGAAAGTGTTTTGTAAGGTATTAAACATATCATCCAAAATGTCAAAATTGTCAACAGAAGTGGAAAAGTTGGATAACACTTGAATCAGGTATACATTATTTATTTTTATTTATTATATTTTAGTATAGTGACATGTATTATACAATATATAGTTACAAAGAATAAACACAAGAAAATACCCAGCCCTCTGATGAGCTTATAAGTCACTTTAAGTTTGATGATATTTTAAGTGTTGATAGTACGGAATATAATCTCAAGGACTTCTATTAAAAGTTAATTATTCATTATACAGTTTAGCAAACATTTGTTGTGAAGAATAAAAGTTGTGTCTCAAGTCTGCCATTATAATGACTGTTTAATGCGGAATAACATAATAAAAGGAATTGATGTTTCGGTGAAAAGTGAGTCTCACTTTCAGCCCTATTTCGCCTTGATATCAGGCTTATTTGTTTTACCCCAGAAATGTAGAAGTTCATGCAATCTGAGCAAGCTTTCTTAATTTTGCGGCTTAAGTTAATTTATCATTTTTGTGTTTGAAAATGATTAATCAATTGTACAAAATCATAATTAATTCCACTAGATGGTTGGTGTGTGTACATGTATTTGTCTGTCTGTTTGAATACCAACTTAGTTTTCTTCCCAACTTAGTTTTCTTCCCTCCCGGTCACACCCATAATCCTGGATCACTGACCTTGAACGCCCCTTGACTCTCCTTAGGAAAATGATTTTAATTAATTAGCGCACTGAGTTCCCCTCTGTGGGGAAGATATTGCGCTTGCAAAGCAGTAGATTAGATTAGATTAGATTAGATTGAATAGGTCTTTGATAGGCTAAAGGAAGAAGTGATTATATTTTGGCGAAGATTTGGATTATATTCCAGATACAAAAAAAATCTTGAATTTTGAAGAATGCCCCTTATCATTAAATTTATATCATCTGTGTATATACTGTGACATTATGTAATGTTTGAACAAATACATTACAGCATTAAGGTAATGACATTCAATATAAATATTAACTGATGCAAGTTAACAAACTAGTTTACTATTCATATTTTCAATTTTTTTTTCAATATAAATATAAACTTAAAATAACACACCGGAAAAGTTCATTTTCAAACCGTGAAAGTTTTCAAAGTGATCACAAGTAGGTAATCTCCCTGACTTGATTGAGAGTGGTCCCATGTCTCTTAATATATGCAACTTACATGATATTTATTATTGATCTCTTGCTGACTTAAAACAAGAAAAAGTGACATTGCCACTAGATATGAGTTGGAATCACATTTGTAGATGCATGGATTAGAGTAATAACAATTGTTAAACCCATGGACACCAACCATAGATTTAATGGTAAATCTGGATTAGTTAATATTATAAGAAAACAGATTTACCCTCTTAATATACAAAGACATCGACCAATCTATTCAGTAAATGTATACATTACTAGCCTAGTATAAGTCTCTCTGCTAACTCAAACCAGTTACATTACCAGATGTAGGAGGCCAGACAAAGCTTTAAAGAGTGTCCCTACAGCATATCATTAAAAATAAAACACTTTAACAATATACATGTATTCTCAAATGATACTTCAAAGTTTTGTAATCAGCTTCATCTCAATATTCAGTCAGCTCCGTCTTTGACTTGATTGACAGACAAGGGCTAAAATGCACTTGTTCTGCAAAGAGTTTCATATAGATCTCCTTGCCATCCAAACATCTCTGTTATGTTTGTTACAGGATTTCTTAATAATCGGTCTGTTCTACTTTATTTGCTTATGTTGAAAAACTTGATGGTGAGAGTTCTTCACAAAATGTAGCACTGGATTTGTGAGCTGTCAGACAATTTCAAGAATTGATATAATGGTTTATTACATGCTTTAACCATGTAGAAGTTCATGCAATCTGAACAAGCCTTCTTCATTTTGCAGCTTAAGTTAATGTATCATTTTTGTGTTTGAAAATGATTAATCAACAAGGCTACTAGCCATTTTACAAGTAAAGTAACAGAGGATACAAAGAAATCTTCTGACTTTTCACCTGTTCATCATAAAGCTGCATTAACAGGCAAAAAGAGAAAGATTTCTACAGAAAGCTTTTCTTCAGAATTCAATAGAAGACATTGGATTGGGTAAAGTGATAGAAAGAGGCACTTAAGTTTCTGCTTAATAATCAGAGTGCATCTGGCATATGTATTGTTTTACCAAAAGCAAATATCTAATGAAATCTAGCCGCCATTTAAGTTATCTTTATATGCAGATATATCTTGGATATCTTTTTGTGCAAGATGTATCTTGTCCAGTTTGATAATGACATGAGTGGTAATTTTGTTTAAGTAAATAGACTTTTAGGGTATTTCTTAACAGAAGTGTGACATTGTACTTTATTGAAGCAAACCTTTACAATAAAGAAGTATATTTTTACGGGAATAAACACATCAAATCTTGGTGTTGACAATTTCTAAAGAATGACTCACATTTACTAAAAGAATAAATATTTGGACATTTTGTAGAATAAACATATGTAAGGTTTTAATAAAGAGTTGGATTTTTGTTTTACTTGAACTGTATATTTGTGGCACTAAGGTTGACGTTTGGCAGCATGAACAATTTAATTCGGTTGTATATAATGTAAAAAGTCAGTAGTTAAACTAGGAACAGAAACTAACATAGTCAGCAGTTTGAGGTAGCCTTAACTTTTCTTCGGAAGTTGACAATTGTTTAACTTCAAGTTTAGGTAAACGTAAATTACAGTCAGGTTGAGGTGATCTTGAAGTGCTGTAATATATGGTAAAGGTGAATAAATACTCCAAATGTTAATCGGGTACGTGTTTCCATCTTGTTAAATTACTTATATATGGACAGAGACTGAGCCTCGCGATGTACAAACTATGTACAATGTTCAGAATTATGTACAAGTAGCCTTGCGTAAGGTTTGAGTTTCTATGTCACGAGGAAAAAAACTTTGACTTTGCAAAACAAAGTTTTATTTTTCATAATGCACTCTTATATATACCTGAACTAGTTTTGACATCAGCAAACTGTTAAGACAGAGTGAACTTTATGAATACCAGATGTTTGTGTACATGTATGCAAAAAGATGTTGATATAAATTTGAGCCTTAAATCAAGGCTAGAAAAGAATAGGACTAGGGGCAATATTCACTGAAAGTCTCTGTAAAAGCTAATTAAATTTTTGACCACCGATTTGTTTGATTGTATTGAAAATAACTCAAATAGTTATGGACAGATTTTGATGATATGTTCAGGAAATGTCAACAATATCATGAAGAACAGACTATTAGATTTTGTGGTGATCTGGATGGTCAATTTGTGGTCTGGATCCAGGAATTTTTAAAAGGATTATTTTCCCTTCCATTCATAAGCAGTATTGCATGTATTGGGCCTTGGCAGATGTCTGTGCTGTCAGAGTGCTCTTGGTTTTAATTTTTTTTCTGTCAAGCAATATCTTGCATGTTTTTAATGTAACCACTGTTGCAAAAAAGTGAAAGCCTAATGTCACCTTTCCAAGAGTCTAACATTTGAGTCAAACCAGAACTAAGTCTGAGATCTTTACAGTGAATATTGCCAACTGAGAAAGAAATCACAAGTTTCAGAGAAATGTTAGATTTGAGAAAGATTAAAGACCATTGAAGAATCTGGCCCCAGGTACCTCCATGAAACTTAAATGAAGTCACCAATTCAGTTTTTTTTTCAAGGTAAAAGTATATATTCTTATTGTGGGTACAGGTAAACCCTAAACTACATGTACAACCTGGTTCTAAAATAGATTCGCAGTTGAAGATTATGGTAAAATATGAGATAAATACAAAGACTGTAATGGATAATTGAAATGGAGTATTCAATATTTCAGAGGTCATACCAAAATACCAATATTTGCAATGACTACAGGAGAGATGTGGTTATTGAATCTGTGCCCATGTCTTATTCAGAAGTTAATTGTTGTTATGGATTGGCGATGAATAAAGTAGCAATAAGCACAGTAATAAAGTAATTGGAAATGTCTGCAACTTTTGGCAATGCCAAGGGATTTATTGTTTGCCTTCTAGTTTTCAAAAGAAAGAGTCAAAATACTGTATTGCTGGAACCTGAAATGTTTCCCATTTCAATGTCACACAGATGACGAACACTGCAACACCTCAACAGTAGTTTGTGCTGTATCTTGAGGAGTAGTTTATCACTTTAAGAAATAAATTTAATTACTGATGTACCACGTTGTCCCTTTAAAGAGCAGGGGTTTAAATATTCTTCCATATTATAATATGAAGATAATTTACCAGTACAGTGTCTATCCAGATTAAACTCAACAAGATTTAACAGAAATAGTGTTCTGTTTATGTAATTACAGGGTACACTGAAAGTATATTCACAAACTCCGTGAGAACTGGGTAATTTAAGGATGAAGGTTTTTAATTCTGTTGAATAATAAGGGTAATTTTGATGTAAATATTTGCTGCATTGTAAAGATGTATTTGTAGTGGTGTAAATGGGTCTTTATAAAAAGAAATGTCCTTGAAAGATCACTTTATTAGATTATGGTCTACAAATATATAATTCACATCAAGCAAATTTGAAAACAGGTTTTGAAGTATAACAAATGTAGATTTTCAAGTATATGTTTATAAATTTGTACAATGTTATTTGTACAACATTGAGGTTTCACAAGGTGAGAAGCTATGTTTGAGATAGAACTTTTAAAGAAAAAAAAATATAACTTATAAAAGAATAGAAGAGAAAGAACATTTAATACTAAAAATTATGTAGAATAGAAAATGTGGAATAGTGAAAATGTGAATCTTTATAATTAAAACCACAGGATAAATGAAGCATTAATTACGACTAATATCTACTTGTAACTATAAAAGTTTTACATTTTTCTGATGTGGGGACCTGAAAACTACCTCAGCTTATACATACATTTAACTTGTACAGCTTCCATTCAGAGATTAATGTGATACAGAGTGAATACCCGTGATACTTAAAAAAGATGTGAACCTCTAAATTGAATACTAAAATATTCATTTAGGCTGAGATAGACTTCCATACTCATAATGCCAAACAATTCACAGAGTATAATGGGCAAGCATGTCTGTGCATAAATTAATGCTGCTTTGATATGTTGTTCATAATTGACTTCCTGTTGCTGTTTTGATATTTTAACAGACTGTGATGGAGTGTTATTGTGTATTTGTCATCTCCGTGTAAAATCGAATTGAAATAACTGTGTTTACATGTGACAATAACAATATAATATAGGATCATAATAACTATTGGTATCTACAATGAGCATGTGACTTGAAACAGTTGTTCATATTATCACAGTTAATGGATTTTTAAAGGTACCTTGTCGGCTTATCAGAGTTGTTACTTAAGGGGTTGCAACTTTACAAGAATATCAAACTCTGGTAAGGGATATTATGTATAAAATCCTATAATTTGTTTCAGCAACCAGATGATGGAGAATTACTGGTCGTTCCTCCACCAAGTTCAAGTGAATCCAGCAGAAATAAGATTAATTTGAAAGGATTTCCTTCATCTTATCAGGTAAGCAATTTTCTACACTTACAAAATTGATATTAAAAGCCTGTTAAAAGTAATATTAAAATAGCTTCTGTCTGATGACAACAACGACAATGAAAAAGTCTTTTGTCATAAAACGAGTGGAAACCCATGAATCCATGGGTTTTTGGTACCGATTTAGTTATTAAGTTGGGAAGATTTTGCCAACAAAATAAGTCTTCAGCCTTTTGAACATGTCCAAGGGTAGTAGAAGAATGTACTTTACTAGGCAAGTTATCCCATAATTTTAGTGCATTGAAGGCAAGACTGGTATTTAATTGAACGCTTGACTAAAATAAATATTAATAGAAATATTTATATAGCTCAAAATTCATAAAAATCCCCTAATGCACTGGTATCCCAAAAATTGGGTCACAGTTCAAAACCAGGCAGAGGTATATGACCCAGTGAGGGCCTGACAGGGAGGGATGACTATGGTAATGGGTATGCCAATCTGAAGAGCTATATCTTGAGTTGGCTTCTGAAACTGAAGGTGCTATGTTATAAGAATAAAAGACATATTCGAGTGTTTTATGATGGTTTAAAACTATCGATTGGCTGAATATTAAAGCCACGAAGCCCAAAGGGCTGAGTGCTTTCCTACAGCAGATCGATAGTTTTAAACCATCATAAAGCACGAGAATTTGTCTTTTATTCCTATTCTAAAATGGTTACATGATATTTTGTTCAAAATCAGTGGTAAATCTTACACAAAAATCAAAACAAATCCAATGCCATGTTGGCTGTTCCATTAATTAAACATGCCCCAGTAAACATTTTTAGGTTTTGCAAACGTTTGATAGGAAACGTTTGGCAAAGGTTAAAAAATGATGGGTACAAAAACCATTTATAATAGAATGTTTTTAAAATGTTTTATGTATACCGCTTATAAAACGTTTAATGACAAATGTTAGAAAAACGTTTCAAATGAACATAATAATGTCTGAACAATAATGGGTCAGAGGTCAAATTTCAATATCGTTTTAAGGTTGCTCACTAATGAAAATATTATTTTTATCTCTAAAATTGTAAGATAGTGGCTTAGAAATTGTGTCCCCATTCAATTCTTACTTTTAGGGATTGCATGTGGGGCAATTTTTGACAAAGTCCTCTAAAATCCCCTATTACTGCTCACCGCCATCTTTGTTTGGACATGTTTGAAGCTGAAGGTTTAAAAATATGGGTTTAAAAAACGTTTTTGATAAAATGTTTTTAAAACATTTTGACAAGCAATGTTGTTTAAACATTTTATGATGAATGTTTGAAAAACATTTCCAGCAAAACCTTCATTTCTTCAGCTATTTTATAAATGTTTTAAAAACATTTCTAGTCAAACCTAGCTCCTTGAATTCTTTTGTAAATGTTTAATAAACATTTTCAGTAAAAACATTTGTATAGAAAATGTTTATAAAACATTTTTTAAACATTACAGCATAAACGTTTACTTGGAAATGTTTAGAAAACCATAAGATAGGTTTTAAAAATGTTTTGTAAATGTTTAAACCATTTAATTTATTTGTTTATTTGGGGTTTAACGTCGCTTTCAACACTGTACAGGTCATATCACGACGGGTAGTTGGAGGGGCAGAGGAAACCAGTACATAGAGTTCGCTAGGGTTGTGTACTGTAAACTGCCGACCAACGGCAAGCAACTACCAGCTTTCCCACTTGAGCCCGTGCGGGGATCGAACCCCGGCCTCAGAGGTGGGAGGCCAGAGTGTTACCACTCTGCCACCGTGGCCCCTTAAACCATTTAAAAACATTTCTAATGTTTACTGGGCATAGTGATGGATGTGCAAACAGCCTTTTGGTTAAAATATTGTTAGGAAATGCCCCACAGAATACTGTAATAAATATTAATGAGTAGTCAATCTTTAAATGAAATATTGATAAAAAGCTCAACTGAATTATTTGACTTCATATATGCTGCATATTATTTTACCGCCAGTTATTTGTTTACATTTGTATGCGAAGGGACGATGCACACAGAATTCAACAGCGTTGTTTTATTTACCGTTCCATATTGGCGATTTCAGCATTGCGCAAAAGACATGTTTAAGGTCACTGCGCAGCATACCATTTTAGAATGGGATCTAACAAGTTTTGGTGATTTGAATAACAGAGAGCATAAGAACTGTTTGACTGGATTTATTCTTCTTGTACATATATACAACTTTTTTTTTCATTTCAGCCCTCATTGGCCTCAGACCGTCCTGCAGCCCATAGCAGTCGCAGTCAAGCCATTATGTCACATGCCAACCCCCCACCCCCTATGTACAGAGGAGCCCCACCCCTCCCTAGATACCAGCCCCCACCTCAATACTCGCCAGGCCAGGGACTCAGGGTCTCGGGAGGGAGTGAGTCTTCTGTGTTCACCAGTGGTAGTGGCAACTCCACGCCTGTAGTGCCAAACAGTGTACCATCTCCTCAGAGAACTGGGTAAGTTGAAGACACATTGTACTTGTAACAATACTTGCATACCTTCATTAAATTCTCACAGGTAGCAGCAATCAAAGCTTCTGCCAATCAAGTTTATATTTGTAAATACCAACTTTTTATTTTGTTAATTAAACTGACATAGTATAAAGACATATTGTTTCTGGCATCACAGAGTATATATAACATTTAGCTAACATCAAGGTGATATTTATTGGAATGCACATTGTATCATTTTTAAGTAACATAACATTATTCCTTATGGGAAATTTATTAATAAAAGTATCAATAATGACCTCATCTACTGTTTGAAGTCTTGTCAATAAAGTTTCACAAATAATGATTTCAGTCATCACCTTCCCTTTGTACTGAACTGCAAGGGAAAAACACCTCCAAGGATGAACTGATATTTAATAAAAATGTTTTAATTGAACTGATATTTGCTTCAAATTAAACTGCATTTGTTACTATATGCCAGGGCAGAAAGTTAGGTCTTGAAGCTTGTTATATTGTCATTTGTTTGATTAGGTGGTTTAACATATTGTGAATGATGTACATGTATTTTCAGAGAGGTTGCCAGTAATGATCTCAGAAATGCATGGAATAAACTGTATGGTCAGGAAGCCAAAGTTCAGAATATCATGTCATCCCAGGTAGTTATCTTTATGTACTACATACAAAAGTTCAGAATATCATGTCATCCCAGGTAGTTATCTTTATGTACTACATACAAAAGTTCAGAATATCATGTCATTCCTTGTCGTTATCTTTATGTACTACATACAAAAGTTCAAAATATCATGTCATTCCTTGTAGTTATCTTTATGTACTACATACAAAAAGTTCAAAATATCATGTCATTCCTTGTAGTTATCTTTATGTACTACATACAAAACCCAGTAGGTTGTTAGTGTAATTTAAGTGCATTACAAAGTGTTAGGTATTTGCAGAAAAGCTACATTATCACTGAGGGTTTTCACTCAGGTTCTATTTCAGCCATAGTAAGGAATATTTGTAACTTCAGAAGTGTGGAAATGAGTTCATGAAAGTAAATTTTTGTGTAGTATATGTTTCCGATAATGTATATTTTACTGTATTTCTTTCTATTTCAGAGTATGGAAAACTTCAGTAGACCCAAATCTCCTTCAAAACAAACCCCAGTGCACAGTAGACAGGGATCCCAAGTGAGTCATCACAGAAGAAGTAGCCCAATGGGTCAAAGTTCTTCACCTCGTAGTCACAGTTCCAGCAGTCAAGGAGGGATAAGCCCAAATGAAAGCCATCTGCCAAGTGGCCACAGTCATACCCCTTCAGCATCTCTGGACAATACCAAGAGCTCCTGTGATTCTATCCCTGGAGGCCACGTGAATTTAGGATACCAAGGAGTAACAAACAGCAAGAGTAATTTTAGTAGCAGATACCCTGAGGATAAACACAGTAGCCAGCCAATCGTGAATGGTGTCAATGTTCAGAAATCTCCAGTAAGGACGGGTGCGTCTTCAGTATTACCCAGTTCACCAAATATAAATGTGATCTCAGGATACCAGAATAACAGCAGTGGTAGAATTGGACATATTGATCAACAACATAATCAAAGACCAAAAACACCTGTTTTAACTGAACAAAGATCAAGAACTCCAACAAGTTTTGATCATCAGAGACAGACTTCTTATCCCAATTATGATCAGCAGTCCTATCCAGCTGGTAATGCAAGACAAGTATCAAATCCTCAACTGAATGTTCAGAGTAAACCAGTGACACAGTTTAACAGTGTGGATATGAGACAGGCTGGTAATGGGCAAGATATCTTAAACAACAGTGATAAAAGACAATCTGGATACCCAGTGAGTCAGTTTTCTGACCAAAGGACATCAGGATACAGTAATAATTCTGCATTTGTGCAGGAACAAAGACCTAAGACCCCTGTTGGGCATGAACAAAGACCAACAACTCCACATGAGCAAGTATCAGACGTTTCAGTACAACAGGGCTTGCCACTGTCAAATGGCTCATCAAAATCAATAAGTCATGTTGATGGTCCTGCAAATCATGGTGCTAACATACCTCAGGATGTACAATCATACAAAGTCGACTCATTAGGCAGACCTACAAATGCAGTACAGCAGAGAATGGAACAACTGAAACAAAAGTCCAAAGAATCTCACAAGCAAGCTCATGAAAATATCTACACTGGTCAGGAGTTTTCAAAATCAGTCCAGGCCCAAGGCATTAATGGTGTCCATATGCGACAGAAGTCACAGGAAGAACATTTGCAGATGCAAGAATTAACCAACAGAAATTCTTTGCCATCAATGCATACCACCACAGAACAATTACAAGAGTCAAAGTCACCATATTTAAACAATCATAAACTTAGAGGAATAAATTATCCTCAAGAACTTCAGAGACCTGGAGCTCATGATCTCAGTGACAGATCAGTCACCCCTCCCTTACCAGCATTGTCTCCTGATAATTCCCCTCCTATAACTCCTCCAGAATCACCAGGGCATCTTGTTCAACAAAGGACTCGTGCTCAGTACTTGCCCCATAACAGTAATGAACATAATTTGGTACAACAACCGGCAAGGGTGAAGCCTCCATCTGGCCGGAGGCAAGGCAAGAAAAATGGATATATGGGAGTTAAAAGTAAAAAGACTCACCCAAATCGACATGGTTCACGAAATATTCCCGGTCATTCTAGTCATTCAAGGAGTTCTCATTCAAGTAAGTTAAACTTTTGTAATAGTTAATTTTGTACAATTTTCAGGAAGTTCAAAGAGATTGGAATTCAAACATTACAGGTGACATAAATTATTTTACAGATGAAAATGTTTTGGCACTGCATCAGATCATATTTTTGTTCAAAATTTGCTGCATTTTTAATCTGTTTTCAGTTTTATTTTATTCCAAATGAATAATTATATTTTTGTTTTACTGGATTTTCATCTACTTCATATATATGTTACAGTAAAGTTGTGTAACCAGTAATTTCGCAACTTTACTGTAACATATACACAAGATCAGAACCTTTGTTTATTCAAACACAATTTCAAAAAACATTTAGTATGTTGCAAAGATAATAGGAAAACATCCCGAATGACAAATACGGAAAAAATGTATCACGAATGAAGATAACAATATTATACGAGTGCGCAGCACGAGTATTATATTGTTAATCTTCATGAGTGATATATTTTTTTCTGTATTTGTCTGATGAGGGATGTTTTACTTTTATTATCCACCATTCGTATGCATTATGGGTGAAATAAGATGCATATTTAATAAAAGTATTTGACAAAGGCTATCAAAAAGCACAGGCAACAGTTAATATAAAAACGTCAATCTTTAACTTGCAATATCTCCATTATTTCTGAATAGATTTTAATGTAATTCACATGAGCAGAAGCGCTGTAAGAACAGCTTTCCAATGATATATAATACATATTTGTAAGTTACATACTTTCTGAGATATTGTTGAAAAACTGGAAGTTATTCACGCTCATTATCCATAGTACCAGGGCGCCGGTGTATACAAAAAAATACATCCCGGTCTGTATTTCCCCGTATTTAGGGCAAATACGTCGCGTGGTGGATAATAAATAAACAGTTTCCCTCAGCTAAAATAAGCTCTGACATCTATAAATGCATGGATTTTTTAAAAAAAAATGAAGCTTTAGACAGTCTACACTTTGGAAATTTATATTTCATATTATTTATTTGATCAAAATATAACTTCAGACATATTTACTAGATCCTTTCACAATAGTTAATTGTGAGAGTAGAAGAATGCAAAAACACACTTATTAGTGATGATACAAAACTGTAAGGTATAAGGTATCACCAAACATCACATATTTTGATTCAATAGTTTATCTCTTTCAGGACATCGTGTAGATCTGATGTCAGAAAGTCAAGCAGAGGATTATGTAGAAGACTCTGAACTTGCCAGTGCAGAAGAACATGATGGGGCAGGTGTTGCCATAGCATCACAGGAGGGCAAGGTCATACGTCAACAACTGGAGGACCTAGAAACTATGTACACTGAAATCTTGAAGGTATTGAATGTTAAACATATTTAAGTAGTGTTTGATTAAGCATCGAGTCCTAGAGGACCCTGCCATTGAGATTTCATCTAGAATGCCTTGTTTCCAGGATAAAAAATCAGTGTATTTGCATTTGCAGAAGTTATCCCAACACTAATTGACAATTTTTCGATGTCTTTCAGAGTTCAATAGTAAAAAAGTACTTTTTGCAGGTTTATAAATGTATGGGGTAAAATGAGATACTTATCAGTTACCCGAATACTAACATTTATTTGCTGTTACAGATATTATTTTGATAAAATTGCAGCACTGTGTAGTGTTCACTGTCATGATTACACATTTATTCCCCGGGTGGATTATTTTACTATCATAGTTAAGATTTTTCTCACAAGTATATTAAAACTGGTGTCTATGTAATAAGTACCTTTTTATTTTTGTTTATCTTTTGCAGGTGCTTGGTTTAGACAAAGACTACCTGCCAGGTTCACGGCGCAGTATTTCTTCAAATAGCAGTATTAGTCAGGTAACAGGAAACAGACGCTTCAGACGGACCCACCATCGGAGAGAGCTAAAGTGAGTACTGTAAAAGTTTATGTAGTTTTCAATGAAGTAAAATTCCTTTTTATATGTATTACAGTCAAGCCATTTTACATATAGCTGCAACAGGTAGCTTTCTCTGTCATGTTAAAATGGCTATTTTCCATTGAAATTGTCCCTGTTTTCTTGAAGTGATGATGAAGTGCAAGTACTTTCCTGAGACTTTAAGATTGGGTATATTGCTGTCACAAGACTTTTATAACATTTTTTAATCTTTCTTAATCACAAGATTTTTTTCTCTGTTGGCTGTTCCATTGTATAAAAAATGCCATTCAGCAAATAACCAATGAACCTGAAGCAGTAGTGTTAAACCGGAAATGCTATTTCTTTGGAGATATAAATGTGTGTTTAGCCACCACTAAAATCAACTATTACACAACATTGGTGGGGACCATTTTAAATGGTGGCCCTCTGTCATTGAGTTCTATGCCCAATGGCTGTCTAAAGAACCTTTGGACAGCTGATAAACGGTCATCTGTGGAACTGTCTTTCAGTTAGGGGAGTGTCCATTACTAGAGCTTGGACTGTACGTTTGGACACAGAATGAGTCAAGTAGCACTTAGGGTCCTGTATGGAAGGAGATATTTTGCACTGAGTATAAACACCAGCAATACTATAATGCAGAGTCTGTATTTACATGTCATAACTTTTTGTGTCTTTTTCAGGCATGTAAACAAGCGTTTTCAGCGTCTGGAGTCACACGTTGTCACCCTGGCACGTAGTGTTGCTCAGCTGTCCTCTGAGATGCACTCCCAGGGTAACCTTTATCAGGAACTGGACGATATCAAGCTAGAAATGACAAACATTAAACATGCAGTGGCAGCCATGGGCAGTACACAGTCTAGACCACAGCCAAATGGCCCTCAGAATGAGTGGGACAGGTTCAGAGGGTGGGTGCCTGGACTGACCAATCCAAAGAGGGTTAACAAACTGAAACAGTAAGTATCAGCCTGTGAAAAGGTTCAAACAAAGGGTTTGAATTTTGAAAGATTTTGTAAAGTGATAATAATTTTGGATATGCTTCATAGTTGCTTTTCAAAATACCATTAATTTTACATCAAAAAATGTTGCGATTTAAAAATCAAGAATATCATATCATTGGTACAATTTTAAGTTATTTTCACAGTTTAAATGAACATTTGATTCAGTTGTTTTTACAATTTTAGCAGTTTGTTTATATTTAAATAGAGATGAAAATATTGATTTTATATTTTTATTTTTCAGATTTTTCGGCGCTGAACCTCCTTTACTTAACATTTTCCTGAAGAAGTTGGGTTATGAGGTAAGATTTTCCAGCTTAAATTTGTTCCAACAGCCTTTATTTGATCCAACTGTGAGTGTCTATAATGTACTCTTATAAAGCAATGGAAATATCCATGTGTCATGAATGAGTGCATAATGGAATACCTGTGGTTTCCTTACAGAGTTTGATACTTTTGTTAATTTAGTGTTGTCTTTGGTGCATTCAAACTTGTAGATTGATATTTTGCATAACAACATGAATACTCTGCAATTTTAAATTTGCCACGATATTTTGAAACCCTTGTAAATTTTTGCATAGTGGTTCTCCTTGTTTCGAACCGTTCATGTCTTTTAGTAGTTGTCCCTATAGTACTAGGCATAGTCATCCAGATCGTCAATACCTTACAGTTCCTCCTTTCCATTCATCAGTCTTAAAGTCAGCCAAACATTTTGGCCATAGTTTTGCCTTTGATGCTCCGAAGATCTGGAATGACCTCCCTCAAGATGTTCGCAGTGCAACAACAGTTGCCTCCTTCAGAAAGAAGCTTAAAACATACCTGTTTGCAAAAGCCTACCCACCATAGCCTCCCCCGTCACATCTGTGTCTCCTTGTTACGACCTGGCTATGTCCCTTGATTAACGCTAACTGCCTTGCATTATGTTTAGATGCGCCTTAGAGTCCATCAGTGATGGAGATTAAGCGCTATAAAAGTCCACATTAGATTAGATTAGATTGTTAAACTCACAAGAAGTGGTTTCTATGGTATCTTCTTCTATAAAGCTATGATTTTAAATTATATTTTTTTTGTTATTTTATTTACTGTATATATTACACACATCTACTTTTAGGTTTTCATCAAATAATTGTGCATTCTTATTGAGTTTTATTGATTTAGTTTCCCTTTGTATGTCATTTCAGAACTTCACTGCAAACTTTGAAAAAGAGCACATTACAATGATAGAGCTTCCTTACTTGAACGAACAGAGACTGGAGAAGATTGGAATCCCCATGGGACCACGACTCAGGATCCTACAGGAGTCACAGCTGTGTTTTAGACAGGAGAACTTTGATATCTACATTGTGTGAATGACATGGGTTAATTCAGCCTCCAACTCATTATCAGTACTACAAATTCCTACAGTTCAAATTCAACAAATCTAGACTTATATTAATATGTTTTGGTACAATATCTGTTTATTATTGACACATCCAAAAGTTTTACAATCTGCCGTATACCGGTATAATATATTTGGGATAATAAACACAAACCAAATATTTTGTATGCATTTAGGAGAGGGAAGATTTCTTCAAAAGTACATCGTTTATGATAGTTGCCCAATTGGTTTGTTACAATAATATGTTGGTGGTTCCTAACTGGTGGTAATTTGACTGTAGATTCATTGTGTAAAGGGAGACAAATCCAGAGTGTAAAATGTTGAATTTCCAATTAAAATTAATACCAAAGAAACAAAATCCGCAGGAATTCTATATTTTCTGTATTAAGGGTTCATTTTAATCAGATGTTGATTTCAGACTATGACTGGATTTATACCAGAGTTGGTCTCTTGAGGGATGATATAGGAGTACATTTTACCAGGTTTGTGGCTCTCATGTGTATATGAAATGAGGTTATAAATACCACATTATCTGATGTGAAATCTTGCTTCTCAATAAATACAGTTCAGATATGCACAGTGCATTGTCAGAGTGTTTAGAAGAGTTTATAATGATGATCCATAATGCCCTAAGTTATTATGGCCAGGATGAAAGGAGATGACACAAGGTCTGGGTACTTTTAAGACACGATTGTTGTTGTTGAAAGGCTTTTTTCAGAAGTTAATTTTGTCTAGTGCTAAAATAGGGAAGTTTTTCACAATATTTGAATGTTTCTTGTGTAAAAGTAATGACAAAACTTTTTCCCAGGGCAAACAAGGGCACCTTTCATGAAAAAATAGTAACTTCAATCCACAAATTTGAAAGCATTTTGGATCAGAAGAGTTTATTATAAACTATTTATTTGGCCATATTTTTGTATGTTATTTTAATATGATCTTACAGTGTATATTACTGTGCCATTTGTGTATGTGCGTCTAAGGTGTGATAAACTGTGATAAAGTGTAAATGAGCAAAAACATTAATATGCAGAGAAATAGTTCTTTCTGTATACAGAGTTATGTACATGTTGTTTGTTCAGAATTATGTTAATTATTCATGTTAGTGAAACTGTTATGTACACATTAAATGTATACAATAGCTTATTATACACCATGTATTTATATAAAATTTACTTGTTAAATATGAAATAAAAACAACACTATTTTTATATACCCAATCTGCTTTCATTTTTTGCCAATTGCCCATTGAAATAAGTTATGAATACACAACTACCGCGATCATGTATCTCGAGTTGCTTCAGATAGGTGTACTGTGACTATAGCACTTAAGTATGGAGTGTTGTATTACTGTCGCTGCTGTCTGAATTCCCCATGAGCGATATGACCAGATATTCATAAAAGTTAGGGATGAGCAGTTATAAAAATTAAACCCATGCCAAGTATTGCAAAAAACATGGCCTAGATCTAGCTTCCAGGATTTTACACCAACAGGAAGCAAAATGCATTTGAATTAAACAAATTGTCTCAAATTTTATGTGAAATTACTGATTAAATAAGGAAGACTGTGTTGAAAATGAATATAAGGTAATCAAATTACACATATTTGACATACTGATAGTTTTAATAAAGTTACAGTATCTTAGAATAATATACAATGAATTAGCAACAACGCAAGATTGAATGGTGACCATTCATGTAGGTTTGGGCTTTTTCAGAAAGTGGAGACACTGCCAGTAATGTTTAGCATTTTAAAAAGAGTCAAACTCATGAGGAAACCATAAGATCATAAGTTACTCCTAACTTTATCAATTTTATTCGATAAATCTCTACATCCCACCTCACCCAAAATTGGTTATCTGCAATCTTTCGAGGAAAGTAATAACATATTCTAATATGATTCTAATTGGTTGAGCCACAAAAATAGTCTGATTTAAATTCTGTATAAAAGTCTGCTATTCCAACAATTTTACATGGTTGTCGACTAGAACCATAGCATGTTTATGTACTTAGCAGCACTATAAATTCATAAAAGTCAATTTGGTGGAACAGCCTACTGTTTTTAATTATTATAAGACAAACCTGGGTTAAAGATGATTTAATAGCTTGAAAAATCTGCACAAATAGATTTTACCACACTGTCTATGTTTATAGTAATACAATCAACAGAGCCTCTGTCGGATTTAGCTTATTCTACCAAGCTTGTGGTCTCTTCAAATCAGGAAGACCAAATCATTCCAGTTTGCTTTTTTCACATGGTGGAGGTGCCAGTTATTTTGGGGGTAAAATTTTTACACTAGTGGCAATCTACCAGTAATTGTCCATACTGTGGTTAATATTTTGAATTTAAATTTTTTAACTGAACTAGATCATATTTGTTTTATAGCACATCTCACTTTTTGTGCAGTTTAATTACACTTTGGCCATTTTCTCCCTTCCTTGGTGAGGGTTTATTCTAAAATTATTTGTATGGATAATACCTTGATGTACTTGATCACAAGCAAGTTTCAGTTTAATGAAGTTTTAAAACAATTTTAGGCCACAGTTTCAGTAAGTTTCAGCTTAAAGAAGTTTTACAACAGATTTAGTCCATCATACTAAAGAAATGCAAGCAATTTTTAGGCTATATTCTTCCTACCTGTTTTACAGATTTGTCTAATATTGTACATATATTTGGACTATATATTACAGTCACATTTTCATTACTTCATGGTTTGTGTTTGAGATTGTGGATCTTTCTGAAACATCTTATTTGCATTACACTTTCCTCAAGTCCTTTTGTCTTAGATATTATATGAGGACTAAATGACTTTTTTCCAGAATTTGCTGCTGACAAAAGTTTTGTATTCCATCAGACAGTAGGATCCCCACCCATCGGATGGATTCACAATCATTCCATGCATGTCAGATTTGGTGGAATAAGAAATACAAAGACTTGGAGCAAGTCTATAATTGCATATGGCTTGACCAAAAAATTTATTACATTTTTCGGGAAACAAAAGCAGTTTTTGGCTAAAATTCCAATAAGAGAATACTCGACTGCCATAGCAAAGGTCTGTGCTCTGGGAATGCTGTCTAGTTGAATCATATAATCTTCAGGGATATAAACCACTGGGTAGAGTAAATAGCGGGACTCAGCTGGACTGAGCTTGTCGGAAAAGGGTGGGTAAACTGGAAAATACCAGCAAAAGAATATGGTCTGTCATGAGTGAAAAGATAGAATTTAATATCTCATTTCACAGTCTCTATTATATAACCCCTGTAATTTACACAGTTGAAACCTGACATTTAAGTGTGACACTCAAAGCTTATATTTTGGTTTTCATCACATAATTAGGTAAGTTATCACTAAATGATGTATAATCTGAGTTTTAGATAACATTTGGGTTGATATTTATAAAAAAACTCAATCTGATGTGTGGAATGCTCTTCCTGATGAGATGCGTTCCTCTCCCTCCCTGGCCTCCTTCAGAAAGCAGCTTAAAACCTACCTGTACACCAAAGCATACCCACCTTAGCCTGGATCATTCCCCTGGCGTTCTCAGTGGTGCTTGACCCCTCTTATGTCCCTGGATACAGAAATTTTGATGACTGCTTTTTGTTTTGTTGCCCCTTAGAGTCCTCTTGTTTGGGGAGATTAAGCACTATAAAAGTCCAATTAGAATTAGAATCTTTAAACCCAGACCCTCTCACAATTCCAATTCCAATTCAACTTTTATAGCGCTTAATCTCTGTCGAAGTGACAGACTCTAAGGCGCAACATCATAAGCATAGTTACAAAAATCATTGTCCTTGTCCATAGCTATGGTCGACATCACGGAGAACGCCATATGAGGTGGAAAATACTAAGGAGGATAAGCTTGGCAGAATAGGTATGCCTTAAGATTTTTTCTGAAGGAAGCAATGGAAGTGGCAGATCTTACATTATCAGGGAGTTCATTCCATATTTTGGGAGCATCATATGCAAAGCTTAGACCAAACTGCTTTGTGGATTTGTAAATAGATGGTTGGTATTGAGGAACATGTAGAATTATACCATCAGATTGACTCAACCGAGTATTATAGGCACATTGTCTAACTTTGAAAAATGGGCTGAAATATTTTGGACAGTTAGTATGTAGGTATTTATATACCAACAAGGCAGTCTTGAAGATGCAACGGTGCCTTATGGGTAGCCAATGAAGGGCTTTTCTTAGTGGAGTGGTGTGAGAAAGACATGCGGTTCTGCAAACAATTCTGGCCAGACTGTTTTGAATGCATTGTAGCTTGCGTAGGTTAGCAACAGATAGACCCCTAAACAAGGAGTTACAGTAGTCAAGCCTACTGCCCACAAGTGCGTTTGCAGCCGTAAGAGCAGCATCACGAGTCACAATCTCTAACTGAATGTCGGTCCTACCTAAGTATAACCTTTAATTTAATTTTGTCAAGTAAAATGTTAAAATGTCCACTGGCCAAATATGGCCTGGATTCGTAAACCAATCCAGGGCAAAACCCCACACTGTCAAAACCCCATCATTTATAACCCCACCAGACAAAACCCCACTCAGATAGAACCCCACTCATTAATTTGATCTATGGATAAATCCCACTTTTGAAAACATTTTCCAACAAAGTTTGAAGATGACAAATAGTTTTTAAGATGTAGATCTTTTTAAAAAGTATAATTATGTAATTAAAAAATATGAGTTTTCAAGGATGTTAAACAAAGGTACAATTCTTCAATGCAACTGGTCACATCAATTATAGTTAAAGTGTTAGGGTTTGAAGTGCACTCTAGATTAATTCTTAATTCTGCTAGCTACTCGGGCTTTAATGATTAAAGGAGCAGTTAAGTCTGCTAGTGTTTGAAGTGTGTTCAGACATGAACATGCCAAACATATGCCCAAGAACCCCGCTTCCCTGAGTGACATACTGTGTTCTTCATCAATAAAGAATGTATCAGTGTCTATTTCACATAGATAAAAGAAAATATTTTGTTTTTAAATGAATAGTGGGGTTTTGTCCTAATTCTCATTTATCTGAGTGGGGTATGTCCAGTGGCGTTTTGAATGATGGGGTTTGGTCTGAGTGGGGTTATGCGCAGTGGGGTTTTGTCGGTTTACCGTATATAACTAGTACTTTAGCCAAAAAAAACAAAACAAATAATTATCCCATATAACAACCAACAGTATTAGCTATTAGTTTTATTATTATCTTTCCCCAATGTTATTTGTATGGCAAAATTGAATGGGGAGATATAAACTGCGATGTGTGGACTGACAACTCAAGTATTATTACAGAATAACTGCCACAATAAAAGCTGTTTCTGCTAATTATATCAGACAGACTCGCAAATGGGGCTTTCTCTGCCATAAAAGCACATCTCGCGTGTTTGTGAAAACAATTGCAGTCATTTGTTTTCACAGGTTAAGCTGTCTGTACTCTGAAAAGAAGAGTAAATCATTTGTGAATCAAGTGATTGTTTGCCCTGCATTGAATGTCCCCCTATTATTGCAACATTCACAACAACCATCCCTCGCATTAGGTAGGATTTTATTACCTCCAAATCACGTTTAAAAACACTTTTGTTTCTTTGTTTAGTTATAAAGCTCTCAAAGGTGCATTGTTGGATGAACAATAGGAAATTCTCTGGGGTGAATTCACGCATGTTGCTGTTGAAACACTTTTGACTCAAGCTGTGTCATTGTAAAAAAATAACAGTAAATAAAAAATACAATGTTTTTGGGTGGGGAGCTTAAAAACAGTTGTGTCTTTACAAGTATTTATCAAAATAAGGTACATGGACATTACCCTGGTAGATAATGCACAAGGTGTATTCAGTTAGAGTGAACATTGGTGATTTAAAATTATCAGACTAGATTTTTGGTATTTTGATGGAAAATTTGTGTCATATTGATTATTTACAAAAATGGTCCTTTTGGAATTGATAACTATTACTTCCAATCACTTGAGAGTTTAAATAAAAAAATGTATCCCATCCAGATATCCTGCTATATATTTTGATGCTGAAGGTAAAAAAAAATGTAATTGTTTTTACTTGTTAATACCAGATTTCTTCAAGGGAATTAAAAAAATAACAGGATTTGCAGCTGAAACCAAAATATGACTGCTTCATTATAACATATAATTGGCGGTTTGAACCCCAGACCCAATCCTATCTGGGAAAAAGTGGTAGTTCCTTACCAGTGCCCTGCAGTTTACATTGTAGAATCTAGACCAACTAATATGTACTGCCCTCAAAACTACCCCTCCTGATATAACCGATACAGTGTGTTGAAAGCACTGTTAAATTTTTTTTTAAAAGTCATATCCAAATAGGTTTACTGAAGGACAATAAAATATCTTAAACCCAGGACATAGCCTAATAGTGGTGGTCCCGAAAGGTATTAGTTTCAAATACTATGAGATTTAAAAATATATTTCACTGCAAATGTGCCTTTTGTACAAATACAGACTACTTTGGTTGGGGAGAGCTGGAATCCAGTCTACAGCCACTTATGAAGTGCATTATTATTATTATTATTATTATGCATTGAAAAACAATTTTACATATATACTATAGACAACTGGTACGACCTCTTGTGTGTAAATGGAAATGAGTGAAAACAGACAGGTTCTCTACTGTAAGGAAGAGTCACTAATTCTTCAATATCAGACAGAGTGACTATAAGGAAGTGTCCCTATTTTTCAATATCAGGCAGTGTGACAGGTTCTGTACTACAAAGAAGTATCACAAATTCTTCAATATCAGGCAGTGTGACAGGTTCTGTACTACAAAGAAGTATCACAAATTCTTCAATATCAGGCAGTGTGACAGGTTCTCTACTGTTAAGAAGCATCCTCGGTTCTTCGGTGTGAACCAGCAGTACAGGTTCTCTACTGTGAGGAAATTTGCATTGTTCATCAACATCAAAGATTTTGACAAGTATTCATGTATAAGTAGTATCTTTAGTCCTTCAGTTTTCTAGGTTCCCAAACATTAAAAAGTGTTCCTAGTTCATCAATACCAAGCATGTCAGCTATGTATGGATTAGTCAGAATAATAGGGCAGGAAGTTTGCTTACCTTCGAAATATTCAACAGTAACAATTCCTTTTGGCACATTTTTGCCCTCCAACTACTAAAGCATTTTAAATAGAAACCCCTTCTCGATTTTCATAGAACAATTCCTCAGATGAATGAGAAGTACTTCTCTATTTGTCTAGGTTACAATATGTACCTCATTCTCTACACAAGCGATTGTATTTGGCTGATTTATTGCAGCTCAAATATCTTGCGGCCGTCTTTAATGTCACTTGCCCAATGTCCGCTCCTATTTGTTTTCTTAGCCTTGTAAAGCCTCTTCTTTTTCCAAGAAGCATCAAATTACTTTATAGCAAAGCAATAGTCAATCGTAACAGTTAAGTTCTGAGAGCTGAAGTGTGTTGTCAGTACAATTTTTCATATATGATGCCTCCATGCTAGTCATTGGAAATATACTATTTCTATCTACTTTTTATGTAGTTATGTATTCTATAATTATGAATATTGATTTCAAATCAAGTTTCAAAATTTCCATACGTGTTAAAACATTAGTTAAATCATCTGTATTAATGTGGATTAACATTAATTAAAGCTGTACTAAATTGTGGATTCCATATACTGCATAGACCCTGTCACCAAAGGCAGATTCTATGGTAGATCAGATCAGTATATAAAAGTTTGTTAAGATTCATCCAAAACTGGATGGCTGGCGTGAAATTGAAACTCAATCCCGAGAAAACTGAATTTATTATAATAGGTGATAGACAAGCCAGAGAGTCCCTCATAAATAAATTCCCTACTCAACTTCTCGGAAATTCTATTTCCCCTACTGATACAGTCAAGAACCTGGGTGTAATTTTTGACTCTGGAAACACCTTTTCCAACCACATAACTAATATGTGTCGAGCCTGCTACTACCACCTTAAGGACCTAAGACGTATTCGTAAATTCCTCAGTGTGGAAACTGCAGCCTTGCTTGCAAACTCAATGATCAGTAGTCGACTTGACTACTGCAATTCCCTACTTTATGGCATCAGTAAGTACAATGTTGCTAAACTCCAAAAGATACAAAATGCCCTTTGTAGAATTGTTTTTAGACTTGATAGAACTAGCCATGTCACTCCTTTTCTTCAAAAACTACACTGGCTTCCTATCACTTACCGTATATTGTTTAAGTACAATCTAATTACTTTCAAGGCTATAAATTTCTCTCAACCCATATACCTATCATCCTTGATCAAAACCAGTTGTCTAACACGTGGAAATCGTCTTTCTCTTTCCTCAGCCTCTCACAAAAAGGCCATCGGTAGAAGAGGTTTTGTAGTGGCTTCCCCCATAGAATGGAACAGACTCCCACAATCAGTACGATCACAACAAACAATAACAGGTTTCCGTAGCCAGCTAAAGACCTACTTGTTTAGATTAGCATATCCTCCACCATAGTACATCTCCCTGGCGGGCGCTAACCTTGGATCATGACCTCGAACGTCCCTCGACTTTCCCTTTTTGATTTCAAGCGCATTAGAGGATGTTGCATCAATTTTGCGCTATATAAATGTTTCTATTCTATTCTATTCTATTCAGTGGACATGACAAAGGAACTCTTTTTCTTCCAATAAAATGTTTAAAATGTCTGAAGAGAGATCATAAAACTTCAGCACATAGACATTGGAACATGATACACTCCAAAATGTGAATATACTGTAGCCCTCTTAAAGAACATCTTGCAAACAGTACATGTTATACAAAACTCAACTTGTGACTGTGGCCTTTCAGTAGAAAATAACACCCATTTTCTTTTAGAATGCAGACGTTTTACTCAGCACAGACAATCAATGCTCGTCAAGTTGCAAGATTTACTAATGATTACCACTGACATTTTATATGGCGATATTAATTTGACATTTGAACAAAACAAGGTAGTTTTTCAGACAGTCCAAGAATTTTTAAAGAAATCGGGATGATTTTCATAGTTTTGCTCTAGCCACACATCCACACCTTCATCATTTTCATCTGATCATATTCTTTTGTAAATAGTTCTTCCTGAGAAGGCTTATTATAATCTTTTTTTGATTTTGCCTAATTGCTTCAATAAAATATTGTTTATGAAAAAAAACTTCAGCACAACACATTTACTTACATTTTAAAAAATTTTGTCAGACAATAAGCATATCACAGAAAGGGTTCAAAATAAAACTTCTCAGTTTCTCAGATTATTATTATTATTATTATTATTATTATTATAACTGTCCAGTCCAACAAGTTATAAATTTTGCCTGTATGATTTTATTGATCACAGGTAGCCTGAGAAAGGTTAGTATTTAGTTTTGATTGTTCCTGTTTGTTCCTAATTGTCTCATTTAATACACTCCCTTTTATTCTGAAATCATCACACATAACTGTCCTTCCAATTTTAAGTCATGATAGATTTTAAGCATCACATCTGATTTGCCTTTAATCTTCCACATATAATTTCCAAAACAAATGTACCAGTTCCATACTAGAGACTAACTATCACATCTTGCTGTCAAGTATCAGTTATATACTTCTGAGTACCAAGGGTTGACTATTTACAACACAATTCTTCCTGGACTTAAATTGCAAACCTTTAGTTTAACTAAGTGTAGCAGATTAATAAAGGCCATGTTTTTTATCCTGCCGGGATATTCAAATGGCTAAATTAACAGCAATTTTTTGGAGTGACAATCATTGACACTTTGAGAGAGCTATGAATAAAGCTGTTGTAGTTTTTTGTGTGGTGTTTTGACTGTTTCGCCTGATGTACTTGCATACAGCCCCAAGGAATGAATTGTTACTCTACTGTGGTTACATCTATTCCATTCTTAACTTAGATTAATGTCAGGCCTCTTGAATAAACTATAAGAAATAACCAATAATAATTTTAATTTGTTTAATTCAATCCCCTGTAAAACTTAATTGTATAAATGGCATTTAGAAGATGACAGTATTTATGCAAAATAATTACTATTAAACATAGTTTTTCCATGTCACATGATACTGTACATATTATGGCTAAATATGTGTCTCACACTAACTATATTTATCAGAATGGTTCATCTTTGACCTTAATTTTTTCTGGACAAGTATTGTGTCATGAACTTTTGAATACATTTGAAAGTTAAAAAAACATGCATAAAACCCAACCCTTAAAACTGTGATATGACTTGGATTAAGTTTGCTGTAAAAAGATCAATAGATGATCGTGAATTCTGGATATTTTTTTCAAGGGCTTGGAACAGGTGCCCCAAGGGGCAGCTCTTAATTTTCAAAAGACTAGTCAATAATTTTACTTGAGAATTCACTAAATCATAATGGACAGGACTTCCTAGTATTAGAACAAAAGTGATTTTAATGACATAAGAGGTGTGTAGTTTGTTGAGAGGCCAAATGTCAAAACGGGGGATAAAAAAAGGATCTGTATTTATTGGAAATGGAAAAAAATATGTCAGTGTGAGTAAAAGCTTTTAAAGGGGTGTATATTTAGATGTACTGAACAATAAAACTTGTTGAGATATATTTAGAAATTTTATATAACAATAGTGTGGTACATTTTATGGCAACAGATAAGAAAAGTAATACTACATGATAAATATAGCTAAACTCTGTTAAGTGGAACATCAAGGTACTGTATAAATAGTTCTACTTATCCGGGAATTCCACAAAACTTTGTAAATTGATATAGACATGTGATTTGCATATTTGATATTCATTTCTATATAAAAGGAAATTCTACTTAACTCAGTTTTCTTACTTAAAAAGAATTAGCTGTATACTAGTATATGGGCATACAGATTTCTTTGGGCCGTGCTAACTAATGAGAGGGGGTCATCTGAAGTTGTTCCTCACTGATTCTCGGGAGAAAGTTGTGGCAAACATCTTGGTATTTGTGGTGTGAGCTAACACCTAACAGCAATCAAGAGATCAAATACACCATCCATTAATTTCCCTCAATTATCACACTAGTGTTAAGAAAAATAAGACAAATCCACACTGTATAAATTTTTATATAAGTTATAGATTGCTTGATTGTAAATAGGTGTCATTAATAAAAAATACAAACAGCTGTGATTGGCAATATAAAAAAATCCCAAGGTTTGTCAAACTATCAGTGACTCATTTAAGGGACATAATCTTTGACCTATAGATCACAATCGCAATACCCTTAGCTTTGTTTTGTTAAAATGGATTTAACCACTGGATAAAGTGAGTGCAGTATTGAATTTAGATATGACAGTTGATCTTCAGACGTCCCTTTCCTTGATTTGTCACCTTGAAAGGGGCTCATTTGTATGACCATATTTTACATGAACAACAAGAACACTCAGAGAGCACACACTTCCGCCAAGGTCTAACACCTCAAATATTGCTTATGAGTGAAATGATAAAAATTCTTTAAAAAATCCTCGACCCAGTCAGTGATCCAGATTACCTACAAAGTCAAATAATCTATTCATTTGCCATTGTCAAGATTTTGCTAATTTTTTTTATTAAAATCCATCCATCTAATACCCTTTCGTGGTTATTTTGCAAACAAATAAACGGGCAAATTCCAGCCACCCAAAACATAACCTCCTTTCTGATGGTAACTATAGAATATTATACATAAACTATATAGAAACTAAAAACAGGAACAAAATATATCATACATTTTGACTAGATTCATGAAGAGTAAATACAAAGAAATTAAAAACTTTGATATAGATAATAATCACATCATTGCTTATGTACAACATGAGAACATAAAATGTATCTACGTTGAAAAGATACATAACTGCAAGTCTTGGTGATAATTCTTATTATTTTAACTCTTGACATCTTGTACCAACACCTTAATGCAACACAAAACTTATAGCTTTTAATCTTTGATTTGACATCCTGGATTGATATTTTCACAGTAACCTATGTAAATATGCTGATAAATATTGCATTCTCTAAACATTTTGCTAGGCTGGAAACCTTTCCCTGATCTTTAATGCAGAGGTGAGCTATATCTTGCATTCTCTTGCAATCCATTCAGACCGAATGGATCACATGTTCATTGTATGTGGTTGTGTGTTTGCAATCAAAACCTTGTCTCAAGTGGGAAAGATGACAGGTGCTTCACAATACCTTGTGGCTTATGGTGACAAAACATTTTACTCTTTTTTCACTTCTAATAGGGACTATTATTTTGTAAACGGTATAACATGTTAAAAGGACAAAACACAAGAAGTATCAAATTCAAGATACTTTCACGGAGTGAACAAAATGTAACAATTATACTTAATCACTTTTAAGCAATTTATAAAAATTCAAATATATAGTTTCTATAATTTAACAACATCAAATAATTGATAAGGCTTTAGTGTATACATGTAAAAATAGACACTTGCTTTCTGCAAAACATACTTGTTTATCTCTACAGATCATTTAGCTACTACCACCATCTGGACTGGGCTGTCAGTAAAGGATGAGTATATGCTGATAGAGCACTTGAGTTTGCCATACTATAAGCTATGTCCATTGGGCCAGCTACTGAGCCAAAGCTGCAATTTGGCATGGTGGATGCCATACAGGCACTTAAACCTTGTGGTAGAGTACCTAGAGAGGACATGGTTTGTAAGGTATTGGTCATTGGCCCATAACCAAGGCTACCAAAGGGCCCAGCTGAAGTTCCAAAATTAGCAGGACTCAGTTCTTGAGATTTGATTGTGGGTTGACAAGGTTTGCCATCACGGACCAAAACAGGAACTGCAACTCGTCTTGGTGAAGGTAACGGCGTCATATCCAATCCTTTCTCTTGACGCGCCTTCTTCAATTTGTAGCGGTGGTTTTGGAACCATATCTTGATCTGTGTTGGTGACAGTCTTAGAATACTTGCCAGGTGTTCCCTTTCTGGTGCTGACAAATATCTTTGCTGCCTGAAACGTCTCTCCAATTCATATGTTTGTGCCTTTGAGAAAAGTACTCTGCGCTTCTTTTTCTTGGAGGTGGAGGAGCTGTCATTGCCCATATCATCACTTAGACATGAGCCTGACATTTCTTGGTTACCATCTTCTATGATGATGTCATCCTGGTCTTCATTATCTGAGAGGTGTAGACTTTCCGCCTGGTCCTGTTTACCTTCCTTTAAATAGTTGGAGCTGTTGACCAATGAACTGATGCTGTCTGTTGCCTCTGTGCCATCACTGTATTTGTGGGCAACAAATGCTGTAAAAAGAGATTCAACAATGTGTTTCTTTAGATTCTGTTGTTGCATCAAAAGGATCAAGTAATTCATAAGATATTATCTTTCAAGTTTATCTTCCTAGTTAATAGTTTAAAAACTTTGGTTTAAAACAGTTAATTTTGTGCATTTTTGGTTGTGGATTGTTGTTTTATATTCTTTTCTTGATGCTATGACTTTGTCATGACTCTGTGGGATTCACATTTAGATAGGACACCATCAACACAGAATTTGATGTGCATTTGAGACAGATTTTTTAAAGCTGTATGTATACAAGTCGGATGGATGAAATCAGGATTGGGTTGGCAATACAAGTATATATGTGGCGGCTTGTTTATCAGCATGAACTACCAAGATACAAGCTCTTTTTGTGGAGTCAGAAAGCTGCGACCTAGGCATAACTTTCACAAACCAAAATATCTGGTTTGATTTGGAATTAAAGTTCTACTTATCATCTGTTTGACAGTGAAAAGCTGTATGAAACAGTTTAAGCAGTAATACCTGTTAACACTTGAATGTGGTGATTTATTATGAATTACTTGCAATGAATTAACACCCAAAGAATGTGCAATAAGATACTTGCCTCCCATCTCTGAAACTCATTGGTTTCAATCGATACAGGGCAATATAATTTCCATGGAAGTATTATGACTTCATTTGTCTATACTCACCAACAATAGTACAATATGAGGCAAAACGAAACAATTTTTGTTCTGAAAAATTTACACCACATATTTGGAATTAGAGGGTATTGTAGCCTATACATAATACACCTCCAGTTAAAATGACCATAGCCTTTTTTCTTAATTTCTGGACCAATTTTGTCAATTGTGTCACCATTATCTTTAGCTTGAAGAGGACTTATATCATATCACATTGGTTTGGTGTGTACAGTTTATCAAGCTTAATAGCATTAGAAAATCACACAAGGAAGCCTGGTCACATATAAAACTGTACTCACCAGAATATCTTAGCTGTTCAGTGCTATGCAGCCACTTTGTGTAAGCTGCTTGAGTGACATGACTACTTCCTATCAAAGGTAAACCTTTGTCTGGACTGGGCCTTCCAGGAAACTGAGGGGTGTCCAGGTTAGCACTGAGTTCAGACATGTCTGACATCTCATCTATAGAAAGGACGGAACCGGATCTAGAATGCCTGTCCTCTGATGTCACTGCTAATTGCTGCGGGCTTGACATCTTTGATGACGTCATGTTCAATATATCTTTCATATGGAAGCCATTTTGTGTGCCACGGTCTTCAGTGAATTCTGGCTGAACAGTGACAACTTGTTCCTCCATTCTGTGACAGACATATAAGATGGTGTTTATTTTTATGGTATTTATATCTTGTCAAAAATGATGTATGTAAGAGTAGAGCAAAATATGTGTTCTAAGAATAGGAATTTTTTTGTTCACAAAGATTTTTATTGTTAGAATATTCTAAGAATTGATTTAAATCTAAGGCTGGCACATAGCATGCTTAACTTAAGAAAAAAAGTGGTTTTGGTGATTATAGTGCAGCAACTGATTGCAAATCGACATCCAGAATGGAGTGTTACATATTAAGTTGTCTATTGCGTGTACTGTAATGAAATGCAGCCTCTTTATATTATTTCAAAATTTCTAAATTTCTGTTCACATGTGCCAAGATCTGCATTCTTGGAATTTTTCTTAGAATTACTCTTAGTCTTAGAAAAATTCTAAGAATTGCATACATTTCCTTTTACTTCTATTCTTAGAATTATTCTTAGGTAAGAATTATTTGTGAATAGGATTTTATTCTAAGAATAAGAAAATTCTTAGCATAGAATTTTTCTTAGACTTAAGTGTAATTCTAAGAAAAATTCTAAGAATCTTTGTGAATACAGACCCTGGTCTGAATTGACTACCACCACAAACTAGTTTTGTTTTAACATATTTTTTCATTATATTTGTAAAAAAAAATGCCTATATATGATCCTAATGTTTATGCTCTTGACAGCGCTGTTACCTCTGCCAAGAAAGTATTATATTTTGACGGTTTGTCTGTTAGCAGGATTACGTGAGTACTACTGGCTGGTTCTTCAGAAGATGAGTATTCATCCAACTTAGATTTCATTGCATTTTAAGAGTGATCTTGATCACCGTCTGGGCACTTAAAAAATCTGCCTTGGCAGAAGTACACACTCTTAGGGTGCCCTTGTTGTCTCGGCCATTGGGAGATAATCTCGAGATAGTGGAACAGGGGAATTGACAAAACAGTACTGATGTGCTCTTTCTGCAGAATGCTTGAAAGTCTAGTGATTTATGAAGACTGATAATTGTATCCCAAGGTAGAAAAATGGACACTGGGTTTCCTCTTCTCATTAAAAAGGGGTGGAAAATATAAAAGCCCCCTCAATCGCATCAGGCTAATCAGCCGATAATAGAGGCACGTGTTATGGAGAGATATAATCTGCACTGCTGTTAAGTGGGTTATTTTTTCCAAATGCAATAAAATCTTGTCAGTTCGCGGTATTATCGCTCACAACAATGGGGGCTTTTTCCAAATAAAAAAACTGAAAGTGGCCACGCTTATATCAGACAGGTTGAAGATGTAATTATTGCTGGGAAATCCATTGTCTTTATAACCTTGCCTGTCCAATTTTGTGGCAAACAGACAACAGGTCAATTGTCCCAGGTCATAAAATTCTAACCTGATCCATCCTTCACTGGTCAACCATGCAATTAAATGACTCATAAAGAGACGAACATATTATTAAGTAATTATTGTCACCTAGGTGTTTCATTGGACTTATTATTATGATAGTCATTGTTATTTTTATCATTCCAAAATCTCAGTTTATAGTTCATTTACTCCTTATTGGGACGATGATTTAATAAAATTGTTATTTTTGGCCAAACAAATTGATGAACTGTAAACAAAATTGTGTGTACTTGTGCAATAATTATTGATATTAAAAAAGTGCAACTTATATTAAAAACAGATTGTGTCGGGAAAATTGAATATTTATAATGAAAGTTGTATAATGACAATTAAAGCTGACAATAAAAGGAAAGGCAATAGAAAACAATCGAATTTACGATAATATCTCCTGGCTTGGTTATTTTCACACAGATATGCCGTGAAATACCACAAAATGAGGGTGGATATGAATTAAAACCCTAGCCAATGAGATGGTTGATACAAAGGTTAGGATTGGCAATATGTATGTTGACTGGTAATGTGCCATGGAGTGCTGATTTCATGTAAAACTAATATCACCCCCACCCCCCACCCCCCATTTAAAATTCCACTAATTTGCTAATTAGTTAAAAAAAATTTATTCAAAGTATATTCTTAAGTTTTGCATATGTCAGTGCAGCTTCCGATTAAAATAAATCCATGATGGTTCACTTAAAGTTTACAATGCATATGTATGTTGTTCATATCTGACGGCTGGATCGCTACCTCTGGGCTTGTGTCAGCAACTGTATAAATTTGAACAATACTGATGTATACATACAGTATTTATCCTTCATTATAGTCATATGTAGTCATATACAGTGCATACTGCAAAAAATAAAAAAGAAACAATTGTTACCTACACATCAGACTGGTTAAAATGTCACTTTAAAATAACTACATCAACAGGAGTTATTACGTCAGCTGTTGCTCAATAAAATGGTTTATTAACGCTCGACGATAGTACGCTCGACGATAGGAGAGGGTTATTGTAATCAGTTTGTTTCTGTCAGTCTGTCTGTCTGTCTGTCTGTCTGTGCACCGTTTCGCCCTTATAACTCAAAAACTATAACACCAATCGAGCTCAAATTTGGTGGGCAGGTATTTTATGGGGTACAGACGGATTCTTTCAAATTTGGTGTAATTTGTGTGAAAACTAAAGCCAGGAGAGAGTTTTTCCTATTTTTAATTGGGCTTTTGCAGTGAAATCTGCTTCTCTGTCTGTGCACCATTTTGCCCTTATAACTCAAAAACTATAACTTCAATCAATCTCAAATTTGGTGGGAAGGTATTTCATGGGGTACAGACAGATTCTTTCAAATTTGGTGTAATTTGTTTGAAAATTAAAGCCAGGAGAGAGTTTTTCTTATTTTAATTGGGAATACACAGTGAAACTGCTTCTCTTCATCACATACGTAAAAATCAATATTTTGCTTTCTGATGATGTCATTACTAAGTGATGTCACAATGTAACTGCCATTGTGAGGTCACAAACCTAGCTTGTGATACTTGATGTCTTTAAGTAAAAATATTTCTTGTCATTGTATGTCTTGAAATTGACATAAACATAATAAAGAGGGAGGTGGTATATTCATCATTTTTATTAATTATTATTTCTGTTTTATTTTCTCTTTTTTCTTTCAATTCCTTGACAGTCCATCACAAAAAATTACCATGCATGATTTTCACCAATAAGTGACCTTTAAGCAGAATTTTTACCTCCACCAGCAGTTTATGTTTTTGTGTGTTAATTGTTTATGTTTGTTTTATTTATTTTTTTTGTGTGTGTGTGTTTAGATTACTCTAAAACTAATGAACAGATCTTTATTTAAAAATTTGTGAGTAGGACCTGACTGAAGGAAGAAGTTACTAAAAGAAAGATCAGGATCTTATTTTAGATACAAAAAATTCATGATTTTTCAGAGGTCCCATTTCAATGTATTTTAATGACTGTAGCTTTCTACTTGATATTTCTATGAAAATTAATTTACATGTTTGGTTTTATTTTATTGTCTTCCTTACAATATTTTATATCACTTGAGAGACTGGTCACATGGAGTCGAGCGTTTTGCTCTCTCTGAGTGCATCTTGTTTTTAACTAAATACATTTCATACAAAGTGCGAATTACTTTTCTTTCAATAACATTGCCGAAGTAATTTTTCGAGTATAGGACATAACCCTCCCCCCCCCCCCCCCCCCCCCCCCGGGCTACCGGGGTAAGGCATAAGCCCCCCTATGTAGGACTAAAGCCCCCCCTTGCAATATTATCCAACAAAAATGTGCTGCATGGTACCTTTAATCACCTGTTCACAGGTGTTATTAAATCTGTTCATGTGTGTTACCTGTAAACTAGAGGTACCATTGATTACAGTGTGAATAGAAATGAATGATATATGGAAAACTAGCAATCAAGAAACATTGCAATTATGCAATAACAATCAAGCCAAATAAATATCACCTAAACATCCTTTAAACACATTCTTACAGGTCTTTTTAAATGTGCTGATGCCTGTTAGAGGCACCATAATTTAAAATTTAGCCAGATTAAGATGCCTTAACATAACCTATGAGTGTACACCCTTTTAAGATACATAAAAGACATTAATTTCAAATATAAAAAGGGGGTAATTAAAATGCAAGGGGCGGGGGGCTTTGCCCCACCTCTCTGAAAAATTGGGGGGGAGGGGGGGGGGGGCTTTTGCCCTACTCCCTCATAATGTCTTTTTGAAACCACTGGCAGTTTCGGAAACGGCCAAATAAATCTGATGGCCATTTCAAAACCTATGACAGGTTTTCAAACGGCTTGCCCATTTTGAAACCACCTCACTGGTTTTTAACATCCATTATTTTCAATAATTATATTAAAAAATATAATGTCAATTATTACAAATATGTAGTGACAGTAATATATTATTACTAGTATACTTTTTATTATCTTTAAAATGCAATTTTGATTTCCAGCTTTATAAAGCTATGCAGTTGAAGATGTGTTAAAACAGTCTTAATCCTACCCAGTTTGTACTTTGTTATAATTAAAGGACTTTTCTTTGATTCCTTAATAACAGGGGAATTCAATCAAGTTTTAAACAGTGATTAACAAATCACCATCAAAGGAATAACTAACACAGGGAGGAAGCCATTCTTTTCATGTGGATTGGTTTTTTTTAGGTGTAAAGGTTAATTTGCATTTAATTTTTGTTATTGTCCGGTCATAGACCAACCACAAACTAATCAGTGTATTAACACAAAAGGGACAGTTGAAGTTCATAGCTTACTATAGGTGCTGAAGACACTGGCTGCCTGCATATGAAATCCTTTCAAGTCAAAGGATCCTATTGAAGATCATACCTTAAGTAACTCTGATCAGTTAGGTTTTGAAACGGTCAAGGAACGTCTTCATTGCTCAATTTACAACACCTTCCTTTTGAATGGACTCCAAAAGATCCCATCCTTTCAATTAAATTGTTAAAAGCTAAAATTGATGGGCATAACTGAGCAAGAGGTTATTATTGAAAGTCTTTGTCCTTTAAGACAGGGTACAATAAGATAATGTGATTATTTTAGAAATGCTGTCATGTTATATATGGTATATTTGTTTTTAGCATATTATCTCAGTGTGTTGTTTGACTTGATAAAAGAAAAAGTCGTTTTGTTCCATTTAATGTTGTAAGTACAATGATACAGTGGGCAGCACACTCGCCTCCCGCCTGTCAGGTTCTGGGTTTGATTTCTGGTATGAGCTGTTGGAAAATTGATAGCTGCTTGTTGGTGCCCAATAACTTTCAGTGCCAAATGTTGATCAACTAGTACGCACTGCTTTGCTCCACCCCCTGTGCTACATATCTATTGTGGTATTAACTATACAATGTCTAGAAAGTAATGTAAGGCCCAAATCAATCAATTTAATGTACGTTTGCCCCCCCCCCCCCCCCAAAAAAAAAAAAAAAAAAAAAAAACATAAAAAAATAATAATAAATAAGTATATAAAAATGGAAAGACACAAGTACAGTTTAAACACTGACTTCACACAATTAACAACGAATTGAAAAAAATGATATTCCCTTAAAATGGGCGATAATACAGTATATCTACATGAAATCGGTGCTTAAAAGTTGATCTTCAAAACTTTATATTTGTATCAGTAAATAGTATAGGTTTAAAATTACTGTTTGGCAATTTGGCGCATGGATGGAAGTGGTAAATTAATATAATGTGAATAACTAAACAATCTCTAGTCAACAAGTTGTATGTTGATTAATTAACATGTAATATCCATCGTTACAGAGCCTTCCTGAATGAAAATGAGTGATATTTTAGTGTAAATTACAAAAAATAACTTGACCTTGTATTCATTCATGTTTCTGTAAAAAGAAATTCATCCGCATTTACATCTTAAAACTATAAATAAGGATTTTGCCTTTAAAATGTACCACGTTACCCAACTATGTAATGTTTAAAATTTTAATTCTATAAATGCGTTTGACAAAATCGTTTGACCTTAAAAGATACTGCAGTTACTGTTAAACATGTTATAGTTCGTTTTAACAACAAAATATATACAAAACAGCTATTATGACCCAATTATAAACAGTTCATTTTCTTAAAATACCTTATAACTTCGAGATATTAAAATACATTTACTCTTATTACCTTGGGTAAAAAAACATGGAATAAAGACTTAACTTTTTGTATGTTCATGATTTTGTATTGCTCTTTAATACACTCTATTGCTAAAAGAAATATTAAAAATAAACTATGTCACATCTTTTTCAACATCTTTGCAAACTATAGTATGATATATAAAATGCATAAATAAATAAATCATGCATCTTACTTTCAGTAGAATCCTGTCCTTGACAAGCGCTTGTTTTTATTATCAGTTCTATTCAATTTTACTTTTGTTCCAAATGCACACTTTTCCTATTCTCCTTTCGTTTCCCCGTTCATTTTACAGAAAAAAAATTTCAACTTTTCTTCTTCAATTCTTCATCATTCTTTTTATTATGTCCAGGTATAACTGCAACTCTTTGACATATATATTTACTCAAATATATATTTTGTTTCAATTTTACATAAATATATATATTTGATAAAACCGTTCTTTCTTTGTAGTTGTAATAATAATGATAGTCACTCTATATCAAGCGTTCTACTATTTCTGTAATAACAGAAAAAACTGTCACTTGTTTAAAGCAGCTGTAGCATCTATAAACTCTAAATTGTCACAAAAGCCAGACACACAGATTTAGGGTTTAAAAAAACACTTCTCAGCCCTCCAAACTAAGTCCCCTAGGTTTACAATGAACCAAGCTACTAGTATTCTATCCTTGATATAAAGTACGGATCATCATCTCTCCCAAGCCCTGGGCTCTTCAAATACAGGAGGGATTTTTTTTCAAGAGAGCTAGCTACTTCTATAGCAATATTAATAGTGTTAATTTGTCACAGCATTTCTAACCTATCAGCTTGGAGTGGCTTCAATGACGTCACTCAATAGCTGTGTAAAGAGAGTCCATATGCTTAGCAGTAGAAGCAGCCAATCACAGAGGTTCCATCCCTTTGTTATTACCCATTGCTGAAAGCTGGCCTGCCATTAACACTATCAGACTTGATGATTTAGACAGTTTAAGTGTCTTCTATTGAATTAATACTTGACAAAAAAATGGGGAGCACTTTATCTTGGGTTGGAGTTACAATAAGGATCCCAGCCCCAGTACAGAATGATCTGCAACCACTCTAACTAGAAGGAGTGTTTTTGAGAACTCTCAGAACAAAATGGAATTATCTTGTTAAGGACAAATGACTACCTGTGAAGCCACCATAGGTTTTTAGTTTTAGTCCTCAGGTTTCCATTGTAGATCCCTTTTCGTTCACCTTTAACCCTAAACTAATCTCTCTCAAGGCTTTGGGGCATTAACAGAAAATTTTCCCATAAAATAAAACTTCAGTTTTGAATCAGTATGAACCAAACCAATGATGCACGGTGGATTTTGTTAAAGACCTGAAAGTTAAATGTAACGTATGATTGGACAAATTTGCTGCATGATCTTAAACTGAGTTTTTTGGTCCTGTTGAATCTTCTGAAGTTTAATAAGGATATTGGATGCAATTTTTGTTAATCGACAGAGTTTAATCATTTTGCCAATAATTAAGTCATATTTTGAATTTTTTTGGTAAAAGAAACAAAGCAAGTAATTAAGTATAATCTTGTTCAACGCAAATAGCACAAGGCAGAATAATATGATAATGTGGTCACAAGATTGGCAGTTTGACATTGGTTATGAAAGCCTTTCATCTAGTATAATAAATAAACTACTTATCTGTCTAGTATGAACAAGGAAATTTATGGATGGTTTATTCCAATATTTGCGTGTGTATCACTTAGACCATTTGAGCTACTTTCTTAGCTTCTTTTTGCAAAATAGCAATGCATGTTATTACATGAATTGCTTTTGCAGAATAAATAGAAACAACAAATGAAATAAATCTAAATGAAAAGTACTTGCAACTAATTAACTCGTATCTTGTTTTGTTCAACGAAAAAGTTAAACCTGAAAGCAAGACAGAATGATTTGAACAATTATAAATCAATTATCACCCAATGAGGGATAAACTATTTTATTTTTAAAAGTTAGTGTTACACGTTTATTAAAACGACATAACAGCGAGTACTAATATGCCATTTACTAATGTGCCATAAATTAGATTTACTGGGCATGGCTAATTACATTTCAGTTCATATTAAGATATGTAAGATGAAAAACTGAAACACACTATTGGTTACACGTCTGCGCATTTAGATAAAAGTTGCTATGAAACATCAAAACCATGAGGCTGTTAAAGTTTTATGTAAATAATTTTAAGTTCCTGCGAGACTTAGACAAGGCTACAACTCACATCTGCATCAGTCTACCACATCTCAACCAGCTTGACAGGCTCTTTCATCATTGTCCAGCCCAATTCAACACTGATTCCTTGTAAGTGATGTGTGTGTTTGTGATAAAGAGATCAAATATCATTTGGTCCCTCATCCATTAATTGACAATAAAAGGTAACAGCAAGTTTATTGTGTGTTCTCAGGCTTAAAGGATATGGTGTGAGGTGTAACTAGAGACGACTACTGGTGGAGTCCTATTTACTGACGCACGCTTTTTCGTGGACATAGATTACTGGGGCATTCAGCAGTTTTTGTCAGTGTGTGAGCATATGTATACAGATCCTTCTTAAAATGTTGGTAAAGTAGACACAGATGAATATTGGGACGCCTTTAATTACCCCAAATGTTAAGTTTCCCCTTGTCTCAAAGGAAGGTTACATTGACATGCCTCCAATCTTTATCAGCAACTTTTACCACAATTAAATATGTCCATGTATGTCAAGTATTTTCAGTGATGTCATGATAAGGCAGATGTAATACACCACGCGTGGTACTGTTTGGGGAAAAGTTATGTTATTCTTGTTAATACATGGTATAACCTGAGGCAGTTGAATTTGTGAACTTACATCCCCTATTTGTTAAACCCCCTAGAAATAGACTTCATCTTTCCACCTGATTAAATCTAAATATTGCAAGCCTTTTTGAACAACATTGACTTTATCAAAGATATCGGGTGTCCCTTTCAAATACAAATGTACATCCTAAGGCCACTTACAGACAATCAACAATAGCCAAAAGATGTGATGTATCATGAGATGACCATAGTTATTCATTTTAGAGTTGGAATCTTCCTTACTTGGGTAAATATAATAATAATAATAACACTTAAGATTCAATTTAAGGATTATTTTATATTTAATTTATGAGCCCAGTTTCTGCAACCTTGTGGATAAGATTCATAAATTATTATCCATAAGTAAATCTACATACTTGCTTTTAAGTTTTCCCTCAATCTTACTATTTGTAGAAGTCTTTTTATTTAATGTCACAGGACAATCTATCTAGTACCTTAATGTATTTAGCTATTAGCCCTCCCTCTGATATTTTAACTGGGGCACCTGTGTCATCTGCAAATAGTTATATTTGTGATCTCACACCTCGGGTGAAATCTATGTTACACATACTAGCTGCTTACTAAGATGATAAAGGGGAATTGATCACAGATATTCAACTTGGCTTAAATTGAAACAAACTAAAGTTTCAAAAAATGTATTTGCTAAAACACCAAAATCATACAACAAACTTAAATAATTAGAACAACCGTCAAACAGAGGATCATGTCTTTCTCTGGCAAATTATTCATTATATGAAATAGCACTTTTGTAAATACAAGGCACTAAATTATACATTAATGTTTATAATTCTCGGTATCACAGTGAACAGTTATTAAACAGGACCACATAATAAGTCAATGTTAGAAAATTTGTTATCCTGTTCAACAGCCAGCTGAGCTATAGACTTGCTCCAAGTCTTTGTATTTTTGTTCCACCAAATCTGGGATATATGGAAGCCCCACATTCTGGTAAAAAGTCATTCAGTCCTCATGTAATACCTAAGACAAAAGGACTTGAGGAAAGTCTAGCTGAGCCAGGGTCTTATTGGGACAAGCCCTCAGAATTACCACTTGAAAGGGTCGAACCGACACAGAGGTGGCAGCTTGTGATTAGATTTCAAACTTGCTAACCACTAGATCAGCGTGGACCTCCGTATGATAGGCTGATTACTGATACCCAGAAGTACATAAAAAGTTCAATAATAAGCACCATAGAGATTCATATTATTGTTTTGTTTGTTTTTGGAAAGTGTTTCTGAATCATAGTCATACAGGACAGTAGATCTGGTAGGAATGAAATAAAAGTCATTTTAATTAAAAACCAGTTTCATAGCCACTGTGGTTTAGTGGGTGACACACTTGCCTCCACTGTAAGGAAAGCACCAGAGCAACTCAAATTTTGGCCATCCCGGTGTAACGCAACATAATGCATCCCCATAAATATTGTATCCCTACCTTTAATCTTTTGGAGATGCATTATTTTTCTGCATCATTTTGCATCCCAAATAGTTTGGGTATTGGGGGGTGCAGAATTTGCATCAAAATAATGTATCCCCATCAAAAAAGTGATCCCCTTATCAGAGGTATTGCCTCGCAAGGTATTAATAATAGGGGTGAGGTGTGTTAATATGTTGATTGGAATTGAATTTAGTGGGCCTTAGATAATGATCAGAGTCATATAGACAACTATATGATTATCATGAAACATTATTTCTTGAGAAACAAACGATTTACTACATATAAAAATATTGAAGGGTGATTCTATAAAAAAATTCACCTTTTATCAACAAGGGTTTATCTTGACAAAAACTTGGCATAATAACATTTTTTCCATGTTTAACACAAATAATTTTTTCTTATATTATTATTTTTAAAATAAAATACACAAACATCGTATAATATAGTTAAGGGTCAGGAGATGCATTATTTTGCAAAGGGGATGCACTTTTTTGCAAAGGGATACACTATTTTTCAAGGGGATACAAAATATCACAAGCCCCTTTGCAAAATTTTGCATCCCCACACACTTTTTAAGGGATGCATTATTTTGCGCTACTTTGGCTTTCCAGCTATTTGGCAGAGTAGACGGTCACCAGAAGCAGGCAATAGGTTGCATATGACATCTGGGAGTTGATATCAGGGTATAAAATAGAGGGGCTCTGGCTACCCTGGCCTCATTCCACTTCAATTTTCTAGGATAGGGGACCTTTGATGGCATACTAATTACTTGTTGAGAATCTTGGACTTAATTTTTTGGGAAATATCTACCAACATGGGGACGAAGAAAATGAGGATGGCCACAGCATTTGAGGTGGAGACACCTGATTCAACTTGGACAATACACTTAAGGAGGTTAAATCACAGGCTGAAGGTTTTCCAGAATTGGCTCATCGGGTGGTGGTTCAGGTGGAAGTTCAAGTAGAGTCACGTATTGAGGGCTAGGGAGAAGAGCCAACAGTGGTTGCCAAGGTTTTTGGAGGGTCGATCGCATTGTTTACAGTGTCAGTTAGGGGCTTATATGCTTTCCCAGCTTGATGTGGTAGGTCAGCAAAATGTCAAACACAAAAATGTTTGATATTTCACCAACCCTCCACGACTCCTGATCCTGACCATGGCTCTGCCCACCTAGAAGTCGTCTTGTCTTTCTACATCCTGTAATAGTCACTTTCAGAACTGTTTTTTTTCAGTTACTGTCTTACACTTGTCGACCTGTCACATTCAAGTACCCTGACATCACTCCACTACTAGCTTTAGAACAACACCAACTTTACTTGAAAGGAAACCAGCCTGTCATAAGCAACCAAGACCAGACTTTGTCGTGTCATGTAAAGATGGGAAGTATCCAAGTATGGTCCCAGAGTCAGTTTCAACAGTCACAACAGAACAAGCCAGGAACACAGCAGGAAAAGATGTAGCAAGAAACCGACAAGGAGGTTACAGCAACAGACAAGCCAGGAATTGTGTAGGACAGGCTGGTTTCCTTTTACCAACTCACAGCTTGTTAGTTATGGGATCTGTACCTATAAAAGGTGAATCGGCATGCAGAATGCATCATTTGGATTTTTAACAATGACGGATGATAAGTGGTAGTGTTGAGATAGACTTTTTGTTGTTGTTTTTTTGCAATTAAAGTTAGGATTTAGTGCACAGATATAACTTTCCAAAAAGTCATGAAAGAATGTGAGGAAGATAGAAGTCCCAGCAGCTACACTTATAGAGTTTCAGTTGGGGGATACAGCTGCTGACATCCAGAGGAGGAGGGAGGAGAGAGAACAGAGGGAGAGGGAGGAGGCAGTGTAACAACAGAGAGAGGAGAGGGGGAAGGAGGATGACAGGAGGGCAGAAACTCCACAGGAGGATACTTCACAGATGTGGGAGGTAGTGGCATAAAAAGACCAAGAACTGAGAGGAGTGAAAGAGAAATTGACAGAGAGTGTGGAGAAGAGGCCAGTCAAACATCTACTGAGTGTCTATCTAGGTGCAAGAAAGGACATAAGAGAAACACTTACTTAACAGACTCAGATGAAGAGGCTATTGTAGACTTTGTCAAGGGTCATGAGGAGCTCTACCACAAAACTCAATTTAATGACAATGACGAGGCCAGGAAGGATTGTACGAAAGAGTATTAGCGCCACCAGTGGGGTTGTTTTGTTGGAAATATCTGTGTTGGCGTGTTACAATATACATAATTTTCCACCAACAGAGATGAAAACATAGCCAACACAGATGATATTTTCGCCAACACACATGAAAACTTCAACAACACAGATGATATTTTCGCCAACACTGATGATATTTTCGCCAACACAGATGAAAAATTCACCAACACAGATAATATTTTCGCCAACACAGATGATATTTTCGCCAACGCAGGTGAAAACACTGCAAGTTACTATAAATAGTCTACTGTACATAGAATAGTCTGCCCTTGAATAGGTTAATACCAATTACCAAGTGATGACAGTTCACACTTTTTTTATTTATTAAATACAGTATTACAAATGTATTAATAAAATACATAAATTATAAATTTGACTACTACTGAGTAATGTCCTAAAAAGTCTATACAGAAAAGTCAGGTTAACGTAAAGACATATGAATAATGAATGAGTTTAAGAAATATATTTACAAGTTAAGGTGACCATAAAATAAGTTGAAGTTCAATAGTTTATAATCACCACAATATTAATAGCCAATGAGTTTAAGAGCATGTACATTACAAGTTAAAGTGACCATAACATAATTTAAGGGAATATTTAATTTTAGGGAATTTTTATGTATAAAGTTCAACGAAAAATCGAATAACTGAAGTCATACTGGGATTGACTTTAGGGTCCTCTAATATCTGGGTCTTTAGTAGTTCTGACAGTTTGAGGTAACCCTAACGTAACTTTTGTACAGTTAACTTAACATTAACATGTAAATATTCAGTTATATGTAATTATAGTCATTATACTTGTATTGTCACTCCATTAAGGGGCAGTGACCTATATTTGACCTTTGCATTAGTGAACTGTGACCTTTATTTGACCTTCAAGTTGTACACTGGATGGTATAAAGTAGTAGTCTTATTATCTTTTATTTTTACTTTAACCTTTATACTATGTTGCATATATTTACATGTTATGTATAAACTTAATGCTCCGCATCTTGTTGTTTGCATGAAGGGGATTGAAGATCATCTTGTTGGCTAAATTTCCATCTGTGTTGGCTAAAATATTCATCTTCCTGGGCCAAAGTTTTCATGTGTGTTGGCTAAAATAGCATCTGTGTTGGCTAAAATGTTGTCTGTGGTGGCGAATTTTTCATCTGTAGGTGTTGGTGAAAATACTATCTGTGGTGGCTATATTTTCATCTGTGTTGGCTAAAGTATAATGTGCGTTGGCTAAAATTTTGTCTGTGGTGGCGAATTTTTCATCTGTAGGTGTTGGTGAAAATACTATCTGTGGTGGCTATATTTTCATCTGTGTTGGCTAAAGTATAATGTGCGTTGGCTAAAATTTTGTCTGTGGTGGCGAATTTTTCATCTGTAAGTGTTTGCGAAAATATCATCAGTGTTGGCTATATTTTCATCTGTGGTGGCTATGTTTTCATCTGTGTTGGCTAGTTTTCCATCTGTGTTGGCTATATTTTCATCTGTGTTGGCGAAAATATAATCTGTGTTGGCTATTTTTCCATCTGTGTTGGCTATATTTTGATATGTGTTGGCGAAAATATCATCTGTGTTGGCTAAAATATCATCTGTGTTGGCGAAATTTTCATCTGTGTTGGCGAAATTTTACTCTGTGTTGGCGAAAATATGATCTGGGTTGGCGAAAATGTCATTTGTGTTGGCAGGAAAACTTTGATTGTGTAACTCGCCAACACAGATATTTCCAATAAAAACAACCCCACTGGTGGCGCTTATACTCTTTCGTAGGATTGCCTGTGTGAAAGGTTTACAAGCAGCCACAAACTCTCAGTGAAAGTGTGCAAGACTAAATTCAAACCCGAAAACGAAATATGTTTTATGAATATGTGGGACCATTGGATCAACATTTTCGATATAATGTGAAAACTTTCATTTACACTGTTAGTCTAAATTCAACTTTCATTTACACTGTTAGTCTAAGTTCAAACCCCAAAGGACTTGATATGAAAAATTAACCTAGTCCAAGCATGGCAAGGCTCCCAAGGAAATGACAGAGAGCCAGAACTGGATTCAGGATAAGTTCGAGTTTTTTGGAGAGCTACATCAGAAGGAAGGACCTCAGCAACCTTTTCCAGGTTTAAGTCACCACAGAGAGGAGCCAGTACTAGTGCAGCATCAGGTCACGACATTTCACGATGATCCATGGACAATGGCAGTATGGAGACCAGCATCTGCTCTTACACAACACATCAAACATCCATTTCCAGCAATACCAGTACAAGTGTAGTGTCATGGATAAATTTGGCCAGGTGCAGATTGTGATCATATCTTTCCTTGAGCCCAGACTGGAGACCACCAGAACAGCCTTCTGCAACTCCCTGAAATCTGAAGTAGAAAACTTGGAGGAAAGAGACTTTCAGACTTTTTGCAATGAGGCAGTTATGCTTTTAAGTGGGATACAGAGCAGGGTAGAGGAAAGGAATGGTCAACCCTAACAACCTACATTTTCTAGGAGCTCAGTGCCACTTCCAAATATGTGCCATAGACGTTTCAGCAGCAGCGTGCATTGTCTACCAGGGAATACATCTTGACTATTCCAGAAACCCATATGCCAGCAAGCCAGGTCATGCAACCACTTCAACAAAGCCAAGTCATGTCAAGAGGACAACAACAGCCCAGAATGCAGCAGATTTCACACTTAGTTGTCGTCGATCAATAACCTGGGACTTCAAGACAGCTACATTTCACCATCAGCCCTACCAAGAACTTCAACCCACTGTCAATAGCCTCTGTCACAGGAGAAGAAATTTTACTCAGCATCTCAAACCTTTCTAGCATTTTTGGGGGATATACTGATACAGTCATTCATGAGCTACCAACAGATCGATACACCTCAACTGTTTCCACCAAGTGACCAGTGTCAACACGCCACCTCTCCTCCAACCACCCAGCAGCAAGAGCCCCCTCAGCAGCCAGCCCAGCTCCTCCCAGCAGTCATCAAAGCCCAAGCAGCAGCAGCAGCAGTATACTGCACCTACCTCCAAAAATTCATTTTCAAGACCTTTGCTGTAAAAGTTTTCTTTTCAGGATAACTGCTGATTCATAGTTCCTTCTCAAGACTACCTTAATCTTTCCAAAACGATTGAGAAGCTGACTTGTTTAAAAATAGAAAGAAACCCAAGTCCGGTGTGATGGGAATCTTCAGAACACTGTCAGCATAAGCAGCTGCATCAATCTCACCCACCCGTCTTGTATGACATGTGACCAGCTTTATGGCTTTTGGGGATATCTTCTCATTTGGGTCGGACATCAGGTTATCTGTTAGCCTACCTAGTTTGAGACATGGTATTTGGGAACGTTAACACACCACAGCTTCTCAACGACCCAGAAGAATGAACAGAAGACGTGGATATATTCTAAGGCATATGTAGAGACATTGTAGCTCGGAAGAACACTGCAAATGGCCATCCTGAGTCACTGGATGCTTTCCATGGTGGGAGGCAAAAGAACATGAATTTGAAGTTTTACTTTTAAGTCATAACATTTACTAATAATATAATTTATACAGAAAATAAAGCAATTTGACAAGTTGCCATCCCGGAAAGTCAGTTTGGCGAATGTCAGCCACTAGAGCTTGGGATGTACCTGTGGAGTCAGGATGGGTCGTTGTGCTATTTTCACTCATAATATTGAGCTGAGTGATAATACCTATCTCGCCTTCCTGAGGCCAGGCAGAGGCAGCACTTAATTTCTTACTCACAATTACAATGTACATCAATTTACAAAAGATAATATCCTTTTGTGAGACGTAATCTGCCTTCAGAAGATACCATCGAACATTGTCGCCAAATAATAGATACAAATGCAGCAAATTTCACAGATGCAACCTGTGACAGCTTTTAAGTCTGTATCAAGAATCAGTACAAATCAGAACAGACATCAAAACAACAGGTTCCATGGATGGTACTTAGGTACTTAGGGGAGAAGCCACCATTTTCAAGCGCAAGCCTCGAAAGAGCTCATGCTTCTACAGATCACTTTTTTTTCAGTTGTGGCGCAGCATGATGAGTGTTTGTCTGCTTACTGAAGTTAAGCATCAATGGGCTACGTTAGTACACTGGATGGGTGACCACCTGAGTTCTACACCAGCTGTGGGATGTGTCTCAGTTAAAATTTCTTTGTGTATCCAGACTTTTGTAAATTCTAGTGCACTACTCATGTCTCTGATGGCTTTGCACTCTTGCTAGGGGACCAAAACTCCTTTTGGGCTTGTTTTATTTGGTACACCCTGATTTTTCAAAAAGTTGTGGTTATATGCTACGGGTGGGGTATGTATATCTCTTTAATGGTTCTACTAACAAAATGATACACCTGGGCATGTTGTGCATAAACTTAAGATCGGTAAAATCTTAAGATTTGCTTGCTCAAACTTAGGATCCTAAGTTTAGGCAAAAATCTTAAGATTTCTGCCCAATCTTAAGATTAGGCAGCCCAAACTTAAGATGTTGCCTTGGACTGTGATTGGCCTCTTATTGGTAGTCTATTGTTGGCTGATTGGTTGATTATTATGATTGATCAATGGTTGTGTGAAGAGGGCCTTTGTTTCTTATTATAATTGCAATTATTGCAATAATTTCAATATTTTCATATTTTTATATACATTACAGATATATTGACATTACATAACCCTCATATTATCCTTAATTATCTTTATTTATCACTAAACAAGTATAGAGGATTTCATCTTAAGTTTGTGCAGCAAAATCTTGAGATTTTTTTTGCACAATCTTAAGATTTCTGACTAAACTTAGGATCCTAAGTTTGAGCAAGCAAATCTTAAGATTTTACCGATCTTAAGTTTAGGCCTACCAGGCATACTACTGGCTTATATAAGCTTCGCCCCTTGGTACTGATACCTGCATGTAACCTGTATAAAAGTAACACTAGGAATATTATACAGTAGAATTTATTGTATCCACCGGAAGCATCCGGTGGATACTTTGGTTTAGCTGCCGCGTAGAGACATTTTCGCCGTTAACGCTCTAAAAAGAAAATTACACCAGGTAGATGCACCAAATTTGCAGGATATCTTCATTGGGGGGTAATTAAGCTTCTCTGGGAAGGAAATTAGCCTCATTCTGAAATCCAAGATGGCCGCCGCGGGCATTTCTTTGAAAAATATCTACATTTTTCTACTGGCTGTTTCTCATAGGTAGAAGGTTGAATGTCTTCATAGGTGATATGTATAACAGATATATATGTCCTCTACAATCTTGCAGAATTTGACCTTGAAGCTCTTACTTCAAGGCCGTCCACGGAGTGCCAAAGCAACCCACATAGCACACTTTGCAATGTGAAACCAACCTATAGGAAATCATGTGCTGCGAATCTTTTGATGTGGTCAGATTTGACCTTGGACCCCTCCTTCAAGGTCAAACGAGGATAGCCAAACTTAAAAGTTCTTATAACTCGCTTATTATTGGTCCTAGAGGTTTGGGATGGTAAACCAACCTATCGGAAATCATGGGCTGGGAATCTTCTGGTGTGGCCGGATTTGACCTTGGGCCCCTTCTTCAAGGTCAAACGAGAATAGCCAAACTTAAAAGCGCTTATAACTCGCTTATTATTGGTCCAAGAGACTCAGGATGGTAAACCAGCCTATATGAAATCATGGACTGGGAATCTTGTGGTGTTGTCGGATTTGACCTTGGGCCCCTCCTTTAAGGTCAAACGAGGATAGCCAAACTTAAAAGTGGTTATAACTCGCTTATTATTGGCTCTAGAGGTTTGGGATGGTAAACCAACCTATAGGAAATCATTGACTGGGAATCTTCTGGTGTGGTTGGATTTGACCTTGGGCCCCACTTTCAAGGTCAAACGAGGATAGCCAAACTTAAAAGTGCTTATAACTTGCTTATTATTGGTCCTAGAGATTTGGGATGGTAAACCAACCTATAGGAAATCATGAACTGGGAATCTTCTGGTATGGTCAGATTTGACCTTGAACCCCTCCTTCAAGGTCAAATGAGGATAGCCAAACTTAAAAGTGCTTATAACTTGCTTATTATTGGTCCTAGAGGTTTGCAATGTGAAACCACCTTATAGGAAATCATGGGCTGGGAATCTTCAGATGTGGTCAGATTTGACCTTGAGGCCCTCCTTCAAGGTCAAACGAGGACAGCCAAACTTAAAAGGGTTTATAGCTCGTTTATTATTGATCTTAGAGGTTTGCAATGTGAAACCAACTTGCAGGATATTGTGGGCTGGTAATCGTCTGATGTCAGATTTGACCTTTGGCCCCTCCTTCAAGGTCAAACGACGGTTCACTGGCTTTGGTAAGTTGTCTTTCCGGTGGATACACATTTGCATCGGTTCTCCGATGCGTAGGTCTAGTTTATATATGGTGTTAGCATATCCCCAATTCTTGTTTCAAAACATCAACATAAATAGCGTATAAATGGGGTCATGGCAGCAAGAATCCTATAAAGCCTCGGGACTAACACAGTAGCTTATTTTTTTTATCTTTTTTCATTAATTTTACTAGAAAATTAAATATGGAACAACAGATATCTACTTCATTACACCCCTCTCCCATCCTTCACCAAAAAATGTGACAATAATTTTTTAATCATGTAACAAGCGAAAATTAGTCACAGATATTAAATCCTATTTCTGAAAAGTAACACTTTATTACAGAACACAAAACATGCTTCTGAAGAAATGGATGGGGGATACAATTTATCCATCAGGTGCCAACAAAAGCAGTCCAATTTGTTGCCTATGAAACCAAGTGTTCACTTGAGCCTCTGAATGGAACACCCTTCCCATCTTAATATCCAGTCCTTTTGATTTCTACCGAAATGAACCTGTCCATTGACAAAAAAAACCGTCAGTTGTATTTAACAATGTGATGGCAAAACACCCCCAACTAGATAGAATATTAAAAGAGATGTTTACACGCACGAATAAACAATGTTTTCATTTTGAGTAAATTGAACAACCATAGAGCCATGCGCAGTTAAAATGTCCCGTATGTTACGCTTCATTACCGCTCACTGGTATTATATTTGTGGACTGGTGTGTGACTGTTATTTTTTCATAACATTTTAGCCTTTCCCAAGGCGTTAGCTTTTTTATAGACTTTTGTTCATAATTTTTTTTTGTTCTCATATTCATTCTGGATGGTTGATACTGCAATATTTTTATCTCCCCACACATATCTTACTACCCCTTTCGGAAGATAAGTGGAGGCTAAGACTGTGTCACTTTTAACATTAATTACTTGGCGAGTAATTACTTAAATCAATCCTATAGAAATCTCACTCAATCTTACTATATAAAATGCTGGCATATAATCTGGTATATAATGCATTTGAACATTTGGCCAGGGGACGTTTGGTTGTTGGATATTTGGCCATGATTTTTTGTGCCCCCATCCATTTCGTCAGAAGGTAATACTTAAAAGTCAACAGCAATATATCCAACCCTCCAAAAGAGTCACACGCTAAATGTTCACCAGCTAAATGTCCATTGGCCATATGTCTAAACATCTAATGGCCAATTGCCAGTGCTCCTAAAGGTTGGTTCTATTCTTGACAAGTATGATGGCACCTCAGTGGGCTAGTGATTGTGAAATCTGGAAAAAGACCACTTGACTCCGGTTACTATGGTTGTTGTTTCAAATCCAGCTCATGGCATCAGATGACTAATATGACCCTTGCTGTGACAAAAGTCCCAAACTGTGATTGTTGAATTAAAATGAAGTCTGTAGGAGACTTCCGACAGGCTAGCAATTCCTAATCACCGTCATAAAACGTCTTTATCGGAATCATTTCATTTTGTCCTCCATTCTGGAAATAATAAAAAACACAGTTTGATGAGTAAAAAGCCTCTTTTCTTTCTCCCGGACGACAAAATAAGGCAATAACATGTATTACAAATTAGGGCAAATTGTTTGCGGAGTTTAAATAATTATCCAATTTCGGGGTGATTGATGTCGGGACGGACTTTACCTCGAATATCACTCCGCGAGTTACCTAATGGCGGCCGCTAAATTTGAGAGTAATTAATTGGCTTGAAGAACATTATGAGAAAGGCATGAAACGAATAGCTGATGGCTTCTAAATCATTTAGGAGTGTGGTGAAGGGGAATCACACAAAGTTACCTGAAAGGTCCCCTGAGTGATTTCAATTAGGCTAAATGAAAAGCATTACAGCCGGGGATGTCATCAGTTTATTTGCTAAATGTCCCTTCTTTATTGCCAATAGAATCTCGTCAAATCACTACAGAAAACAGAACTTTATGATGAGTCCCAACAGTTTTTAGATGCAGCTAGTGGTGTATGTGTTTATTTAGTTTTTTTATTTACTTTTGCCCCTAATTTTATTGATGGATGTAAAACGTTCAACAGGAGATGATAAAGGGAGGTATTAATTGGACAGAAACGCTCTTTATAGCTTATTTTGTCCTTTGTTACTTATCAGCAAGCTAGTTTTTCTAGCAAAGTGTATAAATATTTAATTATTATTCCACTTAGCAGTTTCATCTGGACAAAAGCTGTTTCAAGGAGGGGAGGGGAATGCCATATCCTCACGTGGTTTTTTTATCATTATCAGGGCACTTATGTGTAAAGTTTTGTGATTGTTGAGGGGAAAAGAGGTCAAACATTTTTTTATTATATTAGTTATAAGGGAAAGTTAAATCTGCAAAACAGTTTTTACAAAATAGTTTTGCAAAACAGTTTTTTCAAATAAGTTTGAGTTCAAAAGTTTTACTATACACTTCTTCTGTACATGCCTTTTATATTACCTTATATTGTGCACTACACTGGAAGTGTAAGCTGTTAAAATAGATATAATAGATTTATATATTGATAATTAGATTTTAACACTGGATAGTGTATGGTATTCAAGATGGTAAATTTTATGCTGTACTAACACATTTCATTTTACTTATACATTTAAACTTCTCGTTGGTGCAATAGAGAAGATTAAATTAAAATATGCAAACGCTTGATACCACAAACCAATGCGTTGTTGTATTTTTAAGCACTTATTTTCTTTTTCTAGTGCATTAGCTTTTGTAGTGTTTAAAATGACATACGAAGTTTTTATTTGTGAAATCAACAATGGTTTTGATACATTTGACATTAACATACTCTCAAGCTATAAAACCTCCTAGCTTGACCAACCACCTTGAAATCCTCATGCAACTCTTTGTAAAGTTTGTAAACCTTTTTGATTCTGTCGCTGAAGAATTATTTTTGTGATCGGGTTATGTCCTGATATGAACTTAAATATAAATAATATAGCAGTGAGGTAGGCCTAAATTACCAGAAAGCAATCACACATTGACTGACACAAAACCAAAAGCTGTATCATGACAGCTGTACACATTTCAAAACATTCATAGCTTCTTTAATAGCTTGTCTGAACATTTATAACCTTTTTGTGTAAGTTAAAGGAATAAAACCTATACATCACCTTTACAAATGGCTGTACTATGGTGGCACCTAAATTTCTTTTCAATGTGTCATCAAGGTGAGACCGAGGCTTTAAAATACGCTAGTGGTCTGCAGTCCACACTGAAGTTTGAACCAGTCATAGACCATTGTATTACACATTGAATAACAACCACCTACAGAGCTCTTCAATCAAGCACTTTGGTCACTCATTCTCCTGTATGAAGTGCATCTTCACCCCTATTTTTCACAGATGATCAGCTCTATTTAGTGTCATTAATACCCAATGCATTACCTGTAGAAGGAACTTTGTCCCAGTATAATAGACTTCCTTATATTGTAGGATCATTGTTGGTAATTGACAAAATCTGAGGCCCACAACAAGGGTAATTGCCTTATTGTTTCCTACAACCATGGAAGCACTTTCCTGGAGACTGTGTATTAAACATTAAACTTATTTGGCCATCTAAGTAGCTTATTCAAGGCAAAATCAAACCTTAGCAATTTCCATAATGCTTAGATATCTGTAATAGGATATTGCAAAACGCAAGCATCAAAAGAATTGTCCAGAATCATATATATTCATTGCACAGGTGTCTTAACCATGAAGACTTCTGGTAAATAAGGAGATTAAGTGGAACATCCCTATTTCAAAGATGAGTTGGCTCTATAAATGGACCTTCATGCCTGACAAATGTTCATATGAATATACCATTTACTTGTGGTATCATAGAATTTACGATAGCAAGATGAATAGAGAAATATGAACTGTAGTTAGTAAGGGAGAAAATCATCCTGTTAGAGCCAAAGGACGTTTCTTTTTGTTGGAATTTAAAACTACCCTTAAATTTTACACATGGACACGTGTAGTGGAGACTATCAAATACAAAATTAAACTGTTAATAAACAAGTTAACTTGAAAACCTTTTTTCCCTGAAAACAAAGATTTACCAGATAATTCAGGTATCTTAATATATTATTTAATTTAGAATGTACATTGTAGTTAAATCTGTTTTCCAAAAGTAAAAAAAAACCACTTCTTTTTTCAATTGTATTTTTTTTTTCAATTTGTACAGGCATACATAACACAAACATCTGAAATAATACAAGACATCAACAGAAGACACACAGCATCACCTCATTTTAACCAGTGATAAGAATATAGCTACTTATTATATTGATACTAATCATTAATAACAGCCTATTCTTTAAAAATGAGTTAATAGTTACATTAACTCAATCTTTCTGTAATTATAGTTTTAAACTTCTTCCCCAATGTCAATGCATTTAATCCGGAAAGTAAAAATTCATATAATCATGTGGGCCTCAATCACTTTCATGAAATTATGTATTAATCATTGACCTACAGACAGAATTATGACCTGGTAGTGTTAACAGAGGGTAACAGATTAGCACATAACGTCCCCTGTCCACTGACACCCAGTTATTAACCACTGCTGCAAATAACCAGGTCATTTTGTAAATTGCTCACCACAGTCGGGGGTCAACAATTGACCTGTAGCTTCATTACAATTATGCCACTGATTTATCACTTGTACACATTTAGCAAAACAGGTAACGCAGAAAAAGGTTTAACAATGACATAGGTTTAAGCTGATACCCCTGTTCCACTGTCACGAATTTACCTCCTGACTGCCCTAATTATCCGGTCTCAAGCGTAAACTTTTTTTTTTTTTTGGTAAAATTTATCTTTTCATTCATGAAGATAAGAAGTGCTTTCTGCAGTGATTGTAGAAACTTGTCAAAAATATTAAATGTGTTTTCATTTGATTTTTGGGGGTTTAACATTGGTTTCAAGCCAGGCATTGGTAAACAACAGACAACTTTTCACATAGCGTTAGGTCCGGGGTTCGAACCACTGGCCTCAGAGGGGACAGGTGACTGTGATACCCACCACACCAGCAAGCCCTCTTTAAACATGTTTTGAAAACCTTTGTGATAGAGCACTTCCCCCGGAGTATGAATGATCAATCTTTTTAGACATGAGGCAGTTCTGTCTTATTTTTAGGAAGTTGCAACTTATGTTTTGGTGCTGTGACTTTCTTTGTTCACAGAATGCTCTCTTTCCCCAAAGAAGATTAGTCCTTGGGTGCCCCTGATTATTATGCTATCGTGGCACTTTTCCAGACAGTGTATTTACTCTTCAAAACATTTTTGAAAAATTGTCCTCAATGCTTTACTTTACAAATTGTGTCGAATAAAAAAACCTAAATGCACCCCACCCAAATGCAAATCCCACCCAATCATAGCGAATTCGCTCTACCAGAATATGAGACACATTAAACCACAACCATAAGTAGATTGTTCAATTATAGCTTTGCTACCCTGGCACATAAAACTGTGACCTAGGCATTACTGGACCAGAGTGGTCAGGTGAATTGTTATGAATTACCTTATGAGTCATAAGGGTCGAGACCAGGAAGTTTTTCAAATCTTTCTCAACAGGATAAAAAAGTGGAACAGCAGTATAACTTATTCTTATAGAATGATATATTTTTATTTTAACCATTTTTAAATAATTTTTATGAATGCTAATTTTCACAGTAAGAAATTGAGAATCCCCCCAAATAAACAATTTTTGACCAATAAACGCCAAACTCTTCTGGAAGGGAAAATTGCAAGCCACATTCAGAAATGGTAACCACACAGATGGAAACTTAAGATTTGTGAAAAAAGAGACACAAATCACAAAATCTCTATCTGGATTCAGTGCCTTTGACAAATGATTCACTTAAGTGCTTTAATATGATTCTACAATTTATGGACATAGTAATATGAAGAATTATCTATATATTAGGTTACTATGGAGACAACCACAAAATTCAAACAAGCACAGTTTGGACAGTCATTTAACTGAAATCTCAGTTCAAATACAAAGTTGATATCTTTTGGTGGTAAAAATATATTAAGATGATAATCAGATATAGAAATATTTTTATTTTCATTAAAGTACAGCTCTCTCCAGTTTGTTTTGTATTGATAATCTTTTGACCCATCTTAACTACACAAGTACAGTCCAAGCTTCATTGACTGATATTCCCCAAACTGAGAAACAGGGTCTCAGTGATGACCATTTATCAACATCCCTGAGGTTCTTTAGCCTGCCACTGGGGATAGGGCTCAATCAAAGGACTACAATTTTAAGTGGTTATTCGAGCCAATATCTATTTACACGTATCTGGGATTGAACCCAGGGCCTCTGTGTTCATAGGAAAGTGTGTTACAGTAGATAACAGTCCAAATAATGGAAAAAGACAGACACTGTACGCATAAGAATATGTAATATTTGATCTAAAGAGTGTGGCTCTGAAAACTAATTCCAAATGCATATTTGAATATTTTATATTAGTATTAATATCCTGGATAAAATTGGAGTGTAATGAAATCAACTTCTTGGAAATTGTTGAAACTTTACTCTGTTTAAAACAATGGTATCCTTTTACAAAAGTATTAGGAGCTGTATTTCAAGACACTAATCACAAATACAAAGAAAAATTCTTACATTTGAATTCAACCCAATACAATGGACACTGGGTCTACCTCTGTATATATGGTGTTTCTATGGAGACGTAAAATTACAGGGATATAGAAAAAAATTCAAATCATGAAGAATTTTTACGGTTGACATGGAATAAACATAATTATAAATTTACCTGCAATATGAATAAAACCAAGGGGTTTTCTTATATTTCTATTGATATTTTGTGAACAAATTAATATCATATTTTTTTCTTGTAAACGTCCTCAACTCTAAGGAATAAGTGATGTTGGAGCCCAACTTAGGAGTCAGCCCATCTTAAGATGGGCTATAGCCCAACTTAGGATCCGAAGTTGGGTAGCCCATCTTAAGATGGGCTAGCCTATCTTAAGATGGGCTAGAACATATCAGCCCAACTTGAGATAACAAAATTCAAGAATTATTTTTATGTGGAATATAATATTTACTATTTAAAAGGGAATTATTTTTCAGGAAAAAGATGATATTAACAATGATAAGTTTAACTGACCCTTGTACAGAGGTATTTTGCACTTCTTTTTTATTTTATAGCAATATGTTTAACATATCTAACCTCAAGAAAAAGTGTTTCATTGCAGAAACTAAAATGAATTTTGTTTCCTAAGCCTTGAAAGCATTAAAATATTCCTTTGATGTTGATTCAATTGTCTTTCATTGGAATAATTTCCTAATTGGATTTGTGCCTATTGTTTCAACATTCTATTGATGTTGATTTGTTTCACTTGGGGTGGGTGAAGCACACAATAGGAAATACCCCAAATCATAAAGTGAAACAAATCAACATCAAAGTAATCTCTCAATACAATGAGGCTTAATTCTATCAAACCTATAAGGGGGAAAGCCAAATATAGTGGGTGATTTTATGGGTGAGCCTGATTATATATATTTTAAGTTTAACAACAAATTAATAAAATTACTTTTTTAAATTATTAAATAGCATTTAAACAGCATTTATAAAGCACTTTATCTTTGGAGCTCAGTTACATTAATTAATTGGAAAATGTAATTAGATCCAAACAAATTAATTTGATTAGTCAACACACTGATGCATAAAATTGATGAAAATGATAAAATACACATTGTATATTAAATTGGTGTTTTCTGATAGGTTATATGGGTAAATGTCCATTTAAGACTTAACATTAAGCATTTAAAAATTATGATTAAATCAACCAGTTTGTTTACAAACATGTAAAATATCACACCAAATACCTTAAAGAGTCTTACAGCAATGCCCAATTAATCCTGTTAGCTAATCACTCAACCAGAGGTGAAAGAAATCAAGTACAAAGAATGCTAGAACAAAAGACAAATCTAAAAGTAATCCAGTTTCCCAAGTCATAGGCATAGTCAAACAAATCAACTTGAAAGGAATGTTGAAACAAAAGATTCATCACAATATAATCCAGTTGCCTAATCACTCCCCACAAATTAAACAAATCAAGTTGAAAGCAGTGGTTCAACAATAGACACCTTATGACCTAAACGACCCTCCCATTGTCAAATTAACTGAGACAGAGTTTTGGAACAATAAGGTGATTAAGATTAATCCTATCTATGCACTATAATCTAAAGAAAAAAAGTAACATTTAAGTAGAAAAATAAGTAAATAATATCATTTCAATTTAAAAAATAAAGACTATGTGTGCAAATTATAAGTTGGGCTAATAACTGGAACCAAATCTTAAGATGAGATAAGCACAAAAAAATCTAAAATTTAAATATAAGTATTTAAATAAACTAGCACAGTTATATTCATAATTAAAACTACCACTGGAGTATGACATAACAAATTAATATTAAACTAGCTGGTTAATATTAAATTTTAGCTTAAATCATTCCTGAGTTTAGTTATCCTAAGTTGGGCTAATATGTTCCAGCCCATCTTAAGATGGGCTTAGCCCATCTTAAGATAGGCTACCCAACTTAGGATCCTAAGTTGGGCTATAGCCCATCTTAAGATGGGCTGACTCCTAAGTTGGGCTCCAACAGTGACATTGTAAAGCTTTGGGTTATAAGTAACTCTGATTTTTGGTAAATCTCACCGTATGCAGATAACACTGATATTTCTTCCAGATACTGATACCTTCAATAACGTAACAATGATGCAAATCACGCGGATCTTTGGTATTTGTAAATTGCATTAACACCCACCACCTATAGATTTGAAAGAATTCACCAAAGTCTTTACTTAGCCTTTCCAACTGGATTCCATATACAAGGGTGTTGAAAGCTGATTTCATAATGTAGAGGCAATTCTTAAATACAATGTATAAAATAATCATATAAATGTAAGCTGTTTATTCACAGAGACAGCTGCAGAATACATTTATCTCGACCTGTGGGGTCAAAGTTTAGTTAATATCTGATTTATACTTCTCAGGTCCTTAGGTACTTCTGAAATAGTAGAATGAGGGAGACAAGGCCTGGAAACTCAAAGCTGACCAAATGATACCATGGATGCATTTTGTCCATATGGTTTTGACTTTGTCATAATGGAGACAGAGATGATCGAAATTCCAGCATAATGGAATCTGTCACTAACAGCGCAAATTCAAACTTGGGCGGACTTGTGAGTAGTGTGACTGCTTTGGAATTTTAACTTGGAATCTGATGATCCACAACAGCGAGAGACTGCATGGTGAGGGTGATCAGATACATTGGTAGAATGACAAGCAGTGTGGCTGATGCCAGCGATTCATTTGAGAGCTTTCGAAAATTTCTTCCACGGCATACAGCCTGTTGTCAACCCTGCAAGTCTGGTTGCATAAAGTGGAAATCGCTCAGTCATCACAATGTGTGTTCTCATGCATTGGGATGCTACTGGACTTTTGAAGTTGTGGACTGTAAAGACAATAAAGTTGGTTGTGGGCTGATTCCTGCATTCAAAGATTGCGACTGCCTGTATTACACTCCCCCCCACCCCCAAACTGTTTGGTAATTGGCGGCAGATGATGTGATCATTCAGATTTGAAAGTCACCAATGGTGCATAAGTGTTCAGAAAATGAAGTGATCTCTAACTTGATAAAATATTTGACATAAATGTGGATACATCAGGCCATCTTATAAGAAAACTATGATTTGGATATATATACCCCTGTTTCACTATCACGATTGATTGAAAGGCCTAGCTGATTTCAAACAAGGGAGGCTGCTACGACTGATCCTGTCAAAAAGAAATAGAAGAGCATACAATTTGTCCCGAGTAAACAATTATCCTCTTGACTATGTGTCACAGCTTTTTTACAGGAACAAGATCACTCAGTTCTATTTTTGGTCAAAGATTAGTTGCATCATGAATGAGTGGACAAGACAGGTTGTAATGCATAAAACATGTCATAAGGTAGTTTGGCTGCGAGTACGCTTCACAGAAATGGTTGCTCATAAAGGCATGTTAAATATGTTCCACTGGTGTCTAAAATTGTTATGACAATTGCACGGAACTATCTCATGTACAATGTTTAATTTTATGAATGATAAAATTACATTCTCAACTCCATATTTGGGGATGTGAAGTTAAGCTTAACAACTAATGTAAATAACAGTCAATATCAACTAACAACTATAATAAAATAACAGATAATATTACATCCAGATTTAAAGCTGTATGTATAACTTTAGCTCATTTACATATTTTCAATACGAAATCCCTATATTTCCACATTTGGAAATTTAAGGCATTTCAAAGCAAATAAAATGCGTTATATTTTAAATTATTTGAGTTAATTTGATTATGTATTTTCTTTCATTTGACAATCAGAAATTGAAACAACCAGCCCTCAATACACTGTTTTTTGGTCCTGTGACTAGTTCAACTAATTTTATGTATTAAATTTTAAAAAAAGACTTGGAAAGACTAGTTTAGTTACTTGCAATATTTAGCCTGCAGCAAACACAATGTGCCATTATAGGGGGCACTTAGACATACTTAGAGGAATCTAAACAAATATCAAACACAGTGCAATTTCCCCTAAGAGTTTCCATGTTTTAGGTGTTTAAACTTGCTATAAAAAGCCCTCAGTCTTTTGTGAACTTCCAAGACAGCCTCTGTTTTACAGGGATCAAGTTTCAAGACACACAAAACCAGTGGTTTAAAAGGCTGGGAGGTTTACCCTACAAATCACACAACCATATCCTCTCTATTGAATCCAGGAAAGTGATCAGAGAAATTGACCATGCTTTTAAAAAGCTCTACCTTTGAGCAAATAGTAGAAATTCAGGGTTCCGGTGTAATTTTAAACATTCTAATTACCCAGTTGTAATAAATCAACAGCAATTTCTGAAACAGCCTTTCTATATATGTCAATTAACAAAGCAAAGCTGTTTCTAAAGAACAATGGGATTTTTAGTTAAGAAGGGTAAATATTGAAATTCTCTATTTAGTATTTGAACTTTTAAAATTTATTTAAACATGTGACTTGTTATTGTTATAGCCACGCTTACACTAGCTCAAGTCAAAATGGCCTTACATTTGAAGCTATTATGAACTGAACAAAGAAAACCCACAGAGAATGTTTTCCTCGATTTTTGTCATTGGGTTTCTCCTCTTTTGTTTTATAAAGCAAATAGATGAGCTCGATTTTCACAAGAGAAACTTGTTCATTTCATTTTAAGTGATGTGAGATTAGGGAAACAAAACTATACTCATTTAAAAACAAGATGTAACTAGCTTGGCTTAGTAGGGTAGATATATATATATATATATATATATATGTATATATCTAAACATATTTGTGTTTACCACAGCTGTGGGAGCTTTCATGGATAATGCTATTAGGGATATGTTAATATTCTTCTCTGAATTATTCTACTATTATTTGGTTTTAAACTTGAATTTGACTTCTTTTACTGACTTAATCTTGTATGGGATAAAATATACGAGATTCCTATAGTTACTAGTTCAGAAATGACCATGAGATCGTTAAAGCTGAAGCTGGACACTTCACCAGTGGCCTGAATGTTACAAGTTATTCAATTCAGTTTAACCTTCAGAAGAATGTATAAACAAATATATATATATATATGTCGTGTACAAGTTGGGATTTTGTACAAGTTATAACTTGTACAAAATCTTGTACAAGTTATAACTTGTACGGCTGAGTTGTACAAGTTATAACTTGTACAAAATCGTTTTCAAATTTTGTACAAGTTATAACTTGTACAGATTTTGTGTTTGTAAAATGCTTAACTTGTACAAATGAGTTGTACAAGTTAGGCCAATACACTTTTTAATGGTTTTGAAGCTGTACAGGTAAGTTTTTAATAGTTTTTGGCTCCTATAAAGCCTGCCTTAATTAACTGATTGCAGTTAATGGTGTAATTTAGGTGAACAAGTTAGGCCAATGCTTTTTAATCGTTTTCAAGCTCTAAAACTTCAAGTTTTATAAATAAGTTTGAACTTCCTTTCTCCAAATCTGTAATATTTAAAATTTATTTAAAGTACATCAATAGCAATTGAATAAAGTAGTAGTGCAAGGTGACACAGGTTATAAGTGATAAGGAAATTAGAAAGTTAATTACACAAACAACTGAGTTACATTACAGATAAGCACTTTTGCACCAAAATCATTTCATTCATTTTAAACAGTGTGGATTTATACAGGTTGCACTTGAAAGACTTAAGAAACCCTTTGTTGATTAAGATGGGTTAAATGGTGGGTGTTAGTTTTTAACATGATTGTAATTGACTGACAAAAGGGACTTCTAAAGGTTGCCACACATTTTATAATCACTGTCAATAAATGCAGGGTTGATGTAATTGTAAATGTCTTACAAAAGGGGCTTCTTAAGCCTGCCTGACTTTTTATTATTAGTTTCAATCAAAGCTATAAGAAGACCTTCAATAACAGTAATTTACACATTGCTTCTTCTGGCTTGGGTCCTATTTATGCATCCTTAAATAACATGTCACCCTTTTTTGCTTTGATCAAAGAAATCAGAATTAAAAGGCTTACCATTTCATGTTAATATTCTGCTTATGGTGCACTTTGGTAAACAACTTAAACAAATTATCAGTATCACTTAATATTTCAAAAATTTATTCCATTGATGACTTTGGAAAATTCTAACTTAAAAAGTTTAAGTTTTTGTTGGGTTAAATGGAATGCCAACATTAAAAGCTAATTTAATTTGAAATGTGCAAAGCAAAAGTATATTAAAAATATATGTCAGTCAAGCCATATCTATCTATTTAAATCTTTCTGCATAAACTGATATAGAATTTATCACATTACTATAGTTACCTTACTTGGAATACCTATATTCAAACCTACTGTAATTTGAAAAGTTAAAAGTAAAACATATTACCAAACATCAATAAAGAATAGTGCTGTACAAGTTATAACTTGTACAGGCATAATTTTTGTACAAGTTATAACTTGTACAAAATTTGAAAAAGATTTTGTACAAGTTATAACTTGTACAACTCAGCCGTACAAGTTATAACTTGTACAAGATTTTGTACAAGTTATAACTTGTACAAAATCCCAACTTGTACATGACATATATATATAAACTTTAATTGTTTCTTACACTCTTGTATTTGATCAATTGATTCTTACCTCTGTGCTCATGGGTTTGAGTCCAGTTCCTGATAAATATATTGGATATACTAATGGTCTTTATTGGTATGACCAGAGCTATTGAAATGGATGTAAAGCTGTCACTCTGATCTTGACTTTGGTGTAAAATATATAATATATCAAATATATAATATAATGTCCAATATACTTCCATGTGTAAAGATATCTCTGGGGTACGATACTGTGCCACAAGAAGAATATGTCTATATTCATTAGTATTTCCTGATGTATACCTTATGGGGCTTTCATATTTATCTGGACAGATTTATTCTTATAGGCTCCCCAGTTGCAGTAAAATAAATATATGTTCACAAAAAGGTGTGATGTCACGATGCTTCTTTGCTATAACAGGAAAATAAATGGCAGTTAACTGAGCCCCATGGTATCAAAATGTATTCAACTCTCAACAGACCTTCAAACAAAGTATGCCGAGCCCAACCCACTTAGCAGCAGTCAATATGGTCTCACAAAAAATCTATTCCTAACTTTTGGAAAAGGGAAAGAAATCAAACTATTTTTTTGTTGTAAAATATTACAATTCTAAAAGCAGAATGTAATATAAATATGAACAGTTGGTAGTAAATGTTTATTCTATTTTTTAACATTACTGTGTGTTGGAGACAAAACATTCAAAATATTTATGTTAATTGTGGTACTGAACCAGACTACATAAAAATGTCCATAACAGGAAGTAAAGCCAAAATGAGAAAATAAAATTAAATATTATGCACGATCCTCTACTTTTAACATAAAGTAAATGAGAAAATGCATTGCTTATAAACCCGCAGGTTAGATGGTATCTGACTGATGAGGCTGCTATCCTGGCGGCCAGTGCCTTGGTGAGTAGTCCTTGATTACTGTAACTCTTTCTTCAGGAGTCTGTCAAGTTTCAACATATGCAAACTACAGTGTATCCAGAACAGACTCTCGCTAGGATTGTCAGAAACTGTAACAAGTACATACGGACATCGGGGTGATATAATACAAGATACAACCATCAAGATATAATAGAAGGTTCAATTCTATCCATCTGTAAATAAATTTTAAAAAACACTTTGGCCACAGCTTTGCTTTTGATGCTCCCACAGTTTGGAATAATTTACCTGATGAGGTCTGTTCTGCTCCAGCTCTCTCTTGTTTCAGTAACAAGCTACAATCTTATCTCTTCAAAAAGGCTCCGGTGTCTCCATGGTATTGGACTTGGCAACAGCTATGGAATGGTGATTTTGGAATTGGATTCTGGTGTTGTACTTTAGAATCTGCCTCGGCAGAAATTAAGTGCTATATAAATACAGAATAGAATAGAATGTTTTGAGGCTGCACCATAGAATAAGTACGTCACCTTTGAGGCTATCATTATGTCAAATTTCGTCATTCTAATAAATAAAATGGTCAATTGTTACCAAAGCCCGATTTAGATCACATTTCCCCCTACTTTCCATTGGTCAGTAAGCATTCAGTTATACCTGCTACCCAAAGAAAGAGAAACGTCCATGGACCTGAAACTGCAGGCCTTGGTGGAAAATAGTCAACAGCTAGTTGTGACATTCAGTTACTTACCTCACTCCTCTGTAGACGTGTTTTTGAACCAAGTATATATACTGAGTGACTTTCCTGCTGTGATCTTATGCCCAATTCACACATTGGTGATATTTGCCTTGGATATACATCACATCAAATATGGATAACTTTAAACATTTTCGGAATATAATCATGATGGAGAGACCAGTCCCTGTTAAAAGCAAGAGGCCATCAAGGCCAAAGAAGTCGGAGACACCTGTGACTGAACAGCCCACTATTTTTACTGCAGCAACTGGGTCCACATAGCCTTCTAACACAGCACAGTCTTCAGTCACCACACAGTCATCAGGCACCGCGCAATCAGCATGTAGGACACAGTCAGCCCTGCCTGGTGATGACTCCTAGCCTAAGGAGTCAGAGATGGACATACACTGCCAGGAACAAACACAGCAGTCTGAGGATCTTGCATAGAAGAAAAAAATGGTCAGACTCACAGATGCCCAAAGAAGATGCTATAGTTGAGTGGTTGAAGGAAAATGTACTGATCTGCAATAAAGGGAAGAAAGGCTACTGATATGTGGCTGTTGGACCCCAACTGGCGATCGGGAACATCTCGTGATTGTTCTTCCACAAACTTTGAATGGTTTAGGCCACTATAATGTGATTTTAATTCTTGACTTAAAAGTTTGATAACTAAAGAAAATGTGAAATGCAAAAAGTATGATGATAGAAACTACCCTGAACTTACCTGAAAGTGTTTTATAATTTTGTTTTATAATTTTACAATCTTTATTTCACTCTGGCTTGTAAAGTTTGCTACTTCAAAGTACTTCTTAATATCCCGGTGTGTCACTGTTTCAGTATCAAGCAAAAATGTCCAGAGCTTCTGTAAGGAAAAAGTACTTAAAATTTGTATCTCAATGAAAGTACATCTGTACAACCTAAAGCTTAGTATTGTATTTCACCTTTGTATTTCGCAGCCTCTGACCTGAAAATCTGGTTCAGGGGCATGCAAACACATTACAGAAAGCTGACCTTCAAGAAGTCAGATTATGGTTCCAAAATACACAGACAGAGACATCTGGATCCTCACCACCTTTAGTTTCCTGGAAGACCACATTTCCCGGGTTCCCTCCAGGCAGTCCTGCATTGTAAGTATACACTCAGAAATAAGTAATTCCTCTTTACAGCAATTTTAAAAGTTTGCATTTTGAGGAATGTTCAACTATTTTTCAGAAAATAATGACCTACAAATGTTTGAATATGAATAGTCTGATGTCTGAATAGTAATGTCTGAGTATGAAAAAGTTTGATGTCTAATTACAACTGTCTGAGTATGAAATAATCTGATATCTGTTTATCATTATGATATTTCTTATTGTTAGTACAGGTGTGGCAATACAAGTAGTGAAAATGAAATTTGCATTGTTATGTGGTTTTATATGTGAAGAAATAAAAATTTTTAATTTTTTAATGCAGGTGAATTTTTATGTTTCAGTTTATTCAGATATTAGTTAAAGCCGCCAAATTTATCATCTGTGGCCAGCATTCAACAGCCCTCCACCCCGTCACCCCCAACTCTGCTACTCCTACTACGGGCCTCTTGGAAGGGTTCATTAGCATGTGCACAGTCAATATGCATCATCCAAATCAGGAAATATGGCATAGAACGGTCATTACCTGGGAGTGGTTCAGCTGCATGAACTTGTATAGAGTTCCATTGATGATGCCTGCACTCAGTTGAGATTCATTAAATATCTGCGCATCAGAACTTGACCCGTTGGTACCCACATCAAACAATATCAACCCACATGAACTTGTAGTTGGCACCCTGACTTGTAGTTGGCACCCTGTAGTTGGCTTCTGTATCTCTCACCAGTAGCCAGGAAGTGAAGTGTGACGGCCAGTGTGCAACCAGAGTTGAAGGACTTGTGGTACCAGGTATTAAACTTTTCAATTCCTGATTCTTCTCTCTGTAGAACTTCTTGAAACCTGTCAGGGTCCATTCTAATAAAATAACATCCCTCATGAGTCTAATTTAGTGACCATAGACCAGTCTTCCTGCCATCCAAGGTTTGATTCAATACCTCTGGACCCTGTGTTTACATCTTCTCGCCTCTCAATAAAAATTGTGGGTAAATTATTTCCTGTTCTTGGGCATCTATCTGAACCTCATGAATTTGCTGCAAATGTCTGAGTCTCTGCAAATGGTTTGCCATTTTCAAAAATTGTATGAATGTGTTCTGCTGAAAAGCTATGAATGAATGAAATCTGTATCTGGTGCCAGCTTTTTACATCAAAATTGTATGTTTTGAGACACATTATCAACACAATCTCAGTACATTTTCAATCATCCTAGCAAAATCTAGGTATCTTCGCCATGAATCGCCCAACATCACAACACTTTCCTGCCTAGTCGCACCTACATCGCCAGAGTACCTTGTCAGTTCCTTGTCCTTTGTCCTCGCAAGGGATTCTCAACAAACTTGTACTACATCTTACCTCTATTGAGGCATCGTAATAGGACATCATAGATTTCGGAATTTTTAACCACCTGATCACAGTTCCCTGTTTCTTTTGTGTTAATCTTGGCGAATTGAAATTTGTTGGGATTCTACCTTATTCGCTATAACTGTTGTTAGCCCCCTTTGCCACTGTGTGACCCGGGCATTACTTGTTGAAAGGAACATAAAATCCCAACTTTGAGGTTTTTAAACAAAAAGCTTTTTAGGATGGTTTGAGTCACAATAGTTTTCCCAAAAATTGTAGCAAAACTTGTAGGGGCTCTGAAAATGGTTCCCAGTCTATTAGTTTAGTAAACTTTATGCTATAATTTTTGAATGGATCAACACGTTGATACTACACTTCAAAAGCATATTAAATTGTAGTTCCCAGAACGGGGAAGTGATGAAACGTACCTTTGTGACAATGATCATTATCAGGTCATTGCAATACATATTTAGATGGCTGTTATCAATGATACAATTTCTTGTCTTGATAATACTTGTCTTTTCACTTCCTGAAACCACTCTCTCACTCTTCTGTTCTGGCACCATATTTGAAAATGTAGCAAAAGCTGGATCCATTTACAAAACTGTTATGATCATTTAAACTGAGGAAAATCTAGACATAGATGGGACACGACCCTGGGACTCCCTACATCTATGTTAACTATAAATATTTATTAATGTCCCATAGAGTATATAGCCCAAACTTAAGTTGGGGCATAAAAGTTAGACACAGGACATGTAACTGACGCCAAGATATTCATTTAAATCTAAACCTTTACTAGCCCTACTCACTCCTTAATACTGTTCAGCTTGACCCCCCCCCCCCCCCCACCCCCCTTAACTTCCATTATTTACGCCAGAGTGATGGTTAGCTAGAGATTTTGAATACAGACCTTGGAATTTGTATAAATATTCTGGCTCTACCCGAGATCAGTCAAATACAAGTGGATGTGTTTTGTCTAGTGGGAACTCTTTGGAGCTATTTATAATGAGGCTCATGACCATTTTGATGTCACAGCCTAAAACAAGTTCACCAACTGTATACAAATTTCTCGTCCGGTTTGGTGTGCCCCGTTTAACTGCAGAATGATCTTGTTTATCCAGATACATGTGAAGGCCTCATTAAAAATCTAATTAAGTGACAGTGACAATTGTAAGACACACACATATACACATTGTTATTGATCAATTATATACTCTTGTTTCACAAGTGACACGCGGTTTTTCCCTAACGTTTTGACCTGTTTCCGATCATATCATTACCTATACTCCTATTGCTTATATAAATACATCATTAACATATTACTGCGTAGGTCTGTTAAATAAACAGATGAGATTTTATTAAATCTAAAGATAGATTATTTCACATCACACCAGAAAGGAGAGAAAGGGAGGCACATCACATGGTAGTAATTGTCATTGTTCAAACTAAAGAATTCACCGTTTTGTTAATAAAAAACTTGATAACACTTTGTTATCACTGTAGTGAAAGTGCCAGCTTGTATTCAAAGCAAATTGACTTACATTTAGTGATAAAGAATCTGCCTGAACGTTTTTCTACAATATATGGAGTACGTTAGTCTATATTTTGTGCATGATGTTCAATAAGTCAAAGAGCGTGATGTATTGAAGATATACTGAAATTATACTATATTTAGACCATTTTTTAAAACTAAAATGTAATAAGACAATAACGTTTTACAGTTGGCTACACTTCAAATGTATAGATGAATTTCATGGTTAAAACATGTTCCGTTGTACTACTTGGTATAACACTGTTATTTGGTTAACCTCCCAGTCTCTATAAGTAATAAAATATACATCTTGTGATCATGTCAAGGAGGTCTAAGAAGTTACTACTGTTGTACATATTATCTGGAATATTGTGCATTATATTAATTGATAGAATTGATCGACTGAAATATGTGAAGTCATTGAATAATCAGAACGCCTTACTAAGTGAACAGAAAGTTGATACGTTATCTTATTACAAGAGTGAACTTTTTAAAAACTGCTACTGGGATGTGCGTAATGGCGAGGAATTGCAAAACATTTGCCAAATTGATTATAATTGCAGTGAAGGTAAGATAGATAAATTGATTGATTGATTGACTGATTGATTGATTGATTGATTGATTAACCATTTGATTGATCTTGAGACTGGTAAGATTTGTTGATCTTATTATGGTTACATGTATTTTGAAATTATAACAGAAAGTAGGTAAAGTATAATTCAATTCTATTATTTTTCTGGACCTTTGCATTGCTTAATTTCTACAGAAAAAGTGGAACAATCAAAACCGATTTCAAACTTCTTTTGTAGATGGGCTTAGTAAGGGTAATTTCACCGAGACACAAACTATATAAGTAAGAAAATATGATGGGAATGTCTTGGCAGACAGATATGATTTTAGTTCTTTTTTTTTCTACGACGACCAAAAGGCTTCCCAGAAATATGTACAGATGGACAAAACTGTTGAACCTTCAAGAACATTTATCAGGCCTACGTCTTGTGTAAAGCTTCTCTTACATCCCACCATACCTGTATACACACGTAAGTGTGCTGTAAATATTGTTGAAAAAATATGAGCGTAGCCTGGTAGTGGGGTAGCAGAAATTTGCACGTGCAAACAAGGTATATTTTCCCAACATGAGTGTCAATACTTGAATATCGAAGAACAGACTCCAACTAAAGCCTCTCTTACATCCCATCGTACGTGCCTGTACGTCCTGGTTACAGAGAAAAATCGCTGATTTGCAAGGGCCACTTAAGCTACACTTGAGATTTTATAACAGAATATCAAAGTCGCACAGATCCCACAATGAAAAGTGGCATGCACATTTCCTATGCACGCAGGATGGCTATAAACGCATCCATGTCTCAAGGGTAACTTACGAGAGACATGCGCACGTGCATTCTCTTTGCAAGTGTTGTAAGTTCTCCCCATTTACATGTACTTACATTGTTTGCATGTGCTGTAAGATACACTCACGTGTACCTTGCATGTATATAAACCCACTGTGCAACCTGTAGTTAGTCGCAGACTGTTCTTTCATCTTCAAGTTGTGACACTCTTGTTGGGACAATTCACCTGTTTGCACTTGCAAATCTCTACTACCCCACTACCAGCCTACGTTCATATTTTTCAACAATATTTGCAGTACACTTACGTGTGTATACACGTACGATGGGATGTAAGAGGAGCTTTACCACAGGCCCCATAGTGGGTTAATATGGGTGCAAGGTACACGTGAGTGTATTATACAGCACATGAAACCCTGCAATTGAATGGGGGGATCTTGCAACACTAGCAAGGGGAATGCACATGTGCAAATCTCTCATAAGTTACCCTTGAGACATGGATGCGTTTATAGGAATATTGTATGCACGCAGAGAAAATGTGCATGTCAATTTTCATTGCGGGGTCTGTGCGACCTTGATATTCTGTTATAAAATCACTAGTGTAGCTTAAGTGGCCCTTGCAAATCAGGCAGTTTTTCTCTGTAACCAGGACGTATGTGCGCGTACGATGGGATGTAAGAGAGCTTTATATATACTAACATGACGGCTAAGATAACCACAAAAGATGGAAATATAAGCACGTGTTGACATCTTGAACGACAGGGTATAAATCAAGCAGCCAATGGGAATTTGGATAGCCCATGTAAAATCCATAGTGTTTGGTTATAATCTATGTGTTCTGGCCGTTTCAAAACGACCATTGGACTTTTCGAAATGGCCGAATAATTTATCAGGTCGTGTGTTTTGAAACGGCCTGGACATTTCAAAACCTATGTGAACAGAGTATATAATGCTCTTTACTTTCATTTTGATATGTTTGAAGTTGGTTTTGGTGATTTCTTTTTTGAATATGTACTTTTCAATGGGATTTAAGCTTATTGTTCAAGTACTCTCTTAATTTGTTGCGCCAATCAGTATAATCCAGTATGATATGCAATAACTTTGCTTTCTTTTTATGCCAATATATATCAACCACTTCTAAATTAATCATGTGATTACAACCCCCCCCCCCCCCCTCCCCCCGGAAGTTGGCCTATGACCAGTCAACAGCAGAAATTACAGTCGATATATATAGCTCCAATTAATATGTATCTTCAAATGTATAATATGTTTTGAGTCTAGGGCTATTTTGAACATTTAATTTCCAGTCATCTGTTCCTTTTTGATATATGTATGTTTCATATTCTTTTAAGTCAATGCTTGTTCCGTTTGTAAAATTTGAATCTGAAGGAAAAATGTCAAATGTATTTTTAACTTCACTGAACCATGTATATTGAGATCTCTTCTGTAGTCCCAAGACAAACACCCTGTATCACAGTCTGCATTTATCAGTTTTACAAAGTTTATTCCAATATTTTAGTAAATTAAGTTTTCTTCAATTGTAACTACTAACCCAATTTAAAACTCCATATACAGTAGCCTTGCTCCATATACATGAACTGGCATATAGCTAAGACAGGGATGTCTGATTAGCTTATATCTCAAAACATGTATGAGTGTTTTATGAATACCGGATATCTGTGAGCATGTTTGAAAAAGATATCATGCAAACTTGAGCCTTAAGCAAGGCTATATATACAACATCAGTGGGTGAAAAATTGTGTACTCCTGAAGAAAAATTTCATGGCTTTATTCTGAACACTTTTTATTTGACTGACATACTTATGCCCCCAAACTCCAGCACTGTAATCAAGTATAGGCGACATGCACATATTATGGAGTTTTTTTTGTATGTGTTATAATTAAGTACCCCTAGGTGATTACCAATATCTATATGTTCTTTAAAGACAAGCCCCAAATATTAGTATTCATTTACTGCTTTAAGATTATTATCACCAAGCTGGAACAATTAACAATCTTTCCTGGAATGTGTAACCTGAGACTTACTGCAGTTGAACTTAATTTCCCAATTTTGGCCCAATATAAATATATTTTTATAATACTGTAAACCTTTCAAGTAATGCCTACTTTTAAAAGTTTTTACAGCAAAAGATGTCTGTTAAACCAGTCGAAAGCTTTTTCTGCATCTATAAATGCAAGAAAAGTTTGTACAGCACGGACTGTTAGGGGCCTGCTTTCTCAGTTAGGAGGTACCTTAATTTTACAATTTGTTTACTCCTCCACTTATTATTGTAACCATTGTTTACTTCCAAGGGTCCAATCAATTTAAGGGTTACACTTCAGTAACCACAACAAGGTTTCCCTCCATTTCATTCTAACTTCAGATTTCGAAGTGTTAACAAGTATTTATTGACTGTAACTTGGATTTTAGGGTTTAGTTTTTATTTTTAACCGTAAGTTGAGATGCCTTCCTCAAAGAAAGCACCTTCCATGGCTAGGAAGAAAGTTACGGCCTCTGCCAGGGCAAGAATCTCAACTAGGAAAATCAGGAAGGACACTCACAAAGACTTAAATGAATCGTACATACAGGCAACTTTACAGCCACAAGTGAGTACCATGCCCAGCAATTCGAATCAGGATCCCGACCCTAGAAGTACAGACTCCTCTAACGCCATCTTATCCATGTTAACAGAACTTTCTGAGTCTAACCGGGCACTGTTGACCAGAATTGAGAGAGTTGAACAAAAGCAATCAGCGGTCACTTATGGCAGTCAGACACCACCTCGTCTTCATGCCACTGAGAGATTCCCCCACATTCCGGCGCATACTGTGGGTCGGGAAGACAGGCAGCAACAGGTCCATCTGGCCCCATTCAACGCCACATCTCAGCAGATCAATAATGAGGCCTGCCAGGATCTCAGGCAACGTATCATTCCGGAGGCGATGGGCTCGGCACAAGCGGCAGCTACAGCTACTACTCAATTTGAGGTACAGAATGACGGGGTACTACCACGCCTAGAAACTCTGAGGCAGATCCCCTCGGTATCCAACACAGTATCAACGCTTCTGGGGGCTTATGAAGAACAGGCAAGGACAAGCTTACAAGGTAGGCAGCCCAGGAAATCCGGGAGATATAATTCTGAGGAAGTTGTCCAATCAGCCCCTGAGTTCCGTTGGCCCAATGAGGGCTACCACGCCCCAGGAGGGAAAAAAAGGGTGATATATGATGAACTAACATTACCTCAGTGGGTGGTGGGGCAATTGACAAACATTTATCACATGAAGGATCAAACCACGGCCAGGAATGCCCTCCTTCAGGTCATCTTAGCCATGAAGGATGCCACATCATTACCCTGGGCAGCAGTGAGAAGTGCATGGGCCACATCGATGCATGACCTGGAGGAGGGCAACTTAGCCTGGAGAGATACCACCCAATGGTCCATTAACCGCCTGAACGCTTCCCAAATATCCATGTCAGGCACTCAGGCAAACCAGCAAAATCAGGCGAAGAAGACTTGCAGATTTTTTAATGAGGGAGTCTGCTCTCACGACTCCAGTCACGGGAATTACAAACATGTGTGCAGTTTTTGTGATAAACAGGGGAAAACAGCAGCACATCCTGAATCAAAATGTTTCCAGAAACTTAAATCCAAAGACAAGCAGGCAGCTGTAAGCTAGGGACGAGTTGGGCCACCTGCTCAACTGTCACCCATGGTTAGCAACCGTAGAGAACTTAAGGACATCAAGGGGGGGGAGGGTTAATAATGTTGTTATTGGAGCCCAAAGACTGTAATTTAACACTTGATAGTAACTGTAAAGCTTCTCAGCCTTGGGCTGAATACCAAGAACAGCTCTGGTCATTATTTTATCAGGACTGTAACTTTGTAAATAGTTTCAATGACATTTCTCAAGTAACTTGTGTTAATACTTCTGATGTAATGTATGTATGTGACCCTGTTGTGGGTAACCAGCTGTGTGGTACAGTGGGGGAATATCCAGATTACGGCTCCCTCTCTAATGGTGATGGTCCATCACATGGTAGTCAAAATGATAGAATAATGTCTATGAATTTGCCCAACCACGAACATTATCTTGCTAGTAAAACCATTATTGGTCATAATATCAACTACCAGAAACCCCAGCCAGTGCGACAGCCTCACAATTGCACTCCCCAGGTGGGGGCCCATATTTGTCAATATTCGTGGCCCCAGGAATGTTCTACACGATGGTGTACTGTCCAATTCATGAACAAGTACTGGGCAGATACTGAAGTAAACACAAGCTTAGTTTTCATTTCTGACGGTGATTCATTTCAAAAATTCTGTTTCTGGAATCAAAAAGTGGGTTCTAATGAAATTATGATCTCGGAGTGCAAGGGTGAGGCTTTGGGTTTCCTCCAGGTGAGTCACACTGTTCAAATATTAATTAATTTTAATGTGTGTCATGATTCTAATCCAAGACTAGCGTTTGACAACTTTGTCAAAGACTGTAACAGTAAGAATCTAGGTTTTCAATCATATTCTGAGCACATGTGTCATATTATTGACGCAATGATTGAACAGATTGATGAAAATACTTCAAATGACGCCACGGGCCGTCAAACTGTTATGGGTGCTGTTGAGTCAACTGCCGTCCGTCGTCATATCTCGCCTGATCATATATGTCATCAGTTCGACGCCTCCCCTGACGTCGTCATTCGGGATTTTCATGATCAAAACAAAACTAGGGGTTTCTTGGCTCACACATCTATGGAATTCAAATTCATTGGCCCAGACAGGGGTCCTCCCCCTACCACCACCACCCTGCCGGATTACATCCACATGGCCACTGTCATCCAAGCCACTGGTTTACCTAATTACAAGCTCGCAAGATTCCCCATTCACTCAGGATTGAACATACAGGCCTGGCGTCATCATCTTAAAGGCTATTATAACAAAAAATTACTTGAATATTTGACTTATGGCTTTCCCTTATCCCTCCATACCGACACTTGTCTGAACAACACGTCGGTAGCTAATCACTACTCGGCCAAGCAATTTCCAGCTGATATCAAGCTGTACTTAGATAAGGAAATATCCCTGGGAGCCATTTTGGGCCCTTTTCCTGACATCACATTCCAAAAATTTCACTGTTCCCCCCTCCTTACCAGGCCAAAGGACAATGGCAAGAGGAGGGTCATTTTGGACCTATCTTTTCCAAAGGGGGCGTCAGTAAATGACGCGGTTCACAGGGACGCCTTTGACGGAACTCCATTTACACTTAAATTTTCAACTGTGGATGATATTCTACAAGGAATCAAGTCATCTAAAGCTAGGGTCCTCCTCTCCAAGATTGATATTGCAAGGGCGTTCAGGAATCTTCGTGTAGATCCAGTTGATGCCTTCAGATTTGGAATCCACTGGGGTGGCCAGCATTTCCTGGACGTAGCGGCAGCGTTCGGCTGGCTCCATGGGACAGCTTCTTTTCAGATGGTCTCAGATGCCATTCTGTACATTATGAGACAAGTAAATTGCTCAATATTTGCTTATATCGATGATTTTATCATGATCTCCCCAGAGAACGACGCAGAGCGTCATTTTCATAAGCTACATGACCTGTTCTCTGACCTTGGACTCCCTATAAACCAGGACAAGGTCACCCCCCCACTAGGGTCCTCACTTGTTTGGGCATAACCATCGATCTGGACAATAACTCCTTAAGTATTGAGAAAAGCAAGATGGATCAAATTCTTGAAGAATGCATCCTCGTTAGCAAAAAGCACACCCTTACCAAGAAACAGTTTCAGTCCTTACTGGGGAAACTCCTTTACTTGCACAAGTGCATAAAACCTGCACGCATTTTTGTTAATAGAATTCTAGCTGTTTTTAGGGACAATTCTCACAAGAATAGGATTAAACTTACAAAAGATTTTCATAAGGATATAGGTTGGTTCACTAATTTTCTTCCTTTCTTTTCTGGTTCCACAAAGATTTTCAAGGAGGAGGTTTCTGCCATCAATTCCCTGCATATCGACGCTTGCCTTACGGGAGTTGGTGGGGTTTGGAATAGCAGGGTATATGCTGCACCTATACCTACCTTTGTGGGTCTTAATCTCAGTATTGCCCACCTTGAAATGATCAATGTGCTTATTGCCCTAAGGGTCTGGGCTCCCCTCTGGGCCCAGTCCACAGTTAAGTTTAGTTGCGATAACCTGGCAGTTGTGCAAGTGGTCACTTCTGGCAAAACTAAAGACAGTTTTCTTAATGCTTGCTTACGAAATATCTGGCTGGTCACAGCCACCCATGACATTAACCTCTTGATTGAGCATATAGAAGGCAAGAAGAACATAATTGCAGATTCTCTATCCAGAATTTTCTCACAAAAAGGTATTTCTGACAATATGTACCACCATCTGTCACATAATTTCACGTGGGACAAGGTTCCTATTCATTTCTTTGACCTCAATCTTCATATATAATTTCAGGTTCTTCCCAGGACCCCCAGGGACTACTTTCACTGGCATGGCAGCGAGTCCTGGGAGCATACAGACCTGGGACCATCCAAGCGCAAAAGACTCATTTTAAAACATTTCTGTCAGTATTGGTCTTTTACGACCTACCTATTGAAGTTTCAGCCAGGAATCTCCTCATATTTCTAGAATTTTTGGCTAGGAATTCCATTTCCCCTAGGGTGGTTCGCAACTATTTCTCTTCAATTTCATCCCTTTCAAAATTTTTCAATCTTGATACCAGGGACCTCTCACACCCAGCGGTCACCAGATTTCTCAGAGGACTTTCCATCAGTTCCCCTTTCCGTCCCACCCCCAGGGGCATCTTTGACATAAGAACCATGTATGCCATCTCCAAAGCTTGTGACTCCCTGGGGGACCCCCCCTTGTTCAGAGCAATTTTTCTGGTGGCCTTTTATGCATTTTTTAGACTCTCCAACATTGCCCCACACTCTGCTCGCCAGTTTTCTAAGGATAGACATTTCCTGAGGCAGGATCTCATGTTTCACCCCCCTGGGGCTCACTTGCTGGTAAAATGGGCAAAAAATTTACAAGATTCCAATTCTTTCCATATTGTCCAACTTCCCATGGTAGACAACTTCTTTTTATGTCCAGTCAAAGCACTGCAAACTCTTCTTAGGTCCCGACCCTTACCTCCTCATGCTCCACTGTTTGCTCAATCTCGTCCTCCCTACCACCAGATCATCGACACTCAAGTTAGGGATGCCCTTAGGTCTATCCTGGCTTCCCTCAATATCTCTCCAACTGGCCATGGTTTCCATACCTTTAGACGTTCTGGAGCTACGTTCGCCTTTGATAACAATGTCCCTTTGCAGAATATTATGGCCCATGGCCTTTGGCGTAGTTCTTCAGTTTGGACCTACCTCCAGAACGCCTCTCAGGCCCCCTCCATCATTCCCTCCACCTTTGCTTCGGTCATCCCTTCCTTCTTTTAGTTTGGCTTGGTGGTTTTAAAAATTTTCTATGTCACATAAAAAATGTTTTAAATACCTTGTATCTAGTCATTCATACTATACTAACTTGTAAAATAAACTCCAAACTTGAAATTCCATCTTGTTGTTCACCACCTCGGGCTTGACCTTCATCTGACCTTGATAGGACCTCCAACTGTGTACAGCACGGACTGTTAGGGGCCTGCTTTCTCAGTTAGGAGGTACCTTAATTTTACAATTTGTTTACTCCTCCACTTATTATTGTAACCATTGTTTACTTCCAAGGGTCCAATCAATTTAAGGGTTACACTTCAGTAACCACAACAAGGTTTCCCTCCATTTCATTCTAACTTCAGATTTCGAAGTGTTAACAAGTATTTACCCACCACCACTTCCCTAGCACAACTGACTGCTTGCTTATGCATAATTCGAGTCCAGTGGACTCCCAACCCCTTCTTTCGAGCTAGGGGTTGACCTGCCTCTGTAGCCCTGACCCCTCATGTCATCCCGCATGAGGGAGTTCTCCAAAGGATCGATGTAGGCTCAGGGGTTTTTCTTGGGATAACAGGTTGGACCATGTTGACCCTGGCTCCCCCTCTCGAGTTGACAATTTTGATCTTGAATGTGACCTTACCTCTCTTAGCATGATCAACTTTGAGGGATGTTTTAGATCCTGTGCTTCTGATGTTCTCCTCAGATTGGTAACCTGAGGTTGCTTAGTCGTAATCCAGTTTCACAGTACTCTCCTTTGCCTTGACCCCTTGCGTTGTCCCGCCACAAGGGAGGTCTCCACAGGGATTGATGTGGGCTTAGGTGTATTGGGACAGGTAGGGCCAGGCTGACCCTGGTTCCCCCTCTCTATTATGTAACTTTCGCCATGATTATGTCATTTCGTGCTCTGTGAGCCATTTCAGAGAGATGTACTTCTAGGGTTGTTTCTCTCATGTATAGCGTTTAAGCTGCATTATTTTCTGTATGACGTGTTCCCATAATTGTATTCTGTGTTATGCATTTTATACTTGGGTCTGTGACCCGTGTGGTGGTTTTAAAAATTTTCTATGTCACATAAAAAATGTTTTAAATACCTTGTATCTAGTCATTCATACTATACTAACTTGTAAAAGGTTTAACAGAACACAAATGTTGTCTTCATAGTTACGATTTAGCCTAACACCATTTTGTTTATTTGCCAAAAGGGGTTACTTTCAAGTTATTGTGATATTCTATTGTTTATAATGCTAGTAAATAACTTGTACACAGTAGACCTAAGACTTATTGATCTGTACTGTGCGGGTATTATTAGATCCTGTGTGCAACTATTTGGGATGGGTTTCATAATATCTACTCTCCCAATAGAGGTAATGATGCCAGACTCATAGATAGGTCCAAACCTATAGTGCTACAATTTTCCTACTGAACTTTCTTTTCTTTCGCCTGTAAACCTTATGAAATTTGCTTCAACAATTTTTATACAACATAAGTTTAATTTTTCTCAAATGGTAATTCTGCGGGGAATTCAAATATTCGTTTTCACTAACTACTATATCATTTCACAAGTCATCTAGTTCTGTGTTCCAGAAAGCCATTGGTTTCTTTTAAGCCATTCTTTTGCTTGCCTGTTAAAGTTTAAGTATTTTAATTTTTATTAATTTCATCTTAGTACAAATTGCAAAAAAATTCATACAAAGTATCTATGTTTTCATGTGTAGACTGATTTTGAAGAAAGTGTGCTATAGTGTTTCCAAATCATTAAGTAATAGATACGAGGGAATCTGTTAGAATATTTCTGAAATTATATTTAGTTTCATTTACTTTCTTTATATCTACATTATTTGCAGAGGATACAGGATCAAAACTAATGTCTAAAACATTGATAATGTAGTCCAGTATTAAAGTGTCCTCAAAACCTATGTCTCCTTTGAAAGAATTTATTATGTTATTCTTTAGATTAATAAAACATCTCTCTCTTTTTCTCAAGTAAGAGCTAAAATTAGGCGTTAGAAAATGTAATGTATGTAATGATGTACATCTCAAGTGATTAACAATACAAATTAAGAATTAATTGTTAAAATGTACTGAATTTCATGTTGTTGGTCCTAACATGATAAACCAAGTCTGAGTTTAAGGTTGATTTAAGTGATAGATAAGTGCTCCATAACTTCAATTTAGAAGCACAAAGGAGAAGTATCGAAGTTTAAGTTTAATTAAGCTGGGGGACTGCGAACTCTATTTACAATGTGATTTCTCAAGGTTTTTATTGGAAACTCGGTCAACAAAAACCAACACAACATCATGTTAATAAAGTATCATTATTGTGACTTTTGTGGAGTTATAAATAAAGCATAACCAAGTAAGTATGAGTTTCCGGATTTGTGTTTCTGTCTCACCGTGAATGGACTTAATATTTTACCTACAGTTTTGCATTTATATTATCGATATTAAGAAACTATCTGAAAACTGTTTTCAAGAATAACACGTGTAAATTACCAGTGTGACTATTAAAGCCTTGCTAACTCAGTTTTCAGGCCAAAGAATGGTTGGCACACTGTCATTCACACAATGCATAGATTGGAGTATTTCATGACAAGTTTAATGATAAGCATTTTTTTACCAAACATGGTCATTTGGCAATATGTGTAAGACCACAATTAGTGCCAAAGTATTGCTCTATTTTATATATTTAGGTTTATCAAACAATCCAAAGCTTGTTTGAGGTTGTCAATAGATCTATAACATTCACATAAGTGGTAAATACATATATGAGTACATTTTAACATTCAGTCAATCTGTAAACCAACTTTCAATCCATATTCTGGTTATTTTCTAAGCTATAAATTTCGATAGCTACAATGTATGTACATATTCACAGCAAACCTGTGAAGCCAGTTATTGCACAAAATGACAAAAGGACCAGTCATTACACGTAATGAGTAAAATGTTCAATGATTTCATGCAATAACTGACATGTATGCCCCATTTTTACACAGACAAGATTTTAATTAATCCATATACTTGTGTTAGGCAGTTTCCTGAGTGTCCCTAACCACGAAGTTACTAAAAGTAAAAGTTAGCAAAAAAATCAAATAAAACACATTTTGAGGAAATTTAATTATTTACAAGGTATAGCGCACACATGATAAATTATTATATAGAATATCTTTTAAAGAGGTTTATATTTCAAAAGTGTCATTCATTTGGTGTTTTTATGTCCCTCTGAATGAAAGTTTCTGTTTGTCAATATTTCTGTGGAATGGATAATCATTGTGTTCTCTTATAGATGTCCTTTCATCATGCTTCAAACACAGACATACAGATTTACAATATCTCTTTTTGAAGCATAATATCAGGGCATTTTAAAAGAGACATCTAGATTTATAAATGGGGGGTAGCGGGTAACACTCCGGTTCAAACCCATGACCCTAAGTAGGATAGTTTGTAGCTGCTTATTAATGACCAGCAGATTACAGTACAGAATCTTGACCAACTGTATGTACTGTATTCCTCTGCCATCAAAACTACCCGTCGTGTTATGATCTAAATGTACAATGTGTTGAATGCAAAGAAATCATTTCAAATAATAGATTTACTATGGAAGCTCTGGACTGCCAAAGTTTTTTTTATTTTACTAACTTGAATATGCCAGTTAGTTAACTTGAATATTCCAGTTAGTAACTGGAATATACGAGTTAATAACTGGAATATACCAGTTACTAACTTGAACGTACAAGTTAACTAGCTTGAATGTACCAGTTAGCTAACTTGAATATACAACTTAGGTAACTGGAATATACCAGTTAGCTATCTTGAATATACCAGTTAATAACTGGAATATATGAGTTACTAACTTGAATATTCAAGTTACTAACTGGAATATACGACTTACTAACTTGAATATTCCAGTTAACTAACTTGAATATGCGAGTTAGGTAACTTGAATATATGAGTTAGTAACTGGAATATGCGAGTTAGCTAACTTGAATATATGAGTTAGCTAACTTGAATATATGAGTTAGTAACTAAAATATACGAGTTAGCTAACTGGAATATACAAGCTAGTAACTGGAATATATGAACTGAAATACATGAGTTAGTAACTGGAATATATCAGTTAGCTAACTTGAATATATGAGTTAGCTAACTTGAATATATGAGTTAGCTAAGTTGAATATACCAGTTAATAACTTGAATATACAAGTTAGAAACTGGTATATATGAGTTAGCTAACTGGTATATTCAAGTTAGCTAACTGGTATATTCAAGTTAGCTAACTGGTATATTCAAGTTAGCTAACTGGTATATTCAAGTTAGCTAACTGGTATATTCCAGTTACTAAGTCGTATATTCCAGTTATTAACTGGTATATTCAAGTTAGCTAACACGTATATTCAAGTTAGGTAACTTGTATATTCCAGTTCCCTAACTGGTATATTTGAGTTAACTAACTGGAATATTCCAGTTACTAACTCATATATTCCTGTTATTAACTGGTATATTCCAGTTAGCTAACTCGTATGTTCCAGTTAACTAACTGGTATATTCAAGTTAGCTAACTCGTATATTCAAGTTAGTTAACTGGTATATTCAAGTTAGTATCTTGTACATTCCAGTTACTAGCTGGTATATTCCAGTTAGTTAACTCATATATTCCAGTTAGCTAACTCCTATATTCCAGTTAGTTAACTGGTATATTCAAGTTAGTATCTTGTATATTCCAGTTACTAACTGGTATATTCCAGTTAGTAACTCGTATATTCCAGTTAGTTAACTTGTATATTCCAGTTAGTTAACTCGTATATTCAAGTTAGTAACTTGTATATTCCAGTTACTAACTCGTATATTCAAGTTAGCTAACTCGTATATACAAGTTAGTTAACTGGTATATTCAAGTTAGGTAACTGGTATTTTCAAGTTAGTAACTTGTACATTCAAGTTACTAACTCGAATATTCCAGTTATTAACTTGAATATTCAAGTTAACTAACTTGTATATTCAAGTTAGTAAAATAAAAAAACTTTGGCAGTTCAGAGCTTCCGTACTAAGGCGTTCTAAAAAGTTAATTTTTTACTTTTGGTTTTTATTTTATTTATTTATTTATTTTTTATTTTATTATTATTATTTTTTTTTGGGGGGGGATCAAATTTTATCTGAATGATAAAATTGATAAGATAAGATGATAAGATTTTTTTATAAAAGAAAAATGTTTCAATTGGAGATTAGAGTCTATTATTATCTACATGAGTACATTATGACAATGCATCTCGAAATATGTCACGCATTGTATGACGATATTTTAACATTTATGGCAAAAAGTAATAATGTTTTTGCTATTAATGCACAATAAAAAAGTGCATTTGTTACCTCTACTAGGTGGTTATGGTTTTGGGTGTGTTTGTTTGTCTGTAATGAACTGATCTTTATGAATTTTTATTTGGATACTTGTCTTTTAATTCATTACATTTGATGCAAAAAATGTCACTTTCAAAAATTAACATAATATATTTTATTTGTTCGGTCCAATCTTTCTGAAAAGTAAATTCATATAGGTGCAGTCTTTCCCAGATGAGCTGATTACATTAACGTCATGAAAAAAATGCAGAAATGCAAGGTACAAATTTCACATGTTTTCACCACTCAGAGCTCCCATCAAGCTAATATATATCATTCAAATTTTTTACTAAAGGTGTGAATAACACATTTTTCTAACCAACGAGTACTTTCCGTAACACCCCAGTCAACCTATAGGTTATACGTTCCGCGGTTAGAGGTTTTATCCGGCCGTGTAACTATGTCCAAGGACGCCTCATATCTCCCGAGATTTGGTGTTTCCGTCACACTACAGGCAGTATAACCTGTGGTTACAGGCGTTGGGCGGAAAGCCCCTGTCCTTCATCTGCCATTTGAGGTTCGTATCCAAAGTTGTGACACCGTGACAAAACATCAATTTACCTCCACTCGCCTTATGTTGACTTGTTATACTGAAAGATGGTGGTGTAACAACTGTAAATACACCATGGACTACTAATTCAGTTGCCATTACAAGAAATTGTAAGCATGCTCACTTTTATCTCCAGATGCCAACGGTACCAAATTTCGAGAACACACAAGGTAATGGACCTTTTGCCACTGTGTCACAAGGTTGCATGCAAACCCTGGACAGTAGTTGAAGGTAGTTGAAGGACGGGTAGATTTTACTCAATGCTAATAACCGCGGGTTACACCGCATGTAGTGTGACTGGGGTTTAAAGTTAAGATATAGTCTATATATGGTTGAAGCCTTTCCACCAGATGTAAATCCCGAATGATTTTACCACTTACAGCATTCTGTAAACTATTATCACAAGTATAACCTTTGCTACAGGTATGAATCACACCTGGCCGGCAGACCCTATAATTTACAACTACTCACAGCTTTCTGCAAAGTTTACATCAGTACAGGAAGGTGGGAGTTGGGCGCCTTGTGATTGTGTACCAGACTCTAAACTGGCAGTAGTGATACCTTACAGAGACAGAGATATCCATCTAAGGGTGTTACTCAATAACCTCATTCCCTTCTTGCAGACACAGAAGAAAGCCTTCAGGATCTTTGTTATAGAACAGGTTGGTTGAACAGATTCTTGTTGGTCTTGTACCTTAGTCCTATCAATATGACAACATATGAGTAGCATGTGAACACAATATCATTAATATTTTATTGTTTTATGGTATTTACAGTGATTATATTTGGGCGTGTAACAACTTATTTTGTATCAACGACTTATTTTGTATTACCTGACTTATTTTGTATCAATTTTTGACTTATTTTGTATTACCGACTTATTTTGTAGTAAAATTGCCTTATTTCGTACCAACAGTTGACTTAATATGTTACAAAACGGTGCGCAGAATTTTGACAAGATTTCAGGGTGATACAAAACAAGTCGATTATACAAAATAAGTTGCTCTATAGACAACTTTAGGAATTTAATCCTTACTGTATTCAATCTTGTAGTCCATTTACCATTTGCCTGATAGTAATTCTTATTTTCAGCATTGACATTGATACAAAATAAGTTGATAATACAAAATAAGCTGCAATATAGACAACTTATTTTGTATCACTGACTTATTTTGTATTATCAGATTATAAAACTCCGAACTGTGTAAGGAATTTTGTTTTTAAAACTGTGGAACTCTCTGTTTATTCATTAGTTTAATGTTGCATTAACACTTTGGCATAGATAACACTAAAACATAGATCATAAGTTAGAAAATAAAATCCAAATTGTTATAATTATCAAATATTTGGCTCTTATCAGCCATTCCATGAAAGGCCATGCAATTTTCCTTGGATGTGTAACCATTCCTATTGCAAATTGAAGATCCTTGGACATCTCAAAAAGTACAATAGGTGCAATATGATAAAAAAGATATAGCAATCTTTTGGAATGATGATCAATGTGCCAAACTTAACATTATTTTTTCATCCTTTTCATGTAATTTTCATGATAATTTTGTAGACTTATTACAATGGTAATTAGCACATAAGAACTGGTAAAATTGCATTTATCCCTGAAATTTTAGTATTGCAAAAATTTTGGTTATTAAAATAATACACATTCATTCTTGTTTTCTTTCTGATACATAAAAAATGCTTAATGCTACCAATGGATTAACACATGTGCCACCTTCTCTATGTTCTATTGTATAATGATGAACTGACATGTGATTACCATTTGCCTGTTGTCTATAGAATTGGACATTTTGCAAAACAGTATTTGGGACATATGTAGCTTTTACACTGCGCATGTATTGTTGTCACCCAGGTATTGGTGTCAGGCTGGGCAGTTGGGCGGTCTCTCAGCCTCTCATCCCTGCTGTATCTCATAAACCATAAGGGGTAGGATGTTGAACCTTGATAGAGACATTGAGAGACATTGGTTAAGGGGTGTAGGTGTGCAGCATCATAGTATGACCTTTATTTGACCTTTGACCTTGCCATAGTGACTTTGATCTTTAAAATCTTATCCAGCCCATATCTTTTAAACTGTAAGGTGTAGGATGTTGATACTTGGTAGGGATATTGATTAGGAAGTATAGGTTAGCAATGTGCAGTGTAACATGTTGACCTTTGAGCTTGTCATAGCAATGCTGACCTTAATAGTCTTTAAAAGGTTGATACTTCACATGAACACTGGCCGGGGGACAGGTGTATTGTTCAACTTCATAGTCTCACATCAATGCTCCCTATAATTTTTACTCTGTAATGTTGAACATGAATATAATATTTAGGCAGATGTTTCTTGAGTGTACGAAGTATACATTTTAACATCTAATCTCATTGAGTTCATTGATTTTCCCAAGGTTGTGGGATCTGGCCATCTCAGATGCTAGTTTTTATCGGGAAACAACATGTTTGTTGCAACCAATTGCAGCATTTTAACCCTTTTATTCTAGTGTTACTACCGATAAACCAAATTTAAGCTCGTTATATGTAAACTTTATCTGACTCAACAAGGGCATTTATACTTCCACAAATATATTCCAGTCCAAAATTTAACAGTAAAATCAAGTTCATTTACAGATACAGATATAATATACTACTGACTAGTCTAATTAATTATATCTCTGAGGAATGTCAGTGCTGAAAATAAGAATTACTATTAGGCAAATGGTAAATGCACTACAAGATTGAATACAGTAAGGATTAAATTCCTTTGAGTCCATCCTTTGATGGAGACAAGCCACTATAAAAGGTGAATTTAAATTACTACAAAATAAGTCAGTGATACAAAACAAGTTGTCTATAGAGCAGCTTATTTTGTATTATCGACTTATTTTGTATCACCCTGAAATATTGCCAAAATTCTGCGCACCGTTTTGTAACATATTAACTGTTGGTACAAAATAAGTCGGCCAAGTAATACAAAATAAGGCAATTTTACTACAAAATAAGTCGGTAATACGAAATAAGTCAAAAATTGATACAAAATAAGTCAGGTAATACAAAATAAGTCGTTGATACAAAATAAGTTGTTACACGGCTGGTTTTTATTTATGGGCAGAACTTTTGCGTAGGATGTATTGGCGTTTTTGATTGGTTAAAATATAGCCCATATCGTTGTTTATTACAAAGTCAAACTTTGGGTTTTACGTCCATTTCATCAGCCAGGGACATATCAGGACAGGTTCTCAGCATTGCCACTTGTGGTACTGGAACCCACAGAGGTGACAGCCTGTGACTAGATGCCAAAGTTGCTAACCATTAAGCCACCGATGACCTCAGGTTGTTTATTACATACTTGTGCTTGTTCAACATCTATGACATTCAATGCATTGTGAAGTTCAAATCATGGTGGACAGTTGAAGTCATGAATGAACACAAGGCATAATTCTTGATGAACATTTTGCACTAAAAATTGCCAGACACCCCTAAACAACTGTAAACCTTCCAACTTAAGGTGGGTGGTCCTTAAATTTAACCTTGGTTTGGTGAGACACAGCCACGTTAGCTTTGATCCTGATGTTGACAATTAACATTTATCAAATTAGTACATTTTACAGAAAGCTCACAATAAACAACAACACTTTCAGTTGCGATTTTCCCAAGCTGAGAAACAATATAGATCTCTTTTGTATAGAGTCATAAAAGTTCATTCCCTGAGAATTACCAACTGGTCAAGTGCGTTTTGATAATGTCAAATCGTTATAATTGTAAACCATGTGTTTCATGTAATCTGCAGTTTTTTCATTAACAGCACAAGTTTTGCTTCAGAAATGCTTCAATGTAGCCTAAGTGACTTCTTGGTTATCAGGTTTGTATACTTATTTGGTCAATATTCTGCAGGTTTATCACTGGGTTCTGATTTCTATGGTAGCTGTTTCACATCCATCATACAATAATGCCACAAATACTGATGGCCTATTGCAATATCTCCCTCACAGTTTAAAGCCAGTTTTGACATTTGACTCACCTGTTTCATTTCTTTTGGAAAGTTTATGGCTTACTTTTAAAGCTTCCAGATCTAGAACACTAATTTTAATTCTAATTAACTTTGTAATGCGACATCTCTGCAAAAATGCACACTCTCAGCCGCCACAAAACAATATGAATAATTCAGGGACGAGATTATGGAACACCATGGACATGCAATGGGGTCAATAATGAACCCTATGGTTGTTATGTTTTTATACAAAGAGCTAATGTCAAGGTCATACCTTTCCATGCAGTCACTTCTGTATATCTACATTTTCTGCTATCTGACCTCCTCCTTATGACTCTGAAAAGAGGCCTCCTATCTGACTAATACACATTGAAGAACCAGCCATCCCCTATATACACCTCCTGACTTATAAATAGATCAACAGAATTATAGAGCCACAAGAAGTTTTCCATTAACCAACACCACTTAGTATTACACTGTATATGTTCAAATCATTAATAAATTTGCTGAAAGTCCAACTATTGTTTGTTTTATTTTATTTAGAAAACCATTTTGTAAAAGAACCTGAAGAGTGATGTGCTAGTTCTGACTAATTGCAGGGTGGAGATGAGGTTTTCAACAGGGCTGCTCTGCTCAATGTTGGATTCATTGAAGCCTCTAAGAGAGAAGGATTTGACTGTTTCATCTTTCATGATGTAGACCTGGTACCACTTGATCTTTGCAATTTGTATGTGTGTGGTGAACAGCCAAGACACTTAGCAGTGGCCATCAACAAATTTCACTATAAGTATGTAATATTCAATTTACGTTTTGTGGCCTGTGGTTTTACATTATGCGTAATGTTAAACATAGCAGACACTGTGCTGGTTTCCGTACCCTATCCGCGGAAAAACCTGAAGTTTTACATCTACTTAGTCAATGGTTAACTACTCTTGTGTATATTTCTCCTTCCAAGTTGTGGAAGTGTATAACCTGATATCTGGATCCTTACCCACCAAAGTTCTTAGGTAAGTTTTTTAGGCTTAAATTGTGTATACAGACACTGCCAACTTAAGCCTGGGATTTGGTTACCCCTTTCGTGAAAGCGGCCCCTGGTTTCAGTTCTCTGTATACCATCTTTTAGCCTTGCTGAAGGCTCAAGTTCTTTGCAGTTAGGGAAAATTTTCAGTTCAGATAATGTACTCATACATGTCTCTGATAAGCTTATATGTCCTTGCATGTATGAGGTCTTTTTAAATTCCGAATATCTGTGTGCATGTTTGAAAAAGATATCATGCAAATTTGAGCATTACGCAAGGGTAACAATCTTTCGGCTTTGCACTATGAATGAACCTCCACTTGTGTACAGGTAACTTCTAAAATTAGCTATGCAATGTGTTCATCGATGTAGTTGCACTATGGCATTTTCCCGTTATAATATTGAAATAGCCCAATGTTTACCTATACAGCTTACACCTCTCTACATCTCACCATAAATCTTTAAATCATTCAATTATATTACAAATGTGACCACTACTCTGTATATTCAGTTAGAATTATGTAATACTTTAAGGTTTACATCAGTATGTGTAACTACATTCTTGTCTAGTTCTCTGTAAGCCTTACATTATCCAGGGTTTTACCTATATAAATATATACTTGTAGTTCCTATGGGAACCTGTAGTTTTACATTTGTTCAGTCAGTTGTCTTACTAAGCCTAAAAGTATTTAACTTTTTAAGTATTGGCAGTGTATAACCCTAAATCTCGTATCAACCCACCTCTAGATGTTTCTCTATAACCATTAAACCTTTCATTTTGTCTTTCCAAGCCTGCCTTACTCTTTTTACTGTGGAGGAGCCTTGGCAGTTCACAACTCCACAGTCTGGACAATCAATGGTTTTACCAATGTGATGTTTGGCTGGGGTGGTGAAGATGATGATACTTATGCCAGGTCAGAAAGTAGAAACCGCCAATTATTCATATAAAACAGAAGCATTTTATTGAAACCACCATTTAGAAGTTAATATATATAAAACATATAATAATTTTAATATCATGTGAGAGACATACGAGCCATCAAAGGCACTTGTATTTCTTATTGCTTATAATTCTGTGTGTAGAATGGATATGGTTAATTTTTCAGATTCAGAAGCCATGGGTTTGAATTAGACAGATACAGCAGGAAGATAGGGAAGTATAAGATGATAAAACACAAGAGAGATGAAGGAAATCCATCAAGTGGTAGAACGTAAGCAATACTTTTGTCAGAGTTGTTAGCAAATTGAAATGAATGAAAGCCTGGAACCGCCATCCAAATTCAAAATTTGAAATATGCTATTTGGAATTCAAATATCTATTTGGAATTTCAAATATGTATTCGGAATTGCAAATACCCTATTCAGAATTACAAATACATATTCAGAATTCTAAATACAGTGTACACTATTCGGAATTGCAAATACACTATTCAGAATTCCAAATACGTATTTGAAATTACAAATACCCTGTTCGGAATTCCAAATACGCTATTCGGAATTACAAATACCTTATTCGGAATTCCAAATTCCAAATATGCTTTTTGGAATTCCACTTAGTGGTGGTGGACCAATTCACGCCCGGGTACCAATTCACGCCCACCCCTAAATTTATCCAAAACAATCACAGTTAAACAATAAATTACAAATGTAAATGATTCATTTGATGATTATCTATGATGTGGTAAACATCTTCTCTATGAAAAATTATGAATCTTCAAGAAAATTGAGGGTGGGCCTGAATTGGTACCCGGGCGTGACTTGGTCCACCACCACTACGCTATTTATAATTACAGATACCGGAATAATTCCGAATACATATTTGGAGTTCCAAATACACTATTCGGAATTCCAAATACGTATTTGGAATTCCGAATTTATGACTGGTCCCACCAAATGACAGAAAAAGTTGTATTGTGTTATCCACTAGCAGGACCGGTCTAGTACTGTACTACATTGAGCATGGTACTTCCTTCCTGTTTTTGACCTAGTTTCAAAAACAAAATTGCTGCCAGATCGCAATTTTAATGTCAAATGGGGTTATCCTATTAAAAAGGCCTTATATCTCTTTTACCCTTGCTCCTAGGGGTTCGGAATGTGGACAATTTTCAAAGGTGTTATGTGACTTGCAATGGCAAGCTGATGAAAGCTTTTCTAAGGAGACTCCTGACTGGAAGGCCTGATCAGAGAAATCATAGCACAGGATCACAGTCTGCTTGATAATGGCAGAGGGCATATCTTTGTTGAATCCTTTCTTGAAGGAGACAAATACCAACTCCTTTTTCAGTCTGAGGTCCTATCCACATAGTAGTGCAGGGCTCTGACTGGACATAAGGACCTATCAGCCATGAGTGATTCATCTCGAGTTGGGGCCAAGGTTGGGATTACCACTGGGGCCACACTGTCTGGACCCTCTTTTGCCAGCTGATTCTTGTACAGAAAGCTGGGTGAGGGGTAAAGAGACACCTTGGATCAGTCTGACTGGTGCCTGGCTGACCTCTCCCATCTTCTCACTGTATTCTGGGGTATAGGTTGGGAAGCCGTTGCTGAGAAAAGTGGCTGTCTAGCAATTCTGGGGAAGAAACTGTTCAGCCTTGCTGGTTCATCAGTCCAACAGGGTACTTTTGACCAGGAAAAGTTTCTATTTTCAGTATACATAACATACAATTTCTCTGTCTTAGGAACCACGAAATTTTAGAACCACAGGTAGGGTAGCCTTCAGTGACAGTGATGTTCAGTTACTCCATCTTTCTACACGGCCACTCATCTGAAGGTAGCTTGACAGGGACTTTGCCAGTTGGCTGTCATCATCATCGTCGTCATCATCATCATCAGTAGTGACATGCTTCCTTCTGGGAGGATCATTTCCATGGACTGAACTCATACCTCTCTTCCCCTACCTCAGAGCAGGTCTGTCAACAAAGAGGGGCCTACCTATGGGACCGACTAGAGTCCTGTTTAAGGCCACCTTTGTCTTAATATTACAGTTCACTTGTAGTCCCTAGTAACTGACCTGCCTACCAAGCGGTAGTTATTCTACTAAATTGTCCATTAGTTAAGATGTATTAACGCAATAAAATTGCACATTTAATAAGAAAATTAAATTTTTAAAAGTTAATACTTTACCTAATGAACAGGTGAGGCCCTCCCAACCGACTGTGTTATGGACTTACTAAATAAGTATAAATATGTATTTGGGTCTAAATATGTTTAGACAATGAAAAAAGATGCTGTGATGTCACATTTCCAGACAGGAAGGAAGTACCATGCTCCACGTACTACTAGACTGGTCCTGCTAGTGGTTAACACAGGATGACTCCAAATATGTATTTGGAATTACAAATAGGGTATTTGGAATTCTGAATACTGTATTTAGAATTCCAAATATGTATTTGGAATTCCGAATAGCGTATTTGGAATTCTAAATATGTATTTGGAATTACAAATAGCATATTTCAAATTTTGAATTTTGGATTTGGATGGCGGTTCTAGGCTTTCATAGAAATGAGATGACCCCTCATAAGATGTCAGTGCTTTTGACCGTAGCAAGGCCTGCTGAAAGATATTGTTATTATGTGGCCTCAAATGCTGAGGGATTGTGGCAGATTACAACAAATCTTTGGATTATATCATATCATGGTATATACTTGTGTATAATTCTTCAACTGATTTTATTCTGTTTTCCCAGAAACCAAGACCAAACATTAACAATACTATAGCCAAACATCACACCCATTCAAAGGATTTCATTGAACCAGTTTTGTACCTATCAACATAAAGTGGGTGGTAATTCATTAGATATGACCATATAGTAAGCTGTCTGGTTCACTGGTACAGCCGTGTGTGCCTAAAAAGGTCGGCTGCAAAAGTTGGGGGTCAGGGACAAAAATCCACAAAAAAGGCGGGAAATTTTTGGGTTGGCTTCAACTCCCTGACAGGACGTGAAATATACAGGCTTGTCTCAATCTAGAGGCCGACCTGCCATAGGGTCGGGATGTTTTGTACAGACTGGTCTGGAAACTACCAGAGCAAGCCCTAAAGCCCTAACAGACAAGCCGTAGCAGGTGCCAACAAGCCGTACTGACAAATAGACAGCCCTGGAAACATACAGAATCCCACGACCAGACTTGAAGTCGGCATTGTAATAACAGTTTTTGATAAATTTTTGGGAAAAAAGAGGATCAAGTGTCGACCAATAAACAATTCTTAAACTAGGTCAAGTCTGAATATTTGGATCCCATCACGTGACTAAAATTTATTTTCTTTTGTTATTTTAATTACAGTTTCCACGTTTTTGCTTTAATATACATAAAAAATAAAATCAATGTATGTCTGCTTTAATTTATGAATGAAAAAGTCAATTAAAATATAAAATTTTCATTAAAATGTTATATCCTGTGGAAAGAAGCAGGGAGAGATGTGCTTCTAACAATCTCTCACGTGACAATGAAAACCTTCTGCTTGTTGCTGCCTTTTATACTCCAGTTTCGTGCTTCTGGGAAAGACCCTATTCTCATGAAGGAAATAGACTTGCCGTAGTTCTGGTCACGTGATGGGATCCAAATATTTACTAGTGACCTAGTTTAAGATTTTTGATTGGTCGACACTTGATCCTCTTTTTCCCCAAAAATTGTTTACGGGTTTTTACAGTGAGAAGAAATATCTTGTGATTGAATCCCAATAGTTTGTTAACTTCTATTTAAATTGCTCTGGTGAAATAGGCTGAGAATTTGATTATTTTGTCACCAAATAAAGCACTTGTTCAGGTTTTTCAGTCATTTACAGCATACATGTGGACCTTTTCTATCTCTTTAACTGCCAAATTATGATCACTTGTACTGTTTCTTTGTCATTCTTGACATAATTTTTGATCATATTTTTACCTCACATCATGCTGGAAATGGACTGCAAATGAGCAGTACCTAAGTTACAAAAGACAAGCCGGCTACATATTACGACAGGCCTGCAAGTGATAATGACAAGCCTGGAAGGGTTACAGACAAGCCTGGAAGTGTAACCGACAGGCCCTTATGTTAACTGACAGGCCTTTTGCCAGGTGGATGAAATTAGGGTCGGAGGATGGGATCAAGTGAAGAGAGAGGCGCATTCAGTCGAAACGCCACTAAAACATGGGTCGAGGGGGGAGATCTTCCGTCGGTTTGCCGAGCGGCGCCTCTATCTTCACTTGTCCGGGGTCGGATACAAGGGTCGGCAACTGACTCTCTTCAACAGGCCGGGAAACTACAACCGACCATAACCGAGCATGTAAACATTGGTCCTGACTCTCCAAAAATGCATAGTTACCGGCCTGTTGGCTACAGTGGAACACCTGTATAAAGCAATGTGTACTTATTATTGTCTGATACACAATTTCCTTTCGAGGCTAAGACAATTATAAATCTTTATGAATCCTTCCTCTTTCTAAATGCAAATACTTACCTCGTGTATTAACATACTCTTTTAAAAAGCCACATTCTGTTACTTTAGCTGCTGTGGTGCCCACATCTCAATGCAAGGATTTGATCTACTTGTGGTTTTAGTTTTCAGACAGACTTTCATGATTAATTTTACAGACTTCTGAGAATTTTGAAATTTAGACGTCCAATACATATAATGTACAAAGATTTCTGAGAATTTAGAGCAACATCCACTATGTTTTCCAAATTCCAAAAGATGTGTGTGCCAGTAAGGCTAAACTGAAGTATTATTATGCTGCCAAGAAACGTGGTTGAAACATTGACTTTGCACAAGTCAAGATGATCAAAAATAAATGATTAAACTATATGATTACATACTTTTCTGTTTACAAATATTGATATTGTATGTAATTTTCTCCAGCTTACGGCAGATAGCATTCCACTGGAAGTATTCCACATTTGACGGATTAAACAGTGTCAACTACACCTTAATGTCAGAGGGAAAAGAACACCTCTACACCCACATAGTGGTAAGGCTACCAGGCCCAAAGGATACATCTGAAGCTAAGAAGTTTCTAAAGGAGCGACAGTCAGTATTCAGAAAGCTTTTTATGAAAGACACCGAACTCAGGAAAAAGGTCTATCAATCTATAAAGAAGATTAGACATGAAATGAGGAACTATAATCCACCAAAAAGAGAGGGTTCATCGAAAGAAGATTCAGATGACAAAAAAGATGCAGGTAGCAGTTGAATAATGGTGAACCTTCAAAAAGAATTACGTATAATGAATTGCTACTTATAATATGTAATATGCTGGAGTCCTCCATACTGTGTTCCAAACAAAATGTATTTAAGACTTATTACTATGAAATGGTAACAGTTGGCATGATTTCTGTATCATAAAGATAAATAATGGTGCAAATGATATTTGGGAGATCACAAAGACATCTTGATGAAGTAATGTTGGTTTCATTATGAATCGATATAAAATATGAATAAAAATCAAGATAAAGATTAGTACACAATATGATATTGACAAGCACATGATATTGCTTAGAAGGTAATATTGTTAATAGGAGACTGTAGTGCAAATGCACAACGTGAACTGATTACCCCAAGGTAAAAATTGCTTACATTAGTTAATTAAAGAGCTGTTACAGATAGCCTACAGTTTCACAGAGTACCAAACCTTTGTGTTTTGTACTTAAATTTATTCTAAGGTTAAATGTTTTGCGATGTACAAAACATGTGTAAGATGATTTACTAAACTTATGAACATTCATAACAAGGGACAGTGGCATATTACCCACAGAACTTGTCAACTACAACATTTGGAAGGCACAGGCCCTTGTCCAGCATAATTAATAGTAGAAATAATTTGATTAACATCCTCTAATGCGCTGGACGGTTCCCGGTGGCCTAGTGATTAGCAAGTTTAGCATCCAATCACAGGCTGCCACCTTGGTGTAGGTTCGACTCCCACAAGTGGCAATGCTGAGAACCTGTCCCAATATGACTCTGACTGTTGAACTGGGCGTAAAACCCCAACTTTGACCTTTGATCTAATGTGCTAAAATCCCCCACAAAGGGACAGCCCTAAACGTAGTGGATCATAACCCGGCAAGTTCCCTCTAGGGAAGGATGACTGTGATGGTGGGTAAGCTAGTCAAAACAGATAAGTCTTGAGTTGGCTTCTAAAGCTTGAACTGGCCTGTTGTGATCTGATACTAATTGGGAGTCTGTTCAATTCCACCCGTACAGCTGCGGCAAAACCATGCCTTCCTATTGCCCTTCTGGGAAGGACTGAATCCAGAAAAGAGTTTTTTGTTTTGCAAATGTTTGATAAGAAACGTTTGGCAAAGGTTAAAAAATGATGGGTACGAAAACCAGTTATAATAGAATGTTTTAAAAACATTTTGTGTATACCGTTTTTGTGTATATCATATTTCATGATAAATGTTAGAAAAAACAGTACAAATGAACATAATAATGTCTGAATAATAATGGGGTCAAAAGTCAAATTCAATATCTTTTAAGATTGCTCACTATTGAAAATATTATTTTTATGATGAAAATTGTAAAATAGTGGCTTAAAAATTGTGCAGCTATTCAATTCTTACTTTTAGTGATTGCATGTGGGGCAATTTTTGACAAAGTCCTCTGAAATCCCCTATTATTGCTCACTGCCATCTTTGTTTGAACATGTTTGAAGGTGAAGCTTAAAAGAGCATTCTGAATATGGGTTTAAAAACATTTTTGATAGAATGTTTTTAAAACATTTGATCAAGAATGTTTTAAACATTCTGTGTGTACTGTTTATAAACCATTTCATGATGAATGTTTGAAAAATATTTCCAGCATAACCTTAATTTCTTTAGCTATTTTATAAATCTTTAAAAATGTTTCCAGTCAAACCTAGCTTCTTGAGTTATTTTATAAATGTTTAATAAACGTTTTCAGCAAAAATGTTTGTATATAGAATGTTTATAAAACGTTTTTCAAACATTACAGTGTAAACATTTACTTGGAAACATTTAGAAAACCATAAGATAGAGTTTAAATAGGTTTTAAAAACGTTTTGTAAACGTTTCAGCCATTTTAAAACGTTTCAAATGTTTACTGGGGAAGGAACCGATGATTACAAAAGAACTTGGGGCAGTACTGTTGCCTTCAGTACACGCAATATTTATTGTAAGTGGCCTGAAGAATGTAATAAGTATTTTAAACCAGCCACTCAGGTTTTTAAATATTGTAATTACTACATACATGTTACATAACATTAGGTTAAACAAATATAACAGCCTGATTATCATATTGAAGCATGTTTTTATCACAACACCAGTAAGACAGACTATTTCTTACATCTGTCAAACGTTAGCAGTAATGTTCCCTGGAGATGAGACTTCCAAAAACAATGTAGTTTATAACATAATAATATGATATCTTTCAGCACTTAACTGCTTTAGTATAGCTTAATTTGGTATAGAACCTATTTGAAACAGCCATATTCCTTATGAAAGTATGTTCACACTCTCAGAATTCCAGTGACTAGCATTAATCAAGATTGTTGACACTAAGACACAGACATGAACTCTCGAACCATGATGTTACAGGTAATCCTAAAGGGCCTGCAACTTCATATTTTGTGACATAGTACACCTTTCCCCGTGCTTATCTTGAGTGATAAAGGATGACCTGTGACATGAAGATCAATTTTCAAAAGCTTTAAATAATAATAGAAAAAAAATCAACAATGTCTGAGTTCTGGTAATAATGCCCTTGTTTGTATTTCCCACCACACAAGTGAGTTTTCAATATTAGTAAAATAAAAATACAAAAAGCATCTATTTGTTTAATGATATCTGTCTAACAATGAATCTTGACTATATATATTAATGCAGTAAAGAAAAATACTAATTAGGTTAAACATATTAAACCATGCAAAATATGAATCATTTGACAACAAAGCTTATATTTCAAGCCAACTTAAGATTCTTCACAAATTAGCTTCCTCAGGTTCTTCCCAAGGAGCTTTCTATTCACAATACCTTTCACCTACACCACTGTTTCATCTCGACCCTAACCAATTTTGTAAATACATGGAATTATTCTGATCTAAATTTATGTACATTGATATTGGAAACAAACATACACATGAAAATCCATGTGATCAGTGATTGGCGGTTAGAAAAGTTTAAATCTAATTACTGGCTCTATCATCTCAGTGGTTGTGGGTTCAAATCCAGCTCATGACGATTGGTCCTTCACAGTAAGTATACCTGATACTTATTGTAGAAAAACTTTTAGCTTCTGATATCATCTATGGCTATACCAAAGACCTTTTCAAAATCAATAATTATAAAGCATCCTTAGTTGGAGAAGCTCCATTTCGAAATTGTTTGAGCAAGCTCGAGATGGGCACGCGATCTTTTGATGACAAGATTGCGCAAGTATCATCTCAAGAGGGCGCAGATCAGTACTTTGTGCCCAACAGCAGTACTTACATTATACTCTGATATTAATCTGCCAAATTTTCTGACACCTGATAAATGTTACAACCAAGTCTGACTAGACCTAGCCTATGGATTTAACAATTCCTGACTCTGTCTTAATATAACATATATTCAAGGATTATCTTGACTAGATACAGAACACAATACATATTGAACTTGGAACAACTGATGATAAAAATTGGGAGTCTCTTTGGATCAAATTTACAAACACAAATAGTCCTTTGCATTTATCAATAGAATCCATTCACAGACAAATAAAACATCTTTTGAAACCTCCCCCATGTATATAATCTGTCAATAATAATATCCCTCCCAGAGATTTTCATTCAAACAGAAAATGTGTGGCAAAAGATTTAATCATGTACAAGTTGTTTTTAGAAATGTGTTTTATATGCTGTGTGCTTAATCATTTTGTGTATAAAATACTACGTATCATCTATTGTGATTTACATTGTGAAAAAAAAAATGAATTTATTTATATAAACAAAGATGAAGTGTCAGAATTAATTAATATGTAGAAGTTAAATATTAATCTTTTTGGAGTGGGGGAGTAGCTGATGGAATAAATGTATAATTTCTTTATATTTGGATTTTAAGTAATACATCAGCCATTTTGGATAAAAAATCACAAATTTTAAATTGGTATAATAACATATTGTGCTGTAATTATTGATATGAAAAAATACTTCAAGCCATGCAAAACTGTATTGCATGAAAAAGTATTAAAAAGGGTCATATACAAGTGTAATTGGGATATCATTTGTAAAAATAATATTTACCATGGAAAAAAGACACAGGTAAATCAGACATTTAAAATAATGCCAATTTTTCCTGATATTTCTCTAATCTAGGAATACTTTATGTTGTATATAAATATATATAATTTTTGATAGTGGCATAGCTATTAGTAAATGATAAATGTATCAGTAACTGAATCCAGCAAGTTACACCCAAATACCAATCAATTTATTGAATAGAAGGCCACTTGTAGAATTTACTGAGCAAATATGTAAGCTTTTGAAACAAAGTTTGGACAAAAACAGGAATTATTTGACAACTGGTCTGCAATTTCAATACCTGCTATAAAAATATAATGATTCTCTCCCTGGAAACACCAGTCATGTTAAACACAATGTATTAATAACAGATTTTTTAGATTTCATCTGCATTACTATATTTGGATATAACTTTTAGCAGTAAACATTTTAAACAGTTATAAAGGCAAGGTTATGCAAACTTAATTCCAGATTTTCGAGGCTATGTATGTCTGATATTTAGTTTAAATTAGATATAATGGTATGCAATGCTCTCTCTGCTATGAACTATTGTTATTAAACCGGATAAAAATGTTAGAAAAAAAACACAATCCCTTCACATCCAACTTGACCAAAAGAAAAGGTTCCATTAGACAGAAAAATGATTACTTATGTGTGGCTGAACATAAACAAAACAACTGTTTACAGTAATATATTCATTTTAAACAAGGGAAATGTTTTCCTGGATGGAAAACATTGATATAAAGTAGAATCTATGCAGAGAATTGTTTGTGGATGTACCCACAGAACTTTTATGAAATTTACTTAAATTAAAATGCCCCACATTTCAAATACTCTATTTGTATTTTTGGGTCAAGAGTGTGAACTCTATCACTTGTTTGCAATAGGTAAAAATTGGTGAAACTGTTTCCAACTAACATTTACATTAAAATTTTTAAGTAAGGATAAAATAAAATTAATATGCAACCATTAGACTCAGTCTAGTGTCTTTAACTTACTAGAATTAGTTAAAACTTAACATACAACATGTACAGTTACACTTGATAATTCTGTTTTATGATTGTTTTTACATTTAATTAAAGTATGGAGCAAAAATGGCCAATTGATTTGGCACACAAGCTAACAGTTGGTTCCTTGTAGAACATATTTACTGGCATCATTTTCACCTCTTATTAATGCAATGAGTAATCGGGGGGGGGGGGTCATTGGTTACAGAGAGAGGGGGAGAGAGACAGAGAATTTCATTTATTTAAGTGCCACTGCACACAATGGACAAAAAACATACAGTAGCATTTGATATACAGTAACATGCCCTTAACATCAGGGCTTATGAGGCACTGTTAACATATAAATGACATTGTAATTGAATTTGATGTTTAATGTCTTAAAATATATTTAAATTAACAAAAACATACTTCAGTGTGAAAAGTAGGATTTAAGTTTAGATAAAATATTTGACAGCAAATTTATAAACATAGAATAGTTTCCTTTTGCATAACAATTCCAAATTTTTTTGAGCGCAGCGGTTTCACAGTTACAAAACTGGCATTGGCAGTTATAGCTTGCAAGGCATTGCACATTGCACCAGATGAATATGTCAAAATAATTGACAGATTTGAGAAAAACGATGGATATAATGCTGCTGAGTTCCATTCTATAACAAATGTACTAAATGATTAAGATTAGAGCTTACAATACATAGTTTGGTTCTTTCTAATTGAGAGTGCAACAAGCTGAACTGGTTTTCTTCTTCTATGTGTTTATATTTGGGATAAACAGGCACTAACAATCTTTCCACTGTGTGAAGCGCTCATAATTTCTATAAGACATATAGTAAACTGCTCTTACAGTGTCAATAAACCCACAATAGGGAAGAACATGTCAATATTTTCCTGAAAACAAACCATTCTCGGGCCATAAACCCTTATTTCCACGTTAATGAACTTTTATGTAAATAAAATAGAATGCATAGCTTAGTGTCGATGTTTAATCAACTAAAAGGGTTCAAACTCATAAGTAAAAATATTTATTGTTAAAACTTTGGCAGCACTAATGAAAGGAATGTAATAATACATTACAACAAGTTTATTGTCATTAAATTACTTTGGCTATCCATGTTTTCAGAGAATCCATACAGACTGTGTGACATTTCAGAGAGAGCATTGAATAAAGAGTATTGACAGAGCTAGAAGAACATGACTAGGTGAATAGATATCCTCTCACCTTACATTTGATATAGAATATATCTGTATACAAAGGGAGTAATTATTATATTTTTATACCATGGATATACACATAATGGCTCGCCCTAAATATAGGAGCATATCAGTGGCTGGACAGATTCCGACTGTGACTTCATCCACTCCTAATCTACCACCAATTTTGGCTGAAGCATTTGAGCAACCGATGACTATAAATATGTCGCCTTTTAAAGGCAAGAAAAAACCTCCCAGAAGAGTAAGCATCAAACAACCAGAATTGAGAAGCCAGTCTGAGGATATCAGTGACCAAAGGAAACATTATGATATATTTGATGACCATTGGCTGGTGGAATCCCCTCGCCGTATCCAGTTTGAGCGTACTATGCTGGCGCCTGAATCTCCTTTGAGTTTACAACTGGATTTCTTCTATGAGGCTGTCGTAGATATTCCTGATAGGCATATTGAAAGTGCCCACCAGAGAGTGGACAATTTCATTGAATATCTTCTGCCAAGGTTGAAGAAGCTTGGCAATAAGATAGGAATAAAAATAACGAATATCATTGGTGCAGGTAGTTTCTTTGATGATGTGCAAGTGATAAATGCAAGGGAAACAGACTTGTTTGTTGTTTTCAAAAAAGAGCGTACTCAGTTGCAAAACATCAGTTCTGGATACAAATTTGTGCCACTGAAGAGATATGTCAATAAAGATGGTGGAACACCTGATGTATTTCGATACGGAAGATCAGCAGATGGAACATATCTGTCATCTCTCACAGTCGCTCAAAACATGTTTGACTTAGTGGACAGAGCATTAAAACTACACTCATTTGCAAAAATAAAAGACTTTTGCATAGAGGATGGCGCAGCTCAGATACAAGTGGTATTAAAAGACAAATACACAATGAACCTTATACCCGCTGCACATCTAGAATCTGATGATTCTTTTCTCGTAACAAGGCCATACACCTATGATGAAAACCCTTCATCCGATGCAATATGGAGAGTCAGTCAGTTGATAAAAGAACACAAGATCCTCTCTCAGATGGACAGAGCTGATAGAGGTATGAGAAGGAAAGCTTTCAAAACTCTTAAAGCTCTAGTCAAAGTGGAACCTACACTTGAAGGAATAACATCATACCACATCAAGACAGTTCTCCTTCATACCTTTGATACAACAGTGGACAGTGTACCAAGATGGCAGAAGGAATCCTTTGAAAGTTTGTTCTTGCTGTTACTAAGGGAGCTTAGCAAATCTCTGTCTGATAAAGTACTGCACAACTTCTTTATTCGTGAGCATAACCTTTTTGCTAAAATGCATCATCGCATACTCGGCAGGTTAAATGCTCATGTGGCCTACTTGCTCGCGAATCAAAATGAACTTTTACGAGTTCTGAAAAAGAGAAGCAATCAAACCTTGTAAAAAGGATGGAGTTGGCTTATTGGATAATGGTAGTATTGGTGGAGGGAAATTCTTCTTAAATGGATATTACAGCAATTTTTACAATCTGTGTCCTATGCTTGTGTTATACAAATGTATATACTGTATGTATGGAAACTTAGTAATGAACTTTTATATAGTATTTGAAGTGTAAAGTTGTAGAAATCAATTTTTGATTAATGTGTTCAGTCATCCAACAATCAATCTTTCTGATAACTATAGCATTGTTGTTAAAATTAAAATCTTATGAATATACTTTACATTTGTTACCTTCTTTGACAACATCTTTGTCACTGTCACAATGTTTTGAATTAAACATAAAGCTACTATATGGCCCACTTTTACTTATCCCTTTGTGAATTCAGCCCTTGTAACCTATAACAATTTTAATGCAAAACATTATCCAGCTTGAAGGTGTAATACCGTATACGTAATTTCGCAGAAACATATAGGTGCCTCTATAATATAATGTATATGTCTTTGTGATGTGATATAGACACCTTTATGATGGCATATAGGTACCCTTGTAAATATACAAGTGGCTTTGTAATAAGACATAGGTGTCTCTATAATATAATGTATATGTCTTTGTGAGGTGATATAGACACCTTTATGGTGGCATATAGGTACCCTTGTAAATATACAAGTGGCTTTGTAATAACATATAGGTGCCTCTATAATATGATGTATACGTCTTTGTGATGTGATATAGACACCTTTATGATGGCATATAGGTACTCTTGTAAATATACAAGTGGCTTTGTAATAATATATAGGTGACTTTGTAGAGAGAGAGAGAGTTTATTTATTATAAGTATAAATTCATACAAGTATAAATACAGAGTCTATTATAACAGATGGAGTTGTACCCAGCCCTACATGGGCTTATATGTCACCTGTACCAACCGTAGGTATGAAGACCTATACATCACCCTAATCTTAAAATACTTTATCATACGCAAACTCATAACATTTATCTCTTTTTTCTCGTTGAAACTTGGGATATATTTAGCAATTTAAACATTATTAATTATATAAAGTACTCTTTGTAATAGCACATAACTATAATTGCAATAGTATGTAGGTTTGCAATAATATTTATGAGAGACGCCACAAGAAATAAGGTTAATTATCATCAACATGAAGATATGTACAGGTCTGATGCTGTTGAATATGAAACAAAGATAAAATCACTGGGGTGTATGCCTTGACATACCAGTGATAATCTGTCAGTCATCAACTAATAGAGAAAAAACAGATGAGAGTGGTACACAGATATATTCCAAACTTTCTACCATTTTGGATTTACTTGAGCGAAACTCAAAAGATCATGCCTTTTAGTTTACATTAAATCATTCATTCTGAAAACAGTTAATACTGTAAGTCAGCCAGTAGGAGCAAATAAAATATAAAGGCCGTGATTTGGCATATGACTTAAAAAATAGCACAAACATACATTTAATCACTTTGTACTCACTTATTTTCATTGGGTTACAATCCAATTTGCCTTCACAAAAGAGATTAAGCTCTATAAAAATTCAATAAGAATTAGAATCTAACTCATTGCAAAAGCTGGAATGCAATGAAAGTTTATTGTTGTATATCTGACAGATGCTCGATGGCCTATAGTGGTTTCTAATTTTGACATCTTGTTGTGTTCAGTTCCGATAAGTGGCAGTGTTGATTGCCTGTCCCAGTATGACATTGCCTCCGGAACAGGACATTTAACCCAATGTTGACCTTTAATATATGTTAAGCTTTAGAAATTTTGTTGATATTTGTTTTTACTCTCCCTACAGTGGATTCAATTAATTGCTCGGCGGTGGAACCACCTCTGTGAATGTCCATAAAATATGTCACCTCAAAATGTTGAAAGTGTTTCACCCAAGCATTTCAAATCACTTAATGGATTTTAAACTATAATTCAGTTCTTGATTAAGACCAACTTAGTTTAGGGATTAAGAACTACAGACGTATGATACATTGTACTTTTTTCCTGGGCATTTAAATTATTATATAATATATTGAAACTGCAGTTACCCTGGTAGTTCCTGGACTATATATGGATAGATTCATTCATTGGTTTGCAACATTATATGTGAAGGAGAAACTAAAGCCAAAATTCGACCTTTGGAGCTTTGTAGAAAATACTATTGATTGTGTATAGCTTTTCATTGATAAATTCTTAAACTAGTTTTCTATGTTAGCTTCCTACTGTGTGTTTTGGCGACAACTTTTTGGGATGGATTCTTATAAGGCTAGACACAAAGCAACACTATGTTATTAATAAACAGGGTTCTCATACACTGTTTTCCTTATAAGTCAGCATACAACTGATTAGACCCCATCCACACTCTAGGTGGTATAACCCACAGTTATAGGCGTTGGGAGAAAAGCCCCTGGCCTTCAAATACTCCAAGGTTCATTTGAGGTGGTTCCACCGCCGATTAAAGCCTCTAACCGCAGGATGTACTGCCAGGGATAATCGGGCATTAGGCTGTACACTGAATTTGTGAATCAAAATTTTGTTTTGGTATACACCAAATTTTTTGATCAGAAGAATATACATGGTAATATATATATATATATACAGCAAACAAGATAAATGATAAATAGAAAGCTCATAGAAAGCAGACACCCACCAGGACTGAGCACACTGGATGAAGCTTACCGTCCCTTACATCTTGTATTTAAAAAATCGTAAAAGTGGTGACACAAGTAAATTTGAAGAAGGGTCCCAAAGACAACAAAAATATCACAGCAAACAATTCATTGTATCCATTTATTTATGATTTAAAACACTGCACAGCCCCCAGCTCCCAAGACAAGAAATAACACAATAAATGGGTTTTATATTTATATTTCTACTTCTTTTGACATATGCACATTTAGTTTTTAATATATTTGTAATACTAGAAGATCTGGCATTGGAAAGAACTTAATCATGAGATTGACCTCCAGACTAAGGTCAAGGTCTAAAAACTGACCTAATCACATGACCTTGGAGGACATAGAAACATAACATAATCAATACACAAGGTGAAAGGTCAGAGTTTGTCGACCTTGAAATGACCTTCACGTTAGTGAAGGTGAAAACAATACCGTACTGATGAAGCCAGAAGTTACTGTTGTTCCCAGGTCATAGTGGAGGAAAGGTGTGTTGCACACACGTAAACCAGTGATCAAAATATGACTATGAATTATATGTACATGGATGGTGATAATATAAACTGGATTATTAAGTATATAATTATATAATTTTTGAGATGAAGAGTTCACCCAACCAGTGAGGAAAATTTATTAAAAATTATGTGGATGAACCATAGTGATTCGAAGAAAATTAGAAAATTGTTAGTGTAGAATTGTATGATTTTAGATCAAACTTGAGCCATGAGAGGAAAGGCAGTTTACAGCCAGGGAAGCTCTAAGATGTAAACCAGATGATGAGAAAGACAGAGAAACAACAGGATTACTAAAGATATTAAGGCCTGCAATTCATCTAACTTAAAAAATATGACCCTTACGTGACCAAGTAATACGGCCCCTTACCTTAACAGAAAGAACTCAAGAATTACATTAACTTGGTGGCCACAATAGTGCATATGTATAAACAAAATAAGATAATATACAAAGAAACGTAAAATGGAATTATATAAAGTACTAAAATGTTAGATAAATATAATGTTTGAAAGTGTACTATAATGGGACATTATCACAATAATATTAGTGCAGAAGCAATACATAATGTCATAAGGCACACTTCACATTGATTTGTTAGGATAAAGACAAGTTACAAACTAAATGTAAATAAAATCAAATAGATAAAAGCATTATAACATAGTAAATGATAAAAGTATGTTGTGTTTTGGAGAGAAAAAAATGAGGCGAAATACATACACAGTTAGTTAAGTTACAAATGGCTAGTATAGAAGTAGCCGAAAAAACTGGAGGGAAGAAGTAATGCAAAGCAAACCTGTAATAACCAGTTGCCATAGACTACAGTTACTAATGAATAGAGTGCAATGAATGCAATGAGCATAATAACACAATTACTATTGAAAACAAAGCAATAAGTTCATCATATAAATATTACACCACATTGCAGGACATGACAGCTGAACCCAGAAGAGATATGCCACTATATTGTGTCCATTATGAGGCTCCAGTCGGGCAGCAGCCCAATAGGGCTAGATCTTGGCCCTTGAGTGAGCAAGCAATGTGAGTGTGGCAATCTACATCAGCTATGACAAAAAATGGCAATCTGAAAAACAAGATATGGCAGTAATATGTTCTAACAACAATAATGGAATATAATCAGCTCTAGGGAGGGTTGGGTGGGTGAACTCTGCAGTGTGACCCCGTTCACTTCCAAAATTCAAATAACAGAGCATGAAAATCTGCTACAAGGTGACCACTTGACCACCAATGAAATGCGAGGTCACAACCTAGTTAATGATCAGTACTAAGACACAACTGACCGAAAATAGGACACCCCCAGGGCTGAACTTGCCGGCCCGAACAGCCCCCAGGGAATCCCAAGACAAGAAATAACACAATAAATGGGTTTTATATTTATATTTCTACTTCTTTTGACATATGCACATTTAAAAACACTGCACAGAGAAATAAACATGCAACGTAAACAGACGGCTTTACAACCCAGTTCCACTGTGGAGAGTTTACCCCTGAACTGTCCTGACAATGCATTAGGGAGTTTCAGTTGGAAGTGTAAATGCAACACTCGTAAATGGCTGCCCCACTTGTCAAACAAGTTTAAAACCCTAGTGAGGGAGTATTTCTTTTGTGAGGAGTCATAACCAATCTTGTCAGTCACAACTTAGCCATGATTTTACTTTTCTTTACAGTCCTTCAATTTATAATATTCACTTGGAGCTATGCTCTACCTTTCATCCTCCTTCAACTTAAGTGTTCACTCTAGGCAATACTCTACATTTTCTTTATGGTCCTTCAACTTATAGCGTTTTCTCTGAGGTATGTTGCACTTTTTTATAGTCCTTCAAGGTGTAGTCACTCTGAACTGTGTTCTATCTCTTCTGTGTGATCCTTTAACTTATATTGTTTACATTTTTCACGATACGACTGGTGTTTCTATAAAAGATAGATAAGTTATCTCGTCATCAGAGAAGTTAAGTCTTATATCTGAATAATCTTCTCTTCTTTCTAGTTATAATCAGGAAATAGTGTTACTTGACTTTACTGCAATATTTGAGTGCTTATAATAACGAGTGTGGTATTAAGTCACTTGGTTCTTATTTCTGGATGCCTTTTAGTTCTATCCCAGCTTGCAGCGACAAGTGGAATGGCCTGTCCTGATATTACTATACCTATCGCAAGGAATGGAATCTCAAACTTTTACCTTTTTTGTACTTTACCCATATAATGTTTTAGCATTGCTATTTAGACACCACAGGATAGTGCAAGTTTTTTCTTTTATTCTCCTCAAAATACTGTTTTGTTGATATGACCCAGTTTCAAGCAGTCTCTTCTTAACAGCTGTGACTTTGTGCTTCTTCTAAGAATCAGCAAGTAATATGCTCATATTCTGCAGATTTTGCTTCAAAGTATGTTCTAGACTCATCTAGCGTGAATGGTCCGCGGAGCCACACATAAATATGGGTAAGAATGTCTTTAGAAATGCTGCAGACGAGTGTGTAGTTGACACTGTTTAATCCATTATATGAAGAATATTTCCAGTGTTTACTTGAACCAAGCAGCCTGATAGAAATGAAAAGTAATTTAACAAGTACACCCAAACACAACTTTGAAGGCAAATTGGTCATTTCAGGAGTGAAAATTCATTTGAGAATAAGCATCAAAACCTTGATACACATAATTTAGCCATCACCAAATGAAGTTAAAGGACAAAATTCAAAAAAGGATCCACAAAATGTCAATATTCATTGTGGTCAAAGTACAATAATTTATCAGACAATCGTTTTTCTCACTAAACTATTTTTAACGAATTTTCTTTGTCACAAAAAAGAATTAAATTAAATTTTAACACTAAAAGAAAAAGAGTCATACAGCAATTGTGTCTCTCTCCTGTTGATTGCATTATCTACCATCAATGCAAAATTTTATTTTAATAGTTGTCTGAATTTATCTACTGTTATCAAACAGTAGCTTAATTCTGCAACTTTAATATTGATGATAGCTGAAAAGAAGTGTCTATGTTTCTTTTTCTTTCTTTTTGACTGTAAATACCAATTATCTAATATCAACGCAAATTTTATTTCAATAGTTGTCTGAATTTATCTACCATTATCAAACAGTAGCAAAATTTTGAAACTTAAATATTGATGATAGCTAAAAAGATGTGTCCATGGTTGTTTTGATGGGGATACAATTGCTTTGTAAGCAGTAAGATATCAAGCATTGCTGTACCTAGGTCTATGTCATGGTCTAACATCTTGTACCTTGCTATACTCCCATTGTATCTCTGTGTGTCCAGTTCATGCCTGACAAATCTAAAACAATTAATGAATTACTATCTCTGTTTTGTATATTGAATCTGACTTTCACTTCTGTTGCCTTGGGTTAGAATCGAACTCTCACACTGTTGCCATCAGTAAGAATCTTACTCTCATCTCTGGTGTGATAGATTAAAATCAAACTAGAATCTAATTCCCACAACTATTACTGTGGGTCAGATTCTAATTCTCAACATTTTGACGTGAGTTGTAATTAAAAACTCCCAGCTCTGTTGTTGTGGGTTTCAATCTTACTCTCACTTCCATTGTCATTGACTAAAATTTAACTCTCATCTCTGTTGCCATGCATTAGAACTTAATTCTTAACAACAGGTGGGAAATGCTACGAGCATGTCTAAAATTAGAAAGGCATAAAACCTGACAATTAACTTTACCTGTAATATGTATCATCATCTTCTCCACCCCATCCAAACATGATGTTAGTAAAGCCATTAATGAGATTCACTGTAAACCTGTGCAAAGCCAGACCTCCTCCAATGTATTGTTCATATGGCAGCCTTGAAAAGCAAAAACATTACTACTACTAATCTCTGGTAAAAATTTGTATCATTATTACATTATTTCCACACACAACAAGATCACTATTTTCTGCCTGATTTCTAGCATATTAATTTGTACTGAAAAGTCTATAGTGTCAAATTGAACACTTTTTATATTACTAGTGCAATTTCAAAATTCCAAGAGATAATAATAATAATAACAATAATAACAGAAACATTTGTACAGTGCAAAATTGATAAGGATCCTCTGATGCAATGGAATCCTAAAAAGGAGAGTCCTAAAACTGGGTAAAGTTGTACCCCAGTAAATGGCCACCAGGGAAGTTTGACTGCGGTGGTTGTTATGCTTGTCTAAACAGGTAAATCTTGAGTTGGCTTTTAAAGCTTTAAATGGTCTGACATTAAGTGGGAGCCTGTTCCATTCCACTGGTGTGGTCGTGGCAAAACCACGCCTACCTATAGCCTTTTTTGAGACAGATTGAGGAAAGTAAGAGTCTATTTCCATGAGTCAGACTATTAGACTTGGTATACTTTGCAACTGCAGGAAAGGATTATTATGTACAAAACATGTAGGTGTTTTTATAACTATAAGATATTATTTCATCATTAAATTGCAACAAATACAATTTTTTACCAGTTTATACTTGATACAAGTCATTTTAAAAAGTGATAAGGTAACCTAGGTAGGGTAAGCTATCATTAAAATACTCTTGTCCCAAGATATTAAATATTTGAAAAAAATTATTCCATCTGTTAAAATTATAAAAGTACATATCATAATATTCAGAAAAAAATTGAAACTCAAAATTTAAACTTTAGATCACTTTATCCAAATCTTTTCAAAATGTTACAATAATATCCCAGTAAACAGTTTTAGGTTTTGCAAACGTTTGATAGGAAACTTTTGGCAAAGGTTAAAAATTATAGGTACAAAAACCATTTAAATTAGAATGTTTTCAAAACATTTTATTTATACTGTTTATTAAACGTTTCATGAGAAATGTCACAAAAATGTTACAAATGAACATATTAATGTTTGAATAATAATGGGGTCAGAGGTCAAATTCAATATCTAGTTAAGGCTGCTCACTAGTAAAAATATTATTTTTATGTCTAAAATTGTAAGATGGTGGCTTAAAAATTGTGCCCCATTCAATTCTTACTTTTAGGGATTGCATGTGGGGCAATTTTTGACAAAGTCCTCTAAAATCCCCCTATTATTGCTCACTGCCATCTTTGTATAAACATGTTTGAAGGTCAAGATTAAATAAGCATTCTGAAAATATGTGTTTAAAAATGTTTTGATAGAATGTTTTAAAAACATTTTTTAAACATTTCATGTGTACTGTTTATAAACCATTTCATGATGATTGTTTGAAAAACATTTCCAGCATAACCTTCATTTCTTCAGCTATTTTATAAATGCTTTCAGCAAATAGAATGTTTATAAAATGTTTTTAAACATTACACTGTAAACGGTTACTTGGAAACGTTTAGAAAACAATAAGATAGGGTTTAAATTGTTTTTAAAACGTTTTGCAAACATTTAAACTATTTTAAAACGTTTCTAATGTTTACTGGTATGTAAGATGGCCACACCTTCCAGACTGTGCACCAGAGAAATTTTGTAAAGTAGCGATAAAAAGACTAGTATTTATGTGCCTGTTATGTAATTGAATCTTTCAATTACTGTGTTATCAATGCAGTGACACAGCTACATATCCAGAAACCATAATCCTTTTTCATAAATGTAGATGCTTCATCATGTAAAGACATTTTATCATAGCAAACAATCACTCACTCATAGTCAAATTCATCAATAGCCACTGCCAGATGTCTGGGTGACTTGGTACACCTGTACAAATTACACCAGTCCTCAGGAATTAGATCAACATCATGAAAGATAAAACAATCAAAGTCTTCAAGCTTCGAAGCCTCTAGATAGCCAACATTTAATAGTACAGCTTGGTTGAACACTAAAGGCAGGACGTTTGGAAATAAGTCAATAAAAACAACTAATCACACCCATCTGCTCTGACCTCACAAGCCAGAAGTGAAGACCAAAACTGGAGTTGGGAAAAAATTATTTATTACACCATACAATAACACACATACAATACTATACATACACAAGTTAGAAACTAAAAAGGTTACAACTAATACTCTACTACACTAATAAGGGTTAAAACACCAACTGATAGATTACTAAGATTTGCAAATATAATTAAAATAATTTTTTCTATTCACATATATAATCAATGTCCATGTTGCTGTTTACTACTCACAATAAAATTCGATGAAGTGGAGCATTGCTGCCACGACATGGTACTGAGGGTTAACTGAGGTAGTAACGCACTGATACTGTAGCTTGAGGCCTTACAGCCCCCACATTTACTGTGACTCTACCGTGTTACTAAGTTAACTAATACTGTATTATTTACAATGTTACTAACTTTAGGCACCCATTACTGATTTCAGGCACTAATTAAATAAATGATATGTGAATGTTGGGTAACTGGGAGGGTGGGGAAATTAAAATTGATTATTTTTCCGTCCATCCACTTCAAAACCAAGATATAAACAAAGATTGGCGCCTAATTTCAAATAGAGGCAATTGATAGGCCACCTGGTGTTATAGTTACACATTAAGTCCCAACTAAGGTAGGGGTCAACAACTTCGGGCTTGCCATGCATAGCACCTTAATGCCATGCCCTCACAAGCCAGAAGTGAAGACCAAAGACTGGAGTTGGGAAAAATTATTTATTACACCATACAATAACACACATACAATACTATACATACACAAGTTAGAAACTAAAAAGGTTGCAACTAATACTCTACTACACTAATAAGGGTTAAAACACCAACTGATAGATTACTAAGATTTGCAAATATAATTAAAATAATTTTTTCTATTCACGTATATAATCAATGTCCATGTTGCTGTTTACTACTCACAATAAAATTCAATGAAGTGGAGCATTGCTGCCACGACATGGTACTGAGGGTTAACTGAGGTAGTAACGCACTGATACTGTAGCTTGAGGCCTTGCAGCCCCCACATTTACTGTGACTCTACCGTGTTACTAAGTTAACTAATACTGTATTATTTACAATGTTACTAACTTTAGGCACCCAAATGCCAAGTATTATTGTAGGTAGAAGAGGTTTTTAAAAGTAGATGAGACTGAAGACTGATGATGGGGGTTGGCGACGATATAGGACCAGACAGCGTCAGAGGACCATGTTCCTTGGTGTTGGATGGCTTGTAGTGAAACGTCACTGTTGAAGGCCAATGACGCCCCTGACCTCCTGAAGGCATGGAAGGGGTGAGTGGAGGGGTCTATGCTAAGGGAAGTGAGGATGGCAGAGAGGGTCTTCCTGACTTGGCTCTGTGTGAGGACTGAGAAGGAAAGGCCTTGGGGGATGGCAAAGAGGGGAGCATTGGGGGGAAGGGGAAACTTGTTAGTGAGGCGAAGGAGGGCAGCCACAGGACATAGGGGTGAAGAACCTAAAACTGGAATTTGAATGGTGGCAAACTGGGATGAGGATTGGAGGGTCTTGGACCATTTGATGATGACAGTGGCAAAGTGGGGATGATAGACGATGTTGCCCCTGCACAGGTGGACCAAGGGATCAAAGGAAGACACAGAAGGGGGAACTAGATTTGACAATCTTAAAAACGCAAAGAAGGCCAGAAGGAAGAGGGGGGTATAGACGTACCCCAGGGGGAGCTGAGAAGAGAGAAGGACAATGGATTGGATGGTGGTGATGTCAAAGATGCCTTTCACTCACCTGGGGTGAGGGACATTGAGGGCCAGGCTCCTGAGGGAAAGGGAAACAGAATGATGATGGAGCGGGGCAGAAAGGATGTTAAGACTTTTAAATTTTGAACGCAGGGAGTGAATGTAAGCAGAGATGGAGGAGGGTGACAGACCATTGAACTGGAGAAACTCGATGAAGGCAAGCACAGGGGTGGGGGAAGCAGGGGGGAAGGGGGAGGAGGTATAAATTGAAAACTGTAAGAACAGTCGAAGATGGGAGAGGTGAGCTGCTCTGGTCTTGGGTCGGTATGCTTGTCCCAACCGCCTAGCAGCTCTTTCCACTAGTGAGTCGTACATTGAGTTAAACCTACAAATGAGTTACAATGACATTACATTCATATACTTGTATCAATGTGCATATGTTCATGAGTTACTTGTAACCATACTGGCTCAGAGATTTGAGCCTGTAACTTTTGACCTCTATTTACAGTACTGCCCAACCTAGATAGAAGGTCGGCACACACATTGTTTACCCCAGTGATATGTACCACTTGCAATCTTATGTTATGAGAGGCTGTCACAAACCATATATTCCAGGCCATTGCAGCCAGGGCACTGTCCCTGGTGACCCCTTTGTTCACTACACCAACTACCGCTTCATTATCACACCTTATAACAATGGCCCTGTTGGTCCATTGTTTGGCCCACATTCTGACCCCAATTAACACATTCCACATTTCTAGATGGACAATAGAGAACATGTAAGGGACTTCATTATTCATAAATTGATACTGATACACTTGATTGTTGTACATGCCCCCAACACCTGTTAAACAAGCATCTAATTCGATACGGTCATTACAATGGAGTGGGGGATAAATATAGTGACACTTGCCATTAAAGTTTTTTACAAATTTCAGAAACCATGTGATGTCTTTCACAACATCTTCATTCATAAACTGAACTTCATTCATGTTTCTCAGATTTTCCAGTAGTCTATTTACAAAGTAACGTGCTGGTTTTACTACTTTGTGTACATACATGAGCGAGCCTATCAGGCTCTGTAACTGCCTTTTTGTGAACTTTTTCAGCTTAAGAAAATCTACACAATTATGTAAAATTTCTTGTAATTTTTGGTCAGGGATTGATAAGGTGGCCTCGACCGAATCAATATGGATACCCAAACAAATTATTTTTGTGGAGGGTGGACATAATTTTGACTTGCTAACAGGAATTCTCAATTCCTGAAGTAGGCTAACCAATGTATCATAGCTGGCCTGTGCCTTACTGGGGATCTCAGCCCCAAGTAAATCATCTATATAGGAGAGTAGGAAGAATCCCTTTTTTGAATGGATATATCTTATAAAGTCACTTAACCTACTACATCCCATGGATCCAGTCCTGTGTCTGAACGCGTAAGCCCGATCCAGATAGTAATCATTTTGCCATTTCAAGCATAGAAGTGGATAATCAGCTGGATCCACTTTAAGTTGTCGAAATGCTCAAGAAAGGTCGACTTTAAGCATATGACAGCCTTTTCCCAGGCTAGTGAGGCGATCAACAAAGGTATCCACGGATGGATAGTTCAGCTTGAATGCAGTACCTAAGTACTCGTTGCTTTTTGTAAAGTAGTTAACACTGGCACCTTGAGGCCACGACAGGTCGATTATGACTCTTCTTTTTTCGCTATCTGGCTTATGGCGAGTTATGAAAGGTGAGACATGAGTCTCATCCCCAAAGGGTTTGTCTTTAAAGGGGCCACAAATGGCCCCATGTTCGAGCTCATCATTTATGTACACTTGCACATGTTCTGGATATTCACGTGCCGAAGGATGGCAGCTGCCCCCATCCCTGAGGTCCAGATGACTGCCCCTGAAGTCCATGGGGAAGCCATACCTCAGAAACAGGGGGAGCTGCCAATCCCAATAAGATTCCGCTAGTCTATCGACTAAATCCAAGTTCATATCGAAATTGATTTGAACCCTGGCCCCAAGAAAATTGGGACATTTGAAACTTTTGACATAGTGATACAGCTGTATGGGTTTTTCAAGCCACTGCTTGTCCACTTGACATCTGCTGCAGTTCCTAATGTGACTGAATTGTAACGGGGAAAGGGGAATGAAGCCTGTATGCTGTTTTTGCTGGGTCATAAATGACTTCAACTCCCTGCATTTGTTTTTTATATCCTTGATATTAAGTTTTGCTAAGTGATTTTTTGATACTGAGGTCCAAAAGTTTTGGCCCAAATCTGGGATGTCAGGTGAATCATCGACTTCCTGACTACCACTGCCTGGTATGGGAGGGATGTGTGAAACTGCAGCATTGTCATTAGCATTACTTGCAACAATTTGGTTACTGTTACACTTTTTACTCACTGCTTCTGTACTATTATCACTTATGGCCCCAACCTTAGTTACATGACTTACTGCTGGGCCATTGTCTGTCCGTTTTTTTATCTTTTCCTGTTACAGTTACTTTCTGAGTGATTGTACAACTTGTTAATAGAGTATAAACAATAAGCACAAATGTGCTTGTGGGTAATAAGCCCCACCTCATGGTCAAAGTTTTTACTACAACATCCTTCATTGTATTCCTTACAGGGAACCGTACTTGGCTTCTTGAAACCCTTCTTGGTGTTGGATCCAGGCTGCTGGTCTTGCTGATTGCTTGTGCTGACTGCAATGCTGGAACGTACATATGTTTTGCAAATTTTGTTCACTTTTTTCAAATCTGACCATGTGACCATACCATCCTCCATTTTGCTCATAACTACAAGATGGGCCCCTTTGGCTGACTGCCATCCCATATCACATACGTCCTGAAACAGATCTGTTAGGTACTCAATCATATTGCTATGTATCAGGGTGCTGGGTTCTTCTTGTACTGCCCTGAGGTAGCCTAGTACGAATTGGGAAGGATTAAGCTGTTCATATGTAAGGCGAGTGCGTTGATGACCTACAAATGCCCCATCCTGTGGCCAAACTACTTCCACCTTGTCCTTCTTGCCCTTTACTTTCCCAGTTTGTTTACTACAAGTGTCTTGGTGTAACAGTGAGGAATGGTAGTTACCTGTCTGTTGGGGTGCGGCCTGCTGGTGTAACTCATCCAGACGTTTCTGTACCATATCCTGGTCTACCGCCGTTGAACGTAGGGCTTGGAGTGAGGGGATAAGTACTGGATCTCCTGGCTGTTGTGCAACTGCCCCCGCGAACTGAGGACCTCTGCCCATGTTTGCTGGCCCCTGCCAGTGCTCCTGTACGCCCATATGGCCTGGGGCCTGTGAGGTTACCACTTGAGGATATGTTGCTTGTGTTGCCATTTGACTCCTTCCACATGGACATTGGGGTTGGGAGTTAACACTTCCCAGAACCTGTGTTGCCTGAAGTCCCTGCTGGGGTTGCTGTTGCTACTTGAGCTCTCACTTGCTGTAAGCTCCTTGATGGAGGCCCTGAGAACGCGACACTGGGTCTGGGCACTTCTGATGCTACCCTCGGGTTGCAACTGCTTGTTGGTGTGACTACCATATGGATTCCACTCTGTTGTGGCAACTGTGGCACATGTTGCCTGTAATGACCTCCTTGGCATGTTGCAACTGTTACTTGTGTTGAACTTCTACTAAATGCACTACCTGACCCTGTTGCAGCTGTGGTTACCACACTAGATTGTGTAAATAGGCTGGATGCAGAGGTGACTGCCAGGGCGTGACTACCTAACCCATTGATAATTGACACTGATTGATTATTGTCAATCATACTGTCGTCAATGGTGGTTTGTGTGTCTGCGAGGCCACTGACCCCTATTACTGAGTGATCCCTGCTCTTGTTTACCTGCCGGGACTTCTTCCTTTTCCTTGGGACCGAGGTGAAGGTGGTGGACTGGATTTCTTGCTCCATATTGGACATTCTTGCTGACAGTCTTTGTAATTCATTTAAAATGAGTTCTTCAGTCCTGGACGGGCCATTGGACTGCCCTGGGGTCGAGCTTGTGGTCACAGTGACAGTATTTGGCGGTGGGGGTCGTGTACTGGTCGTGACTACTGGGTTGACGCTGGTGCTGACGCTAGAGTTGACGCTCAACACTGCAGAGGATGCCATTATTGCTTGTGATGTGGTGATATTAGTGGCCATACTCAACCTGTAACACCTTCTTCCCACGGGTCTCTTGTGATAACTGTTACACTTGATGCAATGCTCTTCCATGCAATACTCACTTTAAAACAAATACTATAATACTAAAACCAGTCTTTAGGTATTGTGTTACCAGAAATTAAAATTGATTATTTTTCAATCCACTTCAAAACCAAGATATAAACAAAGATTGGCGCCTAATTTCAAATAGAGGCAATTGATAGGCCACCTGGGGTGTTATAGTTACACATTAAGTCCCAACTAAGGTAGGGGTCAACAACTTCGGGCTTGCCATGCATAGCACCTTAATGCATGCCCTCAATTTTCTAAAGCCATACCATTGGATACAACATTTATGAAAGTAGAAACATCAACATGACGTCATTTAAAAATTAAAAACAGGCATATAAGAAGGAAAGGATGAAACCAGAATGTCTTTCCATAACAAAACTATGTCATACCTTGACAAAGTCTATCAAAACAGTGCCTTTGACAAAGGCCCTTTTATTAAAAGATGACTTATTGTAATATTTAGTTAATCAAAACATCATTTTTATCTTTCACATATATTTACATATTTAAACATTCTTCAATTTTCAAAAATTCAAGTAACAAAGTACATTGAACTGCAGTTTGATATTTGGATTTATAAAAAGTTTCACATTTGTATCATATCAAGCAACACCCCTGTCCCCTATATAATTTTTGAAATATGATATTACGGTTATTGTACAATGCAACGTTAAATCACAAGCTTTAGTTCACCTGTTCTACAAGGAATATTCTGAAATCAACCTTTTGTCTCTGTAGAAATATTATGAGGTTGTTCAAGAAATTCCAGAGATAAGAGTGTCTGTCTGAAAGGTATGATGATTGCTGTTCTTGGCCCAGTACAATCTACAGGACTCAATCAGATCTCCATCCCACCTGATGTCAGGCTGTGATTTGAACTCAGATCTCAGGGGTAGGGGGCGAGTGTGTTACCACGGTGTCACCGAGGCTCCTACTAAAACAATTAGTTTACCACACACATTGATCAGGCATTAACAATGTTATGATTCAAAGCACTCCCAAACGGTGTGGCCTTATTGTACAAATATTGGGATCAGTACCCCAGAATACTTAAATAGTAATGTTTTGCTCAAGGTTTTACCACTATTTTGGTTTTCATTTGCAAGACTGGCAGAGGGGGTAGTGGATTTGCAAAAAGGCATTCAGTATATTTCAAAAACATTGCCACAGAACTACCATCTTTCCCAATTGATAGCAGAATTAAGATTTGAACCCATAGCTTTATCAGTGAAAATCTGAAAATTAATTCTAAGGCCTTTGGAGAGCTATTGGTTTTCGAGTTTGACACAACAGATCTGTGTGGGTTCGACACCCACAAGTGGTAGATGCTGAGAACCTGTCACAATATGATCTTGGCTGTTGAACGAGATGTAAAACTTTGTATCTTAGGACACTTTTAACCCTGCACAGAATAAGTCTTCATAATTCCAGAAATTAATCTCAAATTAATTGATAATATGTTGTGAATATGCCATTTACCGCCCCAGCTATACTCTGTAAATCCATGTTCCGTTGGCAATTTTACACCCGTCAGGCCACACAATCTTCGACTTCACAATCTACAAACTTAGAAAGTACAGCCACCAAGATGAAAAGTCCTGTCATCTCACTCCACCCCATCCCCAGTACAGTTTCTCACATATCCATTTTAAGCTAGAATACAGCATATTCTGAGGACCAGTCTAATTACTCTACAGGAGGCCAGGCTTGTAGACTTGGCGACAGACCGTCGGCTTTGGAAGAAAGGAAAATAGTTTCATTGTTGTTCCCGTGTGGTCTGTAGTATCAGTGATTCTGTGGAATGTGGTCTCTCACTGTTATGGATAAGTAAATCTTGAGTAGAAAATGTACAAAAAATATTGTTATAAGTCTGCCATCATCCCTTTAAATACGGTTGTGAAAAATTCAACTTCCAGTCAAAAAGTAAAGGAAAATATATTGATTGCCACATAAGGCGGACCATGCAGCCACTCTTAAAAAAGACACCAAAAGAACAGGGTTTGGAATAATCAATCCATAAGAGTATCAGAAGTGATGTATAGGCATCACTGTCGTCAGTCCTCCACACCATGGAAGTGTGCTTGCCGCTTAAGGTATCCTTATGTAAGCTACCAGGCGAAGCCATGGTGATATGACCTAATTACTGGCCATTGGACAGTCCCTCTTTCTTTCTGACTATTCTTGGAAATTTCCTCAGTTTGAATGTAGAAGCCGACCAGTGAATATTAAATTTTTGTTTTTTTACTGTGGTCTGGCAAAAACTTGGATTTAATGTCATTTATCTGTTTTTTTAGTGGCTTTTAAAAGAGACATTTTTTAGTTTTATACGTTATTTACAACTTGTGATGCTATGAACAGTCTCCTGGGCGTCATATGATGACTGCTGACATATCTACACTAGTGTTAATCTGACAACCTCATGCTTGATTTGGGCCTTGGCCCACTGTAAAGGGATGGTCTACCCTCTATATATTTTCATATTTGTCATCCAGTGTCAAATCTCAGATCAGGCGTCAGATTGTCATATTAACAGAGGTAGTGCCTCTTTCATATGTTTCAGAATTAAACTTTGACTGTTATTATCATATCAAACATGGGAAAATCAAAGTATCTTTGTACAAAGTGTGGACAGAAGCACTATCCACCTACGGGCAAAAAGTGTAATCAGACCATAACCAGCTTGTCGGATCCGAAGGACAGTATTGTTGCTAGCAAGGGCAAGAAGAAGCAAACTGGCAAATCCCACGTGTCTGAGGATGGAGAACTGAACTGTACACTTAGATCCCATTAAATTTTAAGAGTCATTTGGATCACCGGATAATTCATGTGGTAGTTTGCTATCAGCTGCAGCCGCCCTTGACGACTCAAGACAAGAAAGTTCTGACTCAGCTGCAGATTCCTTATCAGAAGAGGAGAGCTCGCAACAGACGTCAGCTGATGTGCAGTTGCAGATCCTGAAAGAATTGCAAAGAGTGAACAGTCGTCTGAATGCTGTGGAAGAGCAAGTGGCTGCAGGACATCACCAGACAGCTGTCCCGGGACAAAAGAAGGCAAAGTTAAGCACTTTAGAGTATCAGTCTGGTAAAAAGAAAAGTAAGAAAGTAGTGGTCACTTCTGACTCATCGTCAGATGAATCTGATATCCCTGATATCTCGAGTCTGAGGTCGTCTAGAGAGTTACAAAAGAGAGTAGACCAAAGATTGTCAAAATTAGAAGAAAGCAGTCGTAGCAAAGGTAACTGTACCTCAAAAATTAAATTGAAAAGGGGGGGGAGATGTTGACGTTTTTGTAGAGAAAAAAGTAGCTTGGCCCCATGAAGCCATATTGGGGGGGGGGTAAGTCGTCAGAGAATTAGTTATGATCAGTTGTCCCTCACTCAGTTTGTGCAAGGTTTTGTCAGAAATATTTTGGAGGAAGGTGATGGAAAATGCAGGGAACACATGTTAACTTATTTATCAGAATTAATGGAAGATGCGACAGATTTTAGCTGGGGTAATGCAAAGGCTGCTCATGCAGTTTTACTGTGTGAGATGGAAAGGGGTGTCTTAGATTGGTCTCATACAAGTCGCATTGAAAGTATTAGGTGAGCTCATGCTCAAAAGCACCATCAAACTCAAAAATCAAACTGGGGAAAGCAAGAAAATAACAAAAAACCATGGTACTGCAAACTTTTCCAGTCGGGTAATTGTATGTACTCCAGGGATCATGAACATGGGGGCAAGATGTATAGGCACATCTGTGTGCATTGCTTAGCATTAGGTAAGCAGCTTAATCATCCTGGTAAAGAATGCAATGCAAACAAAAAATCTGGTGCAAAAAACGAGTAACTGGCTGTCCAGAAAGTGACGTTTTGGGCAGCAAAAATATGAGTGTACATAGGGACTGTCAGTCGTGTGACGCACATGAGGCATCACCTGTTTTTAAAGTTGTACATCATGATAACAAAGGTGTATGTGTATCTAGTGTTTTGAATGCTGACCCCCAGTACAGGGAGGTCAAAGGTCATAGTACCTCACGTCTTGTGAAAACAAAATATTACACAAAATGTTTTTATAATTCCAAAGTGGACAAAAAGCAAATTGTTGGTCTATTGGCGAGAGGTAACAAAGCCAAATATTTGCTGAATAAAGGTGTGAAAGTCCCAACAAAGATCTATCGCCCCACCGATAACAAAGGCATTGTTTCTAGTATGGACACAACTTGTGGCACGTCAGGTAGAGGCGTTGATGAAGTGTCACTTCATGGTGATGGGGTGTTCACACCTTGTGCACATGTGAATGAATGTGTTAGCATGCAAGACAATAGTATGCGTGGTAATCCACTTCATAACAATTATGCAGGCATTTCTGACACTGATACTAATACATATTATCTCGGAAATAACAGAAAAAAGCAGGTCCCAATGGCTGGTGACAACATATGTAACAACCAAATGGTCAAGGTGTTTGACATCAATGCTGCCGGTGATGACAAATTTTTAAATACTTTGTTGTCGAAACAGGTAGTCAAGAAAATAAAAGGTAATGAATACTTACAATGTGACGTTTTCAAAAAATGGAGGCAACAGACAGACTTTGACTTTGGCTTTGTGCCTTTGTCTCCTCTGGTTTTACCTCAAGACAGAGGTCAAGGCCCTGGGTTTGAATCTCCCATTGATCAACACTTTATGGCGAAACGTCATGGTGTTCCAAATTTTTTAGGAAGTCGTATTCCTGTGTCTTCTCAGTTGAATGTTGAAGAATGGGAAAAGGTCTTGATTGATTATTGGGACACACAATTGATTGAGCTCATACGTTATGGCTTTCCTCTGGACTTCAACCGAAATTGTAACCTTAGTTTGGATAAAAGAAACCATGCCTCTGCTATGCAGTTTCCCAGTCATGTTGACACTTATTTGGCAGAGGAGAAGAGTTTTGGCTCCATTTTAGGTCCTTTTGCGGAGAACCCCATTGCTAACTGTCATTACTCCCCCTTTATGACCAGGGAGAAGTCGGGTTCGGATAACAGAAGAGTTATCATAGATCTCTCTTGGCCTAAAGACAACTCTGTCAATGCTGGCATTGATAAGAATTCATACCTTAATACCGAGTTCGCACTGACCTTCCCCACTGTTGATCATGTCACCCAGGAACTTAAAAAACTTGGCAGGGGCGCTCATTTATTCAAAATTGATATCAGCAGGGCCTTTAGGCACATCAAGGTTGACCCTGCTGATTATGATTTGTTAGGATTATACTGGAATGGCCACTTCCTGGACACTTGCGTCCCATTTGGGAGTCGTCATGGGACGCAAATCTTTCAACGCGTCAGCGACGCCGTCAGATACGTCGTCCGTTCCCATGGCTACAAAATTATAAACCATGTGGATGATTTTCTTAGAGTGGGCATGCCACGTCAGGCCCGTGATGCTTTTGCTTGTTTGTATTCAGTGCTGAACGTGTTAGGCTTGTCCATAAGCGACAGGAAGCTGGTACGTCCTGGAACTCAAGCAGTATGCTTGGGGGTCCTTATTGACTCTAAAAAAGGCACCATATCCATTCCACAAGAAAAAATGGCCCAGATAGTTCAATTAGTGACCTCATGGGGTGTCAGGACTCATTGCTCAAGGCGTCAACTTCAGTCACTCCTAGGTCATTTGCTATATCTTCACAAATGCGTCAAACCTGCGAGGTATTTTGTAAACAGAATGCTTGATCTCCTGAGAGCTAACTACAATGAGCAAAAAATCAAGCTTACTCCAGATTTCTACCATGATCTAAGGTGGTTCCAAAAATTTCTTCAAGTTTACAATGGCGTGTCCATTTATGATCATGTTTTTTCCACTGAAACTCTTGAACTAGATGCATGCTTGACGGGTTTGGGTGCCAGATGGGACAATTTTGTCTATCAACTACCTGTTCCCAAAAATTACAAAAACATGGTCATTGTTCACATGGAGATGGTCAATATAGTGGTTGCACTCAAAGCTTTTGGGCCCATGTGGGCAGGAAAACGTATTCCGGTGAAGTGTGACAATGAGGCTGTAGTTCATGTCTTATCTGCAGGCCAAACCAGGCACCCTTTCCTGGTGGCCTGTGCCCGTAATGTCTGGTATCTGGCTGGCCAATACGACATTGAGATGTCATATATCCATGTCCTGGGAAAAAACAATCAGGTAGCAGATTTGCTGTCTCGTTGGTCTGGTGATGCAGCATGCTTTCAAAAACTAAGTCAATATGTCCAAAACCCTGTATGGGTGCCAGTCGACTTACAAATGTTAGACATTGATTATGTAATATGAGTGTTTGTATGTAGTGTATTGTACTATAGTATATTTTTCTCCATCTAGGGCTGTGCATGTATAACACTGACACAAATAACTGCTGATACTATGCTTTGTTGTAGGGTCGAAGGTCATGACTCACCTGTCTCAAGAAGCTGGTGTCAGGTTGCAAAGTGCCTTCAGGCCAAAGACTGCCAAGTGTTACTCATTGCTCTTTAGAACATTTATGGCGTTTCTCATATATATTAAAGTAAAGGTGTCTCAGGTTGACTGTCAAGTCATTTTGTGTTTTCTTGAATTGTTGGCAAAACAAAACACTTCTGTACATATGGTGGCTAATTATATTGCTGCTATCAAAGCCAAGTTTATGATTTTTGGTCTCCAATTTTGGGTTGTGGATGACCCACGTATAAAATATTTTCTAAAGTCCCTCAAAGTGAATCGACCTTTGTGTATTCCTAGAAGAAATATTATGGACATTCACACTTTGAAAAAATTGGTTTTATTGTGTGACAGTATCCACATGGGGTTGGTGTACAAAGCCGTTTTCTTAACAGCATTTTTTGGTTTTCTTCGCCTGTCCAACCTCACCCCTCATTCAGTTTCGGCTTTTGATCCATCTAGGCATATCACAGCTGGTGATGTTTTCTTTTCCAAAAAATTCGTGAAAATTTTGTTGAAATGGTCTAAGACCATCCAATCAAGAGACAAGTGTCATGTGTTATCATTACCTCGGTTAAAATCTTCGGTATTATGCCCCCACAGGGCTCTGAGAGCTTTGTTTCACATGTATGCACCGTCTGAAGATGAGCCTCTATTTCAAATTTTGACCAGAAAAGGTTGGCAATTGCTCATAGATTCTCGAGTTTGAAAGACTCTCTCCAAATTCAATGTGAAATTGGGTTATCCTTCCAATTATTTTACCTTCCACACATTCCGACATTCTGGGGCCACCCTGGCTTATAATTCTGACATCCCTATCCAAAAGATCAAACATCATGGCTCCTGGACGTCGGAATGTGTGTGGAGGTACATTCAGCAAGATCAAACCATGGGAGAACAGGTGGCCTCTGCTTTTGCTAATGTTTTGGTTGATGCTTAACTACCTACTTTTGGGCTTGGGGCGAATTTTACACCCCTTACTGTATTATTACACTGGTATTGTAAACTTAAGGTCACCTCAGTTTGTATGGGCTGCTGGTTTCACCCTTAATTTCCCGTATCTAACTCACTTTGACCCGAATGGGGGGCTGAAGTGACCTTCATTTGACCTTGGCTAGCTCGTTGCTTGCATTAAACAGGGGTTTTGGCTAGCAGGGTCGGGGTAATGGTCCCTCAGTATTTTACCACAGCCTCCACTCTGGGTGACCTTGGGGTCATTACAGTGTAATCTCAAGGTCAAACCACCTTGATCTTAGTGACCTCGGGGTCATACTCATTTGCCAACTTAACTTTATAATTTCTTACATTATCATGTATTTAATCTGTGCAACAATCACTATACAGGACTGTACATAGAATAGAATTAGTAGTTGTATGCATTTGTTAAATGAAATATATATATATATTATCATGAAAGATATCTCGCAAGCTCACTTGTTATTATTGAGTTCCATGGGGTGGGGGGGACTGTCAGAAGTGATGTATAGGCATCACTGTCGTCAGTCCTCCACACCATGGAAGTGTGCTTGCCGCTTAAGGTATCCTTATGTAAGCTACCAGGCGAAGCCATGGTGATATGACCTAATTACTGGCCATTGGTCAGTCCCTCTTTCTTTCTGACTATTCTTGGAAATTTCCTCAGTTTGATTGTAGAAGCCGACCAGTGAACATTAAATTTTTGCCCACCCTCCACTCCCAGTATATGGGCCTGTTTCTGTTTTTCTGTGATATCCTCACTTTTTAAACGTTTTTAATTTATACATCTTTATTTTATATATTTTTGTTTTAGTTCTCCTTATGGGGCGAATTTTACACCCCTTACTGTATTATTACACTGGTATTGTAAACTTAAGGTCACCTCAGTTTGTATGGGCTGCTGGTTTCACCCTTAATTTCCCGTATCTAACTCACTTTGACCCGAATGGGGGGGCTGAAGTGACCTTCATTTGACCTTGGCTAGCTCGTTGCTTGCATTAAACAGGGGTTTTGGCTAGCAGGGTCAGGGTAATGGTCCCTCAGTATTTTACCACAGCCTCCACTCTGGGTGACCATGGGGTCGTTACAGTGTAATCTCAAGGTCAAACCACCTTGATCTTAGTGACCTCAGGGTCATACTCATTTGCCAACTTAATTTTATAATTTCTTACATTATCATGTATTTAATCTGTGTAACAATCACTATACAGGACTGTACATAGAATAGAATTAGTAGTTGTATGCATTTGTTAAATAAAATATATATATATATTATCATTAAAGATATCTCGCAAGCTCACTTGTTATTATTGAGTTCCATGGGGGGGGGGGGGGGGCTGACAACTATCGGTAGTCAACGTATTGTTACCTATCTGGTCATACATTCAAATCCAGCCCCTTGGCAACAAGTGGTATGTACTGAAGTCTTTTTCAATATGACATACTCTTTGACTGTTTTGTCTATCTTTATGCTTGTATTCAAATAAAAATTTATTCCATAAATCCCAGTTTTATTGCCTTTTTTTCCAAAATGGGTCATAGTTAGGTCTAACTTTAAAATTGAAAAGGTAAAAAAACTTATAAATATGGAACAGAGACATTATATGGAGCTCAAGTTGCATTAGGATAAAGTGCTACATCTTGTCTAAACACAAACTATATCTTTAGGACGGACAGAAATTTTTAATTTAAAATATTCCATTCCTCCTTTTTACTATTTCTTTTCTGTGCATTGCAATCCGGTCTGCCCTTCTCTTTTCTTCAATGAGTCTTCTACGAACTGCTATAACCTTGCCTTTCTCGATAGGATCTGAGAGTAACCTCCTTTTGTACTCCTGAGCTTTTGTTTTAAAGTATGTGTTAGACTCTTGCAATGTCACTGGTCCATAGAGTTTGACATAGAAATGGGTGAGAAGTGTGTTCAATATGCTGTAGGTGAGGCTGTAGTGGATACTGCTTAATCCATCATACGAGGAAAATTTCCAGTGATAACGAGCCTCACGTGATCTGAAAGAATCAGTTACACATTTAATAATATTGCTTTATCAATCAGGATAAAGGTAACCTTTACTGAGGAGGTTATTACTGGGGTATATATTCACACACTATATGTTATGTTATGTATTTATACTCAGCGCAATATCTCCATATACTACAGGACTCAAAGCGCTATTTAACCAATCTGACTGTACAGGTACAGCCCCAACTCACAAGTAACTGACATTCCCCTAACTGGAAGATAGAGGCTCAAGGATGACCATTTATCAACGTCCTTGAGGTTCTTTAACCTGCCACTGGGGATAGGACCCAATGACAGAGGACCGCCATTTTAAGTGGTCATCCGAGCCACTATGTATCTGCCTGTACCTGGGATTGAACCCACGTCCTCTGAGTTCCTAGACAAGTGTGTTACCCGCTAGGCCACAGTGGCAGATGGACAGACAGACATGCATGCAATGCAAATATGAGAATCTAGTGCCCAAATAATATTATTTATTACTGGCAAGTACTGCCTTGTTCATACATTCAAACTTATATAATCGTCCGTCCATCTCATGGGATACAAACTCCACCTATGTGGTTAAATGCACGAGACACAGATCATTATAAAATTAAATTTTTACCACAATTTTTTTTTATTGTAATGATGTGTGAATGTGTTCATGTTTCATGTTATATAGTATCACAAGAAAATCTTTTTAAAACTTGGCTGCTTGCAGAGAAGTGTAGAATTACTTTTAAAACCTTGGCTGCTTACAAAGAACTACACAATTGTTTTGAAAAAAATATGCACTTAAGTTTTCAGGGTTGCAACATTGTCAAAAATAACATGATACCTAAAATGATACAGTTTCTTTTCTTCAATACCAAAAATTATTAGGTGTAATGCGAAAGGCCAATATAAGATTAATTTTTTCACTATAATTTTGTTACAAGACGCTGAATACTTCAGTATTTATTTATTTTTGTTGTCATTGAATGATGACTTAAAAGTAATCCATTGTAATTGTTATTGATTTTAGATTTTGGCATGGTTATTAACTGTCCATACGTTCTAGCTGCTTCAGGATTGGTCTGGTCTCTGTCATGGTCCAACATCTTATATCTTCCGACAGTATTATTGTATCTGTCCAAGTGTAGATTATGTCTAACGAATCTGTGAAAAGACATAAACAGAATGAACTATTTTTGGTAATTAATTAGTAATCTTGAACTGTGTATTAATCACTTAATAAAAGGGGTCTTTTTGTATCTTAAACTTATCGTTAAATTTCCTGAATGCATTGTTTTTGTACCAGATCATTACTTTCGTATAACTTTTATATTTACATATTAGTAAAAAGTGATTGCATGCACAATTTAGAAAGTTTATAAATCTGGAATGTTTTACAAAATCTTTTTGACAAAATTTGTATTATGGTATACTAGAACAGAAGGGAACAGGGAAAGCCAAGGGGCAAGATTTACTATTTTAAGTTCAGTTTTAGGCTGAAGTGTTACATTTTGTCTCAACTTAAGTCTCTTGTCTTATGTGGGTGTTCCACCACACGACTAAGCTTCCCGATTAAGGGTTTTCTGTAGTCGGTTTCAAATATTTGCTTAGTCCAAGGCGTTCGGTATGGATCGGTAGTTGTCGGTTGGGGCCGTGAGAAATATCAAACATGTTTGATATTTCTCATGATCCAAACCGATTTTCATTTCCCGCCATCAACAAAATGTCCAGTCCCACGCTTTCTCAGGCCTCCTCAGACCCAAATTTACACAGTCCTATGTTGTCTCAGGCCTCCTGCGACCCTTAGTCCCAGGCGTCCCTAGCTTAGTCCCAGGAAGCCTGTTTGTCAGTCACTGACTCATAACAGATCTTTGAAGTTTCATGCGTGTGAAAATGAATCGGTTTCATTAGTCCCGAGAAGCCTCAGACCATCTCAGGTGTCCTGGGACTAAGAAATCTGGGTCTGGGACTAAGCCCCGACTAAGAGAAGCCGATCCAAACTGATCCAAGCCGGCCTCCTCAGGCCGCCTGGGACCACTGAAATTTAGTCTGCGACGGTCTGAGGACGCCCCAGGAGGCCTGGGACTAATTACCGATTAAGCACCGACTATTTTCCGCGCATCTGAAACCAAAAAGAGGCAGCCTGGGACTATATAAGCGACCGCACACACGCTTTCTGTGTTTAGACTGGTTGGCTACTGAGAGACAAGTGTCACTTACTGCTTAGGGGTTTTCAGTTTTTTTACATTTCACATTTTACTTGAGTTAGGGCAAATTTAACAGTTAGGAGACACATTTTAGTTTTTTTACTTTTTGGGGGATATTCACTGGAGTTATGAGGAAAGAGAAAGGAGGAAAGAGATAAAAGAAGAAGATGGAGGAGAGGCAAGTGGAGAGGGAGAAGGAAGGTGGAGAGTTAGAGGAGATGACAGAGGAAAGGACAGAGGAGGACGGCTTGAGTCGAACTTTCTGCTTGACATTTATTTTTTAATAATTGTAAAATGATGAGACACTTCTTGGACTCAAGTTTTTACTTAGCTTTGAGCATGCCACTAAGGGGCTTAAGTTTTCCAGAATTATTGAAATATTTATGCATTGCCCTCATATATTAGTACATTCAAAATGCATTCATTCAAGTCACTATAACCTGGCAGGATATATCAAAAGCAAAAGTCTCTACTAAATTTGGGCTTAATTTCTTTCTTGAATCCCAAAGGGTAAACTAAAACATAACTGAACCCCACCCCAGGAAAATAACTGGGACCCATCGTAAATATTAAATATCCACATGCTTTAGAAATGCTTTTACCTGTAATATGTATCGTCATCCTCTCCTCCCCATCCAAACATGATGTTAGTAAATCCATTCATGAGATTCACTGTAGACCTGTGCAAAGCCAGAGCTCCTCCAGCATAGTATATATATGGTAGTCTGAAACAATGATGCCAAAAATGTCTTCAGTAATTTATTTTAGAATCTTTGAAAAGAAAAAAGTTCACTTTACTGATTCTTATATGGATTGTGTTTATCACTCTATTTAGCCCAGGTTTCCATTTAGTGGAAAATTATCTGCCGGTTTCTTTCCTCTCAGACATCGACCAATGAGGATGCTTCCTTTCAAGATATCGAGTCTTAACTCCAATTCAAATTAGTACAGTTTTCTCTGTTCTTTGATGAAAACCCAACAAACAATTGTTTTTTTTCAACATACCAATTCCCATTTTTTGTCCAACAGACATTGGATCAGATTTGGAAGACCTTCCTGAGAATGTGTGCAATATAAGATCTATTGCCTCCTTCAGAGAAAAGCTCAAAAGTTACCCATTTGCAAAAAAATCCTATCTGCCATAGTCTTCTCGTTACCCCTGTGTCTTCTCTAGTATGACTTGGCTATGTTATTGGACTTACAATTATTCACCTTGTTTATGTTCAGTTGCACCATAGAGTCTGTCAATTGATGGATATTAAGAACTATTAAAGTTCACATTAGATTAGATCAGATAAGGCAGAAACCTGGCAAAGGAAAATTATTGCAAAATCAAATAAGGAACTTATTTATCATCAGACATTGGCACATGTCTGCCTACAATTATCTGCTGAAAGGAAAATAGGCAAAACTTAATCCTCCAGAAACCATGCACCAAAGTTATCAGTTCTTACTAGAGTGAAAGAGTAAAAGATTGATGGGGTTTAGCCTCGCTTTCAACACATTGTTCAGACCAATTTATGATGGCTGTCCCAGGGAAGGAAGTAATGAATCTTAGTAGGTAATAATTCTGCACTGCAAACCACCGAGTACCGGGAAGAAACTATCACTTTTCACACCTTTGTAGATTCAAACTCAAAACCACAGATGTTTTGAGGTGAGTGTGTTACCTTCATATGTGTCAATGAAAGCCTGAAATACGAGCTGAAACAGTGTTACACAACTTCATTATTCTCAACTTCGTTACTTACCTGTAATCAAATTTATCAATAGCCACTGCCAGATGTCTGGGTGACTTGGTACACCTGTACAAATTGCACCAGTCCTCAGGAATTAGATCAACATCGTGGAAGATGAAACAATCAAAGTCTTCAAGCTTCAAAGCCTCTAGATAGCCAACATTTAATAGTGCAGCTCTGTTGAACACTTCAGGTATTGCCTATAACAAAAATATTATTTTTAACAGAAATTACAATTGATTTTATCAGTATTTGGCAAGATACAGTGATGCATCTGTTAAATACACTCTTTCTGTAGTAGCATCGCAACCAAGTGAAGATGCTTTACACTACCTGTTTTGCAAACATTCAGCTCTTTTTCATGTCTAGCTATACCCCTTGCCCTCTAAATTGAAATATTGTATTAAAGATACAATACCATGCTATTTATTACATCTAAGTTCAGCTCACTTGTTCTACAAGGAATATTCTGAAGTCAACTTTTTGCCTCTGTAGAAATGGTATGATGTTGTTCAATAATATCCAAAGATGAGATTGTCTGTCTCTGAAAGGTATGATGACTGCTGTTCTTGGTCCAGTACAATTAACAGGACTCCAGCTTCCACCACGGTGCATCATGGGATATGTTGACACCAGTTCCTCAAATGTAACAGGAGTTTGGTTGTATGAACGTGGTATGCTAGTGCCTGTTCCAAATAAATTCAAAAATACAACTTAAAGCTGGAAACCCCACACAGTTGTGAGAAGACATTATTACTTATAGAGCATAGTGAAAAAATAGATATTATAGTGTCGAGTTACACTACCTTTTCTTCATAATCAGTGCAATTAATTGATATATTAATCTGAAGAGGCTATGTTTTATTAGAATTAGATTCATGATGCAAACATGTTTATACCAAATTGTAAATCATGAACCAGACTCACTTAATATCTGGAGTGTCAGGAGGGTGTCCTGTTGAGCAATCTAAATTATGTAGGGTATTTCTTAATAATTACCAACATGTAAAATAGACAAAACTTGGAATCAAACTAATAAGCTCTTCAAGAAAGATAAAAAGCAAAACAACCAAAAATGTTAACCAAAAATTTAAAAAATCACAAAAATCAAAATTTCCTGATAATACTTTTAAAAACGTGAATCCTTTTATGATTAGAAAATAAAAATTTAATAAAATTAATATGGCCATTAAAATAGGCGGAAATAAATGTGAATATATAGCAGGTAGCAGGTCTAGCAGGTAGTACATGGCTTCTCATAAAGATACCTTGGATGTGTGCATGTCACAATATCATTTATCAATCTTCAGCAAACTTACTTTGAGAAATATCAATCCAAGTCACAGAAAGAAATATCTAAATTATAAATAATGATAAAAAACACCAAAATTCAATCAAATATGACATACGGTTGGCAAATAAATTGCTTGCTAGGTTTCTAAACAGAAGTGTACGATAATATGACATCTAGAGTTTTTTGACAACCCATGTACATAGTAGTGCTACACTGTTTGGTGAAAGGTTTTGCTTGGCGATTTTTTCTATATTCATGCCCACATTTCTTGAATTAAATAAATCAATACCTTATGCCCCTGTTCCACCAAAGGATTAAGCCCTGATCCTGTCAGGGACCCTTAATCGTGCACAGTCAGTGAAAAAAAAGCAAAAATGGGCGGGAATACTGAGTCGGTATTGAAGTCTGGGATTAAGTACAGATCGGCCTCAGGAAACCTCAGGACACCTCAGGCGGCCACAGACAATCCCCGACTGGTCTGGGAATAAGAACCAACTAAGCCAGTTTTCTGGTCGGTTTCAACCACCATCCTGTCGTACACAAACCGACTGGGTCCCCGATTAAGTCCCGGCGTCCTCAGGCATCTTCAGGCCTCCTCAGGCCTCCTCAGTCTTCCCCAGTCCAGGATCGCCGATTCTTGTTTTGCAAAAGTTGCTGGATTCTCTGGGTATATATATATAAAATCCGCGATCTAATCACCATTGCTTTTCTAGGAACACAGCAGGATGCCACCTTTTAATGGAAGACAGATTCAACAACAACTTAGGGCTTTTTTGGTTTTTATTCAGTTACAAATAATCATGTATTTCCAATTTTTACGTCGACCACAGCAACCACCACCAGCACCACCAGCACCCATACAGAGACCTAGAAGAAGGCACAACATGTGGGTTAGGCCATGGCTACTGCAGAGAGAGGAGAGGGGGACCTACCACAACATTATGGCTGATCTGTATGCCACAGACATTCCAGTATTCACCAACTACATGAGGATGACCCCAGAATTCTTTGAAATGATAAAGACCAGACTGGACCCACGTCTAGCCAGGCAGGCCACCAACTACAGAGCTCCAATCAGTGTTGGGGAGAAGTTAGCTCTCACCATCAGATATCTGGCCACCGGAGAGTCATACACATCATTATCCTGTCAGTTCAGGGTGGGCAGATCCACCATTTCCAAGTTTCTACCAGAGGTCTGCAGGGCCATCCAGGATGAGTTCACCAGAGAGCACCTCAAATGTCCTACTACTCCAGATGAGTGGAAAGAACTGGAGAGGGAATTCAGGATCAGGTGGAATGTTCCACATGCCCTGGGAGCCCTGGATGGGAAGCATGTGGCCCTGAAGAAACCCAAGAACACTGGAGCCCTGTACCACAACTACAAGGTGTTCTTTTCCATTGTGATGTTAGCCCTGGTAGATGGACAGTACAAATTCAGATGGGTGGATGTGGGTACAGCTGGATCTTGCTCAGATGCCCATATATTTAATGCCTCTCAGCTGAAGAGGAGGATTGAAGATGGCAGGATAGGCTTCCCTGACCCAGCTCCTATAACCCACGGTGGTTGAGATGTCCCCTACTTCATTCTGGCAGATGATGCCTTTGCCCTGAAGACCTGGCTCATGAAACCCTATGGAAGAAGGATGTTAACAAGAGAGGAAAGGATTTCCAACTATAGAATATCAAGGGGCAGGAGAGTTGTTGAGAACGCTTTTGGCATCCTGGTTTCAAGATTCAGAGTGATGAGGACCACCATTGAACTACCCCCAGAAACAGTCAGAGAAGTGGTCTTCACCTGTGTGGTTCTGCACAACATACTGAGAAGCCAGCATTAAGGCCAACATGGTGGTCAGCAGCCTGGGGAGGACGATGATGATGATGTGCCTGGTGATTGTGGATTGATTGGTGGTGCTGCTGGTGGTGACCAAGACAGAAACCCTGCTAGAGAAGCCAAAAGACAGAGGGATTACCTCAAGGACTACTTCAATAATGAGGGAGCACTGGCCTGGCAAGATGGCAGAATATAAGTCCTGCTGCAGTAACCAGTCCTTTTCAGGACTAACTATAACAGTCCTTTTCAGGACTACCAATTATTCCAAAAACAATTAATGAGCTATGCTTGCTTCAGACAAACTCCATGCCAAACATAACTTGTACAGGCGGACAAACAGACAAACCCCATGCCAAACATAACTTGTACAGACGGACAAACAGACAAACTCCATGCCAAACATAACTTGTACAGACGGACAAACAGACAAACCCCATGCCAAACATAACTTGTACAGACGGACAAACAGACAAACCCCATGCCAAACATAACTTATACAGACGGACAAACAGACAAACCCCATGCCAAACATAACTTGTACAGACGGACAAACAGACAAACCCCATGCCAAACATAACTTGTACAGACGGACAAACAGACAAACCCCATGCCAAACATAACTTGTACAGACGGACAAACAGACAAACTCCATGCCAAACATAACTTGTACAGATGGACAAACAGACAAAGTCCATGCCAAACATAAGTTACACAGACTGACAAACAGACAAACACAAGTTACCCACACAACAAACAGACAAACCCAGTGCCAAACAAAAGCCAAGACACAAAGCCACACATAATATCCTAAATGGAATTATTTTTGTATATATTTTGAAATCCACATCCTAATTTACCAAATGTTTTTTGGGGGGTTGGAAAATTATTTCTAACAGAAATGTTTTCATGGAAATCTTAAATTTAAAATCTTCACTTCTATTCACAAATATGTAGAAAATATAACCATGGAGCTGGTTTTCTTTTCAATAATGGGGGATTGTGTTTGCAAAATAGTTTGTCAGTTCTTTGGCATGGGTTCTGTTTACTTTTGGGTTTGTGTGTTTCTTGGTTGGTGGTTATTGGTATTGGGTTTGTTTTAGGCAGTTGGGTGTTAGGTTTGGTAGTGGGTTTGTTAGTTGGGGTTATGTTTGGTATTGGGTTTGTCTGTTTGTGGGTTGGTAAGTATGTGACAATGCCTTTTAACTCTAGGGAAGGTGTAAGTGTTGGACTTTTCAATTACAGATTTTAAACTATCATGGATTTTAATCTAAAAATGGGCTGATTAATGGCCATATTGGGAGTTTTTTTTTAAAAGTTTTATGTGGCCTTTTTGGTTATGTGTGGTACCATGGGTTATTTATTTCATGTTTGGGGTGGTGTGGGTGTTGGACTTTAATTTTTTTTTCTTGTGATAAGTATTTGTACTGAACGTTTTTGTTTTGGGAGGGGAATTGGAATAACTTGCAACTGAATAATTGTTTTTGGAAGATTTGGTGGCCCTGAAAAGGGCCTGGCAGGTCAAAGACCCTCCCTGACTGGATGGCTACTGAGGAGGCTGCTGCTGCTGTTGAGGCGGTGCTGAAGTGGTGATAGTAAAGAGCTGCTGCTGCGGTTGCTGCTGCTGAGGCTGCTCGACGATCTGTGTTGATGTCAGATCAGGTAGCTGGCTTAATAGTCCACTCAGGTTGTGTCTGCTCCCTTCGTCCTGTACAGTTAGGACAGATGTAGGGTTGCTGAAGCCAATGGGGCTTGGTGTATAGTACACAAAACTGCTGTCAGCTGCTGCTTGAGTGGAACTAGACGCCTGTGGAGTGGTTGTTGGCAGTAGGCCGACGCTCTGGGACTCCGTGGTAACAGTGGCTGATCTTCTGGGCAATGGCTGACATCTACGGTTGCTCTTAATGGTTTCAATGTCTCTAAATATCTTGCCCTTTAATTATTCAAATTCTTCTTGAGTCATCTTTTTGGCCTCTGCTGCCAGGTAGTCAAAGAAGGGCTGCCTGTCTGACTTCTGATGCAGAAAACCTGAAATTAGTGTCCTCATCAGCTCAAAGTGTTCGAGAATCTTGGAGTCTGTTGTTGAAACTGGTGTAGATGTAATAACGGACTGACTCCTCTCCCTCAGGACACTGGACTCAAGGTGTTCTGTGTCAGTAGTTGACCCACGTGATTCGTCCTGCCTGCTGGTATTTGGACTGGCCTCAAAACCTGAACTTCTGTTGGCCCCCTTTCTTCTGATGTGGGTTTTAAGAAAACCGATCTGTTGGTAGACCCAGGACTGTCTCTTGGTCATCTCCCTTGGGGCTTGGCCAGATTGGAACTTAGACAGCTTGCCATAACGCGTTCGCTGGGACTCGAACCAACGTCTCACATCAAAGGGCTGGAGCTTGAGTTCTGCAGATATTTCTGCCCAGAGAGCCTCTCTTCTGGTCCTGTCGTGGAAATGTGGATGTTCCTTGTCATACAGTTCTGGGTATTGCTTTACAAATTTCACAATGGAAATTTCCTGACTGTCAGTAACAGTTGCACACACCCTGGCTCTCTTGGCTGAAGAATGGCACTCTGGATCTTCTTCACACCTCTCTTCTTCTTCCACAGCTTCCTCAATAGCTGGACGTTCCTCAATCTCCTCCTCCTCTCTCCTCTCAATCACCTCCTCTGTAACTTCAACTCTTTCCTCTACTTCACTTTCCTTCTCCCTGTCATCCATCTTTTTCCTTCCTCTCTTCCCTCCTTTCTCTTTCCTCATAATCCAGTCGACAAAATAATAAAAAAATAGTAAAATGTGTCTCCTAACTGTGAAATTTGCCTTAAGCTCAAGTATAATATATATAAAATAAAAACTGAAAACCCCTACAAATCAGTGACACACATCTCTCAGTAGCCAAACAGTCAGTAACAACAGCTTATATAGTCCCAGACCTCCTCATTGCCTCGTTTTAATTTCCGACACGCAGAAAACAGTCGGTTCTTAATCGGTTGTTAGTCCCAGGCCTCCTGGGGCATCCTCAGACCGTCGCAGACTAAATTTGTGCTGTCCCAGGCGTCCTGGGGAGGCCGGTTTGGATCGGTTAGGGTCGGTTACCCTTAGTCGGGGCTTAGTCCCAGACCTAGATTATTGGGTCCCAGGACACCACAGACGGTCTGAGGCTTCCGTACCTAATGCAACCAACTAACTTTCAGACGCATGAAATTCATATGCGTCATATTTGAGTCTGGGATTAACAACCGGCCTCCTGGGACTAAGCTATGGACGTCTGGGACTAAGGGTCGCAGGCAGCCTGGGACAACACACGACTGTGTAAATTTGGGTCTGAGGAGGCCTGAGGACGCCTGGGACTGGACATTTTGTTGAGGGCGGAAAATATGAATCGGTTTGGGTCGGGAGAAATATCAAACATGTTTGATTTTTCACACGGCCCCAACCAACCACAACCGACCCTTACAGAAGGTCTGGGACTAAGCGAATATTTCAAACCGACCATCAAAAACCCTTAATCGGGAGCTTTAGTCGTGTGGTGGAACACCCACAATAAATTTGAGTTAATTGGCTAAACTTACCATACGAACAGTTGTAATCCAAATCACATGTCCATTGAGGTTCTAATCTCAGAGTTGTTGGTACAGTTTCCTTTTCCCTGATGTAGTGGTTCAGGCTTGCTGTGTCTTCAATGAAATAAGTGTCAGTGCTATAGACATGTATTACATAACGCATAAATTCAACTGCTACACTGAATATAAAAAACAAGAAAGCAAATCTTATTAACAGTTTGATTAGTCTCCATAGCCGCATACTTGGTAAGTATATGTTCACTTTATATATGTAGTTGTTGTTTTTTTTGTTTTTTTTTTGCAAAATCTGATGATGTCTATACTAGTGTTATTTAAACTTGTCAAGTTATGTTATAAATATGAAATATTATATTTCAATACTGTTTCAATATCAAGTAATTAATAATAATGATGATTACAGAGGTTTCCCTTATCATTTCTGAATTGTTATAATTTTAGCTTGCCAGGACTTTACCCCTTATCAGTCGATAAAGGAATCAAGATATTGAAGGATAAAGCAGTAGCTCTGTCATTATTAGCCTCTGTGTAAATTACTACTTTAAACACTATCTTGAAATACAGTATTCATCACTGTTTAAGACTGTTTTTGATATGTGTGTGGTAATTTATCACACCTTGAACATAGATCTTTTTTCTAATTAAAATATGTGTTGTCATAAGTCGAACTTGTTTGCATATTTTTTGCATAAATAAAAAATAAACATTTAACTAAATTTAATAACTGTATTTATACATCATGCCTTTGTTTACGTGTGAAGGTTTCATAATGTACTCCTAATCTGTTCGTGTCTGGTATGTTCTCATCTAGATAATTTCAGTCTGATTAATACTTCATGCAGTAATCTAAATATGCCTGTATACTTTATCTCAGATGGACTATTTATCTGAATTTTATTTTTCGTCAATGAAACCTAAATTTCATTTCGCTTCAACAAAGTGCCTCTATATCTCAAACACTTAAGTTGACACTGCAGCTATGATAAACTACTCTCCACAAGAGGAAGTCAATAAATTCTAGGCGTTATTTTTGACTCAGAAGACACCCTTGACAGTCATGTAGGTAAGGTCTTCCATGCCTGATATTATCACCTTAGGGATTTGTGATGCATTCGTATTTTTCCTAATTGTTGACACTGCAGTTATTCTGGCAAATGCTATGGTCAGTAGTCGATAAGGCTATTGTAATTCCCTACTGTATGGGGTCAGCAAAGGCAGTGTTGCTAAACTTCAGCAAATTTAAAATGAGCTCTGCTGTTTTGTTTTCAGTTTGGACAAAATGAGTCATGACAAACCTTACCTAGAAAAACTCCACTGGCTTCCCATTTCATATCGTATTCTTTTCAAATACAACCTCATCATTTTCAAAGCCATAAACTTCTCCGAACCCCCGTATTTGTCATCTCTGATAAAGTCTAGTAGTCTCATACATGGAAACAGATTATCAGTTTCCTCAGTTTGCCCCAGGAAAGCCATAGGCAGATATGGTTTTGCCACTGCTGCACTGGTGGAAAGGAATAGAGTCCTATTTAGTGTCAGATCACAACAGACCATTTCAATTTTAGAAGCCAGCGTAAGACTTACCTGTTTAGACTAGCTTACCTACCACCATAGTACCCTACCCCGGTGGGCCCTTACTGGGCTACAACTTTGTTATGTTTAATGACGGTCTCTTTTTGGATTCCAGTGCATTAGAGGATGTTCATCAATTTCACACTATATAAATGCTTTTATTACTATTACTAAAAATAGTGAGGTTCTTGTACTCAAGGTAACAAGGATTTTTTTTAAGTATCTCATAACTGTAATATAATTAATAAATAACATTCAATATTTTCTATGTAGTGTCACTGAAGTGTGGGCAATATACTTTAGTATGATATCTAATTGATGAATGCACCATGTCCAACATAAATACAACAGTGTTTATACCATTAAAACTCCAGTGGAAGATACTCACCTAAACTAGACTCGATTTCTTTTCAAAACCTTATGTTTTAAAGCACCACTCTCTTCAAAAGTGGCTCTTTACAGAAAATATCTATGACACAATAATTTCAATTTTTGCATTAAAATGAGTAAAAAAGCATGGTGCTTAAGCTCTATCTAAGCTGTTGAGAGCACCCCTTGTTTTGAATGTTTCACACTTGCTGCTTAGTCAGTCAACTCGGGATGAAGGGTAAAAAAGTCTCATGTTAGAATTTTATTTCACCCTGTTTGAGTTAATGCATTCTCGCTTCTCTATTTATGGCTATCATGCGCCCAAAAATGTTCTCTGTGGCAACATGTTTCTTTCCAGTCCTGTATTTTTTATTGTATTTTGTCCAATTTCTCAATAACGATGATGATGTTTGTTCTAACAATAGACTCATCACATTTTTTAGTACTCAGCTGGAATAGTTCTATTTTGTCTTCAAACATTGTATTTGCTATATGGCAGCTCAGTTTAAGCAAGATCCCCGGGGGACAGATATATATCTGTACAGAGACATATACAATGACGCATTTGAATCATAGACATTTACAAACTCAGCAGTATTGGATGTGACTATACATGATTCAACCTGATCACCAAAACTAAGTAAATATTTACCACCTCAAATATCTTCTCCATGGTAAATTAACACAGTATGTGTTGCAATCAACGGTGTGTTAAAATGTATGAAAATTATCCAGGAGTGAGCCATTAATTTCTGCAAGTAAATTTGTGACTGTTCCCATGGGTTAGACATATTCATTGACCTCTTCTAATTCAAGTTGTGAAGATATATGTCAGTTGTCTGGCTCTGAAACATAACTGTGACTACATTTGTTACACTTGAACGATCATTCTGGTTTCCATTGTCTGGTTGTTGTACCAGTGTTTCACTGTAACAACTCAGTGGCCTGACCCTAAAATGGGGGGGATATATTTGAATACACTATTGGGGTATATCACAAACTAGATTTAAGATTAAGGCTACCCTAAGTAAACATACAATACTCAAAGGATTGGCCTTAAAATGATTTACATTAATTACTGACTTTAGGCTTATATCATAATATAGCACATTCATAAGTGTCCCAAGGTTAAAGTGATCTTGACATATAACTATGGTCACCTAACCTGGATCTAAGCAGCCAATGATCTGCTGCATGGATTTAATGCTAGCCTTGAGATGAAGTGTGTGTTACTAATATTGAAGAGCCTCCACCCGAAAAAATCAAATCTACTGATAATGTTAAATTGAGATTTTGTAAGCATCTAATCAAAAGCATGAATTTTATATTTTGGTTTCATACTTGCCTTGATTATGACACACAAGTAAATTTTTATATTAATAACAACATGTACAGTACTTACTAGTCTTGTTTGACCGAGTTTTAAAAATTATTTGTAAACTGTCCTGGGTGGCACCAGAATAACATACTCCTCCCTCCTCTGACATTTGAGTTGGAATTCTTGTCCCATATTCAAGTGAGGAAGCTGGACGTTGCCTGGAAGTTTACAGTAGATAACCTTGAAATCCGGAAATGCTTTAGTGATTTTTTGGCATTTTGGTACTATTCACATTTATACCCTCAAAACCCACCACTGCAAAGCATAAGGTATCAATTCAATCATGAAGCGTGCTTCTTTCTATTAGTTTTCAGTCATTGATATCTTCTTCTTTGGCAATTACTATTTTCTATGTAATATGTGTTTGGGTTGTCCTGTGTCCTGGTATCAGAGTTTAATCATGTTTATTCATGGGTATCATAGCAGTTTCATGATTTTTAAACAAAGAAGCAAAATAAAATTAATTTTATAGGTGACTCCATTTACATAAGATATCAGAGAAAGGCCAATCCATCCTTCTAGATATTACAATGTATCATTTATTGTGTGTCACGACATTGGAACGACACACAGGAAATAAACTGCAAGAACCGTTAAGAAATTGTCAAGAGTAATTACAACACGGCCCATTGAAATAAAATACCCACAAGGTATTATTACAATAGCCAACCACGAGAAACGTCCCTCAATTGCAATTTATTTAAACAAAGGAAAGCACATAATTATGACTGAGGATTGATAATAAACATAATACAAGTTAAATTCTTATGGAAAATCCTCACTATTAGGGCAAAACATGTGTAATTAGGAACTAATCACCTACTGTCACCCACTTAACTGAGATATCTGCTAGATATTATCACTGTGTGTCAGAATGTAACCATTTAAATACAATTATCGGAGCAAAACAACACATCTACTGAAGATTTATTGTATTGGGTAACTTTTTACCTGTGCAATATTTGCCACACCACAAAATGAAGCAGAATAATTCTTGTTTTGATTTCGCTGTAGTTATGTTGACACTGGAAGCTGGTGGAAATGTGAACTGAGCAATCTGAGGAATAAATTGGCCCTTGATATTCTATAGTTAGCAATCCTTTCCTCCCTTGTTAACATCCTTCTTCCATAGGGTTTCATGAGCCAGGTCTTCAGGGCAAAGGCATCATCTGCCAGAATGAAGTAGGGGACATCTCGACCACCCTGGGTTATAGGTACTGGGTCAGGGAAGCCTATCCTGTCATCTTCAATCAATCTCTTCAGCTGAGAGGCATTAAATATCTGGGCATCTGAGCAAGATCCAGCTGTACCAGCATCCACCCATCTAAACTTGTACTGTCCATCTACCAGGGCCAACATTACAATGGAAAAGAACCCCTTGTAGTTGTGGTACAGGGCTCCAGAGTTCTTGGGTTTCTTCAGGGCCACATGCTTCCCATCAAGGGCTCCCAGGGCATGTGGAACATTCCACCTGATCCTGAATTCCCTCTCCAGTTCTTTCCACTCATCTGGAGTAGTAGGACATCTGAGGTACTCTCTGGTGAACTCATCCTGGATGGCCCTGCAGACCTCTGGTAGAAACTTGGAAATGGTGGATCTGCCAACCCTGAACTGACAGGATAATCATGTGTAGGACTCTCCAGTGGCCAGATATCTGATGGTGAGGGCTAACTTCTCCCCAACACTGATTGGAGCTCTGTAGTTGGTGGCCTGCCTGGCTAGACATGGTTCCAGTCTGGTCTTTATCATTTCAAAGAAATCTGGGGTCATCCTCGTGTAATTGGTGAATCCTGGAATGTCTGTGGCATACAGATCAGCCATAATGTTGTGGTAGGCCCCCTCTCCTCTCTCTGCAGTAGCCATGGCCTGACCCACATGTTGTGCCTTCTTCTAGGTCTCTGTATGGGTGCTGGTGGTGCTGGTGGTGGTGGTGGTTGCTGTGGTCGACGTAAAAATTGGAAATACATGATTATTTGTAACTGAATAAAAACCAAAAAAGCCCTGTTTCAAAGTTGTTGTTGAAGCTGTCTTCCATTAAAAGGTGGCATCCTGCTGTGTTCCTAGAAAAGCAATGATAATTAGATTGCGGATTTTATATATATATACCCACAAAATCCAGCAACTTTGCAAAACAAGAATCGGCGATCCTGGTCTGGGGAAGACTGGGGAGGCCTGAGGACGCCTTAGGACGCCGGAACTTAATTGGGGGTTAGTCGGGACTTAGTCCCAGGAGGCCTGAGGCGTACTGGGACCCAGTCGGTATGTGTACGACAGGATCGTGGTTGAAACCGACCAGAAAACTGGCTTAGTCGGTTCTTAGTCCCAGACCAGTCGGGGACTGTCTACAGCTGCCTGAGACGTCCTGAGGCTTCCTGAGGCAGATCTGTACTTAATCCCAGACTTCAATACCAACTCAGTATTCCCGCCCATTTTACCTTTTTTTCACCGACTGTACAAGATTAAGGGTCGCCGACAGGATCAGGGCTTAATCCTTTGGTGGAACAGGGGCATTAGAGAATGTTCATCAATTTCACACTATATGAATGCTTCTATTACTATTACTAAAAATAGTGAGGTTCTTGTACTCCACGTAACAAGGAAATTTTTTTTAAATATCTCATACCTGTATAATAATTAATAAATAGCAATCAATATTTTCTATGTAGTGTCACTGGAGTATGAAAAATTTACTTTAGTATGAGATCTAATTGATGAATGCACCATGTCCAACATACATACAACAGTGTTTATACGATTAAAACTCTAGTGGAAGATACTCACCTAAACTAGACTTGATTTCTTTGCAAAACCTTATGTTTTAAAACACCACTCTCTTCAAAAGTGGCTCTTTACAGAAAATATCTATGACACAAAAATTTCAATTTTTGCATTAAAATGAGTAAAAAAGCATGGTGCTTAAGCTCTATCTAAGCTGTTGAGAGCACCCCTTGTTTTGAATGTTTCACACTTGCTGCTTAGTCAGTCAACTCGGGATGAAGGATTAAAACGTCTCATGTTAGAATTTTATTTCACCCTGTTTGAGTTAATGCATTCTCACTTCTCTATTTATGGCTATCATGAGCCCAAAAATGTTCTCTGTGGCAACATGTTTCTTTCCAGTCCTGTATTTTTATTGCATTTTGTCCAATTTCTCAATAATGATGATGATGTTTGTTCTAACAATAGACTCATCACATTCTTTAGTACTCAGCTGGAATAGTTCTATTTTGTCTTCAAACATTGTATTTGCTATATGGCAGCTCAGTTTAAGCAAGACCCCTGGGGACAGATACATATCTGTGCAGAGACATATACAATGACGCATATGAATCATACACATTTACAAACTCGGCAGTATTGGATGTGACTATACATGATTCAACCTGATCACCAAAACTAGCTTAATATTTACCACCTCAAACATCTTCTCCATGGTAAATTAACAAAGTATGTGTTGCAATCAACGGTGTGTTAAAATGTATGAAAATTATCCAGGAGTGAGCCATTAATTTCTGCAAGTAAATTTGTGATTGTTCCCATGGGTTAGACATATCCATTGACCTCTTCTAATTCAAGTTGTGAAGATATCTGTCAGTTGTCTGGCTCTGAAACATAACTGTGACTACATACTTTGTTACACTTGAACGATCATTCTGGTTTACATTGTCTGGTTGTTGTACCAGTGTTCCACTGTAACAACTCAGTGGCCTGACCCTAAAATGGGGGGGATATATTTGAATACACTATTGGGGTATATCACAAACTAGATTTAAGATTAAGGCTACCCTAAGTAAACATACAATACTCAAAGGATTGGCCTTAAAACGATTTACATTAATTACTGACTTTAGGCTTATATCATAATATAGCACATTCATAAGTGTCCCAAGGTTAAAGTGATCTTGACATATAACTATGGTCACCTAACCTGGATCTAAGCAGCCAATGATCTGCTGCATGGATTTAATGCTAGCCTTGAGATGAAGTGTGTGTTACTAATATTGAAGAGCCTCCACCCGAAAAAATCAAATCTACTGATAATGTTAAATTGAGATTTTGTAACTTTTTGTGTGATCTTTTACCAGTCCAAAGTGGACTTTCACCATTCTATTTAACATAGTCTGGTTGTTGCACTGCTGTTTTACTGTAACGACTAAATGTGAGACTAATCAACTATGGGTGGTGCAGCTAATCCTCTCAAAAAGGAATATGAAGTGTGACAAAAACACGATTCCTCCCAACTAAGAAGGTTGGTTATAAACTGGAAAAAAGTGGACTTACAGCCTGCTTCTGACTTCCACAATTCTCAAAGATCACTGAAAACACTAAACCCAGACCACTCTTGTACAATAATCAGTGAAGTCTTATGACTAATCTTCTGTTGAAATAGTGTCATACAGCTCTATTTTTACAGAAGTATGACAAACATAAGTTGTAATACCTACACAACAAGGCAATTACATGCTGGAGCATATTCACAGCACCCTAAAACCTAGTCATTATTGTCTTTTGACTGGAAAGATTGGTGGCGAGTACTTGGGACAGAAATGCTCACTCTTAAAGGTGTTTAAACATTCGTTTGATGCGTATATACTCATTCTGATTATGCTCTTGACCTTCAAAAGTAAACAGATAAATTGTAGGACCAGTTAAATTACTATTTGGACTATAATATCAGGGCCCTCCAAATGCAAACTCGCAACAGTGGACAAAGGGTTTAAGTTGACTATAAGTGGCCTTGACAGCCTAAGTAACCTTTGGAAAACGCAAGGTCAAAATATACTGCGACTAAGAGATTGTTGTCAATTTTCCTCTGTCAAATGTAATTTTTAGCAGAAATTTCCACTGATGCATGATAAATGTTGCCTAATTAATTTACACATCATTGTAGCAACGCTGCCGTGAATACAAGGTTCATACAGAAGATTTCACCGTCCTTCATACAGATACACCTGGTTTTGTTTATTTTTGTCATTTAAAACCCATAAATACGCCAAATAGTGAAATTTAATAACATTTTCTACCTAGAACCAGAAACTTTTTCCTTAAATACCAATTCTGATCCTCTTGTAACTTGTGGTTTTATTCCCAGAACCAAAAATTTCCTTTGAAATGGGCTTTCCCTAAATGAATATTGTACCAGTTAAAATTTTGGCATGTCGTAAATGTTACCTATTTTAACCAATGAACTTGGGCAGTTAACATTAACTACAACTAAATTTTAAGTGTGTATGAAGCAGGCACATGCCCATAGAGCAAATAAATACTAGTAAATTTCTGAAATTTTAAAAACTAAGAACGCATTGTTTTCAGCTAAATCTCCAGTTTGTATAATATTTTGGATAGGTCAGACTCCATCGCCCATAACAATATCTGGGCTTGCTCACGTATGCTGTTCTTATCAGAAAATCCAACCACAGAATAAATCTCCTATCTGGCTTCATTGCAATAAAACAAAACTCATCACAAAACAATAACAAGCGGGTTTACTGTAAAATAAAGCCACCTCATAATAATAAATGACAATCGCCTCTACGATTTATGTGTGAGAGGAATTTTGAGATAATTGTCCTGTAATACACATGTTGGGGTTTATATTTGGACAAGAATTTCATGAAGAGAGAGAGAGAGAGAGAGAGAGAGAGAGAGAGAGAGAATAGATAAAGCTCATGTCAGCAATGGAACTGTCCCAAAAGTATCCAGTTACATTCAAGCTACACAGGCTGTCCATTGAGTACCGCATACTCTTTTAATACAACCTTCTCACATATAAAAGACTTCATTTAAACCCACTTCCTCATGTTTCAGCTCTCATCCAATGCAGATAGCCTCATACAGTATACTGCCTTTCTATCTCCTCGGCCAGATCGAAAAAAAAACTCACCGGAATGCACAGTTTCACTGTAGCTGTCCTCCTCAACCACTGGAGCAAACTTCCTCAAGCCATCAGAATCCAGGCTAGTGTCACAGTGTTAAGATGACAGTCGAATGCTTACCTATTCAGACTGGCCTATTCCATCAACAGTGCCTCATGAGATGTCTGGGTCAAATTGCTGCCTTATTACAAATACCTCATTATTATTATAATTATTTGGTAGTAGTAGTAGTAGTAGTAGTAGTAGTAGTAGTAGTAGTAGTAGTAGTAGTAGTAGTTGTTGTTGTTGTTGTTCAAATACAATCTCCTTAAAATGTATAAAGCAATACATTTTAGCCAACCTCCATATCTTTCCTCTCTAATTAGGCAGAGTGACCTCACACGGGGCAATCCCCTATCAGTTTCCTCATCTAAACCAAATAAACTCTCAGGGCTGTGCAGCTTCATAGTAGGGACTCTCACAGAGTGGAACAAGCTTCCTCAAGCCACTAGAACCATAGAAAGCATTTCTGGTTTCAGAAAACAGTTGAAAACATATCTTTTCAGATTAGCTTATCCTCCACCATAGCCTATCTCCCTTATTGGACGCTAGTATGGTAACGGACCTTGTTTTGGAACTGGACTATCCTTTTTTGCACATCAGCACCTTAGAGGATGTTTACATCAATTTGGCGCTTTATAAGTGTTTCTTACTTACTTAATTACCTACTTGTTATTGTTGTTTGAGAACAAGTTTATAAATGAAGAATTAATAGAAAAAGGGGGCAAAATGAAGCATACCAGGTAACTGATAAAATGGTTGGTACACAACTGTGATCAGTGGCGTTTGCCATTGTTTAAGTTAACAAAAACACTTCCATGAGTAAATTATGGTTCACTGTCTGGCTGTGATGACCTGACTAGAAGGCTGATTACACTATGGAAAGTTATAGACTGTTTGGTTTTGTCATTTTGAAAGAAAAAATAAGTGAATAAATAATAACTTTGCCTTACTTGTGTTGATTTTCTCTGCAAATGTCTTTTTATACATATTTTGAAGCCACGGTGGAACAGTGTTAACACACTCACCTCCGAACTCTGACTTAAGAGTTCAAGTCCCAGATGAAACTAAAGTTGGAAAGCTGGTAGTGAAATATTTTTGCCATAATGCACACTGTATTAGAGGCCTTTCTAATCTGGGAGACACCTCAGAAAGTTAGGCTAAGTAAGTATATTTATAATGCAATAACACAGTTGTGTCTATATTATACATACAAACGCCTGTGACAAGGCATGGTAGTTGCTTGCCTTTCAGCGGTTTACAATACAGAACCTTGACCAACTGTATACACTGGTTTTCTTAAACATTTCCAACTACCTATCACAATATAACAAATACAAATGTAATGTACTAGGTGTGCTTTAAAACATTAATAAATAAATACACATTGTACATGTTCAACTAAATAAATATATTAAAGTAGGATAAAAACATCAATTCAAAATATTTGTACAAAGTATACCTGTTATGGATTTAACAACTTCAGTTTCATTACAGATTACAAAGAAATCTTGTCATTTAATTGCCAAAAAAGACATAAAAGTACTGGGGGTGAGGAGGGGGGGGGGCAAATTATAGATAGTCTGGTACTATTTATGGCCCTGTATCCATTACAGAGCGCCTGTATAAACCAGCTACAAAAGTGGAACCCTTGCTCACTAATGCTAGCTGGCACAAAGCTTTAAAGCTGTCATCTGTTGAAGTACCAGTAATCAGTTTATGCAGAAATTATGCTATTTATCTTAGCACTTTTCCCTGCTTGCTAAATGTGCTGAAACAGTTCAATATAGATCCTCACAGAATATGACATTTTACCCACAGATACTAAGCCTTTCATTTCCTATTCCTGTCAGTATTTGGTCCAAAGTTTCCTGCAACATTTCTTTTAAAGTTTGTTTTATTTGTTTCTGCTTCTTTGTCCCGTCATTGTTCTCTTTACATTTTAGTGACCTGCTGGTTATCTAGTTTGATATTCTGTACCTGACCCTCAGCTCGGTGGTCGCAAGGTCAAATCCAACTCATGACAACAAATGAGTTAAATTGAAAACCTTTTCTAATATGACCTTTGCTTTTAAAAGGAGTGAATAAAACTTTTTACCTCTTCAATAATACTACTTTCATTTGACACATTAATACTCCTTAGTTACCTGACTCAGCGTTTATTTATTTAATGGCCCAAAAGAGTTTATGTATTTTATCTATTTTTTATTCATAGGTTATGTTGTATTTGTTGTTGTCTAGTTGCTAACTGTTATTTTATCTGGCCATTTCTTGCGTCATGTTTTGATCCTTTTGTCACTATCTGTTTTATATTCAGAGTATGTTTTTGTTGTTGTTGTTGTTATTATTATTATTACGTCACTTATGTGTCTATAAGTTTATTCAGTGCAGCATGGCAATCGAGTGTTGATGCACTGATATTTTAATTTTCCAGCTTATAGTCCAATACTTCAATCATTTTGCAATGATCATTTTTGTTCTGTGTACATTCAATGTGCTGGTCTACTTGCTTTAGTATTATAAATCAAAAGCATGAATTTTATATTTTGGTTTCATACTTGCCTTGATTATGACACACAAGTAATTTTTTATATTAATAACAACATGTACAGTTACTAGTCTTGTTTGAGCGAGTTTTAAAAATTATTTGTAAACTGTCCTGGGTGGCACCAGAATAACATACTCCTCCTCCCTCCTCTGACATTTGAGTTGGAATTCTTGTCTCATATTCAAGTGAGGAAGCTGGACGTTGCCTGGAAGTTTACAGTAGATAACCTTGAAATCTGGAAATGCTTTAGTGATTTTTGGCATTTTGGTACCATTCACATTTATACACTCAAAACCCACCACTGCAAAGCATAAGGTATCAATTCAATCATGAAGTGTGCTTCTTTCTATTAGTTTTCAGTCATTGATATCTTCTTCTTTGGCAATTTTCTATGTAATATGTGTTTGGGTTGTCCTGTGTCCTGGTATCAGAGTTTAATCATGTTTATTCATGGGTATCATAGCAGTTTCATGATTTTTAAACAAAGAAGCAAAATAAAATTACTTTTATAGTTGACTCCATTTACGTAAGATATCAGAGAAAGGCCAATCCATCCTTCTAGATATTACAATGTATCATTTAATGTGTGTCACGACATTGGAACAACACACAGGAAATAAACTGCAAGAACCGTTAAGAAATTGTCAAGAGTAATTACAACACGGCCCATTGAAATAAAATACCCACAAGGTATTATTACAATAGCCAACCACGAGAAACGTCCCCCAATTGCAATTCATTTAAACAAAGGAAAGCACATAATTATGACTGAGGATTGATAATAAACATAATACAAGTAAAATTCTTATAGAAAATCCTCACTATTAGGGCAAAACATGTGTAATTAGGAACTAATCACCTACTGTCACCCACTTAACTGAGATATTATCACTGTGTCAGAATGTAACCATTTAAATACAATTATCGGAGTAAAACAACACATCTACTGAAGATTTATTGTATTGGGTAACTTTTTACCTGTGCAATATTTGTCACACCGCAAAATGAAGCAGAATAATTCTTGTTTTAATTTCGCTGTAGTTATGTTGACACTGGAAGCTGGTGGAAATGTGAACTGAGCAATCTGAGGAATAAATTGGGAACACTTAAACATACAAACAAATGTATAAATTGCTCTCTTTCAAATTTTGCCTGATCAAAAGTGAAATTGTTATCAAAGTTGGCAAAAAAACTAACAAACTTTTCTTTGTGATGATGCACTGTTTTTCTTTTCCTGTATGGCGCGGAACATTTTAGTGCATTATTAAAAGAAAAAAATAAATCTATACATTTTATTGGTCTTACTATGTTAACTACTAAAGTACAATTATTAAGATTATTTAATATTATTTAAAGATATTGTTACTACAACTTTGGCAAAAGTATGTGTCGCCAAATGAGTCGCATCCAATCCAGTCAATCTTGGCATTTTTTGTCAACTTCTTCCAATTTCCCTTTACAGAGGGAAAATCATTCATGCATTTGTAACAAATACAGTCATCCACATCTTTCACTGATGAAACAAGTTTCTATACAAGCTGTACATGTATTCACTTCTGAAACATATCTGCAGCATAATAATAGTAGCCTCTTATTTGTATAAGATTTTAGCAATCAACACAGATACTAGTATACCTTGTACACTAGTAAGGCCCCCAAAAGTGAAATAAGTTTTAGTTTATTAGTTTATTATAGTGATATGTATTATGTTGACAAGGATTATACAAAAAGTATTGAAGTAATACCCAGCCCTATACAGGCTTATAAGTCACTTTAAACAGATAGTAAATCAGTTGCCTAGACGGGGACTCAATGACAACTAAGTACATACACTAAAACTTTATTTGCAACAAAAAACACACAATTCACATAATACAGTACACCACAGACTGCAGCCAACAGACTTTGAGATGCTTTGAGATGGCTGTAGTCACACAGATTAAGAAAGCTGTTTGCTTGAATTGATGACTTGCTTAAGAAATTTATATTAAAACATTCACTGTAATCACTGTTAAACAGTCACATATACACACTCTGTACATTTGTTAGTGTTATGCCCCTGTTCCACCAAAGGATTAAGCCCCGATCCTGTCTGGGACCCTTAATCGTGGGTAGTCTTGGAAAAAATGGAAAAAAAATTGACCAATGGGGTGGAAGACAGAATCGGTATGAAGGTCTGGGATTAACTACAGATCGGCCTCAGGACGCCCCAGGAGGCCCCAGACTGTCCCCAACTGGTCTGGGACTAAGAACCGATTAAGCCATTTTTCTAGTCGTAGACAAACCGACTGGGTCCCAGGACGCCTCAGGCCTCCTGGGACTAAGCCCCGACTAACCCAGGATTAAGTCCCGACCCCACAAGGTGTCCTGAGGCGTCCCCAGGCGTCCCCAGACCAGGATCGCCGATTTTTGTTTGGCAATGGGACTAAGGGTCGCAGGAAGCCTGGGACTAAGTGATAGAGGTCTGGGACTAAGGGTCGGGGACTAAGGGTCGCAGGCGGCCTGGGACAGCATAGGACTGTGTAATTTTGGTCTGAGGAGGCCTGAGGAAGCCTGGGACTGTACATTTTGTTTATGGCAGGAAAAAATAATCGGTTGGGGTCGGGAGAAATATCAAACATGTTTGATATTTCACATGGCCCCAACCGACCACAACCGACCCTTACAGGACGCCTGGGACTAAGCATATTTCTGAAACCGACCCTCAAAAACCCTTAATCGGGAGCCTTAGTCGTGTGGTGGAACACCCACATTAAGCATTTACCATCACAGTTGTGTACATCTAGTTAACCATCACCATTAATGTCTACTCTACTGTTATCTGTTAACATCCAATCTGGGTCTGACACTGGGTCTGAATGACCCCATAACACTAGACCAAGATACGCCCCATCTCTAGGACCTTTTGCATAGCATTTTGCACATATATGTGTATGTACCTTGACAAATTTAAAATATTTAAAATATTTTCCCACAAATCCCAAATAGTAGGAAGTAGAAGTGCCTATGTTGTGAGCACTTTTTCAGTAATTTGAACTAAATTTACCTCCAAACCATTTTCAAAGTAGTCTCCTATATCTAAGTCATTAAAATTTTCATTTAAATGAGATTCCCAACAGTTTGAATAATTTTGTAGGTTCCATTCAAATATGTGCCGCGTAAGGGTGTTATTAGTGCAGCATAGTCTGTTCCAAAAGCGTATATTCAAAATATTATACCTGTACTTTGGAATCATCCATCCCATTTCTGCTTGAAGTCCCAATGTAGGAGCATTACGGTGCAAGCCAAGAAAATACCGTATAGCCCTGTTTTGAACTTTATCTGCGAATTTAAAATTTCTATGGCTCTAAACAGTTGAGCAGTAGTGTAATATGGGCCAGACACAGGCGTCATATAATTTTGTGAAAGTATTGAAAGTTAAGCTTTTGCATGTTTTAAATTTAGATATCATTTTTGCTAAAGCTCAACCAGCGGATGAAGCTAACATTTCAGCACACTGTTCAAATTTAAGATGTTCATCTAATATTATTCCCAAGTATTTATATTTAGAGACCACCTTCAATGGTTTTTATATCACTATAAAGGACTTTTATAGCAAAGTAGATTTTACCATCAATATTAAATTGTAATAATTTATTGAGCAGCAATTCTCGATTTACACAATCAAAGGCTTTTCCCATGTCTATAAATGCTGTGCATGTGTTTTTATTTTTGCTGAGCCTATGTTGAATAACTGAAGTCTAGTTATACACTTGGTCCTCACAAGATTTGCCCTTTCGAAAAGCCATTTGTTCATCTCCTAGGAATTCCATTATATTTAGATATTTAACTATTCTAGAGTTTAAGATACCATTGTATAATTTTACTTACACATGACAATAAGCTTACTGCCCGATATGACAAAGGGCAATACGGGTCTTTGTTAACACCTTTGGGTTTTGGACTTATCACTGCTTTTAACCACGCCGAAGGAACTAATGACTTATCAAAACACAGTTTAAACAACCAATATAGTAGCATAATACAGTGTGGCAGTTCCTCAGACGGATGCAGCTTTGTTTATTTCACAGCAATATGTAGGTATATTTAAAATATTTTTTAAAATATCATTGACATTTGAGATGTGTAATACTAAATACTACGAGCTTGTTCTAGGTAAGGTTTGGCTTGAAGATTGACTACCAGCTGTATCAACCATCTTTTTCATATACTTCTTTCGTGAGTTCTGCTGTAAATCAGCAAACCATTTGTCAAAAACATTTTAGAAAGGCATGTATGAGTATTAATATATAGATAATGGCCAAGTGGCACTCCATTATTTAAACTTAATGGCCTGAGGCTGAAAGGGCCGAAGGGTCATTAAGTTTACGTAATGGAAGTGCCACGAGGCAATTATCTATTATAAAACCCTGTAAATTAAAACCAATCTATTAATTCAATAATTTAACACCTTGACCAAATGATCAACCTAGACAATCTTTGCAATGTTTCCTTTGGTGTGCATACCATATGGGGCTTTCACTAAATTAGTTCTATGTTTTATTTTTATTTCAATACACAATCAACATTGTTTCACCATGTGTACCACTGGTTTTCCTTTATGGAAAAATATAATTTTGGATAAAGCTTGAAAAATTTTAACATAATCTGACAGCCGAAAAATTTAACCATGGATTATGATAATCAATAAATCATGGATCTGTGACTTACTGAAAGCACTCTCCAGAAAAAAATTAGACTGCTTATTTAACAATGCTGTGGATAATTTGTTGTGGTGAGTGTTTCATGTTACTTTATTGGTCTGTGCTTACTTTAAGACTGCTATTATTTTTGTGTTTCAGGCATTGAAAGTAGAAAACTAGAAACTGGAGAATTAATTACTTGTTTTAGTTTGTGTTGAAGTTTTTGGGTTTCTCAAAATTTTCATTTTGTGTGTTTCTTTGTCTCTTAATTTTGAATCAAGGAAAAATGCCTCCTGGAAAAATTATCTCCTGGAAAAAAGCCTCATAGAAAAAATGCCTACTCCACAGTTTGTATTTCAGAAACACCTCCTATGAAAATTAATCGACAACATTAAGAACAAAATTCATTTCAACCACTAACAGTGTATCATTTTAGAAGTATATAACAAACTGTAATAAGGTAAATTAAAATCTTTGTTTTGAACTTAAAAACATTGAAAATTTAAATCATATTTAAACCCAACAGTAATGCATTTCAATACTGCATTTTTGCACTACTTTTTTTCTCATTTTACATGAGTAAATTTTATGCCACTAAAAACACTCCTTTAATGTAGTATGCTGGGTTGGATTTTAACAGTGAGTTTGTTTGAAAGTTAGCTGCTCCTTTGATTAAGTTCACAGATTATTGTAAAGTCAGATTGTAAAGAAAATGCAAAGAATTAAATTAAATTGCTTGTTTTGTATTTGTCAGAAGGTATTTTTTCAAGGTAGCATTTTTTCATGAGGTAGTTTTCTACTTTGTAAATGTACCCACTGAACTAATTAATAAAAAAAGTTGTGAAACATTTCAATATTAAATGCATTGTGCTGAGGATGACTGGCAAATACTAAGTACCCTTTTGCTCTTGGCAGACTGGCCATTGAACGAAACCACATTCCACTGTTAGAATATAATGTAGTGTTAACTCTCCATTATGCCAAAAATAATGGAGACTTGAGACAATGGAAGGGTCACCCATCTGGGTTTTATTTAAAATTGAAGCATATCTACTGAAACATATTTATGTAAGCATGAGATATTAAGTAAAATTCACATAATCCAAAGCATTTGTAGTATAATCACTTTGATGGCTGTGTTACTTTGTGTTTGGTTGAAAGCACTGAGTAACTTTTAGGAATACATAATTCAATAACACTTCTGTCTTATGCAATAACCTTGGGGCCCCTTGAAATTTAGACCATCTGCCTTTTCTCATTTTCTTGGACCTGTTGGAACATTTCGTCTCCAGAGATCACTATTACTGTGCATATACTGTAATTCTTCTTTTATCCATATCACTATCAGGGATAGGGTAGGCTCCTTCGGGTTTTGGGTTTAGCTTTTCAACTGATGTAAGTGGGTGCTAATTTTTGGAAGTCACTGCAGCAGCATCTGGGGAATTTGTAGTGCCATTCGAGGACAGTGCTGTAATTTGTGACACATCATTACAAAATTACCTAAATTTTAGCAGTTACCAAATCCAATTTAGCTGAAGTGACCCTGCAGATCAGTAAGTTACAATATTTAAGTGGCAATGAAAGGGGGTAAAAAACTTTGGACTCAAATTGTGCCTTCTTATATTTGAAAGTAACTTACGTGAAGCATTGTAACACAATTCATAAGGGTCTCGGTGGCCTAGTTGTTAGCAATAATGGCATCTAATAAAAGAGCTGTCACCCTTGTGGGTCCGACTCCCGCAAATGACAAATGCTGAGGACCTGTCCCAATATGACCCTGGCTGTTGAATGGCGCGTAAAGCCAAACCTTTGCCACATAATAAATTGTTGGAAGTTTATCAGTATACTAGTACGCTTGGAATGGTTCATAGATTGAATCTTTATCATTCCTATTGTCATGTGGCCAATAAAATATGTCCAAAACACACACTGAAACAATATAAAGTATATGTGAAATATAAGCAAGTAATATTACACTTATGGAGTTAATAGGAAAATGTCGACAACTCAGATTTTCGAAATTATTGCAATTGACCACTGCATATGTCAAATTATTTGGTACATGGTGTTTGATAATAAGTTATTTGTAAGTATGGCCTTGTGGGTTAGCAGTTTAGGCATCTAGTCACAGACTGTCACCTCTGTGTGGGTTCGACACACACAAGTGACAAAGCTGAGGACCTGTCCCAATATGACCCTGGCTGTTGAACGTGACGTAAAACTCAGCCTTGACCTTTGAAGGGACTTTGCCCAACAGCAGCAGTGACTCTTCTTTCAATGTTGTATTCCCATTTTATTGGGAAACAACTTCCCATGATGACATTCTTTGCTGAACGTTGTCCAGCCAATACACAAATGCTTTTAAAGGACTTTTTAATTTGTCCCAAGATCCCACATCCCGGGGCTGCAACATATGTGGCATATTGAAACCCAACATCACAATTTTTTAAACAAACACAATTTAATGTTCCATTCATTGTGACACATTTTAAATTAATCTTGTAATTTATTGTACAAGTTATTCAGCAGTGTGTAAATATTGGAGAATGTATTCCTCCAAAAAATATGGACAATAGGTCTTTATACACCGTTGCTTGCTTCAAACCCATTCATTTTAGAGCTGCAAGTCCTATAAAGGTGATGCTTGTTTTAAGAGGTGGGTGGAGGGTGAAATTTCATATGACCCAATGGCTTCTAATTTGAAAGTGACCCCACCAGTTGTGATAGGGGTTTCATAAGGGGTGACCTAACTCCTTATTGGCTGGGTAGTGACACAATTGGAAGAGAGGCTTATACAGATAGGTTAAAACTTTAAGGTAGTCAGCAACTGATATGGCAGGTCCCTAACTTGGCCGTGCCTTGCAAATGCATTCTCTCTGATCACATTAAGATTTGATTGATATTTTCATATTTACCATCAATTATCAGGTGACACTGTGACTGGAAGTTTATGCTGATATTACAACAGAGAGTGTCAGTTTTCATTCCCCCAAAATAAGAAAAGAATCATTTAGATTGTTTGCTTATTTTTTTTATTTTTAGATGTTGTTGCCATATTTTGTGTGCATGAGTTGGATTCAATTTCGTTGAGACACATATGCAGTACACTTCATAAACCAATATACGGGCTTGCCAAAAAGCTGTATAAATTAAAGCTACTAAGAATGAATATTTTTGATCCATTGCATTTATGTTATGATTACCCCATTCTCCTTAGCCATCTGACGTACATTGTAGCTGTAGTGATTGTCATGATTGTCCAGTAACAGTATGATTAGTTAATACCGTCTACTATTGGGCAATAAATCTTTGAACTAGGACTTGAATACATCCTTGTTCATATAACCTAGAATAAAAAACTTTCTTTTGAATGTGCATCATGGTAAGTAATTGCATATTCAGTTGCCTTTTTCAATACTTTCATTCATTTCTATCCCATACTTTCATTACAGTTTTTGCATCACATATGTGTTTATACTCATTCTGTATCTGTGTATTAAATATTGAGATTCCAGAAATATTTTTCTTTGTGTATGCTGACAGTTGATGTATGTGATGCATCACCGTTCCCCTATAACTCAAATAACAAGGAGTTTGGTCGATTATCATTCACAACCATTGTGGGTAAACTGTTTAAATAAATCGAAAATTTCGACAAAACCTGCCCTGTTGCAGCTGTACATATCATAGATATGAAGTGATACTACGTGGACTTCCAAGATGAATAACTTTATAGTTAGCAAGAAAATAGCCTTACTGACAGTATGAGTACAACCTATATTATGGATACTAGACTACTACAGAGATTTCATTGATGAAAAGAAATTGTGGTAGATCTCACTTCTCGGGTGCAGTGTACAGGCATGGCAATTGTCAGTCCTGACCCCCCCCCCCCTGCTGCGGGTACCAGTCTAATGTGTTACGGTAACATCAACAAACCAAACGTCCCCACATTTGGTGTTAAAACCCACTGATTGGTCGGCTCAAAAGTGCCCGCCATTAAACGAGGAATGTATATCACTTTAATACCAGGATTTCAACAGTAAACAACGTTTTAACTAGTACCAGAATTTGAACAGTAAATATCATTTAATTTCCACGATGGACATTTTCTTCAGTACCAGAATTTGAACAGTAAATTAATGTTTCTGGAGCTACGTGGATTTTAGTGTTTTTATGGTGGAACTTAATTAAACATTTAAAGTATTCTGCAAAGACGTGAGTACCCGAATTTGAACTGTAAACAATGTTTCTGGTGCTACGTGGACTTCAGTGGACTTAATTAAACATTCAAAGTATTCTGCAAAGACGTCAGTACCCGAATTTGAACAGTAAACAACGTTTCTGGTGTTATATGGATTTCAGTGTTGTTGTGGTGGAATTTAATTTCAACGACAGACATTATGTTGTGTAACTTCGAGGACTGATGTGTATCTGCATCTGCAGATAGCAGCTCTGCTTTGACTACATACATGCTTGGTTGGCCACACCTAAGAGGGACGGTCTAAACTATTTTCTTGTGGGGGGGCCGTTTTTGGCTGAGTTGTGATCTAATTTTACTTTCAATTTTCATATTAAAATCAAGCTTGTACTAAGTCCCAGCAGAGCGCTGCGAGAAGATTTGTGTTTTATTTTGCAGTTTGTAAAACGGAACTATGCCAAATAAAAACCTGTGCAGCAAGTGCAATAAAAAACATTTTCCCCCAACGGGAAAGAAGTGCAAGTATGCTAAGAAAGGACTGACCAAGAGTATCACTGACTCTAACGTTATACCACAAGATGGTGTTCCTGCTCAAAGTAATAGTGATAGTGACTCTAACGTTATGCCACAAGGTGGCGTTCCTGATTTGAAGTTGAAGAAGAGTGCAAGTATGTTCGAATCCCTGTTCGACAGCAGTTCTGCAGAGGAGGAGACATCAACGCAGTTACAGATATTGCAAGAGCTGAAACGCGTCAATTCAAGGCTGGATGCAGTAGAAGGTCGTATAGCACAGGATGACAGCAGTCGTCAGAAGTGCAGACACAGAAAAATTGAACAGTCCAAGTTAAGTAGAACTAGTTTTACAAACAAGTCTAGTAAGAAGTCAGTAAATCATGTTAATAATACAAGTAATTGTGATACTGATAGTTCCTCTGAATCTGATTGTAACGTACCCAGTCTAGCTGCCCTTAAGAGTTCTGCAAACATCCAGCGTCGAATAGATGAAAGGTTGCGAGAATTAGAAATGTTGCCAAGTGATTCAGGTGTGACTAGTAAGGGTAAAGTCAAATCAAAAAGGGGGGGTCAGTAGATGTTATTGTAAAACATAAGGTTGCATGGCCTCACGAAGCCATCTTGGGGGGCGTCAGTCGGTCCAGGGTCACGTATGACCAGTTGACGTTACCCCAATGGGTACAAGGATTCTGCAAAAATGTCTTGGACGAGTCGGACCATGGGAAACGCGAGAAAATGATAGCCTACATGGCGGATCTAATGGAGGATACAACCAACTTTACATGGCAAGGTGCAAAGGGTGCTCACGCAGTCTTGTGTTGTGAGTTCGAACGTGGCACACTTACGTGGAACGATACGGAGCGTATTGACCGTATTAGGAGGGCTCACGCTCAGAAACATCCGGTCAATAATGTGAAGTCATGGTCAAAACAGTCGGAGACGTCCAGCAAGCATTGGTTTTGCAAATTTTTTCAAAATGGCTCATGCCCATATGATAAAGATCATGAGACAAACAGAAAGTTGCAAAAGCATATATGTGCGAGATGTATAAAACAAGGTCGTGTCCTCAGTCATGCTGAGAAAGATTGTTATGCGGTGATAAAACATAAAAATCCAAAAAACGGATTATCGGCTGTCCACTGAAACCAGTGGGCAGCGGGGTGTCAGCTTCTGATAGTAATACCAATAGTCAGACACACCAGACTTGGTCAGATGTACCATGTAGAATAGTTGTGACAAAGAGTGTAACTAATGCCAGATTATGTAAAGGCATAGAACACAGTGTTGGCCAGTACAGGCCCCTACAATATCATAGTAAATGTTTTTACAATACGAAGTACAAACCCAGAGACATTGAGAGTTTGTTAGTTCGTCCCCGTGCTCAAGCTGTAAAAGTATTCATGGCAAACAACCATAATAATACTCGGGATGCGTATGCTGACATAGTAAAACATGGTCAATTCAATGGTCCAAAGTTAGTACACACAGTGGGCAGTGACAAACAGTACATGCAAACCAATAAGAAAATGGATGTCCATGTGCAAGCTAATTCACGAGGTGAGTTTATACCCAAGTGTACTGCAGACCCGAAGACATGCGATACATGGCTGTCAAACAATCCCTCCAGTACAAAACAGTGTGACATCACATCGGGCTTTAGTAGTAATACATGGGTTGGGGGCAGTACTCAAAACTCATATTTAGGTGACCCAACTGATGACAAAAAGCAAACTAATGATGTGAAAGGCAGTCGCATCGATGCTCACATGGGCAACAAAGTATTTGACATTACCAATGCGGGTCATGACAAGTTTCTCCATGCAGTGTTGTACGCGAGTAACACCACAACAAATGACAACCCGGATTGTGAAACATTTAGGCAGTGTAGATTACAGTCAAAGTATGACTTCGGCTTTGTTCCCCTTACGGATCCGGTCTTGCCTAGTGTGGTTACAACCTCTACTTTACAGGTCGATACGATTGGGGAATTGCATGATACAGTAAAAACCTATGGTTGTCACAATTATATGGGGGCTCGCGTCCCCTTAAAATCTCAACTCAATATTGACAAATGGGAAGAATATCTCACAGATTATTGGGATAAGCAACTTGTTGAGTTCCTCAAGTTTGGTTTTCCTATGGGGTTTAACAGAGATTGTCCCTTGCAGCATGAGGTGAAAAACCATTCATCTGCCATAGTTTACCCTAATGATATACAAGCATATATTGAGGAAGAGGTCTCACTGGGAGCTATTGTAGGCCCATTTGAAACCAACCCCATTGTCAATGGCCACATTTCACCATTCATGTCCAGGCCTAAGCCCAATTCTGATGTTAGACGGGTCATTGTCGACTTGAGCTGGCCCAAAGGCGCATCTGTTAATGATGGCGTGGACAAGCCGAGTTACATGGGTTCTGAATTCTCTCTCACATTTCCTTCTATTGATCATTTGACCTCTGAGCTGGCAAAACTTGGTCCTGGAGCTCACATTTACAAGATCGATGTGAGTCGTGCCTTTCGCCATCTTAAAATGGACCCTTTTGACTTTGATTTATTGGGCTTATCTTGGAATGGCGTCTATATAGACACTTGCCTGCCTTTTGGTGCAAGGCATGGGAGTCAGTTCTTCCAACGCGTCAGTGACACGGTCCGTTATATCATGCGTCAACGAGGTTTTGACGTCGTTAACTATATTGACGATTTCCTTGGTTTTGGGACACCCAGCGTTGCACAGGCGTCGTTTGACACGTTACGTGGCGTAATGGAAAGTTTAGGCCTTACTATCAGCCAGAAGAAACTGGTTCGTCCGGCGACACAAGCTGTGTGTCTGGGTGTACTCATTAACACGGAAACAGGCACTATTTCCATTCCTGAAGACAAGTTGCGTGACGTCCGTTCCATGGTTGACGCATGGTCAGCAAAAAAGCACTGTACAAAACGTCAGCTGCAGTCGTTGTTAGGCTCATTGTTGTACATCCATAAGTGCGTAAAACCTGCCAGGTGCTTCCTTAACCGTGTCCTTAACGTACTCAGGCAAGCTCCAGATTCAAAACGCATTATTTTAACCCCTGAATTCCATAGAGACATCAGGTGGTTCCAGAAGTTCCCCCCTTGTATAATGGTGTTTCAATGTATGCACACAAAAACGTTGACTACACGTTAGAGTTAGATGCATGTCTCAGTGGCCTGGGGGGCTGGTGGGGTAGCTCAGTCTACCATTTGCCTATACCATTAGGATTCAGAAGTTTAGATATAGTCCACCTGGAAATGATCAATATACTGTTAGCAGTGAGAGTATTTTCCAATGCATGGCAACACAAACGTGTATTAGTCAGGTGTGACAACATGGCTGTAGTAGCAGTACTAAAGTCAGGCAGGGCTAGAGACCCTTACCTTGGTGCATGTGCACGTAATGTTTGGTATGTGAGTGCTCTATATGACATTGATATGCAATATGTCCATGTGTTGGGTAAAGATAACAGAGCTGCAGACCTGTTGTCCCGGTGGACTGATTCTGCAGGTGATTTGTCTGAGTTGCAGCAATTAGTGGGAAATCCAGGGTGGATTCCAGTTGACATTTCCATGTTGGAACTGGACCCCACAATTTGATAGAGTCTACCAGATACTATGCTTTATTTTGTAGGTAATGAGGCGGGTAGGGATCTGAGGCTCCAAGCTTCCATCAGATTGTCATCAGCATTCCGTCCCAAGACAAGAGCCTGTTATACTAGGTTGTTTAGGTCATTTGTGGGTTTTTGTATATGTATCAATGTTCCATTGAGGGAAATGAATCTCTCCACTGTCATGTCGTTTCTGGAATACCTGGTAGTTAATAACACATCAATACACATGTTAGCAAACTATGTGTCGGCCCTTAAGGCCATGGCTGTTGTTTATAATATAGAGTATACTGTGTTTGATCACCCTCAGGTAAAATACTACCTTAAAGCAGTCAGAATTAATCGCCCTCTGTCAGTCCCAAGGAGAAACATTATGGACATTCCAACTCTTAGGTGCTTGATCTCTCTGGTTTCACCACTAAGCAATGCAATCACCTTCAAAGCTCTATTCTTGGTCGGTTACTTTGGTTTTTTCCAGTTATCAAACCTGGTGCCCCATGCTGGCAAGGATTTTGACCCCTCAAGACACCTTGCTGGTGGCGACGTGTTTTTTGAGTCATCTACAGTCAAATTGCTCATAAAATGGACCAAAACCCTCCAGGACAGAAATCAGGCCAAGGTCATATCGCTACCAAAGTTGGACTCCAATATTTGCTCTTATGGGGCTCTCCAGGACCTTGTCAGAGCCTTTTCTCCTGAAAGCATGGATCCATTATTCCAGCGCCAGACCCCTCGTGTTTCCCAGGTGATGACGGACTCCATAGTGAGGAAAACCCTGTCAACTCTCAACCAGGCTTTAGGATTCCCCAGGAGCTATTTCACCTTTCATGCCTTCCGCCGTTCAGGTGCCTCTCTTGCGTATAACAATAGGGTCCCCATTGAGGACATCCAGTCGCATGGCACCTGGACGTCGGAATGCGTCTGGAGATACATCTCCTTGGATCTTTCTAACAACAGCAAGGTTGCCAATTCATTCAAATCTTTACTCGCCTGATTCATATCACAGACGAGTGTTTATATGTATTATGTATGTAACAATGCTATACTGTCCTACACCCTACTGCATGGGTTTGGGGCCTTTTGGTTTGGGTTGCTATTACTATTATTATAAGTCAGTGATGGTTAGTTTAAGTACGGGATCCTCCTGAGGCTCAGGTCACTGCGGGGTCAGGTTTGGATCAGATCGTCAGCTGTTGCCATTGCAACTGGGTCAGTGCACCTTGGTTGTGGAACCGGGGGCTCTGCCCTGCAAAAAACAGGGGTGGAAAATTCTACTAGGTGGTATGACGCAGTGTCTGGCCGTCAGTAGGGTCCTCTTTAGGTGGAGTTATTTAAGATCTCCAGTAGTTGTGTTAATAGTTAACCATTCTTTTAGTGTAACATAATCTTACTTGTAATGAAGTTATGTGGTCTTATGTGATAATCTCTTATACATAGGGATAGTTATGTCTTGCATGTCAGGACTATGGTCTATGAATTTTAGTTGCATTTATCTCTGTTTGCTATGATTGTGCTTATTGAGCGTCTAACTTTAGTGGCACGTGTATTTATCATGCTTATGATTTGTGTATACTTGTAGTACTAGTCAATCATATGTATCACTTACGTAACCTCTCTTAATGTATCTTAGTCTTTTACTCATGTTGTATATAATAAATAATTACTCTCAGCTGTGCATTATATCTTTTTGGGGGGTCTCGGGGACTGCTGTCCATGACACTCAGAAATGCCTTGTTGATTGTTTTGAGTCCTTTGTGTCTCTGACAAAATATCAGAGATTCTTTCTCAAGAACTGACTCTTCTAAGCTTTCTGTTCCTTCAACTCCACCTCAATTAAACTTTTTAAAAATTGTATCTGAATATGAAATCTTAAAGACTATGATCAAAATCTCCTACAGAATCTTTTTGTTGGACTTTTGGCCCATGTGTTTGGTTAAAGAGTACTTAGACATTCTTCTTCTGTCAGTTACTAAGTTTCTCAACCGGCCTCTCTCAGAAGATATTGTTCCATTTGTAGTTTTTTTCAAAAAGCTATTGTTCAAAAGGGCCTCACTACCACCTGATGAACTTAAGAACTATTGCCCTTTGTCTGGTTTGTGTTTCATCTCAAAATTTATTAACTGGGAGGTCGTTCTCAGTTAAGTGACTACATTATTTCTAATGGCCATGAGAATATCAATCAGTCACCTTACAAGCTTGGTTATTCAACTGAAACTGCATTGTTGTCGATGAAGAACAAAGTCCATCTTCCTGGTGATGAGGCTACTGCTGTTGTACTACTCGACTAATTGGGACCTTTTTTACACAACTGAACATGCTATTCTCCTAGACTATCCGAGTTTTTGGTTCAGTGTGGTGTAATTTTGGGTTGGTTCAAGTCTTACCTCACTGTCTGCTCTCAATGCATCAAGATTGGCTCCATTCTCTCTGAGGCCAAGAAGCTCCTGTATAGTGTTTCCAAATGTGCTGTCCATGGTCAAATACTGTTCTCACTATACACTCCAACATCCGCTACCCCCCCCCCTGCAAATTTATTCGTAATTATCCTGACATACAGTTACAGTTTTATACAGAATACTCAGCTACGTATTTATCTTACATGCAAGAATGTAGCTCAAGCCTTTGACAAGTTGAAAAAATGTCTGGATGATGTCAAAAAGTGGTTGTCGGCAAACAAGTTGAAACTCAATTCTGATAAAACTAATTCATTATATTTAGAATCAAAGGTGCAATGCTATTCCAGTCAATATATACTAAGAGATTTCCTCTCTCCTGTTTGGGCAGTCAGGGACCTTTCTGCGTAGTTCATTACGTGCTGTAAAAAGTACAATCAGAACTACTTTGTTTGATTTTACATTTTGTTTTGAATTTTGTGACCCCTTTCCTCAATGACTTTTATGAATTAAAATGACGTTGTATGACGGTAACACTATGACAATGATACCCAGTGGAGCTGTATCCTAAAAGACTTGATTAAATGCTGGAAGAGTATTAAAACAAATAGATAACACAGTGTGATGAAACAGGTGTTGAGTTGAGACAATAAGGCTTTGATATTAGGTGAAATTCCTGCAGAATCTTTCTAACTATAAACACTTCATTTCATTTTATTTATGAAGTGGAATATAATAACTGTACATAGTGCTAATAAAAACATTTTTTGCAAGATTACGTTTTGAGAACACATGCTCAGTGTGGTATTGAATAAATATGCGATAGGTTATTTACCATTAAAGTAAGCTTTTTGCAAGACTCTTACATTGTAATACATGTATATATTTTGAAACTTATTGATATTTATCTTATTTATTACTTAACTAGATTTCAGGTGCAATAATCCTTAGCAATAATGCATCAATATATGAGCGCTTACAAAATCAACATAATTTTCAGTAAAATAGTGTTTACATGTATTAACATAACACTAATTTTTGGCTCCAATGTTGAACGCCTTTTTTGAAAAAAAAAGAATTAACCTGTTTCCCCTCAAAATATTATTACTTCTTTAAAGCAACAAAGGACTCCAAATAATGACCTACAACCATGTGTATGCAGAGCAACATATTTTAACATATTGTCTAGCTTTAGTGAAACAAAGATTTCCACCATCAGTTAAGTAAATGTTTCACAGGGTTCTTACAATCTATTAGGATTACTTCTATATCCCATATCACAAGGTCATGTGTTCAGGTGTCATTCCATAATCTCATTGGTTACTCCAATTTTCCGGGGGCTACTTTTACACTACTTCCTCTAAGATGCTTTGCTTAAAGGTATTAAGAACAACTGATGCTGAGTTGAGATAAATTGGTGCTTACTTCTGTACAATTGAGAACTTTGAGCAGTTATATTTGCAAATAGTTTTTAATATTTTGCAGCCTGGTAATCTGTTCTTTATAAATCATTTGGTTAGAGGTGTGTATGTTACTCTGCATATTTTATCTGTATATCATGGCAGGGAAGAATCACTGGTACGAAAACATAGCATAGTACTTTAGTGTGAGCCAGAAATCCTCTGGTCTGCTTGTGAGGACCCCGGTGGGGTTAGAATAATGGCCTGATATTAACTGTCAAAGTTTGTGACATTTGTATAACCTATAACATATGTAAAAATATGAGACTAATGCCCCTGTTCCACCAAAGGATTAAGCCCCGATTGGGTCTGGGACCCTTAATCGTGGACAGTCTTGGAAAAAAATGGAAAAAAATTGACCAATGGACTGCAAAACAGAATCGATATGAAGGTCTGGGATTAAGTACAGATCGACCTCAGGAAGCCTCAGGACGCCTCAGGCGGCCCCAGACAGTCCCTAACTGGTCTGGGACTAAGAACCGACTAAGCCATTTTTCTGGTCGGTTTGAACCACGATCTTGTCGTAGACAAACCGACTGGGTCCCAGGACGCCTCAGGCCTCCTGGGACTAAGCCCCGACTAACCCAGGATTAAGTCCCGACCCCACAAGGTGTCCTGAGGCGTCCCCAGGCGTCCCCAGACCGAGATAGCCGATTTTTGTTTTGCAATGGGACTAAGGGTCGCAGGAAGCCTGGGACTAAGAATAGAGGGTCTGGGACTAAGGGTCGGCGACTAAGGGTCGCAGGCGGCCTGGGACAGCATAGGACTGTGTAAATTTGGTCTGAGGAGGCCTGAGGAAGCCTGGGACTGGACATTTTGTTTATGGCGGGAAAAAATAATCGGTTGGGGTCGGGAGAAATATCAAACATGTTTGATATTTCTCACGGCCCCAACCGACCACAACCGACCCTTACAGGAAGCCTGGGACTAAGCAAATTTTTGAAACCGACCATCAAAAACCCTTAATCGGGAACCTTAGTCGTGTGGTGGAACACCCACATAAGATATTCTAGTTTGCATTTTGGTGATCTCAGTTTTGAGGTGGTTACAGGCTAGTTTCTTTCTTTTGACATTCAAGGTTCAAATGTAAGTTTTGACTTTGGGTAGGGAGAGTTTGCAGCTACTAAATAACACCAAATGAAATGGAAATCCCAATAAAGGATGTGTTGGCTTTTTTATTTATGTACAGAATAAATAAAATCCTTTCCTACTTTCCCAGATATTCACTGTGTAGTGGTGGATCAGTAGTTTTTAGAATTTCACTGTATCTTTGAAACTGCCACTCTAGCTTACAAGTTTCTTCACAATGGTCATCCTGACATCAAATACCACTTTTATGCAGATGACACGCAGTTGTTTATTCATATGTCTCACAAAAATACAGCCCTGGCTTTTGACAAACTGAATTCATGTCTTCTGGATGTTCAGAAATGGATGTCGTCAAGTATGCTCAAATTAAATCCTGACAAAACAGAGTTTATCATCTTTGGATCCCATGCTCAACTCAAGAAATTAGATCCCTATCTCCCAGTTAGGATATTTGGTAATTTTATGCATCCAGCAGTTGTTGTAAAGAACCTTGGTGTCTGGTTTGATGCTAATTTCTCCTTTGCTGATCATGTCCGCAATATTTGTAAGACATGCTTCATTCAAATTCGTGATCTCAGGCGGGTTAGAATGCACTTGACTGATGAGGCTGCTATCCTGGCAGCCAATGCCTTAATGACCAGTCGCTATGATGACTGCAACCCTCTCTTCAGGAGTTTGTCCAGTCTCAACATGCGCAAACTACAGTGCATTCAAAACACACTTGCTAGGATTGTCACAAACTGAAACAAATACACACGGGCATCTCTCAAATGACTCCATTGGCTCCCAGTTGAATTTCGTTGTATCTTCAAAACTGCCACTCTAGTTTACAAGTTTCTTCACAATGGTCATCCCAGTTACTTTGGTCCTCTTTTGTTTACTCGTTGTGGACGATATAGTACAAGATATAACCATCCAGATAAAAGGTTCTTGGAGGTTCCTCAATTCTGTCCATCTGTACATAAATAAAAAAATCACTTTGGCCACAGCTTTGCTTTTGATGCTCCCACGGTTTGGAGTCATTTGCCTGATGAGGTCTGTTCTGCCCCAACTCTCACCTGTTTCAGGAAAAGGTTAAAATCATATCTCTTCAAAAAGGCATTTCCAACTTAGCATACACTCTATCCGGCGTCTCTGTGGTACTGGACCTATATGCAATGGTGGTAGCAATGGCTATGGACAGATGATTTTTTGAATTTGATTTTGGTGTTGAGCCTTAGAGTCTGTCTAGCAGAGATTAAGTGCTATAAAAGTACAGAATAGAATAGAATAGTTGAAAGACACTTACCTCCATCTTGTTGCATTGGGGAAAAGAATTATAGCCCTGACTATGAAGGGGAATATTAAAAGTTGCTTACTGAAGTTGCATGGTGCACATTGCAGAATCGCAACCAACTACTGTGCTCTACAGTCTACATTCTCCAACTTTTCTACATTTTCTGCTGAGAGATTATTATCTTCAAACTTCAAATTCCCCCTACCGGTTTCCATACTACCCTCAGTGGTATAACCCGCAAAATAGGCTGAAGGCACTTTATTTATTTATTCATTTATTTATTTACCTATTTGTTTATTTATGTTGTGTTTCACATCATGCCTCGTACCTTATCGGCTATATTGTGATGGGTAGTTTGAAGGACAGAAGAAGCCAGTACGTACAGTTGAAAAAGGTTCTGTACTGCAACCTGCCCAGCAAGGATAAGCAACAACAAGGATCAGACCAGGATTTAGATACCCTACTGAAGAAAACCTTATAATCGCTGATGCTTTCCATCTTTATATCATCCACAAAAGTAGATTCATGACGTCATTTCACAATGAAGGAACTACATTAGTTCAGATTTCTACACAGCTAACTACCAGTTACAACTACAAGCTACAAGTTTTAATCACCAATAGTAAGTTTATACTTGATAAAGACATTTGGACAGAGTATAGGTCTTGCAGCATCATTGTGTGATCTCAATTTGACCTTGGACTTTGCTAAAATCTTGTATAGGCTATATCTTGAAAACCAAGAGGTGTAGGAAGGGGGTACTTGGCAGAGATATTAGTTGGGAGTGCAGAGGTGCAACTTTATGCTGTGGCCTTAGTTTGGAAGTGTTATTTCTCCTGCACCTTTACACATTTTTTTGTTCCGAAAGACTCCTTATCTTTGTACTCTTTGTACTTTTTCATCACTTCTACATCTTATGGTGTCCAATGCAATTTTCCCAGTCTATGAGGGTATGGGAATCTCTAATGCTATTTTTACACTGTTTCTTTTGTTGTTTTGATTTTTTAGGATTAAGTTTTATCATAAGTGAACAAACAGTACATTTGTATAGTCAGTTAGGGCCTGGCAACAATGATTAAATGATCAAGATCATTTACTTGTTATCAATGTGACATGGAAATAATAGAATGTGGAATATTTATTGAACGAAAGACAGAAACAGACAAGTGTTTTTGACACAAAATAATATCTATTATCGTTATCATCAACCTAAGGTATGATATATTGAGAATGAGTTATACTTTCAGCTAAATTTATTGAAAATTAATAAAGCAATATAGCGCAAAATTATACAAATATTATACAACTACAATGATAGCTGGCCCTTTTACACTGCAAAAGTCACATGAATCCTTCTCTAGTGTTTTTACAGACGGGGTACCTGGATATTTTTGAAAAGGTCAACCATGCTGTTATTAATGCTGTTCCTTCAGAAGGAATAGCCCAAATTTTCAATTAATTACTCTCAGTACTGTAGGTCAAAGTGCTTCCTATTGACTCAAGCTTTCATAATAATTTAAGACACTATTGCCAAACCCTGTTTATCTTATGTTTAGTAGACTGTATGATAACTTATCAACCACGATTACAAAATAACTCTACTTTGTTGTGTTTCAATTACATTCCTTTTATCTCTACATTAATAACTTCAGAAGTTTTTTCATCAATGTTTCCTTAAGATAGACAGAGATATATTTATATTGAACAAAACACATATGTTGGCTAAATATTACATATGCATAGGTAATTTATTTTCAGTATGTCCTCTATAATCCTTTAGCCTTTGAGACAAAGTATTACTTGAATTGAGTAAACTTCACTCTTTTAGTTTGTCTTTTTTCCCTTTTGTTCTCATATACCAATAAGATTCAGCTAATATAGCAACAGAGTAATCTGTATACTACAATACTCTTTAGTTATCAAGTACAATTTGCATATGTATTACAAATAATTCCATTTTATTATGTCTCACATATATTCCTTTTTTTCTCTGCATTTATAACATCTGATGCTTTTTCACCAATGTTTCTTTAACATGGACATATATTGAACAAAACACATATATATGAATTGAGTAAATAAAGAACCATCTGTGATGCAAAACATTCCAGTCCATTTTTTTGCACAGTAGGCCAAATTTAATGTGCTGTACAATATTTTGTTCTTACATCTAAAATATAAGTTGACTAATTCTTCAATGCCAAACACATCAAGTCTGAGACTCAGCAATGGTCTTGTACAGGTTACCTTGTTCTGAGTGCAGTGCAACTTTTGTGTAAAGGTACTTCCCATTGGAAGTTCTACTAACCATAGTATCCACACAGGAGTCACCAGAATCTAAAGGCACTCTCTCATTCTTACCATTGTTATCCTTACCCCTCCGCCAAGGCAGGACAAAGATCTTTTTGAACTTCAGCCGGAATGCCTGACTGAAGATGCAGTAGAGAATAGGATTTGAAGCAGAGTTGACGTAACCAAGTGCAGTGACAAACACTAGGAATATCCAGGTTTCTGGGAAAGGTGTATTTGAGAAGGTTTTGTAGAACAGCAACACCTGATGTGGAGAATAACTCAGGAAGTAGATTACAACACTGGCTATCAGCATCTTGACCACACCTTTTCGTTGCTTGATGGTGTCTGACGCTTTTTGCTTTTGCACACCATTCCTGAAGGTGATCTGCTTTCGGTGTAGTGTCTTTGTTCCAGCAAACAGGTGCATACTTGTAATTGTGTAACAGACTATCTGTAGAACTACAGGGATAAGGTAAAAGAGTGAGAACTCGATGTATTTGAATGCCACAAGGTATTTCAGACTCTCCATTGGTGTGCCAGGAAATCTCAGAGAACAGAAGTGTATATCTGGCTTCAGAGGAGGTGTGATTAACTGATTGAAAATGGCCACCGGAAGTCCCATCAGTATGGTGCAAGGCCACATCAAAGTAATCATCAGAATGGTACGTCTCCTGCTGCAAAGAATGTGAGCTTTCATTGGGTGGACTATGGCTATGTACCTGAAAAGAAAAATAGGGTATATGCATGTGCTATAGTTTTATCAGCATAAATACACCAAACTGATGACCCTATGTAACATACTCAGAGATAACTCTTATTTACACATAAAAAAACAAGGAAAAAAGTCGAAATCAAATCAGAAATAACAAAATACTGTTCATTTCAACTAGAGCTGTACATTGTATGATAACTTCTAATATGATGAGATTTAAACGAATTCTTCAAAATGAAAAAAGTCTTATGTGGACTCATATTATTGTCAGACATATATGCAAGGTACATTTGAGTAGTTCTAACTTTATTGTCATATTAATTTGTGTTGTGTCATCATTGGCGAGCACATGCCTTCAGTTAGCTAGTTTTGGATTTGTTAAGGTACTGACGAATGAATTAAGGCTAATTTCTTTCTTCCGTGGTATATCAAGAGCAGAGAAATGTGACATGGGTTTATAGAAGTCCATTTGAGTCAATTTAGGAAGAATTTAACTTTCAACTACAAACCAAAATTATGTGACAATTAAATGCTATACAGAATACAAGCTACTGTCACCCCTAGATGGTAAATTATAAAAACACCAAACAAAATCAAAGAAAAAACTAGTGCATTAGAATGAGGGATCGCATACAAGAAGCAATTGTATTACAAAACAATTGTCATGTGAAATGTCACACTTTCATTCACAAAGTGATCTGAAAGTCCCAGTATGTGCTTTTGTTGGGGCTTGACACAGTCTTTTATTTGTATTGTAAAATAAAAACTTTTTCAAAAACCATAAATATGATGATACTATTACATAGCTTTGCAACAAAACTGCAATTAACCTTTATTGTCGATGAGCAATTTATCACACTGATGCCCTTTAAAACATTTTAATTAATTACGTTGAAAAACATTTATGAAAGAAAACATTTAAATGTTAACTGGAGAGACTGTTTCTGCACATTGTTGTCTTAAATGTTTGACACAAGTCAAATCTATTAGTTCATCAAATGAAGGGATATGCCTTTCTAATCTAATCTGCTGCTTTGCAGGCGCAATATCTTCCCCACAAAGGGGGACTCAGTGTGCTAGTTAACAAAAATAATTTATCTTAAGGAGAGTTGAGGGGTGGTCAAGGTCAGTGATCTAAAGTTATGTGTGTAACCAGGAGGGAAGGGGACTAAGTTAACTGGAGTTGGAAAGGTGGAATTTGAGGTGTCTCCCGAATGATGTGACAGAGGGGCTATTTCTTATTTGGAAGGGGAAAGAGTTCTAAAGAACTGGGGCATAGTGACTAAAAGAATTAGAAAAGTGTTTGATTGATTTATGGACTCTACGGTCAAAAGTGGCGGTATGCAGGAACTTAAGTTTGGGGGTGCTTTGCCTTGTATTTCTGGTAGGGTGTAGGGATGAATTAATTCTCTTAGGTAAACTGGTTGACCTTGGTTGAGAATTTTGTATGTAATGAGGTCTATTTTAAATTGTATCCGGGATCTGACTGGGAGCCAATGGAGTTTTTTCAGTTTAGGGGTAATGTGTGAGAATTTAGGGGAATGGGTGACGACCCTGCAGAGTGAGTTTTGGACCCGCTGAAATCTCCTTAACTCAAAATCAGTGAGTGATGTGAACAGGTAGTTGCAATAGTGCAAACTCCTGCTCATCAAAGTATTTGCTAAAAGAACTGATATTTTAAGGTCTAGAAGGGGACAAATTCTGTAGAGATCTCTAGCATGAACTCTGGTAGACTTTATGACCTATGACACATGGTCTAAGAGAGTGAAATTTGAATCAAACACCACTCCGAGGTTCTTGACACTTTGTGTTGGTGAGACCTGATTACCAAGATTATTGATTAGAAAGTGAAGAAGGATTTTTATGGTTATTTTTGGAGCCTATCAAAATAAACTTAATTTTGTCAGGGTTCAGTTTTAAGTTATTTGTGGACATGAAATTTTGAATGTCGTTTAACCAGTTCTTTAGTGTTTGTATAGAGTGAGAGAAATTTGCTGGTGAGAGTGTTATATATAACTGGGTATCATTGGCGTGGAAGTGGTAATTAATACTACTGTGAGAGTGAATGATTGAGCTGATTTGGTTTGCATAGGGATAAAAAAGTATTGGACCTAGGACAGAGCCCTGAGGCACCCCAAACTGGAGCACATTATATTATTATTATTATTATGTATTTATACTCAGCACAATATCTCCATGTACTACAGGACTCAAAGCGCTATTTAACCAATCCAACTGTACAGGTACAGCCCAACTCACAAGTAACTGACATTCCCCTAACTTGAAGATAGAGGCTCAAGGATGACCATTTATCAACGTCCTTGAGGTTCTTTAACCTGCCACTGGGGATAGGACCCAATGACAGAGGACCACCATTTTAAGTGGTCATCCAAGCCACTATGTATCTGCCTGTACCTGGGATTGAACCCACGTCCTCTGAGTTCCTAGACAAGTGTGTTACCCGCTAGGCCACAGTGGCAGAGCAGGATGTGAGACTGTGCTACCTACCTTGACCGAGTGTGTCCTTCCTGACAGGTATAATTTGAACCAGCAGAGTGCTAGTTCACTGATTCCATAGTAAGCATTAAGTATGTCAACGAGAATGGTGTGGTCAATGGTATTGAAGGCGGTGGATGGATCCAATAAGGTGAGAGCTGTGACAGACCCTTTGGCCATGTTGAGAAGAAGATCGTTTTTAATATTAAGGAGGGCACTTTCAGTTAGTGATCTCAATGGGTATCCGGATATCCGGGTACCCGACCCTGAACATTTACCCGAATCCGAAATCACATACCCGAGTACCCGAATCTAAGCTCTATTGCTGTTAATATCGCCCGCGTTGGCTGACTGAGTACAGACATATCTCGACTTCATAAATTCACCTAAGAATGAAACTATTCAATTAAAATGCACAAGAATATTGATTTCTCACCCTTGTACACCATTTATAGTATTTTATGTGTCTTTAATTTTGGTTGTTTATGCATTGTCAAATGCCAGTAAACTTGGAAAATCGTCAGTATATCAACACAGTTACATAATTCCGAGTACATAAAATTCTGTATATTAGCTATATAGCGACATGCACTCCTTAAATAAATACGAGTACAATATTTTCAGACAGTTGTTGATAATTTTGCATTTATAAAATTCACTTACAAACCTGATATAAAAAATGAAGTTTCAATTCCGAAACTACATTCGAGCAATAGTGTAATGCCCTCGTGAAAGCTGGGTGATAGGTCATGTGACTCCATTTTTATATAAACAACTGTGTTTTGAATGTACAGAAGTCTTTTTTATTTAACATTTCTTCCGTGTGATACTGTTTTGAATGCAAAAAAAGGTGGCCGACAAGAAATAAAGTAAATGGTTGGATCCCATTATTTGTGTGAGTTTGAAGTCTGTAAATGTGTAGATTTTTGTAGAATCAGCTATTATCGCCCATTGGCACGAGTACCTGGGTACCCGCCCATTGAAATCACTACCTACCTGATCCCACTGAAAAGGGTTTATTGAGAACCCTACTTTCAGTAGAGTGATGTTCTCTATAAGCATATTGGAAAGTGGTCATAAGAAAGGCTTCATCAAGGTGAGTTTGTAGCTGGACTGCTACTACCATTTCAAGTGTCTTTGAAATAAAGTTAAGATTAGAGACAGGCCTGTAATTTTTGAAAATATCTCTGTCTAAGGATGATTTATTGAGGATTGGGGCAACATGGGCCTGGTTGAAGAAATTAGGACACTTACCTTGTTCAAGAGAGGCATTGATTATTGAAGTGATGGGGGTGATGAGGATGTCCAGATAATCAAGGACAAGAAAAGAGGATCAAGGGGACATGATTAACTTGGAGAGTTCATAATGATTTTCATAACTTTATAATTGGTTACAGTAAAAAAAGTGGAAAAATGGGGGAGGAGAGTCTGGGGTGATGTATTGAGAACTCAGGGAAGCAGGGAAAGTTGAGTGGATTTTTTTCAATATTTTTTTCTGTGAAGAACTCCACAAATCTGTCAGCCAAAAGCTGAGGAGGATTTATTGATGGGAGTAACTTGGCTGGTAGTCTGTGTAACACATCGCCTAGGACTCACCATAATTTATGTGGGTTTTGGGGTCATTGTCCTGGTTCCCATTTATGTTTGACAGCAAAGTGCAAACATTTCTACCAGTGTTATATAGATAATTATTATAAATACATATTAAATTCGTCCATAATATAGTCACAAGTATTTGTAAATATTTCCTTACAGTCAGTTGGACTTGAATCACTAGTATATCCCTTTTCAATCTGCAGGTGATAAGACCAAGAAAAGACCAAAAAAATGTATGATTACTTTTTACTTTAGATTTTGTTCAAACATATTTAGAACACATTTTGTAAATAACATATCTTTTGTCTTATGATGTTTCTTAAAGGATACTAATGAGGGGTTGGTTATTATGAAACGAGAGCCATTTCTAAGAATCAGTTATTAAATATTCAATACAATGGCTTTTCTTATTTCTGCCATAAGCAATCATAAAATGTATACTGGTTAACCATTCCCAACAATAACCAACTACAGTAGATTGGTTAATAATCATAAGGTGTGCTGCTTGGGCTGAAAACTGCTCTATCTGTATCGGTCTCACAATAACTGGCCCAAATCTATATACCTACATTTTAATGTTAACCAAGTGGTAGTATATATAAGGTAAATATGGCAATTGAATTAAACAAATTTATCAAAAGCGAGAAAGCACTCATAGAGTGCAGGTCTCCACTGGGGGCATTTCAGAAAAAATCACGACATTTTTTTTATATCCACAATATGATCGGGATCTCTCTTAAAATGCAATTCCTTCTTCCTTTCTGTTTCATTAACATCTGCTCAGTCCTTTTCAAGTATTCTTAACCAGTAAACCAAAGCCATTGAAAATACTTTGAAATTGGAATCTTTGAGAATTGGGGACTTTTTTTCTGTATACAAAATAGGATCCAGGTCTTTCCCCAAATTAAATCACTTCATTCGGCCAGGCCCTGTCCAAATAAACCATTTCAGAAAAGTTCTTTACTTTTGGAGCATTGGAATCAAAGAAACAGACAGACAAACGGACACACCCAAAATATACCCTCCTGGAGGCAGTAATAATATGTCCATCTCAGTCCTTTTCAAGTATTCTTAACCAGTAAACCAAAGCCATTGAAAATACTTTGAATTTGGAATCTTTGAGAATTGGGGACTTTCTTCTGTATACAGAATAGGATCCAGCTCTTTCCCCAAATTAAATCACTTCATTCGGCCAGGCCCTGTCCAAATAAACCATTTCAGAAAAGTTCTTTACTTTTGGAGCATTAGAATCAAAGAAACAGACAGGCAAACGGACACACCCAAAATATAACCTCCTGGAGGCAGTAATAATATGTCCATCTCAATGAAAATAAAGAAATTTTTTTGAAGGATGCAAAGCTGGTTAGCTAGATAGCACTTTTGTCAACATATTCTGTTTTAAGCACCAGGACAAGACATCTTTTTGTTAAAAAAACTACGCTTTCCTCTTTACAATCTGCATAACATGATTCATAGTTTGAGCAAATAATTGCTGCTTCCCATATCTCCGTACAAAGTAGAAAGCATTATGTCTTTCAAAATGATGGATAACCTAGTAGAAAACCCCAGATTGAACTTGCTTTTGCAAATTGCTAAAAGTAGATTTTTTCACCAAATTTTAGACGTCTTAAGTAATAGTTTCCTTATTTAATGTAACATAATATTTTTGTGCCTTTTGAAACTAGCACTGATGATAGAAAATATGACGTCAGCATTTTGTCATTACTGAAGGATACTAGTGTAGCAATTACTTTTTGGCTTGTTTTGACTATTTCAATAATGTTGAAGCCCATATCTTGCAATTAACAGATCATAGGACATGTTTATTGTTTTTGTTCTGCTGTTAAAATCCATCATGAGTTCATTTACATACATATTTGTCCAATTGTAAAACGTAGTTTTTTAGTAGGTTCTAGTAGTCAATAGTGAGGTTTTTCATCTCGTTAGTTCCATTACTGCAAAATTTATTTATTTAATTATTTTGGGGTTCTCTGCCATATATATTTAACCATTCGGAAGTTGAACCAGAAGCCACAGACACTACCTGTTGAAATGTTACTGCTTTGCTGGCAGTGTGCTGAATAAAAATAAAAATGTATGAACAGTAGTTAGAGATACAAGATATTACCATGGCAAAATATCTTAAAGGTTACTTACAAACAATGTGATAAGTGTTAATAGTGAACACCATAATATACCATATACCAATTGATAGTTTATATAACCAATTATTGGACAAATTGCTTTGAATATGTGTGGTGTTTTTTGTTATAATTGGTATAGTTTTGGTTTAAAAAGGTGAAAGTTAAGAAAAGTTTAAGTTTAAAAGTAGCTAGGCCTTATGGTAACTCTTGGCAGGAGAATAAATTCTAAATTTTTTTTATAAATTATATGATTAGGACTTATTCCAAGAACAAGGATATTAGTGGAGATTGAAACATGAAGTCTTACCCAAGTCCAGATATAAGAACCAGTTTCAAGAAAAAAACATTTGTTTTACCTCTTTGTATGAAAATATGGCCTCTTGTTATGCAAATACTTGTTGAAGTACATAGCATATAGTTATTGTCTTAACGTACACATATATTTCCCTAATGCAAATCCTGTTTGAGGTACTTCAATACTGCAATTTATTGCTTGCTAAATAACTGCTCTTGGTTACAATCAGCTCTTATATTCATTGACTATAATGGCATTATCTACACAACTATAACATCATTTCTGTGTTTAGCTGTAGGGCTTTTACACCAGTAATTCTATTTTCAGTGAGATAATCTAGGCCAATAATAATAGTAGGTCATGTCATGCAACTAATGCTGAAAAAATATGTTGGCTACCCTTTCACAACTGAATATCTAAATTAATTTAAAGGCCAGTTTTATGCTAACAGAAGACACATGCTTATGACCTATTCACATTATTTTTTGTGATCAAAAATTCCCTTTTGTCACACCTATAACTTAAAATGAGCTGCCCCATATAGCCATTCCACTCCACCATCACCACTCTAGTGTTTACATTTCGGGCTGGCATCAAGGTGCCAGCAAGGTCAGCCCTGGGGGGTGTCCTATCTTCGGTTGTGAGAACAATTAGTAACACCCAATTAGTAATTTGTAACATGCAATGCTATTGGCCAAACCCCAGTCACCTTGCAGCAGACCTACATGCTCGGCCATTTGAATTTTGGAGGTGACTGGGGTCACACTGAAAATTGATATTTTACAAGTACATTTTACATCTTAGGTTTTAGTTTTTTATTGTTTACATTGTTATATTGTGGCGACATGGCAGATAAAGTCACTCGCCAATACAACCTGAGGTCGAAAGAAGAGCTTGTGACGCTTCCAGTGCAACTGCAGTTGTCGGATGATGGGCGTTTCATGTCGGATCTGCTGGCCAAGGAAGGAGCACATACTGGGCAAGTGTCAGATTCTGAGTCTTCCATAAACGATAGTGATTGTGAAGATTTAATACATAGTTCACCTGTTAAACACTCTCCATCTGACAAGCCCGGTACTAGTGCTGGGTCGGATCCGACAGTATCCGACTCCCATGTTTCACAGCAAGTTATTAATATGCAGATCTTGAGCCACCTACAAGCGTTGGGCAAAAGATTAGATAGCATGGAGGCAAAAAATTGTAAGAAAACCAGTGATCCAAGTAAAACAAAAACCAAACCTGTCAAAAAGGTTAAGCAGTCTGAAACCCCGGTCACAGTGGCTCCAGAAGTCAAAAACTCCCTCCAAATTCCGGATCTCAATATGTTGCGACAAGATGCGTTGATACAGCTCAAAGTAGAGCAGAGGCTCAAAGAGATTCAGGAAGCCGATAAGCCAGGTAAAATCAAATCTTCTCGTGGCGGATCTGTTGAAGTTTTGGTAAAAAACAAAGTAAAGTGGCCCCATGAATACATTCTCTCGGGTTCGAGTAAAGAAAGAATATCTTATGACCACCTCTCCACTGTACAATGGGTGGCTGGCTTCTGCCGTATTATGAAAGAAGAAACAAATTCCAATGTTAAAGATTGTATGCTTGACTACTTGGTAGCCCTTTTGGATGACGCCCAAGATTTTTCTTGGGAAGCGGCAAAAGCCAGCCACGCTGTGCTCCTATGTCGAATGGAGCAGGGGGAAGTTGAAAGCTATGCAGATGTTCAGAAAATTGATCGAATTCGAAGGGCTAATGCTCAAAGACACCTCCCTTATAGTGGCAATTCTTACAAAAAATCCCAAGGGAAAGTACAGAAAGTACTCCCCTGCAACTACTTTAACCAAGGCACGTGTTCACAGAGTAAGACTCATGATAACAGAGGTGTAAGGTACACACATGTATGTAGCTCTTGCTTTGCCAATGGAAAAAATTTCCCACACCCTGAAACAGAGTGCAAAAACAAAGCAAAAAAATTCTATCCACCAAAAAACGATTAACTGTGAGTACCACTCGGGCTGGGTACTCACCTCACTCTAGCAGATTTGTGTATTCAAAAATGGTTAAAAATGCCCGCGAAGAATGTTGGGCGACTAAAGCTTTAGCATTATCCTGGTTTCATAGAAATAAACTTTTTAAGTCCATTGATCCCAACAAATCTTATGCACAGGTTGTTAAAAATACCAGTGCCACAGTTGCTCATACCGGGTATGCGGAAATTGGTACAAAAAATTCTGAAAAATCATACAAAGTACCATATGGCAACACTGTTACCTCTCATGTGACTTTTAATCACAAGGTTCAACAAAACTCTCCCACTGTGACCGGGGTCCCTGTGAAATACGGTAAATGTGTACCTGCCAAAAACTCTGTACCGTGTCCACATACTATGATCAAGTTATGTAACAGGTTTCAATGTTTGCAGGATTGTGTTGTGGGGGACGATGTGATTCATAGTGATATTCACGTGAATAATATCAAAAAACACAGGGACACGTTAACATGTGTTAATGCTGGTTGGGAACATATTGAGTCCAACAATCAGCGCTCAGAGGAGTGCAAAACTCCCCACTTTGGTTCTGATGACATGTTACAGCCCATATTGGCTGATAGAAAAAATGTTACATTCGAAGGGAATAAAAACAAAACTGGGTTATTTCATGGGGAATCTGACAACATCGAGGAACCAGTAATAAATTCATCACTCAGTGATAAACAAGTCCTTAGTGATTATTACACATTGCACAGTAACTGTACTGAACAAGAAATAGAAGGGTTACATGCTGGTATGCAAATTGGGCCCCACTTGGCCCCAGGAAAAAATTCTTTGGAAGGGAATAAAAACGGAACTGGGTTTTCAGATGGGATTACTTGTGATACCAGCATTAAAAAATCATCACACAAAAATTTTCAAACTGGCATCACTGCTGAAGCAAGCAACCAAGTTGCCACAGACGTTTTCCAATCAATTGTAAACGGAAACTCTAGCCTTAATAACTCACAAAAACTTCAAGGCGACAATGACTGCATGGAGGTACATGTTAACCATAAACATTACAATGTTGTGAAAAATTCTGAGCATGACTTCGGTTTTTGTCCTTTGACCGACTTGGTATTGTACAAAGGCGGTCCAGTACACTGGGATAGTATCCCAGACGACTTACAAGCTTATCAGTTCATTAAGAAGACAGGTAAACCAAATTTCTTGTCTGCTAGGATTCCCGTACGATCACACCTGAATATTGATAAATGGCGGGAGCATCTTTCTCAGTATTGGGATGAGCAGTTAGTAGATCTGTTACAATACGGCTTCCCTTTGGATGCTTCTCGCGATGGTGAATTTATTTCAACAGAAGTTAACCATGCATCAGCGTTACAGAATTTACATCATGTTCAGTCATATCTTGATGAAGAATTAAAATTTAATGCCATATTAGGTCCTTTTCACCGTAAGCCCATACAGTTACACATATCTCCATTGATGGTACGGGACAAGCAGGATTCTTGTAACAAAAGAACCATTATGGATTTAAGCTGGCCACAGGGGGCTTCTGTTAATACGGCAGTCCAGAAGGACGTATACCTAGGCACCCAGTACATCTTAAATTATCCCTCAATAGATTCCATTACTGATGCTTTGGTCAAATTAGGTCCTGCTGCCCTTATTTACAAAATAGACATTAGTAGAGCCTTCAGACAAATCAAAATCGATCCCAGAGACATAGACCTGCTTGGAATCAAATTTTTAGACCAGTATTTCATTGATAGATCGGTCCCCTTCGGATACAGAAATGGGAGCCAAATTTTTCAGAGATGTAGCGATGCAATAAGGTTTACAATGAAACAACATGGCTTTCCTCATCTATTTAATTACATAGACGATTTAATCTATGTTGGTTTGCCCTCTAACATACATGCTTCCTTTCGTTTTCTCCTGAAATTATTACAGGACTTGGGTTTGGACATCTCTCGTAAAAAACTGGTCGCCCCGGACACCGTCGTAACTTGCCTTGGCATTCAAATCGATACAGTCACTAGAACTTTGTCCATCCCTCACAAAAAACTACAGGAAATTGCTTCACTATGCAAGTCTTGGGTTCAAAAAACCTATTGTAGCAAGAAAGCTCTCCAATCATTGTTGGGCAGCCTACTTTATATCACTAAATGCGTGAAACCGGCACGTATTTTTCTGAATAGGATGCTTGCTTTGCTTAGGGATAATCACAATGTACAAAAAATTCTGTTGAATCAGGCTTTCTTCCAAGATTTGACATGGTTCAATACCTTCTTATCTTCATTTAATGGCGTCACGTATTATGACCATCACCTACCATCTGCACAGGTCCATCTGGATGCCTGTCTCACAGGCTTGGGGGGCCATTTTGACTCGATGGTTTATGCATTACCAATTCCCAGAGGTCATGAAAATTACGATATTTGCCAACTAGAAATGGTAAACATTGTTGTGGCCCTTAAGATATGGGCCAATCACTGGAAAAACAAAAGAATCCACGTCTTTTGTGATAATATTGCTGTAGTACAGGTTCTGAATAAGGGTAAGGCCAGAGATTCCATCTTGGCGACCTGTGCTCGCAATGTCTGGTTAATTGCAGCGATATTCAACATCGAGTTGAAATTCTCACATATTTCTGGTAAAACTAACATCATTGCAGACCTTCTATCTCGTTGGTCTATGGTACCTGAACCACATGAAAAATTAAAACAAATGTTGCCTCAATATAAATGGGTACATTCACACATAGACTTAACTGCACTTAATCATGATATATAGCATATTGCATTCCTTGTTTCCTGTTTTTCAGCTTTGCCAGGCGCGGCAGCCCAGCTAGCCACTTCTGCTTCTAACAGGCTCTTACAAGGGTTCAGACCCTCCACTCTGAAACAGTATACCCGTATGTGGAGAGATTTCATAGCTTATCAGGTGGTGGCTGGGCTGCCCCCCTGTCAGGTAAATACAGAAATTTTGTTGTCTTTTATGGAATATTTACATCAGAATTCAATATCTGCAAATCACATAGCTAATTACATTTCCGCCTTGAGAGCTTTCCATGTTGTCTATTCCCTTGACACGTCCCCTTTCAAAGATGAGAAAATATCACTCTTTCTGAAGTCAGTAAAAATTCAGGCCTCTTTCTCACCATCCACAAGGTCATACATTGACTTGTCTATCTTGCAAGACATTTTAATCCAGTGTGAAAAATTTCCACACCCAGACATCTTTCGCCCCCTTTACCTCCTGTGTTTCTTCTCCTTCCTCAGATTATCCAATATACTTCCACACACAGTTAACAGTTTTGACTCAACTAGGCAGCTTCAAAGGGGGGATTTCATTGTAGCAGGCCAGGGGGCGGTTCTACTGATAAAATGGACGAAAACCATGCAAGATAGGAACAAGACAGTCACTATCCCATTGCCAAATTTAGGAAATTCCACTTTCTGCCCTATCAAGGCCATCCAAAACATGTTACTTGCCTACCCCGCATCAGACCAGGCCCCTTTGTTCATTATCCCACGTACCTCTAACTTGGTTCCTTTAACAGATTCAGTTGCCAGAAAACATTTAAAAAATATCTCCGGAAATCTGGCTATATCCCCTCCCCTGACATTTCATGCGTTCAGAAGGGCTGGGGCCATGTGGAGTTTCCAGCAAGGTGTTCCACTGGAACACATTATGAAACATGGGACCTGGAAATCGGATGCAGTTTGGGCCTACTTATCCTCCCTCCCTTCTGCTACTTCCCGGGTTTCCCTTGCCTTCCAACACTCACTAGCCCTATAGTCCTACTTGGGGTTTGGGTGAACTCTCTCTCAAAATATTAACTGAAATATACAAAAATTCACTTCCATACTCACTATTTCATTATTTATCTTTACCATAAATTTGATCACTGGTTTACATATGTGTTACACAATACTCCTCCATCACTGGACAACAACCCAGTAACTTTTTTCCCATTGATTGATCACTGGTTTACATATGTGTAACATGATATTCCTCCATCACTGGACAACAACCCAGTAACTTGCTGGCATTGAAATGACCTCCTATCTGGGAACTCATCATTTATTTGGATGGGGTATTGTTTTCACCTTCGGCCTTAAGAAATCGTGTCAGGTCATTGTAAATTCCAACTTTGACCTTTGTATGTCTAGCCTATTTGTTAAATATTCAAGGTCAAACTGTGAGGTGTGCACCACGCACTCGCCTTCATGTAGTGACCTATGACCTTTGTGTGTAATGACATTAGAGACATTAGAAATATTCAAGGTCAAGGTCAAGGTTTCCTGTCACCTCTCATGTTTGACCTTGGTTCCCTCACAGGTCATTCCAATGCTATAATTCCTAGATTTAAAAATGATCATTTTGTGCATATGTCAAGAAAAAGTAGAAATAGATTTTAATTCCAATATCTGTGTTTTATTTTGTGTTGGGACTCCCTGGGGGCTGTTCGGGCTGGCATCAAGGTGCCAGCAAGGTCAGCCCTGGGGGGTGTCCTATCTTCGGTTGTGAGAACAATTAGTAACACCCAATTAGTAATTTGTAACATGCAATGCTATTGGCCAAACCCCAGTCACCTTGCAGCAGACCTACATGCTCGGCCATTTGAATTTTGGAGGTGACTGGGGTCACACTGAAAATTGCCCTCCCTGTGTACAACCCGGCCCTAAAAGTTGGTTCATGAATATAATTTCATAATTTCTTTATGTTGTTGAGCATATTACTGCCATGTACTGTTTTTCAGATAAGCCTGATATTAGGGCTGATGTCGATTACCACTCTCAATTATACTCCTTAAAGAATAACACATTATGTTGGCCCTAGGGGGCCTATGTGGGAGTCGCCTATGGACACAATATAGTGGTGTACCTTGCTACTCCAGCTGTGATGCCTATGTAGTGTAATGATTAAGTTGTAATTTATTATGAACATTTAGTAATTAATTTTTGCTTAGTAATGATGTTCTTATAAATGGTAATCTGTAATCTCATATACATCTGTCATGTAGCATATGACTGCAGCTACTCGGCCACGTCAATTGTACAGTATCTGTACTATTTCTCAATTTTAAAGTTCAGTGTTTGAGCTTCAGTGCCCCCTGTCACTTTCACTTCATGATGTAGTTTATATGTTATATCTATACAACTTTACCAACGTATTTTAACCATATTATATTACATTCTTTTATTATACTATTTTACATTGTCCTCTTGATTTAGTATTTCTACTCATGTTATATATACATATGCACAGGCCGTAAAGTCAATGCAATTCTTGAGACATTCTTGTTAGGAGTAAGGGGCCGTATTACTCGGTCACGTAAGGTGTACATTTATAGCTAGATGAATTGCTGCCTATATCACCAATGTTACGTGTTGTTGTTTCATGGCTTTCCTTCCTGGACCTTTCTACCTTTTCACAGACGATTGGGTGAACTCTCTCTCAAAATATTAACTGAAATATACAAAAATTCACTTCCATACTCACTATTTCATTATTTATCTTTACCATAAATTTGATCACTGGTTTACATATGTGTTACACAATACTCCTCCATCACTGGACAACAACCCAGTAACTTTTTTCCCATTGATTGATCACTGGTTTACATATGTGTAACATGATATTCCTCCATCACTGGACAACAACCCAGTAACTTGCTGGCATTGAAATGACCTCCTATCTGGGAACTCATCATTTATTTGGATGGGGTATTGTTTTCACCTTCGGCCTTAAGAAATCGTGTCAGGTCATTGTAAATTCCAACTTTGACCTTTGTATGTCTAGCCTATTTGTTAAATATTCAAGGTCAAACTGTGAGGTGTGCACCACGCACTCGCCTTCATGTAGTGACCTATGACCTTTGTGTGTAATGACATTAGAGACATTAGAAATATTCAAGGTCAAGGTTTCCTGTCACCTCTCATGTTTGACCTTGGTTCCCTCACAGGTCATTCCAATGCTATAATTCCTAGATTTAAAAATGATCATTTTGTGCATATGTCAAGAAAAAGTAGAAATAGATTTTAATTCCAATATCTGTGTTTTATTTTGTGTTGGGACTCCCTGGGGGCTGTTTAATTTATCATGTGAGAGCTGCGACAAGTTTTTGTGACAGCTTGTGAAACATTTTGAAAGAGTTTTTTTATGTCTGCATGAAGCTAGACATTCTGAATACTCCCTATCCAAATGTGAATCCCAACTTATTGCACTGAAAGGATACTTCTGAAATACAAAGCCTGTCGAGACAGAAATGGGACAGGATGAGTTAAACATTTCAGTTTTGTATACATCTAGTGAGGCCAGCGCAAAACTGAGGTTTCAATATTTCAATTTAAAAAATACTTTTTGAAAATACCAGTAGTTAAGCTTTGTTTGATAATTTTTCTGTTGCGGTTTTTTTTGTATTTTTTCCAATAAAATGCCATTTTAATCACTGAAAGGATAAAAACAATGAAATGAGGAAACAATTTATATCTTTTCACATCTTATCTATATTTTGATTGCATCTACATATTATAAAACAATGTTATTTTAAAGTAAACATATTTTGAACCATATTTGACAAATAAATATCAATAACTGCCACTGCAACTTAAAGTTATCTGTATGAGGTGATTGTTTAAATGAAAAAGTTTGATGAGATAAATCAGATTTAGAATTTCGAAGTCAGATCTTCATTGTAAGATATGTATAAAGTAATTGTATAACTGTTGTATGAATCATAACTCAATTGTGTGTTTTATATACCTGCACCAAATCAGTTACTCTGTGCAATTTTATCAAATATCTTGTCAATGTCTTATCTTATTTTAATATAAACCTAACTAATAATGTAAAGTCACACCCATTAGGAAATAGCTGTAAGTTGTTTATGGGAGTATTGGCACTCTCACCCTCTGGGTTTCTCTTTGGTCTTGTTAAAAATGAGAATAAACTGACTTCTTAAAATGACAAAAGGTCTACAACACAGTTTAGTTTAACCAGAGAGATATATATATAATATGTATATGCCTAGATAATAAAAAAATGTCCTGCTATTTTTTTCTCTTAAAGTATGATTAACGTTATCGAACCTGGCAACTAGTAACGCATTCATAGCCTTAGTACTTTTTGGCTACAGTTCCCTTAAAGGAGGATTAAACACCCCAATATCATTTTAGGCTGTATGGATATCCCATTTATTTACCTCCACCAGCAGGCTTTGTTTTAGGAGTGTATTCGATTGTTATTCATTATTCAAGTTAACTCCAAACATAATTAGCAGTTCACATTCTGGATAAAAAATCCATTATTCAGTGTATTTTCAATGACTTTGGTTGTCTCATTGCCATAAACTCCTAAAGTAATGAGTGAATCTTCATTAAAAATTTTTTATGTTGGTAAGACGAAAAGAAGAAGTAATGACATTCCAGAAAAGATCGAAATCTTCTCTGGATACAAAAAAAATCCAAATTGTTTGGGAACGCCCCTCATGAGTACTTTCTAGTTCTTGTATAATACTTTTGAAATGCTCTCAGGAAAGTCACATTGTGGTAATTGCTGGTAATTCTCATTGAAAGAGATGATATAATCAGTCTCCATTCCCCTGGGTTATTATCCCTCTGATATAGCTGTTTCCGCCCTAAATCTGACATCCCATTATGGCAAGGGTCAATGACAAGACAGTCTTCTGTTATGATGCTACATACCTGTGGGTGGAGTTGAATGCAGCAATTGCATCATATCTTGAAAACTGCTTAGTCAATAGCACTGTATAAACTTGAATTTTTATGCATTTCGAGGTCAGTGTGTTATTTAAACAGTTATGTATAAACTTGAATTTTTATGCATTTCGAGGTCAGTGTGTTATTTAAACAGTTATATCTAGATATATATCTTAGCAGTGTCTAACTTGAACTTGTATGTGTTTTCGTGGTAAGTGTATCATTTAGACAATTATATCTAGATATACAACTCCACCAAACTTTCTGCACTTATAAATATTATTGTTTAAAGTTTGCCGTTCTAAATCAATTACTTTCTCGATTTGACGTCACTGTATGAAATAAATCTACGATTTTTCCGAGTTTTTACTACTATAAATAACCGATTTAAACATATATACAAAACTGAACATTTAATACTACGTGAAATATACATTTTTGTCCAAGTCAAGTGTATAAGTAAGAATATTAAACTTCTATAATAATATATCAATATCAAAGGTCCAAATTGGTGTTTGACTTTCGTTTTAACGGTCAAGGTCATATGATGACAGGTGCCTACCTCAGTAGGCGTATTTCACAACCAAGAATCTGCATAATCCGTCGAATCTAGATTCAGATTTGGATTCGTTGGATTAGCTAGATTCGTGAAATGCAATTTTCTATAGATCTGAATCTAAAATATGAAAATAAGATGAACCGACATAAATATAATATATTAATATATGCCAGTATATAGTAAAATAACATTATCATATTACAATATAATAAAAATTTCCCAAATGTTAAAATTTTTTCCCACATGTTGCTGCCATTATTGTACAAAGAATTATGGGTAATCCAAGGACACTGAATCTGTTGATCTACCTCGAGAGGTAGATCAACGGATTCATAATCCAGATTCAGATTCAAGTCACAAAATAAGCGAATCCGTTGATCTGACGAATCTAGATTCGACGGATTACGGTTGTGAAATACACCTAGTGAATCCATACAGAATATCGGAAGTCACATTTGCACCAAGTTCAATCTGGGTGAGAGCTAATTAAATAAGAGAAAAGGTTACTGGCCATTTAGGTTTCTTCAACACCAGTGTATTAATATCAGTACAAATAACCTAACATGTTTTATGCAGACTCACAAACATAATGGAAGTACTTTGTATTGTATATTTATACTCAGTGAAATATCTCCTAGGACAACAGGACTCAAAGCGTAATTTGCACTATTACCAGACTGATCCTATTTGACTGAAAGATTTTGTAAACGACAATGCAAAATGTAGTATAGATAAATATATGCTAGATCTGATGCTTTGCTGATCTTTGGCGTGTGCGTTTTGTACATCTAAGTACTGTTTTATTTAAAGATCATTCTTTTACAGGTCAATTCATATTCACACCTTGATTTTTTCGCTAATTTTGGATTAAAATCTAATAACCCATTTACACTGCTGTACTATAATGATCTAATATACTAGTATCCCTGTTTTGATAATTCAAGACAATCATGGAGCAAACCCTAGTTAAGGTGTTGTCTGCCTTGTAAGGATCACATTTCTGGACATTTTAAGCACTCTATGGCCCTTTAACAACCTGTAACTGTGCTAAACCCTATTGCATAAGAACTACTATGTAATGTCACAACTTAACATTTAAAAATATAAACATTTTCAGATACGTTTAACTGCTCTTCTGTATTGATTTGAGTGTCCCCTGTTCATTCAGATATTATCAAGAATCAAACCCATTCATCCGGAGAAGTGTGAACTCACCACAGCCCGGGAATGGTTAATTCCACAGATTCCAGCAAGGTGTCAATGCTGCGAGAATTAAGAGACAATGAGAGTTTATGGGCCATAAATGTGTCAGCAGTTGTTGTTTGTACAATATCCCTGACATATCTGCGAGGACTAAAAGCAGCTATACGTGACAAGTTAAATGACAAGGCACCCAAGGCATCCAGGTACCTTGACTTCATCTGTATTGGTAGTCCAGGACCAAAGTTTACAAACTGTCTTAGTTGTGTCCCAGCATGGAGAATTGTTTCTCTACTTAGTTTGTGATTATATTGAGATCTTACCGGAGACATATACAACTTGTCAAGATCTTGTAGGATCTACTTTACACTGGCTACTCATTTGCATATCATTTGTGGAAAAGAAAGGAACAAAATAAATTGGAACAGAAATACAGTAAAGTGGATTATTATTGCAAGCCATAAGTTTGTAAGCCCCCCAAAATATTAAAAATAACATAATCAGTCAATGTGGGACTTTTTGCATCAGTAACACTTACATTTCGCAAGCTGTTGCAAAAATAACATTCTCCGATTTTTTTGAAACAGTTGTCTGGGATTAGTTCATTACATTTCCTTGTTTGAAATGATTTCCAGGGAGGAAGTTGACAAATAGGTCGGAGCAAAGTAATATCCTGGTTAAGTCAAATGAACCTATTCAGCCACCCAAGTACCCTATCAGTCACACCACCATTCTGTAAATTTGCATTTGAATTGCAAAGCTAATCTTAGTGTCCCGGACTGTGGCTATATCAGCTGTAATTGTAATATACATTGGAGTGACGGAGTTTACATCTACATAGCACCAGCAACAAGTTTTAGTTATGTAGGCAAGCTTAAGTAAGAGAGAGCTTATTTATATGCACTTTTTTTTGCTATTTGATTGTTTAATATATTGACAGCCCAGTTCCCACTAATTTCATATTTCTTAAACTTACGATTAATTGTCATAGCATGGTTTGTTAGCTTATACCTCAAAAAGGGCACTTAAAAATAATGAGAAAAGTAATAAAGTCATTGTGTAAGCCATTCTGGTTATACAACACAAAATAAAACATTGCATGTCTGTATGCTGATTTATTGTGCACAAAGTTTAGTTTTCTAATTTCTTGAGACATATTTACACAATTCAGTAAAATGATTCATGTAGTTAATATGTTTCTGTGTAGTGCTGTTGATAATACAGTCACCATAACCTGCACATTTGATATGGCAGAATCTATATGAACAAGGGCATTATGTGAACTAGCAGCGCCACATTGATGTATCTGTATGTTTGTGTAATTGCCCTTTTAGTCCTGTAATTTACTTTTGCAGCATAATGTGAAAAAAGGAACATTCCAAAAAGCTTACAGTAGTGGGAAAAGAATGTCATTATTTAACAGTTATGAATACCCAGACCTTACAAGCTTTTTGAAATAAATATGACATTTTTAAATAACTGTGGTTGTTTGTTGACATCTGGAACAGTCTCACTTGCTTTGATAAACCTGAGTAATTTGTATCTGATTATTCTTTTGCAAAGTGTCAAGCTAAAGTCGTGATTATTGTCAAGTTTCCAATATGGTGAATGTTTATTTCCCTCTCTCTATATCTCCATAAACTGGCTCCCTATTTACCATCTCCTGAATAGGATGTAAGCCATGTTGCATGTTTACGTCACCAATCTCTGTCGGTACCCCTATGTGCTCTTGATTAAAGAGGAACACATATGTAATTAAAACACTTTGTCCAACTACAATCTCAATGAACATCAGACCTTCTGCTCTGATGTCCAGCATCTTAACCAAAAGTATAGTCTATTGTCCTTAATTATCATGCCACAACGAGATATCTTTTCTTTTTTTTCTTTTGTGAAGCATAACCCATGCCAGAATTCATTCTTGTGCTTCAAAATGCCACATTTCCCATCATGCTTTGCACTTCATGATCTGGAAGTTCCGACTTCCACCTTAAGTGTCATTAAGCTAATGTAGGCGTTGTTACTCCACTACACAGGATGCCAGATTTATGCGGATTACCTCTTCGTTGAAAGCTGAAACTGTTCATTTTTGTAAAATATATTTTGAATATTTTTTTCTGAAAATACAGTGACTAATTTGTACTGAGGATACCAAATTCAATAAAACAAGAGCTTTTGGAGAGTGTATACTTCCTCCAGGCCCAACACCTCTAATGCTGTTTCTGAGTGCAATGAAAAAAAAATCTTTAAAAAATTCCTAGATCCAGACGGTGTTTTGGATCGCCAACAAGCTATGATCATCTGTCTCTTGTGACATTTTCTGAAAACTTTTCTCTTCCCAACTATTTTACAAACATACAAACACACGCAACCAAAAACATAACATAACTGCCTTGGCAGAGACATATAGTCAATTTCAGAAATAATTACAATTTCACTTTTTATTGCAGAAATTTGTCACAGTGTTTTATATATATATATATATATATATATATATATTTATATTTTAAGCTTTAGGGTTACACAGTAGTATTTTTGTCACAAAACAATGTTTGGGAGATGCTATATATTTTTACCAGAGACTTAATAGCTTATTTGCACTGGTGACACACACACAGTAGAAGAGCTATAGAAATGTGATCCTACTGCAAAATTAGCCTCTGTCTGTATTGCATTAGTGATGTTTAAAAAATCGCCATGGTGAGAGATAATTATAAGAATTCAAGCCAAAATATACTGAAGTGCTATTCTCTATTTCCATTTTTTCTAAATTATCCATAAAATCAGCCAAAATATTCTATAACCCCATTCTCCATTTAAATATTCTGAATTGACAATCAGTTTAAAAATGATAGCTTCCTATTTTGACAAAATAGTTTTCATATTTGTGTACTTCAGAAACTTCTCTCATTTTGATCAGAAGATATAACTAGTCATCTATAAGAATGCTTCCCCTTGCACACACTCCTGTCATCTCAAATAAAACAATGATGAAACTAGGACTAAATGAGAAACCTTTTTCCTTAGCAATGCTTTTAGAAACATAAATTTCTTTAAAAACATAAGAATGTCACAGTTAATTTATGGGCTGTTAAAGAGAAATATTTGGTCACGTGAAATGATATGACGTGAACAGCTAATAGATCACGTGATATGATATGATGAGGACAGTTAGTAGATTTTCAGACATATACTTTATCAGTGAATGATTATTGCAGTTAGACATTATCTTTGTTGGAGCCCAACTTAGGAGAAAGCCCATCTTAAGTTTCTTGTGCATATTTTATCTAAAGATTTGGTAGCATATATTAGCCCAACTTATAATTTGCACACATAGTTTTTATTTTTGAAATTGAAATGATATTATTTATTTATTCTTCTGCTTAAATCTTTGTTCTTTTCCTTTTCCTCATTATGCATTGATAGGATTAATCTTAATTCCTTTATTGTTCCAAGACTCTGTCTCAGTTGATTTGACAATGGGGGGGGTCATCAGGTCATAAAGTGTCTATTGTTCAACCATTGCTTTCAACTTGATTTGTTTCACTTGTGGGGAGTGATTAGGCAACTGGATTAGATTGTACCATCTATTGTTTCAACATTCCTTTTAAGTTGGTTTGTTTGACTGTGTGTGTGACTTGGTAACTGGATTAGTCTTAGATTTACCCTTTGTTCTAGCATTCTTTTGAACCTGATTTCTTTCACCTCTGGTTAAGTGACTAGCTAATAAGATTAATTAGTCATTGCTATAAGACTCTTTTAAGGTGTTGTGGGGCGATACTTTACATTTTTACACGTTTGTACACAAACTGATTAATTTAATCATAATTTTTAAATGTTCAATGTTAAGTTCTTAAATGGACAGTTACTCATAAAATCTACTAGAAAACACCAATTTTATAAACAATGTGTATTTATCAATTTTATGCATCAATGTGTTGTTTGACTAAATTCATCAAATTAACATGTTTGATTTAATTACATTTTCTAATTAATAAGTTAAATTTAAAAAGGTAATTTTATAATTCTTTGTTAAACTTAAAATATATAATCAAGCTTACCCATAAAATCACTCACTATATTTGGATTCCCCCTTATAGGTTTGATAGAATTAAACCTCAATATGTTACGATATTACTTTGATGTTGATTTGTTTCACTTTATGATTTGGGGTTATATCCCTATTGTGTACCTCACCCTCCCCAGGTGAAACAAATCAACGTCAATAGAATGTTCAAACAAAAGGCACATATCCAATTAAGAAATCATCCTAATGAAAGACAAATAAATCAATACCAGAAAAATATTTGAATGCTTATCAGGGCTCAGGAAACACAATTCATTTTCAGTTTCTGCTATAAATACTCTTTGCTTAGGCTACATGAATTTAACATATTTAAATAAAATAAAAAATATGCAGACAAAGTACTTTTTTTACAAGGGTCATTTCAGTTGATCAACATTAAAGTGATCTTTTTCATAAAAATGTCATATGATTTACTTGCACATGTTTGTAAATAGCTTATATTATATCCAACATAAAAATCATTCTTGAATTTTATTATCTTAAGTTGGGCTGATATGTTGTAGCCCATCTTAAGATAGGCTATAGCCCAACTTAGGATCCCAAGTTGGGTAGCTCATCTTAAGATGGTCTGACTCTTAAGTTGGGCTCCAACATCTTCATTCAGGTGAAAAGAACTGGACAGAATTCTGTTGGCCCCAACTAACCACTGAGCCGTGAATTCTGAATCTTTGGTTTACTTCAGAGATAAAGGTTTAATATGTCTTGGTTGATGTGTTTATGGCTATTTCTGGATCGGCTCCATGCGTAGCTTTAAAAGGAAACTTGAGTCAGTATTGACAGTTGTATTATAGGACGATACATATAATATGACCTTCAAGAGTGTGGCCTTCCAAGTCCAAGAGAACAGTTTTTTTATCACGTTCCTATTTTTCAATGAATGCAGTGAATAATAATAATAATAATAATAATTATTGAATACAACTAATCATCTTTTAGAATATATCGAAGAATGGAGGTGGTATAAATAAGGCGAAATATCTGTATACAGAGTGTTCAAGTGGACAACAAACTAAATTTCCATTTTCATTTAGTTTAGTGTATATAAGATTAAAATGATCTAAAACCTGCAACTGTGGCCTTGTGGATAATACACTAGGCTAGGAATACAAAGGATGTTGGTTTAAACCCATGTACGGGCAGATACATAGTGGCTCAGATGATCACTTACATTGGGGGTCCTCTATCAAACCTCAGGGCTGTTGATGAATGGTCACCCTCAGGTCTCTGTCTTTAGATTAGGAGAATACGAGAAATCTTGAGAGCTTGGGCTGTATTTATTCAGTCACTTTGGTTCAAAATAGCACTTTGAATCCTGTAGTACTAGGAGATTTTATACTGATTATAAATATGTACAATAGGAAAACTTCCCGAATGACATATACAGAAAAAATATATCACAAATGAAGATAACAATATTATACGAGTGCGTAGCACGAGTATTATATTGTTAATCTTCATGAGTGATATATTTTTTCTGTATATGTCTGATGAGGGGTGTTTTACTTTTATTATCCACCATTTTGTGTGATTTATGGGTCAAATAATACGAATGTTTAATGACAGGACGTGAAAAAGGCTTTGAAAAGCATGAGCAACACTGAATATAAAAACTTCAATCTTTAACATGCAATATCTCAGTCATTTCTGCATGGATTTTTATGCAACATACAGCAGCAGGAGCGCTACAATAACACCTTTCTAATGATATATTATATATATATATTTGTAAGTTGCATACTTTCCGAGATATTGTTGAAAAACCGGAAGTTATTCACACTCATTATCCATAGTACCGGGGCGCCGGTGTATACAAAAAAATACATCCCGGTCTGTATTTCCCCGTATTTAGGGCAAATACGTTGCGTGGTGGATAATAAAATACAATACAGAAGAGAAAATCGCTAATAGTGTCAAATCGCGAAGCAATGCAAAGCCAAATAAAATGAAATTGAAACAGAATCTAACGTAAATAAAAAAATGATTGTTCTGGTCATCAGTTTGCAATACTTTCAATGTTCCAATACCAGTGAGTCAGCTTGACAGAACAATTGTTATTTTCTTTATATTGCTTCCAAATCCATCCGATACCCTCACAATAGACAATCCTGTTTAATCTATTGTTTAGTTTATTTTTTTCAACCAATGATTGGTGTGAGTTATGGTAACCTTAAAGTGTGATTGAGGTCACGTTATTGCTACAGCCCTTACTGTGGTTTTCAGTGTCTCTGTTTCATGTTATCCTCCAACTGGATTTATTGCTATAGGTTTCTGAGAATTCAAAAAAAACATTGTCATTAATTTAAAACTCTTTTTCTTGCAAGCTTTTTTGTCAATTCTTAGATTTTTAAAAAATGATTGTGTTCTTAGAAAATTATAATCATAGCAGTTATTCTAAGAATAAGAGTTTAAAGTGCATTTGGACCCAAAATGTACTTGTATTATGGCACATAAGGCTGGTCATGGGTTTTATAGGCCAAAAGAAACACTATTTTTTTCTTGTTCAGCCATTTCAACAAACATTTTTGTTGTTGCCTGGCTTTAAACAAACTGCTGATTGGCCCTTGTTCTGACATGGTATTACATTCCACTTCCGTTATTACTTTTATTGCTTTTGGATTAGAAAAGCTTACTCCCCACACAGCTAAGACTCTCAGTTCTTTCAGACTACACCTCATGTGTCAAATGTTTTTGGCACGGGGAAAATTGAAACGGCTTCTTTAAAAACGATAACAGCTTGGTTTTTAAATGAGTTTCTTGATGAGCTAGAAAGACACTTCTTTTTACTGATGATAGAGTGGTTGCAGACATATTCATCATTAGTTGATATTTTTTATTTAAAACTAGCTGATCAATAAGGATTTATAAAGTAAACACAGTTGTATTCAAATAAAATCCTATTACTAATACCCTGGTCACACTACAAGCGACATTGACTAGGATTGTGTAATAAATATCTTCAAAAAATACTAGAGTAAACATGAATAAAACAGTACTTCTACAGCATCTTTGGGACACACCAGTCATTGGTAAAAATATGATGAAACACCCTACCATAGCCCCCCCCCAAAAAAACAGAAATCAAATCTGTACCATATGTAATAACCTGTTAAGCGTACCTCCTCCTGTGTATATATGCACAAGTACAGCTCTGTTTTGTTTTGTTTTTTGCCTAATTTTATTGTTTAATTTAATTAAAATTGATTTTTTAGTTATTGGAATTCCCTAACTGCCGCGTAATGTCTTAAGCTTGTAAATGGCAGGGCTATAACCAAAATAATAATAATAATAATAATAAAATGTATTGACTATAATAAATATGATTATATAATGCACTTCCTTCTATCAGCGAAGTGCATTTTCTGTGGCCTTCTCTGCTATAATTTTAAACTCTTAAAATTATTTGCCCTCTAATGAAGGTATCTAGGTCACCTGAAATAACCACCTGTAACTGCATGGCGTTATACTTTTCCTGTAGTTCTTCTGCTACCTTTACTGGTAGGCACCAAGGTGCATGCGGGACCATTCAATTGGGGGACCTTAATTTTTGGGCTTTGGGCTTTAGCATGCAGCCCATGCCTTTTGTAAACTGTTATCTCATTGGACTCTTCTAACAGCTCTAACGGACTGCCTAAATGATATACAAAATTTCATGGTTGCAAATAAACTCAAATTAAACCCAGACAAAACAGAATTCATCCTTATTGGTTCAAAATACAGTCGTAAACAACTTCATTTGCTTTTTCCCACTGATATTCTTGGGAATACAGTGGCACCTGCCTCAAATGTCAAAAACCTAGGAGTGGTGTTCGACCCCAACCTGACCCTCACAGATCACATTTCCCAAGTCATTAAGTCTACTCGGTTCCATATAAGAGATTTATATAGGATTCGTCATCTCCTTGACCTTAACACAGCAATACTCCTTGCAAATGCTCTCATCAGTAGCCGAATTGACTACTGTAATTCCCTCTTTGCCTCACTCACTCTTTCGGAGCTCAAGAGGTTGCAGGGTGTTCAAAACTCCCTCTGTCGAGTAGTCACTAGATCCTCGAGGTACACTCATGCAACTCCAAATCTGGAAAAACTACATTGGCTACCAGTCAAATACAGGGTTCTTTTCAAAATTGGGTTGATCACATGTAAGATCCTTAAGTATGGTCAACCTGTGTACCTCAAGGATAAACTTCATCCATATACCTCATCAAGGAACACCAGACGTAGCAGTCCAAAATACAAATTCCTTCAAGTTCCTTCTTTTGACTCTAAAATACATAAGTCTCATAAGTATCTTACCAAATCTTTCAGCCATCATGCACCTGTTTTCTGGAACTCACTTCCTGTCCATGTAAGAACCAGTCCGTCTGTCACATCCTTCAGGAAGCACCTGAAAACCCACCTTTTCAAATCTGCTTTTCCGACCTAGCTTTCTTCCCCACGTTCACACCCACAACCATCGGAATACAGACCTGGACACGTCCCCCACTTATGACTCGGATATTATATATGATTAGTTAGCGCACTGAGTTCCCCTTCGGGGAAGATATTGCGCCTGCAAAGCAGTAGATTTAGATTTCTAATTCGAGGCCAAAAGTTTGGCTGGTTGGTGGATTTTTCACCTCCCATTACAATTTAATTTACTCAGATTTAATCTTTCCACTTTGACCTTTGTAGTCCCTACGTAACCTTGATTCCTAAAGGTCATTGGCCTAACATCCAGGGTCACTGGTTATCCCTTTGCTCAGCTGCTTGGTATTGCGCTTTGTACAATTATTTCGTAATTATTAAGCTTGGGGGGATTCTATTACAATAGCTTGCATTTACCAGTGACCTTGGTTTGTGTAACTCATTAAGGTCAGATTAATAACAGTGTTATATGTGAAACTATTAGAGTATTATTATATGTTAACAATGTTATTTTGAAAGTAATCTTTTAGTAGAATAAATAATATATTAATTCCATTTGTTACAGGTGAGTATCGGGCTTAAACAGAAAGTACAACATTCCTCCTTTATACAAATTTTTGAAATAAATATTTCTGGTCTATTGAATCCAGATTCTATTTCTAACAACCCTTTTAATGGTAGATTTATTCTGCATGGCAATAAGACACTAAGTTTAACAGATCAATCTTCAATTATTTAATAATGTATATCCTAAGGATTTAGACCGATGTGAAAGCACTAAGAAGTGATGTACCAATCAATCACTCTACATTGAATGAAGTTCCTATGGTTTAAATGCTTGATAAATGAAACTTCGCAAGAGCCTTGGTGCATTGTGTGTTGTCATTAGATTTGTAAATATGTAATAAGAAATAAAGTGTCTCTTATTCCTTTATACAATGAATAAAGTATATTTCGTGACTCTGGCAAAAAAACACATAAAATCTTGGCCATCAACCTTTAGCATACACACGAATCAATTCTATATAGTCTGCAGTCTAAAATATTTAGACATTTTACTTTACAAACCGCAGGTGACAGAAGGACTATTTCACCATTACATGGTTTCACCTTTCACTTCCTTAAGATGGATGTCTTGTCTGCAATTCACAGTAGACTCTAATGCTATTATGGGCAGCTCTGAGGTCCATTAATACAGGCCTGGCCTCAAGTCCCTGACCATTTTTCAAGAAAAGATGATAACACAAGGACTTCTATCTAATTAGCACTTACTTCCCAATCCTCTCATTACCCATCTGCAAACCACTCACAGATTTAGACCCTATTGTCACTGCCTTGCTTGAGCCAATAGGGAGAGATCTGCTAGAGATTCAATTAAGATTTTGGTAGGGGGAATAGTTTTGTGTCATGTCCTAATACCCCTGTTCCACTGGTGTAAGTTTCTTTTCATAGCCCCTAATAATATAATCCTCTGCATAATCTCATTGGCTTTGTGACTTACATATTTACTCGTGAAGGTCCAGAGTATATTTGCCGTTATTGCAAATGCCTGTCAACAATATTAAACAGGCTTGGAAGCCTTTGTGAGTGACCATTTCTCTCCTGAATACTCACAAATACTCGGTATCATTTTAGATCATATAAATGTAGACAAGTGATCTCTTTCCAAGAGAAAATTAGTGTTAAGAGTCTCCAATTACTTCACAAGTTTAGGGTTTACGCCAAGTTTCAACAGTGTAAATCATAGCAGCCCTCTCAGTATTTATTTGACTCAGTCTTATAATGGCTCATAAAAATGGAACAGCGGTGTTAGTAATTGGCTGTAAAGTACTGACAAGAAAGCTTTTTGTATATCCAATGCCTAACAAAATCATCCCTGGATATTTTAAATTGCATAAACCCAACATGTGTTGTTTTTTGGTGTAGTCTTTTCGATTGTCATTAAAAACCGGGACCACTAAAGTGACCATGTTTGTCTTAGGTAAGTTCCATTTCTTAGCACATTACAACTACTTTGGACACATTCCTTGTTTGTTGTACCAGCTAATAAAAGCAAAAATCATATATAAGGAATATTTTATGAATTATGAACCACCAATTCTGAATTGCAGATGTTTACAGACTTAGTCCCTGTACAAATTCCATACAGACTCAAATTGAGGGTTCAACAGCTAAGTCCATGTTAAGAGAGAATGTATTTATTTTGTTTTATTTATTTAGTGCTTTATACTATACCTAGTACATTTGTATTGGTTATATTCTGACAGTTAATAGTTGTAAGGGGAAAATGAAACCAGTACATACAGTTTTTTTCAAGGTTCTATAATGTAAACCACCAACCAACAGTGGTCAGGCCAGGATTCAAACTCCGATCGCAGAGGTTGGAGGCAAGTATGTTACCACTGTGCAACCATGGCCCCCGTATAAGAGGAAACTTTCAGTGCATAATGTATGTGTTGTGATGAGGTGGATTCAAACCCATGACCACAAATGTGATAGCAAAGCAATTAAAGGCTAAATATGCTTCAATATTAGGCCACTGAGATTCAAACAATACGCAAATTGCAGTAGAAAGGGATGCTTTAATATTTGGACAAAACTGATAAAAGTAAATGAATGTATATAAATTTTTAGACATTATTTCATTGCCTCTGAGCCCCCAGTGGGGAGAGTTGAGGTTATTGTATCTGCTTTTCTGTATGAATGCCGTAAAAACTACTATATTTCCACACATGGTCTACCCATGACTTGGCCCTGATCAAAGATAGCTCAGATCCAGATTTGCTTTAGTGATTTTTTTTCAGCAATATCCACGAGCATAACATGAAACTATTAATCGGATTGGGTTTATTATACTTGCATACATGGTTTACCCATGACTTAGTCTTCTTCCGTGTCTGGAACAACAGTCCATAATTTGTTTAAGTGAGTGTTTGTACATTATCAGGCATTGCCTTTTCATGTGTAATTGTATTTCAAATGAAGAAAATACATATGGTCACTTTTTAATGACAAAAAACTGGGCCAACCTTTTAGACCATCTATGTAGATGTCCTTGTGTGGGAACCTTGGAATGCCCTTTAGCAGTCTGGGTGATAATAGAAGGGTGTCTGCTGAGTAGAATAATCCTAGCTCATCACAAAGATGTCTAGAGAATATACTATGGAAACTGAAGCAACAAATATGTGTGTTGATACACAACAAACATTGTTTATTAGTTTTTTTTCTGCATGATGAAGTGGTTCTGTTAAGTTCACGAGTGAAAAACCACACTGATGTTAAGTTCCCAGAATGAAATCACACAAAGATCTCATATTTGGAGGTGTTACACCCATTTGACCAACAAATTTCACTGTTCCACTATTATGATTCACAAATCTCACCCCAATACTTAAAGTCTTGATTACTCTTGTGCTTAACAAGAGACTCTTACAAACAACCTTCTATTGGCACGAGATCATTGGCTCCATTTTCACGGAGCAGTGAACAAGATAAGACAGAGTAAAATAAATAACAGTGATAACACAATAACAAATTAGTCATAGCACGAGAAAGATTAGTCCTACTTGCCTGACAACTAAAAACGTTCATTGTGAGTTTTTGGAGCAGAAATGTCTATTTGCAAAGACCTTCAAACTTGTTTAATATTTTGGACAATCTTGTATGATCAACGCAATTAATTCATCAGTGACAATATAAGTATGACCAACAAGATAACACACAAGAGCACATTAGCAGGATAAGTTTAAATAATAATAATATACTTTATTTTCTCTTTGCCATATGGCAAAATGTCAGAAGAAAGACTCTGGATAGTTTAGTCTTACAATCTGCAATAACTAAACTGAAATATAACATATCCAAAGCATTTCTGTTGTGTTGTGGATACACTACTTAGTTATAGGCACAGTTTAAACACACTTTTGTATATTATTACAATGTATTCTCTGCAACAAGGAGGATGACGAAAACATCAAAACAATCGTGACCATATAAGGCCATTAATATTTCCACTTGATCCCATGAGATAAAAGACCACAGAGGAAGAAGCCAAAATATAAAACATGGTTCACAATAAACATGAAAAGTGAATTCCAAAGGAGTCTTCCAGTTATAATTAAAAATCTACAGCAAGTAATATTTTGAGACAATGTTATAAATTTTCCATTAAAATGTTGGAACAAAAAACATCTCAGTTATTTTTATGCAACTCTGCAATTTGAACATTACTGATGCAGTGTAGATACAGACCCGTTCAGCAGGAGTGTCACATTTCTAAAACACTTTTAGTGTATATGTCACCAGTGTAAGTAAGCTGTTATATCTACTGCATCACCCCAATGTTAAAAAAATACAATATAAACCTATCACAGTGACAAACTTATACAATAAGCAATGCATCAGATTGCCCAGACTCATCCCCTGGAAGATGAAAAAACACACAGAGGAAATTCTGGATTTTCATTTCAGATCCAAAATACCTCATCTACTATGAAAATATAACCTGATCCCTTGAAAATAGTTTTTGATATTTGCATCCATATATTGCCAAAACAATTACCAAATTCTGGATTCACCATCCAGAGCCAGATCCAGACCATCATTGAGGAGGACACAGCCATGATTAGACAGGACCTTGAGTAAAAACACGACCCAGATCCAGTGTAAAGTTTGGCGATATGTACATTTACAGACAAACAAACAGACCGGATTACAATACCCCCACCCCTTTACTTTGGGAGCAAGGGTAACAAGGCCGAAAGGGTTTTCAGTCTACTAGCCTACTAGCCTGAGCTGCAAAGCCATCAGAGATATGAATAGTGAACTGAGGCAGTCAGCCATCCAAGTACTAACATAGGCCTTTCCCTCTTAACATCAGTGATGAGACCTGTACTTATCACGCTACACCACAATTCATGAAAGTCCGGAAACAAAAAAAAAATGAAAAAAGTTATCTCTAGAAGCTCAAGCCTCACAAGAGCTTGCGCTTAAAAAGGAAAAGTCTGTAGTAATCATTGCCTAACACTGACTTCTGTCTTCAGTTTCATTTTTGACTCTCAATATCTTTTTCCTGTTGCTTCTGAATTTGTTTTAGCTAGGGCTATGGACGAATAAAACTGCATGTGAAGTGATGATAAATAATATCAGTGACACATAGCTATGAGTGAGTAACTTTGTTTTGACAAACTGGAGGTCACATCAGAACATGTCAGGAATGACTGTAATATCTATAGCAGAAATAGAGAATAACAACATTGGGATTTTTTCCATATTCTCTGTGGAAATTACAATATGTCATCCCCATGTCAAGTACAGCATATGTTTTCCTACAATTTCACAAAGAGGTTATTTTGTGTCAGATTTATCCTTTCTATATTCCCCATGGCGAATAAAGTTCTTGTCACAAAATGCAATGTCATAAACTGAAAAAAATTATGAGAACTGGATAACATTAATTAAATTCCTTGCATGGTCATATCATTATATTAGCAATCAAAAATGCGTATTCAATTTCTTGGTGTCAAGAAGGACAAAATACTTATTACTTAGTTTTTGATTACGTGATTCAGTTTTATAAAGCATCCTTTGGTGAGGAGCTCCTTAAGTAAAAGAAGGTGTATTTTTTCAACATTCAAGAAGACTGCCTTTAGAATCTCTTTTACAAACCCTGTTTTAATTTCCCTTAAAACAGGTCTTCCTTGAAACTTATTGGAGGAGTAAACTGTTTCTTTTAGTAAACAGAATGGGTAAAAGCGGGTGGTTTCAACACCAGATGTTGCATCTACACATTTTGAGTCCATCACCTCCAACCTTCAGGAACTGAAGCCTTCCTTTTGCCTCAGAATCACTCTATAACCCGACCATCTAGAAGTTTTTTAGGTTTGTTATATTATCTAGACAGCTTCTTGTGGAGACCAGGAAGTCAGTTGTACAATGACACAAGGGCACAGGAGGATAAGACCCTTTTGGTCTCTCCCATGATCCCACTTCTAGAGATATATTTTTTGTCTGCAGACTTTCATGACTCCTTCACTACTCTAGTACACTGCTCTTGTTTCTGATTGCTTTGCAACTTGCACATATAATCCAAAACAAATTTTAGCCTTCTTTAAAGATAAAAGTACATTGGGTTGCACCAAAAAGAAATACAAGACCAACTTAAATCATCCCATACACCTTATCGACTTTGAATCTCTTGATTAAGGGTTGCAATGAACTTTAATTCTACCGAATCAACCAAACACCTTTGACCCAATTGAATATTGGAGACACACACCTGTTTTACCTGGTTCTCGCTTGTCAAACTTTTTACACAATAAGGAATTTATATGTACCTAAGGAATAGATAGTGACCTAGTGAGTTTGCTCATAATTTCAAGCAAGCTTAACCTTAAGATTTGCCTTATTTACTTATGAGACATTTTAAAAGAAGTTTTTTAACTATAAATATAACATGCATTTCCTAAACTGTCAGAAAAATTCATTGATGTTATTGCAGTTTAAGGTATTGTTATTATGATATTTCGGCCTGATAGCAAATTAACACCTTTTAGGCAAAAAAAAACAGGCCATAGTTTGTGAGTTTGCTATCAATCCGTCTATTACTATATTCCCTAGCCTTTCCAAACTCTTTTTGTAGGGTTTTAACACCTTGAAAAAGATTGTTTTTAAATTATTTGCTTAACGATTAATATACATTTCTAATGGACACCATCGGGATCAATATGATTTCCATACTGTCTGCTAGCAAGCAAATTGAGTGAATTAACCTTTAAGCATGGACAACCATCTAAAACTGAGATACTGTCGAACACAGCTATACTTACTTGATTGTAATAGGTTTCTAAATATTTCAACAGAGCCGAAGAAAGACTAGCCATATTTTTGTCATTAAAATCAATTTTCGTTGCGAAGTGAACTTGGCTGATTGGTTCTTGTTCTCATAATGTATTTTTTACCTTCTGTAATGTAAAACGATATTCCTCTTAGATATAAAAAAAACTTATTATGGAGGGAGTGAAGTGGCTTATTTCTTGCAGGCTGTCCCTTTTATGTCCAGATTACAACACAAGGCAAATTCAGTAATGTTTCACCAAAGGATGGAAATAAAACAACTTGAAAACAATCTATTTTACTTGTGACAGAGTGGCTGCAAGCATTTCATCATTTGATGGCTAATTTTTAAAACTAATGAATGAAAGATAAATCACAGATCTGATCTGGAATCGAAACTCTCCAATACAGAAGACATTCCACCATAACCAATGTGTCTTTAGAAATGAAATTTTTCTAAAGTACTTATAACTGGTGCAGGATTTTAGTTTGTTTCTGAGCATAATATTAACAATGCCGAATTGGGTGTCAGTCTATTAGCGCTAGCCACAATGCCATCAAAGACATGAGTATTGCACCAAAGGGGTCACCCATCCCAGTACTAACATAGCCCATTGCCACTTCTTACCTTCAGTAAAGAGACAGGTACTCATCACACTACACCACAATTCCAGAAAGTCTGGAGACAAAAAGCCCCAAAACAGTGATCTTAGAACTGCTAGCCTCGCCTGAGCTCGCACTTTAAAAGTTGTCACCTGATAGTTTTTTCTTTTGTTGAAAGTGTCCAACATTTTCTATTATTGGACAGTTGTTCTGCTCGGTTATAATAACCACATTTTTAAGGCAAATTTCTGAAGAAACTTTTTACTTGAACTAAATGACCATAAAAACAGAAATACACAAAAGAATCTACTAGAAACATAGAAATGAAAAGTTATAGTGTTGAACAAAAGCTTTAAAATTGCAAATCAACGAAGTGCGGTGTAATTGAAATATGGTAATAGCCTTGTAAGTGACCAATATTTGAAAAAAAAATGGACCGTCACACCTTGAGGACATCATCAACAATCCATTATTTTCAAATATTGGACACTTGATCATCTACCTATACACATTGAATGGATACCCCTTGCATGCATTTAACCTTTTGCTTTGCCAATGTGTCACTTGGAGCAATCATTTGTAACTTATACACAAAATATTGTTCACTGATGATATATATTTTTAATTTCCACGTACATTTAAAATTTCAACGTACATTTAAAACTTGTAGAGTTGAAGTAGCAAGAACTCACATATGGAATAAATATTTTTAAATTGTTCATGGAGAGAGTAACAGGGGAAATCAGTATGAAAGAAAGAATTGAAGTTAAATTCAACACAAGAAATCATGGACCTTTGTTGATAATGATACACATAATTTCTGCCACGACCAATACTAAGTAATACTAAATCATGATGGTTTTATCTCTATTGTTCATAAACCAGACCGTCACAAATTTAATTTAGATATATGGAATAATGGCAAATTGTTGCTTTGAAAACAATGCATATGCATAAATATTTATTTTGACATTTAAACATGTACTGAACCATGAGGTTCAGTAACTGGCTGATTACCGATGCAATGCACATAGACTACCTTGACAGTGGGGCCCAATTTGCATAACCCCAATATTCATGTACTCCTGTATTTGTCACCAGTGCAAAAAAAAACTTCTACGTTTCTAGTAAAAATCATTCAGTTAATAAAGCTTTCTTGCAATAAAAATAGTAATAATGAAATCTTAACCTAGCAAGCATTTATGAATATAAAAATTCTGCAGTAAAAAGCAGTGTTATGGTAATCATTGCCTGAAATTGAGTTTCTGTCTAAATAACTTGATCCTTCTAATTTCTTTCATTTAAAGGAGATGTGTTGAATATAACAAGTATGAGAAAGAGATGATAAAAAAGGTATGGGGACACACCTAATTATGAGTGGGTGAGATTTGAATGACAGTTGGGGTCACATGAGAACATCACAAGAATAATCGAGTGAATGTGTGGCTGAAGCAGGGAGTGTAACATGCAGTTTTTACTTATTCTATTTGGACACCTACAGAGCTTTCGCATATCTCCGGATGAACAGAGATGAACTTAGAATATTTCCATTTTAACAAGGCCCACCAAATTGAGCAAAGTCAAAGTCTGGGTTTTATGGCTTGCTCAACATCCAGGGTTATACTGGTACATTGGCACAGGAACACAACACTGACACTTTTGGGAGCTAAATCTATACACAGGTGACAGTCTGTGACAGCATGCCAAACTTGCTAACCCACTAGGCCACTGAGTACACCATTACACGGTGATTAAGTTCTTGGATAAAATGCTCCTTATTTGTAAGCTAGTTTATCAGCACTCCCGATACAGTTAAAAAAGAAAAAAAAAACTTATAAATTACTTATCCCCCTACCACCTCCTGGACCTATATGCCACAATTGTTCTACTTATTCTATACTTTACTCATGTCTTCTTATAAAATAAATATATGTTAAGTTATGTATACGTACTAAAATCTGTTAGAGAAGACACAACGGTAAGAGTATAAAATATACAATTGCCCAGAGACACTACTGTTTCTAAGTGGGATAGTTTTCATTTGAAATAATATCTAGTGATGATTGACAGACATGGTGACTGATAATAAACTTTGAAATTCTCACTCTGAAGGAGTGGTGGACACGGTGACACACAGTTACTGTGATATGATACTCTGCCTAGATAGCTAAACTTGAACAAAGAACTCCTTTGTCTAATTATTTGTAGAAAAAAAAAAGTCTCATTATTGTTTTTGTGCAGAAGCTCCACTGATTCCCTATTCAACAACATATTTTCTACGGCATTACATTATTAAGCGTGAGCTCTAGCAAGGCTCGTGCTTTATTTATCTTCAGACTTTCGTGAATTGTGGCATAGCGTGATGAGTACCTGTCTCTTCACTGAAGTTGTGCGGCAATGGGCTACATTACTACTGGGATGGGTGACTGCTTCAGTGCACTACACATTTCTCTGATGGTTTTGCGGCTTGTGCTAGTAGACTGAAACCCCTTTTGGCTTTGTTTAAGGCTCTAGATTTCAAATTCCTATTCTGTCTGCATTGATAAATTCCAGTCATTCAGTTGTGGCAACAAGGTGGGACAGTGGTAGCACTCTTGCCTTTCAGCTCTAAGATCAGAGTCCCAATCCCAGCCTGACCTCATGTGGGAAACCTGGTAGTTGCTTGCCAGTGGTCGGCAGTTTACAGTTGACCAACTGTATGTACTGGTTTTCTCTGTCCTTCTAACTACCCATCACAATATTACCAATACAAAGACACTAGATGTCACCTAAAACACTAAATAAATCCACAAACATGCTTGTAGGCAAGTTTGCAGTTGTGGAGGCACCTAAGTGGAAAAAAATCTTTTTACATGCTTGTGTTCCCACTGCCATTATTGTCTCTCCCCTGCTGGATACTGTTACTAGTACTGATCTTGTTATTTGACAATCACTTCTTGGGTATAATCAGTCTGTGTGGTTTAGCTTGACCAGTTCTGATCTGATCATTGAAGTTAAGCAGCAACGGATCAGGTTGGTACTCAGATGGGTGACCATCTGAGTTCTGGGCCCGGTATGGCCTAATACATAGGAATTTTGGAATGATTACTTAAATGGCGGTCCCGTCACAATATCATCGAAACAAGGGACTAGGCACAGCATTGAATCAGTAAATTAATCTTGAATTTAATCAGCATCTCAAAGAAGTTTATATCTGTTGGAACCACACAGAGTATTCTAATCAAATAACAAAATCAAATACAGAGGGCGCAATAGTGAACATTAGCTGTTGCACACCCAATGGTAGTGTAAAAGGTTGTGAGAAATCATTGCCAATTTTAAGGGTTTTTACAAGCATTGCATCAGCTATAAACCCATTGACCCGTATAACACATGTCAAAGATATTTATGGGCTGGGTCAATTGTCACCAATAATTTCGTCTAGCCATTACATATTTTGGACAACAGAGCCATCACATAAATGGCAGCATTTGATACAGCAAGCGAATCTTACCATTTATTTCAACAAATTTCATTATCCCTCTGACAAATACAACATACAAATAATCACTCCACAGCAGGCTATCATGATACCGGTTGATTTCTCCTAATTTTCATGATCTTCTCCTCCCTTTTACATCTAATCAGTTAACAAAGCTGTAAGACTTATCTTGTTTTTGTTAAACATGGGGACAGTAGTACATGGGAAATAGAGGCTAAACAGGTCTGATAGACTAGTATAAGCGTCATGTTTAAACTGCAAACTTCACACTAGAAATGAGAACAGAAATAATGAAGCTGTTATTATTTGTTCACTGGAGCTCTATAGTGTCTGATACAGATCACAGAAAATTGGGAAATTCCTCAAAATAAATTTTGTTTTGTTATCTATGCAAACAGGTCACTGGTGTACCTGTGTTTCTATTGAATGTGGTAGAACCTATATGTCACAAATTATGTGTCCTTTCAGCAATAATAACACCTTAAATTATACTTGCATTGTAAATAAATATTTTCAAATAAAGAGTAACCTTTTAGGTAAGAAGTACACTTTTTTCTCTTAACATAGCTTACCATGCACTGTTATCATATATATAGATTTTAGGAGTACCATTTAATAAGTAACGATAAATGACAAAGAAACCTTGTAATACTTAGGTCACACAGTCCGGATTGTTGTTTCTGTACATATTTGAATTCCACTTGATTACCCAATCCTTATGGCTCCAAAATGAGACACTCATATCTGGCTAGCATGTGTTAAAAAACGAGCCACCCAATATAGCCCCCTGTCCCCCTCACCCCTCCAGCATATATACTTTATTACAGCTTATGTGAGAGGTCACAGGAGGTTTTTCAAATATTTCAAAAAAGTGGACTGACACGTGAATTCTACCAAATTCAACATGCGACATGCAAAGCCGGCCATCCCACAACCACATACAGCTGAAAGTACATGAGCCCATTCATCTGTGTTCAGGACCCCAGCACAGAAAGGTGTGACCTAGGTGTTAAGTGCATGAAGGTCAGTGGTTGCCCAGAAGGTTAGCATGGTTGGCATTATCCAGGGTCATATGAGGGCAGGTCCCCAGCATTGCCACTTGTGGCAGTCGAACCCGGAACAATATTATGCTGATATCATACATTAGAATTGCAATAGTATCTGGATTATATATACTGCTTTGCATGGTGAAGCTACTGTAATTTTACGAGGAAAATAGAAGTCTCTTCCAGCATTTATGGCACAGTACAGATATGTGTGGTCCCATCGTTAGATGCAGGGATAACCACACCACTGCAGTCCTCGACTTTAAAGGGAAGTCATATATAACCACATGTTCCAAAACTAGTTCCAATCTCTGCTCTCTATTTCTCATCTATATCACTCTCCCCTGCCCATTCATTCAGCTGTGAATTAGATTGCATGTGTCAACATCATAGCAGCTTCTTTATTTATCACAAGCAATTTAGGTGTCTTATTCGTAGCAGATATTTACTTTTGACATTTTGAAGGAAGCTTGCTATTTTAGGGAATAGTGTGGGCGTTGATTCATTGGTGGCATTATGGGATAAAAATATATATATTCCTTCTCACGACCACCCTCCTCAACATATCTGTCTGATATATGATTAATATGTTAGTCCCAAGGAGAATCTTATTGGTCATATGACTTATCTATTCACTTGGGTCGGGAAGATTGGGAAGTCGGGAACAAAATTACTATGATCATAGACACTGATGTTATAGGAATAGCCCCAACCATACAATGGAATACACAGAATTATACCAAGGTTTGAGGGTATAATTTTTAAGATGAATAATTATGGCAATTTTGCGGTAAAACACTTACTGTTACCACAGCCATAATGAGCGATAATAGGGAGATAAAGGGTTATTCTGTATTCTAACATGACATGCCTCCCACCTCTGAGGCCGGGGTTCGATTCCCGTTACGGCCTCAAGTGGGAAAGCTGGTAGTTTTTTGCCGTTGGTCGACAGTTTACAGTACAGAACCCTAATGAACTGTATGTACTGGTTTCCTCTGCCCTTCCAACTACCCATCGTGATATGACCTGTACAGTGTTGAAAGCGACGTAAAACCCCAAATAAAAAAATAAATCTAACATGACACGGCTGTGTCCACGAATCTGATTGGCTAACACACGAAAAATTCTTGCATAAAACCCCGCATAACCTTATTAGTTCTATTTTATCGCTCACAATGCTGCTCAAGAAAACTTGAAGTAACAGCCTGGATTTTTTTCATTAAATAAACAAATAATGGTAAATACGATATTCAAGGATTCTTACATTTGACAATGGAATATATTGATATGAATGTACTAAAGTTTAAAGACGTTTAACAATGAAAAGGGTTATCTTATTTTGTGGCTCTTCCAATTATTCAACTGCACCCTTCGATCAAAAATCTTTATAGAATATTTGTATATTTTTGTATGTTTAACATGTTTAAGAACATTAACAGCTTAAACTGATATTGATTGATTTATTTGGTTTTAACATCACTTTCAGCACAATGTATTGTTTTTCCTGACAGATAGTTTTAATGGCAAAGGAAACCAGGCACCAGTGAGAGACTACCTATTTCACCACATAGGATCGATCTGCTGACCACAAAGGTGGGAGGCAGGTGTGTTACCTACTACACCACTAACACCCCCGAATTCCCACACACCCCTCCCAACTTATCTTTATAATGCTTCAACTTATCTTTGTGGTTTTATGCCTAATCTTGTATACTTTTCTGTAAACATAAAGTGGGTCATGAGTTGTATCTGCCAAAGCAGATTATAAAGCCAATCTCTTTGGCCATAAGACAAAACTTTTCAATCTTTTCAAATCACATGGTTTGTCTCTTTCACACTCTTTTTCCATGAGAATCAGTTGTTGTAGACCCCAGCGTTTAAAATCAGCCAGGTCTTAAAATAAGTGGAACAGTCGTATTACGGGAATTAGTTTCAACACAGGTTCTAGGCTAACAATTATGCCTGGCTCTCTCCCCTCGTAAATAATAATAATTGAAGCATTCTGTAAGGCACTGAAATTGATGAGAACACTCTGTAAGGGTTTGTTGGTGTCCAAAATTGAGATGAAACAACTCCGTCCAATGCAAACTAAAAGGTGATCACCGAAAAAGCATTCTCATATGGGAGAGACTAAAGGGAATGCAGGTTAGGGTGGGATATATCTTTAGGTGGCTTCTAAAGCCAGTTAGTGTATCGTGTGATATGCTGTTGAATCTATTCTATGTAACAACAGATATAACGGCAAACCAAAGCCTTTCATATCTGTCTTTTCATCAGATTGAAAGGACAAAGAGATGGTTTCTCTATTTTCTCTCTGTAAGACTACTAGATATAAATAAAGAAGAACACATAGATAGGTCGGCTAAGTTAGGCTGTAAACACAAGGAAGGTTATGCATACACCTATGTACCATTTGGTATATTGGTAAGTGTTGTATATAAGATGGATACGATTCTTTAAAGTTCTTTGTTATACCACAAAGTCATTAAATCTACTTTGTTACTGTTTTCTTGCTGAAAGATAGAAATTTAAAGACAGAAATATAGTCGAAACTTAATATAGGTGTAGACTTTTTATTTCTTTTATTTTATTTATTTTTATTTATATATATTTTGGGGGGTGAGGGGTTTTAAAACAGAAAGAAACGTGGGCTATTTTAAAGCCTAAAGTAAACTGAATGATACATTTACCAATTTCAGGAGAGGTTTTTTTCTGAATATCTTCACACTCCTCACCTTACCATATTGGGATTAAATTAAATTATTAATTTGGGAGGATTCAATCAGTGTTAACACTTCTTCAAACACAAACCAAAATCAATCTTAAAGCATCAGCCTATTTAGTAGTAACTGATTTACCAAAGCAAAAGCAGAAAAGCCTAAATCTGACTAAAATGACATGAAATTCACAAAGCAAAAATAAATTTATATTTAAATTAATAAAAATTGCCCAGCCCCCGAATGGGATTTCAAGTCCATTCGTCAATGCAGTATTTCTTATATTGATTAAAACAGAATGAAATATATGATTTCGACCAAGTAATTATTCTTGTGTAGAATTAGATACAAAGAAAAGTTGATGCCATTTGGGAAAGTGAGAAGATTGTTAAGTATCTTCGAATCATTAAAGTACTACTGGTGATAATGGAAAGTTAATTTATCTATTTTTTTACCTGTTTACTTTATTATCAAACCAATAAACGCTGTTTTAAAACAATTTACCCGAAGAACAAGGCCAAAAGGTGTTTTGGTTACTTGGCGAATGCAAAGCCATCAGAGACACGAGTAGTGCACTAGAATTTATGAAAATCTGGTGACACAAAGAAATTCCAACTCAGACACATCCCACAGCTGGCATAGAACTCAGACGGTCACCCATCCAAGTACTAACGTAGCCCAGTGCTGCTTAACTTCAGTGAGCGGACAAATACTCATCATGCTGCATTACAACTCATGAAAGTCCAGAGACCATAGAAAATGATTCCTAAAAGCACTTAACAATAGATAAATGGACTTGCTTGAGGGCTGTTGAAAGTGCCACTTAGATGTATTGCTTCAGTTAAGAAAGTATTACTGACAGAAGGTTAAAGTTAATACTTAGTGTTAGTGTCTAGATTCAAAGCCCATTACGAGACATTAAAACATGAGTTGGGGGAATATAAATTTTATTTCTATATTATATATATTAATATATCTAAGTTTTATAAACACACTCACAAGAAAAAATGACCTTTTCAAGAAATTAAGTTAGGTACCTAAAATTTTTCCTTAACTGTAAAACCTAAAACCATTTTCTAATACAGATCCAACCGAAATCGACTAACATTCCACAGAAACAGCCCAAAAATAACCAGAGGGAGATCATTTGCATGGATTACACCAAAAATACGTGCAAATTTACAGCAGATCATGTTGTAGATGGGAAGATACACCGCCATGCCTGTTCATACTGCCTGCAAGAGGTGGGCAAGCTATGCTTTCATAAAGTCCAAGACTGCATGCGTCGCAAAGGAAGCCACAAGGAAGCCAAAGTGCCAAGTAGCTGATATAAATCAAAAAGAAGGAAAGTTAATAGTAATAGGATAGACAATAGAAACTTAGAACCTGACCGTTCGGACAGTGGGTTTAGTGATAACTCTTTTAAACTTGTAAATAGTAATAATGACCATAGTGATTTTATAAGTTGTTGCCCACAAGATAGTCAGTGTGACAGCTTGTCAGTAATTAGTGACATCAGTGACATTAGTGATATTTCTTATAACTCATTGGGGGATGTCCACACCTCTGTACACAGAGGTGACGTAGCTCACAATGAAACACAATTACTGAACCACCTCTGCACATGTACTGACAAAACTCTTAAGTGGTGTTTCATTCACAGCAAGGCCACCACCCCCCCTGGGCTATTCGACTCTGTAAATAACTTTGGATTTATCGCCACAAGTTCAATTGAATTTCCACTCTTCAAACCAGCCACTACCCTGGAGATTGAAGATTTACAACAATGGGCATTCCAAGCGCATTTGTCAGTGAATTCTACTAGGGTTTTCAACTATAAACAGGCAAGGATACGAGTGCCCACTGAACTGTACATAGACCACTGGAGGGCACTCTGTGGGAACTACCATGACCAAAAAATTTTAGAATATCTGGAGTTTGGATTCCCGTTATGTTTAGATAGATCCAAATTCGTTTTTAATTCCAACTGTGACAACCACACATCAGCAACACAATTTCCATCAGATGTGTCCGCATACTTCAATAAAGAAGTAAAACATAAAGCCATTGTTGGCCCTTGCCAGAACATACCATTCCCCACCCACTTCTCACCTATGCTTACCAGGTATAAACAAGATGACACTAGACGTGTGATTGTAAATCTGAGCTACCCAAAAGGTCAATCTGTGAACGACTGCATTAATGACGGTGTATACGACGACGTCACTTTCACCCTGAAATATCCTACGGTGGACCAGATAGTACACAAGGTGCAGGAATTTGATTCTGATGTCTTACTGTCAAAAATTGATATTAGTCGCGCATTTAGGAATCTTCGAGTGGATCCTCTGGATTATGATGCCTTAGGACTTCATTGGAATGGCCAGTCCTATCTGGACATCAGTGTGCCCATGGGCATGAAGACTGGCAGTGCTCTGTGCCAGAGAACAACAGATATCCTGAGACATGTCATGGCCTCACTCAACGTCTGCGTCTACAACTACTGTGACGACGTCATTTGCGTCCATAAGCGTCATAATGCGACGCATGAATTTCGTACTCTGTACTCCCTCTTTGAGTTTCTTGGGCTCCCTATAAACCCCAAGAAAGTTTGCCCACCATCCAGATCCCTCACCTGCATGGGAATTGACGTCAATGTGGACACTGGATCTCTGTCCATCCCCATGGATAAATGTATCCAGATTCTAGATATGTGTAAAGAAGTAGTCAACAAGAAGTTTATCTCAAAGAAACGGCTTCAATCAATGCTAGGTAAACTCATTTACCTGCACAGGTGTGTTCCCCCAGCAAGAATATTCGTCAACAGACTTCTCAATACCTTGCGTTCAGGCCTTAATAAAATTAAGGTCACCCAGGATATGATTAAAGACATCACTTGGTTCATCCAATTTCTCAATGATTTTAATGGCACTATGATGTTTCCGCAGTTACGTCCTCAGGTTCAAGTCCATGTAGATGCCTGCCTCACAGGAATGGGAGCTATATGGGACTCCAACGTCTATGCAGCCTCGCGTAATGTATGGGCTACCAGAGGTGCCTCTATCACACAGTTGGAAATGTGCAATGTGTTGCTGGCCATGAGAGTGTTTGCAAATGTTTGGTCCAAGAAATGTGTAATTTTTAATATTGACAACCAAGCAGTAGTGTATTCTCTAAAATATGGAAGAATTAAAGATCCATTTATGCAATCCATAGCCAGATCAGTGTGGTTAGTAGCCGCTGCTAATGATATAAATTTGCAATATAACCATGTGCCTGGTGTTATGAATGTAGAGGCTGATGCTCTATCTCGGGCCTTCGACTCGTCCTGTGACCTCCATAAGCTGCAGCAACTTAGCCACTGCAAGTGGTGGCCAGTGAATGGGCTCTGGTGTTACCCCAATGCTCTTTTGTGATTGCAGGTCCGCACCTCTCTTTGCTGTCAAATGCTTACACCAGGATCAACAGTGCACTCAGGCCAAGGACTGCTTCTGCGTATGCTGAAAAATTTAAACTGTACATGGCTTTTACCTCCTGGTGTCGCATCCCTATGGTGGCTGTGGACTCAATCCTGGCTTTCCTGGAACTCTTGGCTCAAAATGGCTCACGAAGTCACACTTTGTCCAGCTATGTATCTGTTTTTAAGCATTTCTTCAGACTTTATGATTTAGACATTACTGGTCTCTGTCACAGGAAAGTTCATTTATTTGTAAAATCTGTGAGTCATAATGCTAAGTACTTTCCAAGGTTTAAAGCAAATTTCACTATTGAAACACTCACCAGGTTGGTACATGCTGGGGAGGAGGGGAGGGTGGGGATTTGGATCACTTGGTGAGAATTAGCAGCTTGCATGGCTTTGCCCCACTTAAGGATGATATGGGCCCCAGGGGGACCAAAGATGACGTCACTTCTCAGCAGATTCCTGGTGACATCAAAATTTTTTGCTGAGGAAGGTACAACATTTGACAACCTTAAAAATGCAAAATAAGCAAGTAGAAACACAGCTTTGTACACTTGACCATGTTTAAGAGCATCACATTTTTCAACAATCTTGATCAACAATGCAATAGTGATGTTAGCTTTGAACTTTGGCATATATACAGAGTTAATGGAAACTGATCTGATAAATAATTGAACTTTCCTGTGGGTCAGGCCCAGAGCGTCAATGTCACAAAGTTTAAAATAATGTTTCAGGACTGATACATAGCTTGCTAAGGACTGGGCCCTGCTGCCGTTCTGGGTTAGGAACTCCAGGAAAGCCAGGATGGCGTCAACATCATGAGTAGGGAGCTGATGCCAGGAAGTGAAAGCCAAGTATAGCTTGAACTTGGAGGCGTAAGCTGACGCCGTACGCGGCCGTAACGCCTGGCCCAATCTGACGTGAGCTTGACGCACCAGGGATGACGCTGATCCTGCAATTATAGAAACATATTTGGTTGACACCATCCACCATTTACTGGCCAGCAAACACAATTATGCAATAACAACATACAGTAATCACTTGGTTGCTCAAAAACTCGTGATAAGGCGTCAGCTTCCTTGTTAAGGATACCAGGTATGTGTGAGTATTGTAACTGAATGTCATGAGAAGCCGCAAGCAACCAAATGGTCCTAGCTATTGACTGTAGAATGTTATCTTTAACTTTGCCAAATTTTAATGAATATACAACTGCTTGATTGTCAATGTGGAACCTTATCTTCTTGCCTTCCCACGCATGCGCAAACACTCTTAGAGATAACATAACATTCATCATCTCCAGGTGTGTTATGTTAAAACCAGCTGTGGATAAGATGGGGCGTGACACTGCATACACATTGTTGTTCCAGTAAGCTCCTAGCCCTGATAGAGATGCGTCAACGTATACGTCAATTTCTTGACGCTTATCTGGGAACAGCAGCTTGCCATTGAATCTGACTAGAAACTGTATGAACCAGCTCAGATCTTTCTTCATTTCTTCAGTTATGATCACTTTGTAAGTGCTAGTACGTAGGGTGTTGAGTAACCTATTCACAAATGAACGTGACGCAGGGACGCATCTGTGAAGGTATAGTAGCTTACCCAGCAAGGACTGGAGCTGCTTGCGAGTAATGTATTTCTTTGTGATATACAGTCGACATGCGTCAAGTATTTGAAGACATTTTTCTTGAGGGATGGATATGACGCCTGATGCGACGTCCACGTTGACGCCCATGCATGTGAGAGCAGTAGAGGGTGGTACTACCTTCTTAGGGTTGATGGGCAATCCCAGAAACTCGAAGAGTGAGTAGAGAGCGTCGAATTCCTGACGCGCGTCGCGACGCTGATGCACGCAAATGACGTCGTCAATATAGTTGTACACGCGCACATTTCTTGACTGCATGACGTGACGTATGACGTCTGTGGTCCTCTGACAGAGAGCACTTCCTGTCTTCATCCCCATGGGTATGCTTATATCAATGTAAGACTTGCCACCCCAAGACAGCCCCAGGGCGTCATATTCGAAGGGGTCGACCCTCAAGTTCCTGAAGGCGCGGCTGACATCAATTTTTGATAAGAGAACTTCATTGCCTAGTTCTTGAACTGATTTTACAATGTCGTCCACAGTGGGATACCGTAAATCAAAGTCGACGCCGTCGTATTCATTGTTATTGATGTTATCATTGACTGAGGCACCATATGGAAAACTCATGTTCACAATAATTCTTCTGGTGTCCCCTTCCTTGGGCCTTGATAGAAGTGGAGAGTAATGCATGGGAAAAGGGATATTATCACAAGGGCCCACGATGGCCTTATGTTTGGTCTCCTTCTTGAAGTAAGTATCTACATCACTGGGGAAATTGACTGCTGAGGGGTGGTTGACACATTCTGTGTTGAACTGAAATTGTTCCCTATTAATACACAAAGGAAACCCGTATTCCAGATAATCAAGTAATTTTTGGTCATGGTAATTTGAACATAGGGCTCTCCAATTTTTTATATTAAGTTCAGTGGGGACCTTGATCCTGCATGCTTTGTAATTGTACGTGCCACTTGCCTTTACTAATTGATGTGCTCTGAAAGCCCATTGATCTAATTGTTCAATATTCAATGACACTGTAGGCATGAATAGAGGCACTTCTATAATGTTAAGTGGCACGAAGCCAAATTGTGTTTGTTTAGGATTTAAGTCAATTGCCTTCACTTTTTGATGAATAAAACACCAGTCAAAGTCATTATTGTTGCAATTACACAGATGCCCTATGATATTGCTCTCATTACAAGCCTTATTGAATTCTTTTGTGACATCTTGTTTCACTGAACCTTGGCTAAAATCACTTAAACCGTCTATGATACTAATAGAAGTTGTAGAATATGACTCTTGATACAAAGATATACCTGATACGTCCAGGTCTGAATTTTCTTCACTAAAACTACTGCCCCATATGTTCGAATTGCATGTTGATTCATTAACCGTACTGTCCTGCCTATACTTGTTTGTATTATACAGTCTGTTGGTGTTGACCTGTCGCACTCCTAGCCATCAGCTGGAATTTTTCGAATTTTTCTGTTCATTGTTTCGCCTTCGAATACAATCTTGAACTTTATGTTGACAAAATTTTCCTGCCTCCTGGAAACAGTATGAGCACGCATGTTTCAGGATCTGACCGTTTTGAATATGATCTGCACTTTGCTGACAGTTGTTGGCATTATAATCTTGACACACCTTCTCATGGTTGCTGGATTTTGAAGATTTTGTCTGGGAAGGGGGCTGTTTAGTGTTAATAACTCGCGCCGTGTTTCGGATCCGAATTTTTTCAATTTTATCCGTGTTTCTCCAGGTGCATTTCCCCCTCTCAATGTCTTGGAGGAGGACCATATGTGCGTGTTTGGCTGTGGCCCAGTTCGTTTCTATGGCATCTTGAAACAGATGTCTGCCATACTCGATCATATTTGTCTTAATAGTGGAGCTATTCTCTTCTTGTAGACATCCCAGGAACCCAACCATAAATTGGAGTGGGGACAGTTCCTTGTAGTCAGGAAGCTGCCCCCCGGGGCCAGCAAAACAGTGGTGATGGGGCCAGCTGATTTCTTGCTTAACTGCAGAGTCCCCAGCCCTATGTAACCCAGATTTAATGGTTTTATTACCTGCTGAGTGACGCTGTTTGCCTTGTAGCCTCTCCAGTTGACGCTGGACTTTCCTCTGGACTCTTTCATCTGTTTTCAGAAAGTCCATTGACACTTGATCTGATACCTGACTGTCATGGCCTGAGTGAGAAATACGAGAATACGAGGTATCTGTGGTGACGTCGTCATCAGATGAATCCTGAGCGTCAGAGACATCCTTTCTGACTGCCTGTGACTTAGATGACCGGTGAGATGAACATATTCTGGAACATGTGTGGGATCGCTTCGGAGAACTGTGTGAAATATGGTGATTTTTGGTTTTCTTCTTGACAGCAACCTGTTGCTCCAGCTCATGGTTTTTGTTTTCTAGCTGGTCCATACGTTTGAGTATAAGGTCCAGCTTGGCTTCTACCTGAGTAGCAGCCCCGGGGTTGGTACCTGTCAATGACTGCTTGCTGCTTGCTGACGTGGATCCAGATTCCTGCTGCTGTCCTGCCAGCTGATTGGGAGCTATGAAGCTATCACTGTCCATACTTGAGTGAGATTCAGTCACTGGAGCACTAACATTCAAAAATCTTTTGCATCTGACACCTACTGGTCTAGAGTGTTTTATTCCACATTTAGCACAATTTGCAGTGCTTTGAGACATTATAGTTCGATTTATGTACAGATTAAAACTTTATAAAATGAACAATCCATATACAGAGCGTAAAAGTAGTTAACATAGATAAAATAACTAAAAATACTTGTGTAAACCGTTGCTATATATTTTTTAAGTTTTCAGTATCCAAATGCGTCTTGACCCTTGAATGTTTGAAACAATAATGTCAAGTAAGGCACAGAACAGCCAGAAGGTAAACTAAAGTGGCGGGAAAATGTGGGGTTGAATACTGCTCTGCCACATGTTGACACTTCTTCTGGCTACTGACTTGACCTGGGCCATAAGCTTGGTTATTACAGGAGTTAACATGACACTAGTGTTGAGAGGTGATTATGAATTAGTCGTACTACACCGACCTAGGCCTTAACTGAAATGTTGTGTCAAGCACAACTAACAGTGTTTTCTTCCAAGACAAGCCAATAGTTTGGAATAGTTTATATATGTCCTGAGACTCCACAAGTTAGCAATGCTCGAGTTTCCAGGAATCACTTTCTTTTCATTTGTCTCCGGACTTTCATGGATTGTGGCATAGTGTGCTGGGTATCTGTCTCCCCACTGAAGTTATGCAGCAATGGGCTACGTTAGTACTGGGATGAGTCACCGCTTCAGTGCACTACTGCTGTCTCTGATGGCTTTATGCCTTGCGCTGGTAGACCGAAACCCCTTTCAGTCTTCTTAATTTCTAAGACTATGACTTGAAAAATTAACATTGTTATCATCATTTTATAATCTATTTATATAATTTAAAATGATTGTGAAACTAAATGTTCAAAACATTTATGAACTAAATTGTTAATATATTCTAAATAATTATAGCATTAATGTATGATATGAAAAATTGTTTACAGCATTCTTTTTTTTCAAATAGAAACCTTATATATTCTGTTGAAGAAGTGTACATATAGTTTTGGTTTTTCTCTCTTTAAAAAGCTGGAGACTCCGAAATTAAAGCTACTCTTACATCCTACCATAATGGTTATAACAAGTATGGGACGTATGATCTTTGTGAAATTTACAACCGTGGCCAGTTCAGAGGGGAAGTAGATGTATGCAAGGAGATCTTACCTATAAAGCAAGTGAATCTTGTGGTCTGACTGCATGTCAACAGACCACGCAGTTTTAATGTGGATGTAACATGTGTGCCACATGCGTGTAACTTTAAGGTTAGTCCATCAGGGAAGTAACCTGCACGAGTGTGCATGTACATTGAGATGTAAGAAGGGCTATAGCTATATCTAACCTACCTGAGCGGTGACACAGCCATAGAGTAACAGGAAAGTAATAAAACATGACTCTTACTTTACCAAAACCAAATCCTTTGTCAAGGGAGGAGGTATGCCACACACACCAAAAAATTGAAGAATTTTGGCAGATTTGATAATGGACCCGAAACCATCATGTTGGCATAGTTTCCACTATGCTGAAGGATAGAGTCTTACAGGTCATCTTTACATATTATGAAAGGGATTCAAGGCAATTACTGCATCATTAAGTAATATATATGCTCCATTATTACAGGTTACATCAAAACTTGAGTAAAGTAGGGTAAATTGTAGAAATGGCCTAGATTTCCAGTGAAGTTCCAGTAAAAACCAACTGATAACATGGTCATGATGTATTATTTGAGAAAGAGTTATCAAAATACTGTTTTGTTCTCCTGTGATAATTGCTTTTTTGTCGATGCATTATTGTCAGTGTATGTGTCAACAAATTTGTATGTTATTACCAAAGGTCTAGAAAATACATTAAGAACCTAGTTATATACCTCCTCAACGTAGAACCATGCTTACCAATCTGACAGGAAGAAAAATGTGTCTCCCTTATTCAGACCTATTCATATGACTCCGATAATTCTTCTATGGGTGACAGATTATATGACCAAGTGTTCAGCAAGACGACAGTAATATCTGACCTACTTTGGTTATTGCTATTGACTGTTGAAGAACCTAGACCAGGGTTTATGGCTCTGTGTCTACTGAGCTGGCCATTTCCAAAAGACGTCTTTATTTCTTACATTCTAGGCCTTGGTGACCTAGTGGTTATCATATTAGGCAAATAATCTCTTAGCTCTCCTATTTGTGACCACACGCAGGAATTCAGCTAATGACAGGATGTTCTAATGGACTGTGCCCACATAACCTTAACTGTTAAACAGGGTATAAAAACCCAAGATTTACTTTTGTGTTTTATATTCGTTTTAAACGTAGGGGGTTCAGTGGTGGTTAACGCATTTGCCTCCCACCTCTAGGGTCTGCAGTTCAAACCCAAGACCCTATGTTGGAAAGTTGGTAGCTGCTTACCAGTCCCCGGCAGTTTACAGTATATTGTCATTATATTGTGCTTGAATCAAAGAAGCATTCATAAGTGCTTTATAAGAAATAATGTTAGAATTTATTAAAATATATAAAACCCATTTGTAGTCTTTTTAGTCTCACCAGGGTAAAGTTCGGGCCAGCCTCAAATAGCCAGATCATTACTGGGAGAGGCCAATATCCGACTTTTACAAGAATTAGTGTTGACCATAGGTTCGAAGATTTTTAATTACTATAGACGGGGTCGACCTTCTACCTGTTGCACCTTCTTTATGTAACTTAATTCCTGGACATTGTACAAACTGTATTTGATACACATGGGTGTATCAGTGGGAATGGCCTCCCACAGATCCCATTTTCTGTTAAGTGGCAAAATTTTATTTTGAAATTTTGAACTTTAATCAAGACTATGTATATATAATGTGTTGGCCTCCACACATTTCACCTTTCTGCTTCCATAGTTAGTATTTATTTTTAGTGCAATATTTCCTTACGCATTGGCTTCTTCCAGGGTTGTATTGCTGAAAATAACAATTTAACAGTCACATATCAATATCTGTTGACAGATACCTCCGGCAGATTTTTCTATAAAAACACCATTGAATTTGTTCTCAAAGTAATTCAGAAGGACCTTGTTGATTTATCTTGTTAATGATTCAGAACTCAATGATTCATATCTGCTGTAGTGACCTCCTGCAGATCTGACCTCTGGTTTCTTGGGATTCTAATGTAAGAGTAATTGTAGATGTATTACTAAAATTTGACATTGAATATTAAGGTCACAGATATGTGCTCGTCTTACTCAAGGTCTGGTCACTGAAATACTTAGCTGGTTATGAACCCACACCTAATACAAGCATTGTCATGAATCAAAGAAGCAATAATAACTTGAATATTTGTCGTAATAGTGTTCTTGAATTAGAGAAGTATTAATAAAGTTGAATAATTGTTATTGTTCTTTATAAAAAAGAATGTTAGAATTTATTAAAATATATAAAACCTATTTCTAGTCCTTTTGGTCTCACCAGGGTAATGCCCGACAGTTTACAATGCAGAATCTTGACCAATATGTATGTATTGGTTTGTTTTGTCCTTAAAACTATCCATCATGATATGACCTCTACAATGGGTTGAAAATGACATTAAACCCCAATAAATCAAATCAAATCCTGTTGAATGTAAAGATATATGTGACATAGTGTGTCCCTTGCATAATTTTTTTATTGTCACATTTGTAAAATAGCATGATCCTCGTTATACAGAATTATGTCCATGTAAATTGAAATGTAGTGTAAATATGGAGTTTTCAACCCTATTTTGAACTGCAGCCTATGTGTTATTAGGAGCAATGGGAGTTGTTTGTTTGTTTGTTTTTTCAATTATATTGTTATATGGAAAACCCAGGAACATCGAGTGATAATCCAGCAGAGTAACTCCTAAACATGCTGCAGTCTCCTGAAGTCGGAGTCTGTGAGTGAGGCAAAGAGGGAATTGCAGTAGTCCAACCAAAATACAAGTCTTTAAACCTTATCCCTTTACGGAGGATAGTGCAACAAAAATGTCAGTGACTAATTATTGATGGGCTTTGCGTGAAAATTTCACTTAGATTACTGAAAGTGTAGAGCTATGTTTCCATGTACAGTATTTGCGAGTAGTGATCCATAAGCCACAAAAGCAGCCTTTTTCTGTCCTTATAAACTATTGGCAAGTCTTTCACTGTATCCAAAGGCTGTTTTACAATGGATAATATGCAAGCACCAAACCTTTTGATTGATTGATTGATTGATTGATTGATTGATTGATTGATTGATTGATTGATTGATTGATTGATTGATTGATTGATTGATTGATTGATTGATTGATTGATGCCAGTTTGCCCTCGTTTAAAAATAATCAACGAAGTATTAGAAATTCACAAAGCACAGTAAAACCGTGATTGTCTGAATTCAGTAGGGGCGATATACAGTATGGTCAGATATTCGATTGGTTCAAATACCTAAAACTGCTCGAAATCCAAGCAGTTTAATATATTTGTGTAATACAACATATTATAACTGATCCTCTAATTGTGACTTATTTGCTTCATTTCTATGGATATTGACATTTTTACTTAAAATATTAAGCCGACTTCAGCTGGGTGTATTTGGTTGTTACAAGCATTATTGATATTTAATTTTTGATAAACGTCGTCATGCATTTTGTTTAATAAAAAATTAAAGGAGATTAAATGCAAAACACTATCTGAACATCCCTTCAGTGATTGGGTATGTTTGGTTGGTTATGCATTGTTAACATAATTCTTTTTTAATTCACTTTTCACTCTGTGAATTGACAAAATATGGGAGATTAGATATTGCGAAACCCAACCAAACACACTTTCAGTGATTGGTGCATTATGAAAGAAGATGTCTAGTGGAGACAAGGTTTCAGATCGGTTATTTAGAGATTCAGATTATAGAGGGCCAGATAATTGAGTTTCTCAGTATAATGTAAAACCACTAAGTACAATATAAATTCACAGAGTACAGAAATAAGATCAATTTTTAAACATAGTTATTGAACATTTCTTCAAAACTGAGGAAATCTGCACTTTATTATTGTTGAAGTTATGTTAACAGTTCACCCACATTGACAGACTGACATTGCATACCATCTATCACCAATCCCAAATTGCACCCATTGAAACCCAGCCTTAGAGTAGGATGGGATGAAAGCTGGCTTTGTTAATGACTAGGTATTGAATGAATTATTTACCAAGCTAACAAATTCCCTTACATGTGGGAGATGATTCATAAACAGCCACCCCAATCACAGGTGTTTGAATAAATGCCAAATGTGCAAGTAAACAAATCCGAGACTCTCAAACCTTTGCTACAACTTTCACATAAAGGTTGGCCAGAAAAACTGATCCAAACCTTCACAGAGAAATATTTCATTTCAAGCTACAATTGGATACAGGGGCTTAGCATTGAAGCAATAAGATACTTTATTTAAACCACCCAGGTCATCGGTTCGAGCCCCATCCATAGCTATTTGTTGGGATAGCAAAACAACTTTTAAGAATCAGGCCTCATTCGTCCTAATAGGTTCAATGTTAATTTCAAACAAAATGAATCCAAACTAGTCCCCTACCCTCTTGAATATCTGTTTAAGATACATTTCAAGTATGTTTGGCATTAGTACCATATTGGGCTAAATAAGTTCCCCATTTATCTCAATATTGTCCATTCATGATTAACTATTCCTCATAATTCATTTGTGTATATTGGTGCAAAAAAAGAGAAGTCAATGTATCATTCAATCATCTAGAGCTGCAGGGCTCACATTCCCTGACATTCTTAATCTTCTTATTCTACATTCCTTCATGTCGAGCAAAAATTATAATAATAAAAAAGCTTTACACAGCTGTTGCATCCATTTTGTGATTTTTTTACTTTAACGACCATACACACCAGACTGATCTGATGTTGTTTGTCCACATATGCCTGTCCTATATAAAATGAAAAAAAACCAGTTGAAAATATGCCATAATCAGACTCGAAATAAGGAATATACTATCATATTAGTTGAAGCATTCTGTTGTACATGCAGAAGATAGCTCAATCAAAGTTGGGAAATTTCTTTTTGTATCAACTCATATCATGTTGTCATTTGTGCACATAGGACATGAGTAACAACTTTCTACTTTGTTGGATACCCCTCCAGAACAGTGTAATGCTCCATTCACAATCTAGGCAGTACATACTGTGGTTAGAGGTTTTCTGAGGCAGTGGAACAGCTTCCAAAGAGGCCACATACCTTAGTAGATTTGGTGTAACATTCACACTACAGGCAGTATAATTCACAGTTATAGGAATTGAGCAAAATGACAAAGTTCTTCAACTCCATATTAGAGGTTTGTATGCAACCTTGTGACACAGTGGTAAAACAGCCACTTACCTCCGCTCCCCTTATGCTGTCGTATTACACCAAAAGACGACTGAGTCACAACCTTATATACACCATGGACTACACCTTTAGTTACTGTTTGCAAGAAATTTGTCTGTGGATGCTCGTTTTAAATGCTCACGGTTCCAAAATCAGAGGCAGAAATTTTAAACATTTTAAAACTTCCGTAGAATGTGCAAAGTAATGTACATTTCGTCATATGGTCACATGGTCACATACGAATCTTAGATAGTAGTTAAATGACAGGGTGTACCATCTGTAATGTGGATGGGCCATAAGTACCTAGTATAATATTTTTTTTTGTTTATTTTCAGTTTAGTGAGATAGTATCTTCATTATTTTAGATAGTATATCGATTTTTTTTTAAATTCTAAGTCAACATTTTTTGTCTAGATTTCAATGATATTTTAAATTATGAAAACCGGACTAATTAGATGTTTATGAGATATCTCAGTGAAAGATACATGAACGTAAATAAAAAATTAGTAATTTTCTGCCAAAGGTGTACAGACCTTCAATATTTATATGGTATTTCGGATACTATCAGTAACATTACAAGAATTAGGTTTAGACATCAGTATTAGTAAATGAGAAGTCAACATTTTTTTTTTAATTTTGATAATAGTTGAATTGTGGAAATCGGATTGATCAAAATGTGTTAATGAAATATTTTATGAAAGATACTTGGATATATTTATAAATATTGACTGGTACTCATACACTAGGCGAAGTTAGGTCATTTTCGGGGTTAAGAAACAACCACAATGGGTTGAAATGCACTTGTAACCAGAACATGTTGGCTGAAAGCTCTACTCTCTTGCTACATCTTTCATTCAGGCCAGAGTTTGTCCCATTTATCTCTTTTATGTGAGACAATTTGTCTCAATTACTCACACACCTAGTATATAAAGACCTCATCAAAGGATACTAATAAATCCCTGGAGAGTTTTTAAAGGCATTTCATGGACTGAGGTTAGTAACTTTTTGAAACAAAGTGAGTTATTTGCAGGGACATTATAGTATCCAGTTATTTGTACAAGTAAGAAAAAAACATGTTGAAAAAAGTGTGATATATTTTCTTGAATGATTTAGCTGATAATTATTCTTATATAAAAAATAACCCTACTTCCTATTTCTAAGAGGTAATAAAATTAGAAATTATATACTAGTTTTTAATTTTAAGAAATAAAAAAAGATCTACAGTGGCTTAATGGGTTAGCAAGTTTGGCATCTTATTACAGGCAGTCACCTGTGTGTGGGTTCAACTCCCGCCAGTGGCAAATGCTGAGGGCTGTCCCAATATGACCTAGGCTGACGTAAAAACCCAACTTTGACTTTGTCTATTGTAACAAATCTACATTTGGGAGGGCAATGACCACTGATTGGCAAAGAAAAGATACCACAAATATACAGCTATGGTGCAGCATACTGAGACACACAAAGGCCACTGAAAGCAGAGAATATCACAGTATGCAGAGATACTTACAGAAGTGTGACACTACATGGGGGGAATGAGGGGGTATGTAAAATGCCTATAAAAATAATATGACTAGGGCATGACGTTAGTCAAAATGGACTATGTGTCAGTAATGAATTCCTGAAGTATTAGGAAAGTCAAAGAATATGGTCTACTCTGGACTATTAACAACCTCATGTCGGATAAGCACCACTTCAAAAAGTTATTGCTCAATCATAAAATGTCTGTCTTGTAATATTGTGTGTTGTCATGGCTGATTGGCCTTATCTGACATCTGAGGCTCTCCCCACCTTCAGATGGGAGTTTTGTGGCTGCCCAGCCGGATGTAACATTTCTGTTTAATAGTAATATTGATATTTGTATTTTTTGGAAAATGTGTGTTTTTGTAACCCCGAAAAAGTTTCATACTGTGTATGAATGGCACTGTAAAGGGGAATTGATGGTGGGTTGTCTACCCTCGCCTGCCCAGTCCCAAATGCACCATGTTACAAAATCTGTAAATAAAAAAATATGACTGGGGCATGACGTTAGTCAAAATGGACTATGTGTCAGTAATGAATTCCTGAAGTATTAGGAAAGTCCAGGAACATGGCCTACACTGGACTATAAAAGCTCTCGTGGGATTAGCACCGCATTAGTTTTGGACAGTTCAAAATCTCTTGGGTGACTTTTGTTACAGATGTGTAAATAAGATGATAACAGACTTTATAAAATGACGTGTGATAAGGACATATTTTGGGATGTCTTATCAGAAAAGTGTGAATACTGCATTAATTCTTTTGCTTACACTGGTAAATGTAATATAAAAAATGTATAGAACGAAGGTAAAACTTTCAATGAGCCCGTGCTTTGTCCGAGGGCAGTGAGTTCTTAATTGAGTATCTCTGTTGGATACAATCTTGGAAACTGAAAAAAATACAATGAGGCAAATAAAGAACTCAATAAATTGCCTGTTTTCGCTCTTCCCTCCAGAAATGATCTGTTGATTTATGTTGGTCAATAAAACACATTTTTATTTTTATAAATCTGCTATAAATATAGAATGCGTAAGAGTCAGAATTCTGTCCTTGTTTTATATATTCCAAAATTATTCTAATAAACATTTTGCCATACACATCACAAAAATACACAATTATAATTAAATTTGTTTTGCACAAAGGAAAACGACAATGGCATGAAAACAGAAACGTACCAAAACAGGAGATCCTGTAACCATTTGAAATGAGAAACTATAAAAACAAGGGTGTGCTGTACCTCCAATGAACCATCTTTTTTAACTCATACATTTAGATTATGTCCTGTTACTGTCTTACAAAACATCTATGTTTCCTGTAATTGTATTAAACGTTTTATACTGAATTCCAACCTTTCAATTATTCTTGTAATTGTTTGTTTCAAATAAAACAGATTATCCATTCATCCGGAAATATGTGAAAGCCTCAGTTTGTTGAGGCAATAGCATCAATATATCTTCACCGCCAGGAAAGTCAGGAAATGTGTCAGTTAAATTTAGTGCCTGTCTCAATCGTGGACATTTCAAACATGCAGTCACATGCAAAATCTGCTCTATAAGGAGAAATGTGACACATGTTTTAGAGGGTCTACTTTGGCTCTTCATTTAGTTTAGAATTAATCCTTCTGGCCTCAGGCACGGTGGCAGAGTGGTAACACTCATGCCTCCCACCTCTGAGATTGGAGTTGGAATCCTGGCCCGACTTCAAGTGGGAAGCTTGTCGTTGCTTGCCATTGGTCAGCAGTTTACAGTACAGAACCTTGACCAACTACATGTACTGGTTTCCCCTGCCCAGAAAACTACCCGTGATGATATGACCTATACAATGTGTTGAAAGCAACATTAAAACCCAAATAAACAAATGAATATCCCCTGGGGTTACAATGTAGCCTTGAAATGGAGAAATGGCAATAACCCTTAATTATTACTAAGTCTCATAGTATGAAAATAAACTAGTAAACATTAAGACATTTATCAGTTTCAATTTCATTTAAATTGGGAAATATACCTCCTTCTAATGTTGTACCAATGAGGTTTGACCTCTACCTTTCCAAGGGGGTGACTTAAATACTAAGCAGTGAGGTTTACTGGATCTCCAGAAAAAGAGGCTGCTGCTGCGGGGTAAGTCACAACTGACACTAGTTGCTTTAATGCTTTTAGATTCAGGCAGTAATCTCTTTCTTTCCTTCTTGACGATAATAACAGAAACATTGTCTGGCTCCTGATTACGTATGGTTAATAATAAATTATGCGTCATTGGAGGCTATGTCTCAACCTGCAGCAATAATTCAACCCTTTCTTATCAACTCACAATGGAATAGTTGTATTTACCTTACATACTACCTACTTCATAGGATATTTTTATCACTGTGAAACATGTTGAAATGTACTTGCTCTCTATGGTTAAGTACTTAATCTTTTTAAGTATATGTTCATGCCATACCTTATTAGGTTAAAAGATATACTGGGGTTTTAAATCTCTTTGAACAGTTAATCCTCCTTATCAGATTTTATAGTCATGTTTATTTGTGCAATGTAACTGCTTGTGTTGCAAATTAATATGTTGCAGTTGTTATCCAGAAAACCAAATTTATTCACAAGATTGACAAAGTGACTGATCATAAAGTTGAAGAAGAAAAGATTAGAGTCATAATTATTTCTTAAAAATATGGGCTACTAAAAAAACATTATCTCTTTTCTGTAATGAGAAATTTATCAGAAGATACCATAAGCAGGTTTTTAAAATATTGGGCTTTATACATTGACAAGGATATGTATGAGTTAAAGCTGAAAGTTCTGTAATATATTGCTGCATATGTAAGACAAATTAACAAAAAATAAACATTTGAGAGCTAAACCTGACATACAGAATTGGCACCCTTGATGCAAAGGATTTGTACATTAATACTACAGCACAAAAATTGTTTCAGGGTACAAAATAGCTGTAATAGCTGTATGTGGGATAAAAAGAGGCCACCCCTTTATCTCTGCATGTAAAATATTGCAATGTTGTCAGCATATCCCAATGGATCTTTGGATAAACACCTTGTACCATAGGTTTCATAATTGGACCTGCTACACAGCTTTATGGCAGACCATCCATCAGGGATTTGGGGGACAAATTGCATGCAATATGCTGGGGGTTAGATGTGCCATTGCATCTACAGCCAGGATATTATGCTATACAGTTTGTGTAAAGTTTTATTTGATCTACTGGAGTGAATACTCTTACAAATCCAGTTGACTAAACTAGAAATACATCACTGTCATAGTTTGTTACAAAAATAATAGTGCCCATTTTAAAAGCTCAATGCGATTTGGGTAATTTGATAAATTTGGTTTCATTAGCCTTGTTTAAGGCTCAAATTTGTATGATATCTTTTCAAACATGCACACAGATATTTGGTATTCATAAAGCACTCATACATGTTAAGAGATAGAATTTATCAGACAATTAGCTGTATGCTGCTGTAAAAGTCAGTACATGTATGAGTACATTATAGAGACTGAGACTCCATTATCTGAACTGTAAACATTCCCTAACTGCAAAGAAACTTGAGCCTTCAGCAAGGCTAGGGTTTCATATCACATTTAATGGGTTATATCACCATAGATAGCTGAGGGGAAGGAAGAAAACACAGAATACAATTTAAGCAAGATTCTGCACTAAACATCATTAAGAAAGTATCAGCTTTTCTACTTCAGGTCTGGCTGGAAATTTAACCAGGGCACTGTGGCGTGGGAGGCTAGTGTGTCATCCAATACACACCCATGCCCACCATCTGTGAAATATGGGTGAAACAGTTTATGTGCCCTCTTCCCCTTTGGCATTTAGGTTAAAAAAACACAGTTCTAATGAATTGATAAGTCTTTAGAGGCATTTATGCTTTCTTTTAAATCGGAAGAATAAAATCTGTTTCTATCAAAACTTCCTTTCCTGGCAAATTTAAAACGTTTATCCCATTTCCACCTTTTAGGTAAGCTTGAAAAAAAGCCCTTTCACGTCCAAAATAATACATCTGGTTCTCAGTTATCCGCCTGAAATGGCTCTCAAAACGCCCATTACAGCTTCATTTTTTTGTCATCTGATAAAATACCTACAAAACACACAGTTGGGGGATTTAACAAAGAAGTGTTTCTGCTGAATTTAACTAGGCCCATAATAGGTTAATGTATCTTTGGGAACTGGTGTTCTCAGTCATAAATACTTCAAATGGCTCTTGCCCAGCATAACACTCACATAAATGAGCCATTGGATCGACCTGCGTTGGCCTCTTTTTTCAATTATCAGTTTTACTAGCAGAGGGACTTCTGAATGACATAAACCATTTGGACAAAGCTGACTTAGGAACAGGGGTCTTGATATTCTATTCACCCCGAGTCCCAATCGACTGGAAAGTAAGATATGCTCTGAGACTTATATGTGTATTTCCCTTTCAGTATGATGTTTATTAGTTTGACATCAAGAAAATTAATGCAAAAAATAACAATAAATCGAGAGAGCGTATTTAAACTTATAGAATAAGATGGTCTTTCTTTTTATCTGAATGTAGGAATTTCTTGTTTATTCCTTTGGGGTTTGTTGGTTGTTGTTGTTGTTGTTGTTGTTGTTGTTGTTGTTGTTGTTGTTGTTGTTGTTGTTGTTGTTGTTGTTGTTGTTGTTGTTTACAATGGGTATATACACACAGCTAGGTTTCTGTTTTATATCTATATTTACATCTAACAAACCAATTCTTCACATGATCCAATTAAGAGTTGGATAAATAATATTTATAAATCATACATATCTTCGGATTGTCAAAGTAGATAAGTTTTAACCTCAGGCAATTCGCCCTCAACTTAAGTGTATCAATTATACTTGGGAAATATAATGATAATTGTGATGTTTTTTTATATTTTATGTCATATCCTGAATAAATATAATATTTGTATTATGGGCTGGGAGGCCAATTTGACAAGGGCCGGTTTGGCAAATGATTTAACTAAGATTCATGCTATTTCCTAAACGGAAAAAAGTTAACACAGCAAAAAGGTGTGTGTGTATATATAATAACTTATCACCTTTCTCCATTTGGTGAAAAAATATCAATCTGTTTCACCTATCTAGTATATATAAGCAAAACAAAATATGCATTTTGTAGTCATTTTCTGTACTTGCTGAAAATTTCAGCACATAAGTATAAGTAAGAACATTTACTACATTTACACATTTGTAAATACACACAATTTGTTTAATTCAGCCTTCAAAACTTGCTAGTCCCATCTGCAGTCCATGAAGATGACCTTGTTTTGACCATTTTACTCCACACTTTGGAAGTTTATACACTTGGCTTTGTGGAGGAGACACAGTGTAAGTTTTATGCTAGATGACTTTAACTTCAAATTTAATACTCAATTGTTGTTGAGTTTATGGTGTAACAAGAGGACTTTTGAGGTGACATCTTTACAAATTAAATTTGAACACATTATCATCACCCGAAATAAACATGTGCATTTATAAACATCTGCATGCCGTCAAGATAAGTCTGATAGTTTTTCCAGTTTTGAATTATTAACGAGCATATTCATGTCAGTCACCTTAGTGAATCATGAGCTGTTACTGACGCATAGAACATCCCCCAAGGTGAAACACCTTTGGGTTCCAAAAACTGCCCTTGGGCTGCGTAATGGAGAGTTACAATCCTCACACTTTTGAAATGGACCTTGTTTGACATCCAAATTGGACACATGAAGTTGTGAAAAGAAGAAGAGACAGCCAGTCTCATTCATATTTGCAATTTGCACAAAGTCAAATTTTGTAAAAGTTGCAGCTTCTACAAGTGGGTTGTACTAGTTGCAATTTGTACAAAATCTCAGATTGTACATTACACGTATACATTGATACTGTTCTGGATTAGTAAGATCATCCTCTTAGTGGCTACATCGTAAACTAATGTTACATTTTGCTATCCTGGTGTTGACATAGCTCTTTGTATGGAATCCTAGCGTCAATGTGTGAGTTTGATCCTTAACATTATACCCCTGTTCCTCTCTCACCAGTATGCCTCCCTAATGACCTGATTATGCATTCCTGGGCTTGATTTTATTAAATCAGTTTGTGAAAGATGTCAATGTTTTTGCAACAATTGTATACATTTGTCGACAATATTAAACTTACAAATGCTACAGTTCATGTTTAAGGTATTATAACTTATGGTTTACCACCACAAACTACCTTAAGTCTGTCATAGCAATCATGTAGGCCTTTGTAAGGTTCATAACTCTTCCAGGAGCAATCAGGAACTGATAACAAAGTTTTCAGAAACCAATGCAAATCTTTCAATGACCTAGTTTTCCAGTTTTTACATCCTTTTCAATGGGATTGGCCAGAGCAGCCCCCAATTTAAAATCGACTTGGTCTTACGAAGATTTGCAAAAGAAGAACAACTGGTTAACACAAATTCAACAAACATGGAATATTCCGGCCCATTTTAGGGCATCTATGACCATTTCAAACTAAGGAAAACCATTACAGCACAAACCAAAATAAAGCGGCTTTTTTAGAAATAAATAGCCCATTTTATCAGTTTCCTGTTACTCAGGCAAATCCACATTACTACAAAGGCCTCATTTAACCACACAGTGATACATTCTGCTATAGTAGAACTAGATTGAACTTGGTTGAATTGTCACATCGCAAATTGAAATAGCAAAAGGATACCATTTTTACTACATTAAGTGCGTACCACTCAACTGGAAAGGCAAAAGATGTTCAAACCTGTCCCAATATATGTGATAGCAACATTAAACATCATGGTTTCCCTCTTTCTCATTCTGCTGTTAGAAATCAATTACCTTTCAAATTGAAGGTTGGTTTTTAAAATGGGTATTGGCAATTGTCAAATTAATCAAATAAAAATATAGGACTAAGTTAACCCAAAAGATTTGGTGTATTGGTAGACAAATATCTGAAACAAAGTGAGCTTTAACGTTTGTGCCTTGGTGGGATACTGAATATGAAGACCACTTTGTATGTATCTTACATTGCCATTATCCATTAATTTTTCATGTGGATAGGACATTGACAGTTCAGCTTGAAAATATCCACGCTGGATCTCTGTGTTCTTAAAAGCAAAGAAACTCAATATTTCCGCGATTACAGTTATGCTTCACCCTGTGTGTGCTAAGTAGCTTGTCCAATTATCTTTTACTCTGTCTGTCTGGCTGATTGCATTTCTATGATACAGAGAAATAGATGAGATCTCAATACGTATATTCATATCATTATCCAAAAAGTCTTGTTTGAATATTACTGACATTTTCAATGACAAAGAAACACTGAGCCCCCGTGGTTTTCAGTGCAGAATCTTGACCAAGTAGTATGCACTGGTTTCCTCCACCCCCCAAGATTACCATTTCTGGTATATTTTACACAATGTGTTAAAAGCAGTGTTTAACTCCAGTCAATTAAGTATAGTGTTTTGAATTTGAGAAAGATATATCATTGTTCGGCCTTAATGAAGGCTTCTGGCCTTGCTTTTTCTTACATATGTTCTCATTAAGGTATCACCGCTATTGGCTATTGTTCATAAAGGTGTACCGTTTTGCATTAATAACACCTACCATGCACCTTCCTGTTCTAGAACAAGAATAGGCTTTAAACAATGTCATAGCAGCTGTTTACAGGATATACTTTCTAGCTATTAGATTTTTTCATAGTATAGTTTTACTTCCTTTTATTTGGCCTATCAGACAATGAATGTTGTGTTTAGTAAATCTGTGTGTAGTTTAATAGAGGGATGTTTGAGATCTTAGTAAGGTAGTTTGTTTGGGGTAACATTTCTGTCATAGCCATACTTCTGTGAAACAAGCCTATCTATTTTTACCGAGGGAGTAGATGCTTACACTTCCGGTGGAGTTCATGCAGTTGAATACATTATATTTGTTTATGCATTTGTTTCTTGTGTCAACAATAACAAGAACCTGTTTCCCTTGTATTTGAAACTCTGATCCTTTGATGATCGAGACAAAGCCAGAGATTTATGTTCTAATTAGTGCTCCCATTGGCTATTGTACCTTGATGTTTTGATCATGTGATATATTGGTATTTTTGTTCATTCTAGCAACTTGCTTTGATTCTGGAACACAACATACTAAGAGATTTATAATGATGGAAACTCTGATTAAGTTTTATTTATTTTCAGATTTAATATGTTACATCGAAGAAAATATATAATACTTCTGAAACCCCTGTTATCTGTCTGTTCGAAAATAGCTGAACTATGCGGCTGCAATCAGAAGTTAATCTGACATAGCCTTCAAATCAGCACAAAAATAAACTAAACGATAAATTCAAACTGTTTTGTTCCAGTATGTCAATCTGATCGTCAACCTACTTCCCAATTGAGAAAATGGATGAATCAGAGCTATTGCTTCTGACTAAGGGGTGTATTTTACAACAGCCCTCCAAGTCACATGATTGGTGCTTGAAACCTTCTGATTCCGAAAATATTGTTGCGCCCCGATCCATCTGAGTGTTTCCAAAAACATTCCAATCAGTTCCCAAATGGGTTACAAACCTTACAAAGCCTATGCAACCTCTAATATCAACATACAGCAGAAAAGAAGTTCTCAAATGCAAAATATCATAAGGATCATAGAAGATCGTAGAACATTTGAAATAAGTTAAACAGCTTGAACTTATCAGGAAGACACACAATTGGCTCCCGAAAGGTCCGATCAGTTCCCAAACATTTATTTTTTATTTGGGGTTTACATCACTTTCAACACTGTACAGGTCATATCGCAACGGGTAGTTTTGCGGGCAGAGGAAACCAGTACATACAGTTGGTCAAGGTTCTGTACCGTAAACTGCCCACCATCAGTAAGCAACTACCAACTTTCCCATATAAGGTTCGGGGTTTGAACTGCCTACCTTAGAGGTGGCAGGCTCGCTTGTTACCACTGCGCCACCGTGGCCCCTTGTTCCCAAACACTTTCCACAGTTTAACAGTTGGTCCCGAACAGACCCAAATGTTAGGATCATGGTTTACAAGGTGCTTGGATGAAAAGATCAACTTCTTGAATGATCATGATTTTTTTCAGGATCATAAGGCAATCGGAGAAGATCACCATAGTGGAACAGGGGCTTATTATCATAACTGACACAAAACCAATCAACGAGTAGTTTACAATGGGGTGTTTTTTGTATCAGGGATCCTGAGTTGTAACAATTTAAATTATTTATTTACCTAATGCTTGCTAAGCTAGAAATAGGTTTTTGGTGATTAAATGTTAGAGAATGTGTAAAACCAATACAATAACTACTTGTATGTATTTCTGTGTTTGGACCTCTGAAACAATTCTATTACACAGAAAGTTTCATGGTATGTAAACATGGTTAACTGTTCCCTAGGTACAATTAACTGTGAGAGAGTTTTCTTATGTCACAATCAAGAGGCAAATATATGCAGTAATCCTCGTATTTCCCTGTATATATATTCCCATGGCTGACAGGTCGGTAATAACATGGGAAACCTCTCCTGTTTACGGTTGAATATCATGTAAGCCATAATACATTTCCTTATTCATCCTTAAGAAGTTTTGTAATTTTCCTGGCTTCATATATGGTTGATACACAACAAAGAGTAGATGAATTTTCTACATTTCAACACTATTCAAGAGAGGTACTTGATGAGAAAAATAAATGGGGAAAGTCTAGAGCATAAATTACTCTGTAAAGACATATGTAATTGTTCAAAATTATATATTCAAAACTGTAGTTTTGTAACATTCTTTTCAACAGCTAATACCCCTGCTCCACATGAGTTTGAACCAACTCTCTCCACCCTAACAATGTAGTCAAGGCATTACTGTTATAATCTGTATGACTTGCCTTTTTCAGTTTTGAAGATCAGGAGCCAGTTTCAGAAAATAACTTAACCATGACTTAGACTTAGGCTAAAGCCTCTCTTACATCCCACCGTACATGTACGTACGTCCTTGTTACCGAGAAAAATCGGAAATGGTGTACTGAGTCATATTGATGATTCATTGGGGTGGGGGAAAGACTGGCATGCCTATTTAATTTGTCAAAGGACTTACCTTTGCAATCCTCTTTAACAGTGGTATTTTGTCATATCAAGACAGGATGTTCGTGTATATGCATTTATACACAAACATGAACATTTCTGTCTCACAAAATTATTTATTTAATTTTATCCCTCTAGCTTGATTTTTGTGGAATTCAGTATGATTGTAAAAAATGGTTGAAAATAGATCTTTGTTGATATCCACAATTCCCCACTCAACTAAGTATAGATTCTCTGTTAGAGTAATACTGAATCATGAGGTCAAGCAACATATCAGCTTCCTCATTTTCCCATGTGTTGCTAAGTTTGAAATAATAGTAGATATTTGTTTTATATAATGACTAAATTAGAAATTGTAACTAGATAGACCACTGAAATAATGTCAATGTATTATTTACAATTATTTAATGTCATGGAAAATCTGAGCCTTAATGTGAGACACACTACCGAACATCATGAAGCAATGTGCATCACAACCAGTCTTTCTTTTGCTGGATTGTCTGACATTGATGGTTTATTTATTTATTTATTTTTTAAATAATGTAACTAATCAATACTCAACTTTTTGTATTATAAATAAAACGTATCAATATGATATGTATATCACTGAAATATGACACATACAGATAATTAAGATTATTTGGTGACCCACATTTGGTAAAACATCCCTGTCCTTTGCAAACTTGCAAGTCAGTGACGAACCGTCCATTACCTTGCGCATCTGTTTCTGAATTCGGTACTGTGGATATGCACAGACAAATGCAAGCATGTGCAGATGAATTTCTTGCTACAGTAACTGAAGATGTGGTCCATATTGTATGTAAGGTTGTGACTTGGCCGGTCGTTCAGAGTAATACGGCAACATGAGGCGTGTGGAGGTACATGGACGTTTCACCGCTGTGTCACAAGGACACATATGAACCTCGGGCGGTAGTTGAAGGACAGGGGCGTTTCACTCAATGTCTCTAACCGCGAATTACACCACCTGTAGTATGAATCCTACACTAGATCCCAGAAGGTATGGGGACTCTTTGGAGGCCGTTCCACCGCAGAGTACCGCGGGACATGGTGCTTGTAGTGTGAATGGGGAATAAGGGTTGAAATATATTTTAAATGCAGACCAGTTTAAGGCGAGTGCCAAATTGTTAAACCAAGCAGTAGAGTAAATTCTATGACCCCTGTCTCACTGATCCGTTCCTGTACCCTGATAACCCCTGTCCAGTCCCCACCAACAGTACATTTGGAAATGGAACATAAACCTGAGGGCCTCTCCCTAAAGATTACTAAGAGGGTTATTCCATTATGGCCCGATGGCTCTTATTGTGTCCCTGATACAAATAGGATTCCTCAATTTTCTCATTTGGGACGTCAATCTTTTCATTTAGAATCAAGGTAATTGTAATCCAGAAGTTCCAACACTTCGGGAGTGCTTCGGATTGGATGAGTTCTGGAGTTAATTATATTGCACTGTTTGAATTTATCATAAACTGTTCCCAATCCTTATCAGATCCTGCAATTCGGAATCCATCCCAAACCTATATTCAACTTATCTTACCATTTGTAAAGTCATCTTATTGATCTGGCAGCGATCTTAAACCTTAACATTTGCATATTGGGAGAATACCCAGAACCTATATTAAACTACAACCATGGATTGTAAATATTTATATTTTTTCCTATCAGTACGTAGCTTTACAATCATATCACAATAAGCTACAATTGTGTCAAAATGAATAAAAATGACTAGACACACCCAAAATATGTCAGTTCTAGGATTCCCAATAAAAAAACATAATATACATGTTTAGTCACGATCAACCACATATCTTTATATTTTGAACCCCATTCACTGAGACACAATCTTAGAATACGTCTAACATCCTAAAGAAGCCCAATTGTGGCATATACATCCACAAAAAAGTAATAAAACAAATAAGGTGGCTTTGGTGCTTCACAAAATTGCTTTTCCTTATCAGCAAAGGACTTTATGGAAAAATATGTAAAACCAATGGCACAAAGGAATCATCTATGTTGATAACGTTGTGCCATATAGACTATGAGAATCATCATTGTAAATCAGAATATCTTAACTCATGCAAATAAAGTCTATGATTATTCCAGCTGTGACCTTGTTATGGTCATTCCTAACACTGACACAAAGCTTTTGCACACGTTAAGGATTTGCTTGTTTACTGTTATATATCATGTAACATTATGACCCTTTCATATACACACTTCTCTCAGAAGTCTTATCATTAACCTGGCTTCAAGGATTTCACCAACCTGTCTTATTTGTTTAGAGTCAATATTCCTAGAGTAATCAACTAAGTTTTATGAGGACAATAAAACACAAGTTATTCGGTTCATTCACAAGTGCATCTCCTAACAAGAAACTTAGTTGTAGCATATGGTTAAAATCCCTTTGATAAGTTGTAGAAATAATCTGTGAGAGATTGTATTCAGTGGTGTGAATTAAGAATGTCTTACTTTGTTTCTTTGTAAAGAATCTATTTTACTTATTTCAAAGCAAATTGCTAAATATTTTCAAGGTCAGCTGTCTCTATTATTTTTTTTAGAAAAAAGTAGGAAGTAACAAGGTCATATCATGCACTGTTTGCTTTTGAAACTATTGCATTTAACACTGTAGAAAATAAGTTTTGGAGCATATCTGCATTTTAAAGCCTTTAAGCCATCCTGTTTATCTGATTTTAAAGATATTTCAGATGGGATTGAAGGTTCAAGGGTAACACACTTGCTTCTCACATATGAAGCTGTGGGTTTGAATCTTGGCCTGGTAAGTTGACATAGGGAAGTTGCTGACAAATATGCGAGGGTTTTTGGTAATGAGTATGCCCAATAAAGTATGCACTATTTTCATTCAAAACTAGAAATATACGAATTGCATGAGTTATTAAATGTATTATGGTCCTTAAATCTACACTTAACCTAGCCATTCTTAGGCTCAAATTTGCACCATATTTTTTTAAATATATTTATAACATAAAACACTCATACATGTTAAGCAATATTAGCTCACCAGACAGAGACGGGCTCAGCTAGAAGCTGATGTATGAGTCAGCATATGTAAGAATACATTATATGAATTGAATTTTTATGGTGTTGTGGCGGCATGGGAAATGCCTTGTTATTATTCTTAAATTAATTCATTAATTTTGTGTATTAATTACATACAAAAGTAAGTCTTTAATGAATCATAGGTCTTGGACAAGACTACAAAATGTCCACTGGCTATACCTTTCACAAAGGCATAGAGCTGTTGATATTGTTTGGGTACATTCTCATCATCTCCCATTTCACCCTCAATTAAATGCACACCTGGCAGAAACTATAACAGTTCCCATGTACATCTAAATTGAACTTACTTAGTTTTTAAAAAAAAACCAACAAGCTTTGAATCCTACTATAAATATACTGATTAATTTGTTCATTTTATTAAACATTATATTTATTTTATAAATTTACTGATTGACCATAACTAAAATAAACTCTTTTGTGTTGTCTTTTGAACAATGTCAGTGCCACTACATGTAATGAGTTGTGATATTGTTTTAACTTTGTGAAATGTTCTGTATTGATGCACACAGCTGCATGCATGGTTATAAAATTGACAGAAATGACACCTGATGTCCATCAGTGTCAGGACACAGATCCATAAGTAACTGCTTTTGTTTTTGAAGTGATATAAGTATTTGAAATGTAATCCTTTGGCCTGGGGAATCCATTTTTCAGTTTTGGGTGGTCAAATTTGTGTATAAAAGGGGCAGTTTCTTTGGAAAAGGGGAGTTTTTTTGGGACTGACAAGAGAGGGAGTGTTTTGTGATCCAGATTCTTGGAGACTGTTTTGTTTCAACATTTTTGCAAGTGTTCACTATTTTTGGATTGGACAGTCACCAAAAGGGGTAAGCATGGTTACTTAATTTATATTCATTTTACTTAAGGTTCCTTGTAAATATGTAGATAATGTGTAAGCTTACCAATGTTAATGTGTGTAAATATAGTTTTGTGTGTAGTTGATAATGTTTTTGTTTCAAGTTTAAATGGTATAATCTTTTACAAGTTTAAGGTCTGATTAGTATAATCTCAGTGTACAATGTGTACTGTCATTCAGGCTGTGTACATTGTACATGAAGTATAGGTTTAAATGAGGTGATAGGACTAAACTATGGGGTGTCTGTGCAGGCAGCTCATGCAAACAATGATGTTGTTAATGTTTTGTAAACTTAGAATAAACAGCATGTACAATGTGTACTTTCATTCAGGTTGTACACACTGTATGTTATAGGCTCAAATAGTGAGATAAGTCTAAATCATGGGGTGTCTGTGCTGGCAGCTCATGCACAATATAACTTTCTTAACTGTATTGAAAGCTTAGGTTAAACAGTATATAAAAATGTGTACTTTCATACAGGTGTAGGCATTGTCCAAAATGTAGGTTATTATGATAAGGGTATGTTATGGGGTGTCTGTGCTGGCAGCTCATAAATATGTAATGATTTTGTATTATAATTTCGTGTAGGCAGTACATACAGTATATACTGTCATCTAGGCTGTATATATTGTATACAAATATAGGCAAAATTAATCTGTTTGATTTAGAGTCTTGACCATGCAGGCTAGGCTTTGAGTTAAGTGGATACTTTAGATCAATTTCAGGTCACTTCTTCAGTTTATTGAGGTTAAGTATTTTCACATATAAGGTTACTAGGGTTGACTTAACATAAAGCCACGGGAAAGACATATAGTCGCCTTCACTGGGAACTCTGACAACATGTAGTTGTCCTGAGATCATGTAAGTCAATCATGGTTCCTTAAATTAGTAATTTTATAGTTTATCAGGCCAAATTCATGCTGAAGATAACTGTTCAAGGTAATTATATAATTAAATCTGACCTATATGTTAAATTAGAATGAAAGGTACGACAAGTGTGTTAAATGTCACTTGTTTAGAATTTATCTGTCAATTTAAGTTTATAGTTTAATGTTAGTCTGTCTCTGAGGCTAGTTTATCAGTGTAGTCAGTCATGCAAATGAGAATGAGAAGTTCAAGCTTATCAGTTTAGTTAAGTTTATATTCTAAGGATTTGTTGGTGTTACCATGGCTTTTGAAATGATAATATTGTGGTTCTGCATTCCACTTAGTTTCACTAGTGAATCAATTAGTGTCATTTGTGAATATTTGGGGATTACATTCTTGTTCAACAGTTTCTTGTAAGTTTAATAAGCATTATTTTGAACTCTTCAATGGGATTGTGTGTCCATTCAGTTAATGTAAACTGTGTATCTACAATATTTTATGGATTTATTCTGTTCTATGGCTGAATCTTGTTCAACTGTAATGACTGTATGGTTTGGAAGGGGTAATTTTGGTGAATAAATGTAATTATAGTTAAACTATGGTATTTCTGTTGATTGTTGTCTCTGAATACCCTACCTTATGAATATGAGGCACAGCCTCCCTATTAACTTAGGATGACCACTGGACCTGGGCATGTTGCAGAAATGATCTGACATGGGAAATTTTGTGTCAACTGCTGTTGACTGGGGGCTCGAGCCGGAGGGCCACTTTGGGGTCAGTTTGACTAATTAGTGGTCTTGTTGAACCTGGTTGTAACTAAACAACAACCAAGCAGCCCCCCACAGAATGGTATTGGTCAGGCCAACACATCTGCCACAGTGTAATCTGAAAGGTTTCCCCAATTACACAGACATATGAGCCTTTAGAGAGGCTACATAAAAGCCAGCCCTATCCAATACTGATACAATAGTCATCCTATCTATTTTGACGATATATTTAATACGCCTGTTGTAACATAGATTTCTGATTTGGGGGATATTTTTATAACTTTTATCTTTGATTTAAGATATTCCTAATAAAATATATAATTTGCCCAAAAAGCACACATTTTTCAACAAAGAAAATGCATAGTTATACACAGTTCATGAATATTTCAAAATTGCATCACCATTTTTGGAAAAAGCAATGTTATGTAGTGCAAATATTAATAACAAATATTTTATCTGATTTGATGAGTGATGCACTTAGGTAACATTAAAGTTATTTAACCTAATAATCTACTGCATAAAATGTATACTAAGTATGTATGTGTAATACAGAACTGTAAATAATGACCTTATCTAATAATGAAGTAGTAATCGTATAGAAGCAAGTAGCAAGTATAATTTTAATAAACTGTAACACATAAACCACACTGTGTTCTACTTCCTTGGGTTGAGTTGAGTCCTCCTGAACTTATGTAATTACTCTTTAGAAAACTCCTGATTTGAGGCAATCTTTCTACACTCTAATTACCTAACAGAGTCAGATACACAGGGTATTTGACTTCCTCTCAGACAAGACCTTTACAAGAAGTTTGATTGCCTTGAGTAGCATTTCTTTATTGATGATAAGCCTTGATCTTTGTCAAAAGGAAATTCTTCTGAAAATGTCCCTACCATATTTCTCATGAACCCGAGGAATATCTAGCTTTAGAATGATGTGCAGGTGTCACAAGTTTGTAAATGCATGCCCCCCTACAAAGCATTTACATTCTGGTATGTAGACAGTTGGCAGCAATAAAATATTTTCCATGAATAACAAATAAAGGCTATTAAAGCATATAAAAGATCATTTCTCTATTTCTCTGTTTAAACATCTCCAGCAAAAAAAGTTTGTTTTTTGTGTGCTGTTGGGCGGGACTCACAAAACAAGGCAGGGTTCTAAATTTAAGCTTTGACATTACATCACAATAGAAAAAGATTACAATATACTTCTAAGATTTGGAAATATTGAAATAATCTACTAATGGCTGTGTCACCGCTTCCTATGTAGTTTGTTCTGTGAATATATGTTTCTCCCTGGACAACTTTGTTCGTATGCCTCTGAAACAAGACCTTGTATCTTCTTTGTAAATGTTGAAGAACAAATTGGCCCCTACATCTATCCCAGCCAAAGTAATACAGCTGTAAATATAAAGTTTTACTTGTGTGACTTCACTGTCACGTGGGTTACATGGCGTTACATCAGCAATCATCTGTGTTTGTTTATTTTTTTATAGATAACACTTAAATTGAAAGTAGACAGACAGAATGAATACAATGACCTTTAAAGTTCATAACTACAATAAATTTTAATTCACTGAAAACTACAACTTGAACAGATTATGTTTTCAAGAATTGTCGGTCTGTGGGTAACACACTCAGCTAGAGACACAGAGGATCTTGGTTCAGTCTCAAGTACAGACAGATGCATGGTGTCTCGGCTGACCACTGAAAATGGCAGTTCTCTGTCAGTACGTCACATCCGCAGTGGCAGGCTAAACAACCTTAGGGACATTGATAAATGGTCATTCCTGAGCTTTACCATCTTTCAGTTTTTGGGAATGTCATTATATCTTATGTTGTGTTTCTGCAGCCAGGATGGGCCAAATAACACTCTGACTCCTATATCAAAGGAGAAATTGCACTGAGCAGCATAAATCCAAGACAATGAAATAAATCATTTCTTACACTTGATTTTTCTTAGTTGGACATTAATAAAAAGTATTTAATGAAATTACAAGAGACTGTATTGGATATCAGTTTCGTTATTTTCATTAACTGTTTCAGATATCTGTCATATGTTCTAATTAAATTGTTAGAATATTGTATAATTTTACCACTATTTAATCCAACAAAAGAATCATGGTTTCATGTGAGACAGGCTTATCACTTACAAGTACTAGGTTGTCAATTTACATTTTCTTGTCATATAATAAAATCAGTCCATTATCCTACGCTTTTAGATTAAACACCCATGTCACAATTCTATTTAGTAATAATAATAAATGGATATTTTTGTTATTTTTATATTATTAGCCTTTTCCCCCCCTCACCACCCCCCTGAGAAGGGTCATTGTATTGTAATCACTTATGTTTGTCAGTTTCTTTGTCCACTCACTAACTCAAAAACCGTACAGGGGATCAAATTCACCTTTTCACACAAAGTGGAGTCTGCTTTCCACTATGTTACACATCAGTGATTTTTTGAGTAATGTCATTTTTTATGCTGTCATTTTTATAACATTTTATGTAGAATATGGTTTTGCCACATGAACTTCCCCTGGCCTTGATATTTCAACTTATATTGCATTTTTTGTGTCATGATTTCTACAAACGCTGTTCTCAACCTCTCAAATATTTACTTCCGGATCGCCAGGTAAGGTGTTTTTGCTCCCCCAGGCATTGCTTGTTTACAGAGTAAAAGTAAATTAGTGGTAATATGACTCAGTTATTTGCAGCTCTGAATAGCAGTCTCTCATTAAATATCACAGAAGGAATCCACAATAGTTCATCCTGGAAAACTTATATGGAGAGTCTAATTATGTCTAACTAAAAACATACGTCTGTCTTATAGGATAATGTTTCTAAGATTTCAACAGTCACATTTCTCTTCAAAATGCCATCTAAGTGCCAGAGGACCACTCCAGATTACCCGAGTGATTAACAAGCTGGTCACTCAATTGCATGGGCTTTCCCTCTGTGCTTATGGATTGGAACTTAGGTCATTCTATTTCCAATTGGGCTTTTATAGTGTTTAATCTCTCCTTTTATTAAGAGGAATCTAAGGCACAGCAGCATCAAAACGGTTGACCAAATTTCAGCATCCAAGGACATGAAATGGATTGAGCACCACAGAGAATGGTAGGGGGACATTAAGACTAGGGTGGGTTTACCTTGGAGAAGAGGTAGGATTTCAGTTTCATTCTGAAAGGGAGCTGGACAAATGGGCCCTTTGCCATATCGGCCCTCGGGAAATCGGCCCCCCTAAAAAAGTCAGCCCTGGGCATATCGGCCCCCTAAAAATATGGCCTTGGACAATTCAGCACCCAGTTGAAAACTTTTGTAATAAAAAACCTATTTTTAGACCTGGCATTCGACTGGGTTGATAAAGCTATCTCTTAAGGATTATCAAAACAGAAAAATGAGGTGTCCTTTTCAACAGAAACTGCATGCCTTAATATTTATAGCTATTTAACATCTAGGGACCGATTTGACCAGAGGGTTATTTCCAAGGGGGACGATTTGACTAGCTAACTTTTATCTGGGGGACCGATTTTACGGGGGCAGATTTTGTAAAGGGCTGAATTGTCTATGGTTCTTTCTGAAAGAGGCAATGGAGGGGGAGGCATGAATCTTATCAGGAAGAGTATTCCAAATAGTGAGAGGATCAGAAGGAAATGTATAACCAAACTGAGGTACTAAGGACTGGTCCCGATATTACAATACCTCGTGAGTTTCTATTGGGGGGGAATGAATTTCTACTAAACTCAAGTGAGATTTTACATGAAAGGCAATGCATTTAAATAACAAGTATGTGAACAACAAGATTGCATGCATGAGTTTATTTGCAATCTAGTAATGTCAAAATGTCTTTTTTTATAAAGGTTCTGCTGATATTACATTAGCTCTTGAAAGCTCATTCATAAAGCCCAGCATTTAATCTAAATGCACTTGATGGTCACTTTGCCATTATTTCTGTTGTAAAAATCTTATAGCTATGGAATCAAGCTTGTGACAATGTAACCCTGACTGTCATAAGGCATACAGTTCCCCACCTCTCATACCTTGACCTATACCCTTTGGCTTATGGTGCTGTAGAACTCTAAATTGTTTAATTCATGTTTGAGTGTGTACCGCAGTGAGAACGAAAAAAAGTTGTAATATTTAATCTGAACGACCATCACTGTGATTAAAATTCTGATGCAGATTACTTGATTTCACCAATCAAAATACGTCTTTTAAATCATAAGTTTTACACATCAGCGATCTTGATTGACTTAGAATTAAAATTCATTAATGCATCAGTTTGTACCAGTTTGAGATTTGTGCAACATGGAATGGAAGGGGAAAAGAACATGAAAATCTTGACGTTCACATATTTACAAATATTGCTATTGCACATATTGCTATTAGCATGCAATTCGATGTCCATGTTTTTTTAACAAGGCAGTGCTGTGGCAGATTCTGTCTTGATTGTACTGGAAAATTCAAAGGACTGAGACCCATTTCCAGTAAATCTAGTTACATCCATACAACTAGCAATTATATCTACTCGGGTGGATATTTGAAGCCAACAGATTACCCACTTGAATTAATGAGTTGCAGGATGCTGGTATAATGTTTCTGTAAAAAATGTCCTTGGGCATTTTATTTTTCACTTGTTCGTACTCAATACAGCAGCTTCATCTTGCAGTTTGGTAGCTGCTGGTGCTATCAAGTAACAAAATTATTAAGAAAAAAAGTCATTGAGATGTTATTTTATTTTTATCCATTTGTCCAATCAATGAATCGTACAGAGTGTACAAAAAAGCTAGAACAAAATAACAAAAGTTACATATAAATACAATACATCATACCAAGCACACTTTCAAATAATTACATGTGTAAGTATATATGTAGTTTGATTAAAATATGCATTTATGAAGGTCTAAAATTGATAATCACATTATTACGGGTGTAAACAATTGATAAAAACACTATTTTTCCACGACAAATTTAAGTACATCGCAAGTGCTTTATCTTTCACCATACTTTGTGATAAACCTAAAATCCCTGATTTAGAAGATTTTCTAGATATTGCCCACTAACATAGATCTGGTTCATTACAGTATTCCATTTTACGATCATCAGCTTTCTCTAAAACCTAAAACAATAATTGTATTACAGTTCAGTAAATGCCTTCATCTTATAACAAATAACATTTATTTTTCCATATCAATGATATCACCAATCCAATAACTTCACTTCAAAATTGGAGATTTCAGTAGTGTTACTAATTATTGTAATAACTTAGAGTAATGAGGTTAATGTTCTAATCTAGAAGCAGTGAATTGTTACAGTAATTTTAACAATACTATACTGTTATCTCTTAGAACTTCCCTCAGTAAATTATCATCAAAGACAAATGTTATACTGATAGTTCCTGTAGAGAAACTATAATATTTGCTGATAACTTGTTTGATGCGTTATCTGATAGGTAAACTGGATATATTAACCAAGGTAATAAATTTTATGTGTTTTTACTGAAACTCCAAAGTTTAATCATAGTTGCCTTTCTCTTCCTGTTACACAAACTAATATGCTCATTTATTTATTTATTTGGCTCATATGTCACTTTCAGCACATTACATAGACCATTCCTTGTTCTTGATGAGAAGTTTTAGTCTGAAGGAGAGTATTGCATTTCAGTTGAGCAAACCTCTATACTTTTATGGTAACCACCAGGCATAGGGTTTAGTAAGATTATGTTCTGTTAACATATCTGGACAAATAGATCCATACTTGAGATATATCCGGTGAAGCAGGGCACACTAATCAAGCTGGAAAGGGAGTGAATGTGCCCTTACTCTATGACATCGCAGTAGGAACGTCTCAAAGCTTACTTCTATCAGGAAAGTATCAGAATATAATTATAGTGATAATAAAGTGGCAATGGCATAATTTTCGAACTTTTTTTCTATTTTTCTAACTTAAATATATTCATTATTTCTTCCAGTTTATAAAAACCTTCTAATTTTTAGGAATTGTGTAAGAAAATCAATAGCCCTTACTATTACATTTCATGTCTATCTTCATTTCCTTTAATAACTTTAGATTTCTAAAGAATGCAATAAACTTCAACACCGGATAGAAATTTAAATAATTGAGAAGCTTTTTCATCAAGTTCGAGGAAAAAGTTATCGCTTGATTTTCATGACAGTATATGTATTTTTCATTAAGTTTCTAAATAACTTAACTTTTATAGCGCTCCATCTCCACTAAAAAACAGATACTAAATTGTGACACAAAGAACAAATTCCAATTTCAATAATCCATCCACCAGAAAAATTGGTTGGCCCAATACAAGCAACGGGAGAAAGGGGCAAGAGTAGATATACTTAAAGTCCAAAGTCGAGAGGTTAAAGAGCATTTAAAATCAGTCATTCCTCAGTGAGAGGTGTTGCCATATACATGGCAAGTGCCAGATAATAACTAGACCTAGCGCATTGGAGAACCTATTCAAATTGTATCCACTAGAAAGAAAACTCACCAAAGCCAATCAACTATCACTTAACCTTGAAGGAGGAGCCCAAAGTGAAAATGGACCACATCAAAAGATTCTTAGCCCATGACTTCCTACAGGTTGGTGTGACATTGCAAACCTCTAGGAACACGAAAAAGCAAGTTATAAGCACTTTTAATTTTGGCTATCCTCATTGGACCTTGGGCCAAAGGTCAAATCTGATCACATCAAAAGATTCCTAACCCATGATATCCTATAGGATGGTTTCACATTACATTTTCCTATCCTTGTTTGACCTTGGATGAGGGGTCCAAAGTCAAATCTGACCACATCAGAAGATTCCCAGTCCATGATTTCCCATAAGTTGGTTTCACATTGCAAACCTCTAGGACCAATAATAAGACTTTTAGGTTTGGCTATCCTCGCTTGACCTTGAAGGAGGAGCCCAAGGTCAAATCCGACCACACCAAAAAATTCCCAGCCCTTGATTTCCTACAGGTTGGTTTTCCATCCCAAACCTCTAGGACCAATAATAAGCGAGTTATAAGCACTTTTAAGTTTGGTTATCCTCATTTGACCTTGAAGGAGGATCCAAGATAAAATCTGACCAAACCAAAAGATTCCCAGCCCATGATGTCCTATAGGTTGGTTTACCATCCAAACCTGTATGACCAATAATAAGCGAGTTATAAGCACTCTTATGTTTGGCTATCCTCGTTTGACCTTGAAGGAGGGGTCTAAGGTCAAATCCGACCACACAAAAAGATTCCCAACCCATGATTTCCTATAGGTTGGTTTACCCTCCCAAACCTCTAAGGCCAATAATAAGGGATATATAAGCACTTTTCATGACTGACAAAGAAACGCCCATGGCGGCCATCTTGTTGTTCAAAATGAGGTCTAAAATATTCCCAGTCCAGATTTTGTAATGAGGAACATATCCTGGGAATTTGAGACTTCTACCTATAATACCCTTTGCTCTAGAGGGCCAACAAAAGTCCCTGCTTAAAGCCGAATAAACGTCCCTGGCGGCCATCTTGTTTTTCAAAATGAGGCCAAAAATATTCCCAGGCAAGATTTTATGATTATGAATATATCCTACAAATTTGAGGATTCTAGCTATAATATTTTTTGCTAGAGCAGTAACGGTGAAATCTCTCTACACACTGCGGCATCGGCGTAACAAAGCGAATCCATAGTATCCACCAGATGCTATCCAGTTTATACAAATAATATACATATCAAAGCTGTAACAATGCTGTGACTATAAAGGTGTAGAGAGGATTTCACTGTCAGACACATGATATGCTAGTCCTCAGCAACCAGTTGAGTTTCTTTATTGTTCTAGATTACACATACAAATGTGTTAAGAGTGAAATTTAATGAGATTTTTTTTCATCCCAGGACGAAAACTTCCCCCCCCCCCCTTTAAGAAATAGGTAAGATTTCATTACTTCCTAAAGGGGGCAACAGAGGAGGATGCGTGGATGGCCATTCCACACTGTACATGCATTAAAAGGTCAACATCAGCCAAATTGTTTCACTTATTTATGAATAAATGACCAACACTATTACTAGCAGTAAATGATGGGATGGAATGTTTCTAGGAATTTAATAATCTGTTAGTTGGTTTACTATATATATATATGCCAAATTCTTCACTGAACTTCAGTAAAAGTGAAAGTACTCTAAGATAGAACTTAACGAAAAGAACAGTGGTCAGATCAGTGATCAGAGTGGTGTCACTCCAAATGCTGTAGCCAGTGTTAGGTTCAGAATTATCATACACATCCAATTATCCTTCAGCATTTTACTTGCAGTGAAAATTGTTATTCGGGGGGTCTGATAGGATTCCGGATATATGAAATTTCTGCAGCCTATAAACCTCCTCAACTACATAAACTCCTTTCAGCTTTTTAAGTCACCTGTACCTAATATGAAGTGAAAGCTGTAATCAGTTCACTGATATTATATTTACATGTCTGCCGGCCTCATAATTAACAGGACAAAACTATCATGGAAATAGTCAAAATGTCATCAAATTAAACTACTATTGGCCTAAAATGAGTGTCCCATCTGCTCAATATCATGTGGACATAACTGCTGGGGTCATAATGATGAAATAAAACTATCATGGAATCAGTCTGACTGCCACTCAATCAAATTACCTTTTGCATAAAACGAGTGTTTCGCCCATCTTCACGCAGACATGTTTTCATCGAAAAAAATCCTATCAGAAACCAAGTGATCATTAATGTGTGCAGTTCTTTGTAACTATTGGTCATACATAAATCAGGAAGTAGTACCTGACGTCATGATATACGTCATAATACCAACCGGAAATAGGTAATCTGTACATAGCAAAAGGTGCACAACACACGTAAATGAATTTCAAGTGCAATGGGTTGGTTACACTTAGTATAGTGGTGTAGAAGTAATGACTTTAACACCTGATCCTAGCATGGGTCTGTCTTAATTTTTATTAATGCACATATTAACTTCTTAGTCTATATTTTTAAAAGTAACATTGCTTTAATCAGTTAAATGCCAAACAAATATTATTGATAAATATTTTAAATAAACCTCTTTAACCTTATCTGGTGTAGAAATGTTTGTATATAAATTAGAAACTTTACTATTAGTGTTTGAGTATGTGTTATTGTATAAAGTAAATGTGGTAACAATGAATTATATTTCCCAACCCTTCAATTTACCCGTGTCAGTAAAATTATCATGCCAAAATACAGGCTATTCAGTTGTATTATGAGTTGCAAGGAAGGTAATTACTCTATCAGGATTGTGTGACAATAAGGCATATTAATTTTCTTCGCGTATAAACCCTTGTAATTGATGAATAAGAAATGTTTTAATTATCATTTAAAATTAATAAACCCGTTTTATTATATTTATATTTCTTTTGGGAAGTTTACAAATGGCTATCAGGGGTTAGCACACACGGACAGACCCTGTGATTTTTGTATAATTTTCAGGCTTTAGCCAGTTTTGTAGGAAGGAGACCTTTGCAAGTGTGTCTTGCTTACAAAGCAAGTAAATATTGTGGCCTGGCTGTGAGTTAGTTATTTCTGCGGCCATGCCTAAATTAAATCACAAACCAGTTTCCCCTGAATAGCTATGGAGTGCTCTATGTGTGGTGAAAATACCTACAGACCACCTGCATTCCACTTGCGTGTCACTTATAAGTGGATCCCTTTTCATTCTGTGACCAGCATGTAGATACACGTATGGTGGGATGTAATATGAGAGGCTTAAATTACCAAAGAAAAATCATTGTTAGGAGTGTCACTAGCTGTTACAGATACACACAGGCATCTTTTATTTTCAAAAGACTCCATTGGTTGTCAGTCGAATTTCGCTGCAAATTCAAAACAGTCATTTTGGTTTATAAGCTTTTCACAATGGTCATCCAAGCTAGCTTGGTCTCTTTTGTCTATTCGTTGTGGCAGACATGAAACAAAATACAACCATTCCGATAGAAGGTTCTGGCAGGTTCCTCAATTCTAGCCTTCTGTATATAAATAAAAAAACACTTTGGTCACAGTTTTGCTTTTGATGATTTGGAATGATTTACCTAATGATGTTCATTCTATCCCAACTCCTGCCTGCTTCAGAAAAAAAGCTCAAGTCTCATCTCTTTAAAAATATTTCCCACCTTCGCATATAAAGTACTGGTGTAGCGTCAGATAATTCTACCCCCAAAAAGTGAGTGGGGTGCAAACAAATGCCAAAATATTTGCCCTTTAAAGGGATTAAAGGGACCACTTTTCCTTTTCACTGAACACTCTTTCTATTTAATTAAGAGATTGACATATTGCTTCTTTACTAATGATAATACGAATTAATTGGTGTCCAAAACTTATTTCAAATGAATGTATTAAATAACAAGATATTATATAAAATTAATTACAAAAATGTGTTTAGATAATAAAATAGTATAATGAATTATTACATAGCATAGAGGTAAGGTCTACAGAAAAAAGTAGACCTTCTACATATTTCAAAACTGTTCATTTTTGTAAGACTCCTAATCAAGATTTAACAACAGATGTTTTTTTTTCAGTTTGATATCACTTCACAAATTTTTAATGTTTATAACTTCATTTAATTAGAGTATATTTACAAGTAATCCAGTTTTACTGTTCAAAGAAACAGAATTCAAACAGAGGTAGATTAAAGGGACTATAAACTGTGGCTTCTTATTGAAGTCTCCAGTTCCAGGACTTTGATGTTTCAGAAACCATAGTGCACTGTGGGTATCATTGTTAGTGTTAATAATCCTATTAAGTGTTCAATCAGGGGTTGTGTCATGGCTTCTTACAAATTCCTATCGGACTTCCAAGAATTAGATCCTGAAGATAAGTTTTTAAAATTAATGAAACTGCAGAATTGTTATTTAAGAAAGTTAATAAAATTTTTAGTTAAAATTTTGGAATATAGGGGGGAAAATGTGTTAAATTAACAGGTATGACTTGTGTTTATAATGATAAATGTCCATTTAGCCAAAATGTTAATATTGTTATGTATTACACACTATTTTTTGTCAATGTGGTTAATACTGCCCTTTCAGGCCGGGTGTTGCAGTACGTAGTTGTGATATTGTATTGCATGCATGTAACACACTGTCAGTTTAATAAAAAATGTATCTATCCATCTATTTATCTACATATGGCTATAAAAAGGAGTTGGATTGACGATACCTCCTGACATGTCTTGAAAGTGGAGAAATGATACTCTTCCCATCAACAAAGAAAGGACAGACTTTTGTATGAAAAAGAGTTAAAAGATAAGTTAAAATAGACTATTAAATACCCACCTTATACACATAATCTTTTTGATTTGTTTGCCTTGATTAAACAGTGTGTCCTATATTACATTTAAATGTTATTATTTTTAATATGTCAGTTGAATGTAATGTCTGCATAAACCATATGAGTAAATGAATTTGCGGAGTTATTCCTAGACTTTACCCATTTTTCTCCAATGAGTACATCAAATCAGGATAATACCACATAATCCTCTTGATTTGATTGACTTCGATCATCATTGCAATCATCAGTGATTATTTGTTAGGCTCAAATCTCAATGGTATTACCGCTTGATAGGTGTATTAGGGGCCAGTTACACTTACATGGATACCCACGGATATAGGTCACGGTTCCATATATGGTAACTGACAAGGATCTCTTGTGGATCATGGGTTTTGGGGAGGGGGAATGTTTAACTAGTGAGTGATTTACGGACACATCACGGATAACTCTACGGATAATAAGGATGCCACAAGGATGTTAGGGACACATTTCGTTGCTTGCAGATGGCCCCCGGATACATGTCCGTGACCACCCGCAGTACAGCGGAAACACTCCAGGACACGCCAGGACAACCCTGAATAGTTAATTGCACCCCATAACATACTCTTCTCTAACAAAGGAATGCAGAATTTGATGGGGTACATTATTTGGCTGTGAAATATTGCACCCCATAACCCCACCCCCCACCCCACCCCCATTGTGTGGTATGCATTATTTTTTGCCAAATTTTGCATCCCCCAAAAGACCAAAGCGGAGGGTGCATTACTTGGCAGGGGTGCAAAATATGTTATTGACCTGACTATGTCTATGGGATAATGAATATTGACTTGGTTTCTAGTGTTGTGCCTTAGTGTCTCCCTTGGCCAGAGATTAAGCGCCACAAAAGTCTAGAATGGAAGAGAATAGTATAGATCACAAGTATGTAAATCATGATTTGTGAACTGTGTGTCAATTTGGCAAGTGCCAAATTACGGTATTGCTTTCAAGTAGGAAATGTAACAAACAAGGTTCACTTATATAAGTGACAAGAGTAATAATACTTTGCACATCTATTGGGAATAAAGATATTGAAGAGAACACGCACCTTGGTTTCTTAAAAAGCAACTTGCTTGGAGATGTATAGAAGGAACACAAAATTCAAATTTGATCTATAAGCTTGGCATTTATCAACAACATAGTGTTAGTGTACTGTCTTTATCACCACTTTTTTCTTGTTTGACAAGACATCACATTTTATTGACGTATTTCTCACATAACTACCACAGCCTCATAGCATGTTTTTGGCTTCTATTGAAACTAAGACCACGAGTTAAAGGTCGATAGGGACATTTTACTCCTTGTGTTGTACAGGTCCTCGCAATCATGTGACATATCACCCTCCACACAAATTGACTTTATACGTCATGTGTTATCCAAGTACTGGCAGAATGTCAGACGTTTCAGGTGATTCTATCCATATCAGGCACATACATATATAGGGATTTAGGGCGGTGACCTGCTAGGTAATTATATATTTGCCCAGGGGCTATAAATCTGACACGGCCATCTCAAAAAGTTTATACTGTGTTTATTTTGAACCTGGAGTATCTTAATCATATTTTTAATTTATCAAATATATTCACTGGACAAACCATTTTACGAACTCACAAACATGTAGTTTTACTGATAAAAATAATAATACAGAGGTTTTCCAAATTTTTACAATGTGGGCGAGAGTTGTGCAAAATAATATTACTTCATAAAATTCTGCTCATTGAGACGTAATTTAACCTTGATTAAAATAGAATAAATTAAGCATACATCTGGTAAGAAAAAAATGGAAAAAAGGTGATACACATAAAAAATATTTATTTTTTCAAACAATATGATATATTAGTATTCTACAGGGAAGCCATCTCATATCAGGATATGATTCTCTGAAGCAAATATACAATTAGAGTTTACAAACAACAAAAAATTGCAACCATCTAGGAATGAAGAAGCTTCTAAGCAAAACAGTCATTGCAAGTATACCTAGATTACAGCTTTCCCAGCTTGAGTCACAAGCCAAGGGGTATGTGCAATTTTGATGGTATGATTGTGTCTGCTTTATATTTAGGTAGAATACCTTTGTTGAGATTAGCATTTTGATAGGACGTCTTTGTGTTCATCATAACTGGGGATTTGCATTCAGGACCATTTTTTTAAATGTTTGAAATACCTCGCGCAAGCTTTCACAAGTTGTACTAAAGTATACTTGCTGGAGCCAGTCATCCTCTACAAAGCAAATATGAAGAGAACTGCTCCTAAAACCCCAGTCACACTACAGGCGTTACGTCCCGCCGTCATAGGCGTTTGGTGAAATGACCCTATCTTTCAACTTTTGTTTGAGGTTTGTATGCAACCTTGTGACACAGTGGCAGAAAGTCCATTACCTTACACATTCTACAAAAGTTTTCAAATGTCAAAATTTCTGCCTCCGACAGCCTCACAGTGAGCATGCGCAGATGAATGTTCTTGCTATGGTAACTGTAGCCCACGGTGTATGTAAGGTTGGTATTTGGTTATCTTTTGGTGTAATACGCCGACATAAGACGAGTGAAGGTAAATGGACATCTCACCAATGTGTCACAAGATCACAAATTAACCTTGGATGGTAGTTTGAGGACAGGGACATTTTGCCCAACACCTATAACCTCGAATTGATCTGCCTGGAGTGTGGTGGAAATATCAAATCCCGAAAGATATAAGGCATCCTTGGAGATGGATTTGCCACCGAGTAAAACCTCTAACAGTGGGACGTAGCACCTGTAGTGTGACCAGGGCATAAGGAAAAGGGAGCGACCTTATACTGTTACCAACAACATCAGAAACCACAGGTGAAAAGAAATTGTAACTTCCATTGATCCATAGAATAGGAAAACTTCCTGAGAATGAAGATGATACTATAATACTTCGATTCTCCACCTTTTTACCTCTCCCTAGGAGGTTATGTGTTTGGTGCATTTGTTTGTCTGTTTGTCATTCTGTCTGTCTTTGTTTGTTATTACTCCAACACTAATGAACGAATCTTTATGCAAATTGTTAGGGTATGACTAAAGGATTAAATTTTGGGAAAGATGTGGAACATAATCTGGATACAAAAGAAAATCATGATTTTTTTTTTCAAAAGTCACATTTTAATGATTTTTGCTTCGTGGTTGAGATCACAATAATAATTTTAACAGAAAGCATTTTAGTGAAATAATTGTATGGGGATCCTCGCCTACCTTGGTGGAGGTCTACACTCTAGGAGAACTTTCTACTATTCAATATTTTACAAGAACATTTCACGAAAATACAGTAGAAAGAAGATGAAAAACATTATTCTAAGCTTGTATTTCTCCATATTTCAAGACAATTGCTGTCTTTAATGGATAATAAATTAGAAAGTAATACCTGATGATGACAATTTAAATCACATTTGTAACATACCAGGTGATATAATTTAAAATAACCTTCTGTCATCAGTAGAGAAAGTTCACGAATGTTAAAAAAAATACATTTTCTTTGTGACACTAGATTTTTGTTTCATGTAGTAGTGATATCAGGATGTTAGATAATTATGGAACCCTTCTGTTAAAAGACCATTGACGCAAATTTGAAGTTTTTAATGATGCATATATCATCACTCCTTTTTTAAAAATGGGTTACTCTCTTTAACCTAATTTTTCTTACATTTAAAATCAAACAAGTTAATGTCAAAACGGGGCTTAAAGGACTTGTATTGCTAACTTATAGATAATTATTGAGCATATGTTGTGAGCTATTGATGTTGAAGGTATCTTTATTTTGTCAATTACGTTATTAAAAATCGGAAATATTACATTTATAAATTTAAAAAAAAAAACCAGAGAATTATTCATTTATATTTTTCATGTCCTAAAATCTGAAACTACTTTGGCAGAGAATGATTTTACTCGACAGGGAGGAGCTATAGCTTTTGGACTTTTATCTGAATCTTTGTGATTTTAGCCTGTTTTAGCTCTGCCTAAGTTAAGTTTCTTTTCATTAGACATTAATTGTAACCATTCTCTGAAATGTTATCTATGACAAACAATTTATTTTATGTTCTACGATGTCAACAACTCTTTTTGTTACAATTTGCCTTTTTAAAGATATCTATCCTTGGCCAATATGCACCATTCAGAAAAAAAACTATACCAAATAAAAGTGGTACGGTAATATCACTTGATAGTTATTGCAAAAGAAAGATAAAGTCATAACTTCTTCAGTTTGACGGCTTCTAAAACCTTGAGCACACCACAAAGGCAGAAGCTGAGCCAAGAACCATTATTTACACCGATAAACATCAGGTAAGCAGTGCATTTTTTTTTCAATACTCGATTAAAACATACAAAAAGCTGCAGTATTTGTTGGGCAATAAATATAGAACAGAAAAACTATGCATTGATATCAGCAAAAGACACATAACTATTAGTGTTATTAAGTTGGCCATGGTAGTTTTAACTTACCTTTCCACACATACTGCCACTTGGGTGAACACAGAGGAGTAGAGAGAGAAGACAAGCACACACCTGTCTACCTTGCACATCACCTGACTCAGTATCCAGCCTCTGTTCATGATAAACTGGACAATCTCCGGTATGCCAAAGAGCATCACCAACAGGTCAGCAACAGCCAAGTTGCTGATGTACAAATTGGTCACAGACCGGCGCATCTTGCGGTCAGTGGCGATGATGAGTATGATGCTTGTATTACCCACAATGCCAATGATCCCAACTATGCAAAACAAAAGAGACACCAGAACAATGGAGACTAGAGGTGTATGGATAGTGGTTGTTGTTTCTGAGACATTAGATAACATGGGATTGGTGGTGGTGTAGTTAATATACCCTTCCATTTTAAATCCATCCAAGAAGTCCATGTTTCTGGAATAATCCAAGTCGGCAAATGGATGAAGGTCTGAATTATTTGCATTATTACTTGCTGCTGCATTGAGAACAATATAACCAAAATCCCTATTTTTATTTCCTGTAAAATTTAATAATAATCTTGGTACTAATTCCATATTTCCAGTAGGTGTCTTGTTTTTTCAATCCACTTCCTTTCTAGTAATAATAAACCTGGGTTATTAAAACTGTGACATGCCAGATGAGAAATGCTCTAAATAAATTTATTGCATTTTCTAAATAGGGTTTATATTTTTTCCCCAAGAAAGAAAAACTGTTTTCTTTTCTAATCTTCTTGCTTTATTAATATTACTATTTTTGTTATTAATCCGAGAAATATTACCACTTTTCACTTCAACAATATCCTTTTATTTCTTCATGCAACTTTATCTAATCTAATCTTCAACACAAGCAAAACCATAACATTGCAGCCATTTATAACTTCTTCAGTGTACACATTCACAACTTCTTTCCAATCAATTGCAAAGTCTGTCGAGGTAACAATATCATTGTAATGTCTATATATTACAAATATTTATGTACAAGTCTCATATCATGTACGCACTCTAAATAATGCCAAGAAGGCTACAGGTTGTAAGTTCTGCAGTCTTTCCCAGAATGCAGAAATGAGCTGCCTATTTCCACTGGTTGTTGGCTAGCAATAGATGCAAGCTACAAGTCATCTGGCTCACCACAAAAGGACTACTTTACCTTTAAGGGGATACAGACACAATTAACATTGCCTTCATGATCTAGAGAAGTTTGGAATCAAGCACCAATGGCAGCCTAATTGCAATGGCACGAATGTGGGAAGGGGAGGGGAATCATTTTTTATCAAATTACAATAACCACTGGTGAACTTTAGAAAATCTGTGTATCTGACAACAAAACGGCTAACTTGATAAATTATCTTTTTTTATATGGCTTGTTGATATTTACAATTTTTTCAAAACAAAAAAATAAAGAACTCAAAAGCAAATTAATATCCCTTGCAAAATGTTACAACATATTTTAACTCCATTGTTTTAGTTGGATGAAAAAAGGCAAAGTTTCTCCAGAAAAAAAATACATTTTTTGTAAGACTTAGAAAATATAGATGTCTTTTCATGTAGCCTATTATAGTATTTAGGTCCTGGTGGATGTACAGTGCTTTTTTTGCTTTTATCTATATAACCGTATATATTTATGATTGATTGACAGATCATAATGCATATTTCACCTTTGATTGAAGACATTGTCTTAGATGTTCTGGTAAATGAATCATTTATGTGTTACATCCTGGAGTATGGGCCGCCAAGCTATATAATGAATAAATAACCAAAGCTGCTTAACTAGATTTTACTTCCATTAAAAGGCAAAAAAAGGAGATTTTGCAAACAAAGACCTGCCTTTGTTTCCCCAAGGCCAGTCAATGATGCTCGACAGCTAACCATTGATGTAGAAGGGCCCAAATATAACAGAACACCTTAATTTTTCTGTTGTTTTTTTAATTTATCAAGGATTTAATAGTAAATGATAATGTTCTTTTATCATTGCATAATTTGGACCATTTTTAAGTATGGGAACACAAAGATTAGCATACCAAGCATGGTTGTAGTTACTGTAATATACATATACCCTTCATCATAGTTAAATATTATATAAACTTGCTTATTGTAGGGTTTTAGCTACATGGGGGGAAACAAGTATCAATGTCAAGAGTTACACATGAAGGAAACTCTACGTATTAAAAATGAGAACAATAGAATTAGCGGAGACGATTAGGCATGGGAGATCCATGCTGTGGAAACACACATTTAACCATAGAAAACTAAACAGCTGCCATCTAAGAAGTATCATTTTTATACTGAGTGATGAGTTTGTGTGAACCTGTCTTCCTAAAAACTGTCTTCACCAGATGAAAATCATCTTTGTAATTCCATGAATAATTTACATCTGATCAATGAAGGAAAAATCCATGAAAATTGAATTGACAAAAGCAGAATTTTTTTATTAAATCCAGGGCTCTCAGTTATATTGTAAAGGTTTTTGTAGCCTTATTTAAATTCAAACCTTATTTGAGCTTGATTAATCAATTTTTCTTCGATTAAAACATGCATTGATGTAAACACAATAAAAAGATATACAATCCATGAAATATAACCAAGTAATTAACTTTCTATGGGGCTTTCTGGGGGCGACAATTCATTTGTATTTGTGCTTGGTTAATGCTAAAAATAGATATATCGAATTTTTCTTCAGTTAAAACAAGCATTGATGTAAACATAATTTTAAGACATAGAATGCATGAAAGATAGCCAAGTAATTAACTTTCTACGGGGCTTTCTGGGGGCAACAATTCATTTTACAAAAAATATGGTGATTCGATCCTATAACAGAGTAGTATACGTCACACACCAGAAATATTGCTATCCTTAAAATTGTCTTTAAAAGGGATGAACATCCACAATTGCTGCGATTACCCTCCATACTCTATTAGCAGAAAGGTGAGTTGTACAAACAATGAGATACTAGACACTACATATCAAAGTGATGGGGGGGGGGGGGGGGGGGGGGGGCGGGATTCACTACTCGGGAATTAAGATATAATATATCCATAAAACACAATCTCAGAGAGGAATTTTGGTACGGGTAAAATTATTTGTCTGAATTCAATATATTTGGATCAATTTGCACGATTAAGTGATTCATAAGTCCATAAATCAATTCACAGTATAACAATAAAATAGGTAAACAATTTAAATTTATTTTGAATGGTGCAATATATAGTACTTTGGTCAAAATAGGTAAATTTCATTTCTGTGTCAAATCTGAGTACAAATGTAAATTTCCCCCCCCCCCCCCCCAAAAAAAAAAAAAAAGATGACCCCTAAAACCTGGGGCACTTGACTATATGTGCCAAGTTTTTTTTTACCTGTGTAACCTTCTCCAAAACACTGATCCGCTTTAACCCTAGCACAGTAGTACATGGGAACCAAACTCCCTATGCCATCCTTGTTTTGTCACAGTTCAAAACACATCTGGCATATCACTGATGTCACAGAAAGTGTGACCATACAGATAAAATATGGACATAATGCTGGAATGGTTTTCTCTGACTTATCAGATAAGTTATAAAACATTGTGCTCTGAGCTGGACTAAAAGCTCCCACATTCCAATATGAGCCCCCAAAAGTGTTTTAAACAGTTTAAAATGCGCTGGACGACTTCTAATATGGATTCAAAATCAAGTGCTGCATACACAATATAGTAAACACAGTCAAACTTGTGTGTATTGATGCGACATAACGTTAGACTGTGAAGATTCATTTTAAAACGGGGTATATTGGGGTACCATAATTAAGATGCTTGAATTTTATATCTGTTAAGCCTGGTATATAATCTGAGTTTGTAATAATGCTATATTAGACAGTATGGAACATCATTCAAAAGACCAAGGACCACATATTGATTCATATTTTTATATCGAAAAATGGTTAACAGATTGTTGAATACACACAAAAGACTTTGTTACTTTTGTTACTTCCTTTCGCTAATGAAGTAGTAAAAATTCTTGTACACCGTAAAATGTACCCATAAGAGCAGAAGATAGTATACCGGGGCCGGTTTCATGAAAAGTCTCAAACTGAGCCAGACTCAAGGCTGAGTCAGGGTCTCAAATCTGAGACTTTTGTCTCGGCTGCGTTTTTGGCTCAAATGGATTTCACAAAGGGTGGATCAGCTGAGACCAGTCTCAAGTTATGGTCTCAACTTTTTAATCTCATTTCATATATTTAGTGGCCTTATTTTTAGTTTAAAAAGTTATATTTTATGATTATTATCATTATAAATACAAAGAAATTATATGATAATATATTATTCTAAGTGATCCATAAGATTGAGACTCAACTGAGGTTGAGTCTGGCTTTGAATCCACCCTTGAGGCCTGTCACTTGATAATAGCCTATAAAGCATGTCAATTCTATTGACTTTTGTTATTAGTAAATATTGAATATGTGGCTGTAATTACAAAATAAAATGAAAATAGAAGATTTCAAGATTTATCAATTTCATTTTGGAACAAATTGTATCGCTTTATGTGTGTGTTTTTTGGCATCAAAGCTTGGACTCAAATTTGAGACACCTCCTTCATGGGCTCAAATTTGAGCCTGTGACTGAGCCAGGTCTCAAGTTGAGCTTGTTTGTGAAATGCATTGAGTCTGAGTTCACAGACTCAGCAAAATATTTCCAAAATTTGAGACAAAGTCTCAACTTTTGAGTCTGACTCAAGGCTTAAGTCTGTTCATGAAACCGGCCCCTGGGGCTCTCACGCTTCCCCAGACAAATGGAATCCACTCTTAAGCCATTTCGTGTTCATTGGGACACACAAACATATTTATAGAAATGGGGTCCTCTTACCATTTAATTTGATCTCACCACTTAGCTAGTTCTGTCACAGTTTGTATATACATGTGTACTATGTAGTTAAAACATGGACAAGGGAGTAGTTATTTTGGCCCTGAAGTAACAGATGAAAGGGTTGAGACATGATCTATGCTTCGCAAAAATACCTATTCTGTGCAAGATTGTACCCGAATCACATCACTCCCATTCTAAAAGAAGCCTGCACTTGCTCCATTATCAAATAAAGATTTCTGTCCATAACAGCCAGATTGGTTTATAAACTGTTGTTTGTTATGTGATTGTCATCGTACTTTGATCCTTACCTTAATCAGTACACAAGTAAATATAACACAATAAATCTAATAGTGTTCCATTTTGAATGTCCACAAAAATATTTTAACATTAGTTTTTTTCCCTACAATGTCTCTGCAATCAATTTTCCCTTGATACCATTGGTACTTCCTCTTCAACATGTTACTAGAAAAAGTTTTAAACCACAGGACATTTTTACTTTCAACTTTTTTCACCTTGATTCCAGAGGTCTCTGGTCTATGTTTCCAATGTGTGAATGAATTTTGAAGAATGTTCCTTATAGTATGTTAGTGCAGAGATTAAGCACTATAGACGTATGGTTGGATAGGATTGTTTTTGATGAATTTGAAACTACTGTAGCTGCCTCTAAGATGGATATGAATGGAGTTTTCAATGTTTTTGGTTATGTTTAGAAACAGAATCACATACTGATACCAGGACACTGGAACAGAGAAGTGATATAGGGGTTTATCACACAAATAAGACATTTGCTAGATAAACAAGAAACTGTCTAATGCCTATTACATGCAAGGAAGAACAAATAAGAGTAGTGGGGGTTCTTTTTACTATCATCTCTCATTCAGCAGAAAATGGCATTGTCTTCAGGAGGGGAACTCGAAATAAAATACACAGTAGGCATTTTTATAACCTAAATTTGACAGGGTTTTCTTAAAGTACTCAAACCTATTTTAATCTTCTATAAAAGTTGCTTGTGACTTTAATGTGAAATACGTCAAAACTACTTCAGTAAGAATATATGTTATGTCCAAGCAAAGATGTTCATCTTGCTATCATTAGGCGACCACTGAAAAAAAACGGCGAAATATTGGAAAATCTAAGTTTTTGGGTTTATTCATCCTAAAATTATCACAAATTTAAAAAAATCATTGCCAAAAGTTTTACAAAGAGTGCCCTGATCTTAAAGGAAATTTAAAAATGAACAGATATATGAAGAAGTAAATACAGGATTAGAATAAAAGTTTTTACTTCTATATTATTTTCTAATAAACCGTTCACAGATTAGCAAGATGTGGACGATTATAAATACTGCCATTTAAGTTAGCATTAGAAAAAAATGGCAACACATGACTAATTAAAAGGTTTGGGTTTAAGTTTCCACTTAAAGGACATGTATGTTTACTAACGCTAATTATTATTACCTTAAATTTAGCAAAACAGTGTCCCTTAATGTAAGATCCCATTCATTCTAAATCCCACTTTTTAAGTACATGTTTGATTGAAAAAAACACAGGATACCTGAAATTTTGATGAGTTTGTGAGTAATGAGGGTACATTTCATCCCACAAGACCATCACACTGTCTTTTAATCAATTAAATAAGCTACCTCTGTGACTAAAGCCTGACATTTGTCTTTTAGCTTGTCTTCATAGGGAAGAAATTGTAAAATATTTGCTTTTAAAGGACATTCATCTCTTCTTGAATCTTCTAAATTTGGTTGAGCATTCATGTTACATAAACTAACGGAAAAACTGTTTATTTGTCACATTTCTTTGAAAGAACAAAGATAAATAAGCTTTATCTAATCACCTGCAATTTGAAAGGCATTTTTGAATAGATTACAATACAATATGTATAATTCATTTTGAGAAGATTATATTCCTAGGTCACATATTTCCGTGCTTAGGTTACAAGTTACGTGCCAATGGCTGATGTATTTTTAGTTGGTGGATTGCTGTGGTACAGTCTGTTTTGTGTCTTGGTAGAATGTTTTCGGCATGATTCAGTGCGAATTGCAATAGGGGTGGATGCATTTGACCCAAAACACAGAATGCCATTAGCTTTCTGGACCACTTTTTCAAATGTTTCAGTGTCCACTAGCCAGATATATGTTCTCTTTTCAGAAGCATAAGGACGAAGTTATGAAGTAGAAATCAAGTATGTACGGAAGTGACTGGCAAAGGTGTGATTTAGGCATTATGTGCCAATATTAAGATGATTAGCTTTATAGAGGTGGAGCAACACTGTGTTGCATCACTATGTCAGCTGATACCTGACATGGATCACAGTGTAAAATGATAGCCTTCACTTTCACATCAGAGAACCCAGTTTATACTCAATCTATTAAGTTCACCCAAAAATGATTTAATGCGATTTTGATTTGATATTCAATGAGTATTAATTTCTTTCTCCATGTGTTGAAGAAAAGAAGAGAATTTTTTGAAAATCATAAATTTATTGTGCAGATAAGAATCAGTGAATGACTAACCAGTAATTAATGCACAATGCATGCAATTGATTTATACTCTGTGACAAACATTAGAGAGCCATTCTTTTACTACAACTTTTTACCGTAGATAGAATATGTTTGAGAGGGCTGTGTCAAGATTTATTGCCCTAGGGCAGATCTCTCGATATAGCTTGTGGTCCATACATATACTAGCATATTTAATTTACATATATTTATAATTTATCATACATATTTTGAAATAACGGCTAGACATTTTTTCAATGTTTCCAGTGAGACAAGGATATGATGAATTTTCATAATAAAGAAGGGCACATTACATGGCTCTCTTAGCTGTTATGGTCCACTCTCTGGTCTATATTTATGTTTATACAGGGGTCATGTGATCTGGTTTCAATCAATCCAATTCATGTGATCTAATTTTAACCAATCAAATTCACAGATTTGGCACTGAAGAATAATAACGTTATCTACATTTTATTTCTTTCATTTTATAGTATATCTCCAGATGGAAAGGGTAGTCTGATGGCATACCTGGAGAAGCCTTACTTTCCTCCTGTAAAAGTAACCTTAAGACATACATTTTTAGCAAGGCAGGCCGTCCATAGAAATTTCACTTTTAGGGTCTCTGGAGAGTGGACTTTGCTTTGTCTTATGACTTATAAAAGTATTCATTGCATGATTATATAGACCTTACTTTGTCTCATCACTTATAAAACTATTCATTACAAAGATGTAAATTATAAGCAATCTACAACACATATATTTATGAACCGTCTTATTGGACTAATTTATTGATAGATTGTAATTCACTGGAAGAGAAAAAAAACTTTTAAAAAACCTTGTCCCAATATCCAGAGCTCCAAAAGATAGTAGAATGTCTTGAGTCTTTCAAGTTGAAATGGACTCGCAAATTTAGGGCATTTTATTCTGCCATAAATGCCAAACAAATGACTTGTTACAAGGTTAGTTTGCTGTCGCAGCTAATGAAACCGTTCACTTGGAATAAAGATATGTGTGAGTTTGTGTCTTTTGTAGGGAAATAGAAAGACGTTATACCTTCAGACTCTTCCAAAAAAAGGTGTCAAGATTTTACTCCTGCTTGGAAACTGGTTTTGGCCTTGTAACACACTGTATTATAAAGTGCATGGACAGTTTGTTTACTTATCCTTTGAAAAATCAGACCCATATATTAAAACCCTTCAAAATTATAGTGGTGCATACCTCATTAGTTATAGCCAAGAAAGGGACACATGTCAAACTGTCTGGCAATCCAGGAATTAATTATGCCTAGTCACATCGCAGACAGTAATAGCTAGGTTTTTGTCATTTTGAATATGCTCTCATTCCTCCCTGAAGTGCCACATTTTTGTCAGTAAAGGTTGCATTTTATTGCATTCTCTGTTTTCCATAGCCACACAAATTGAAGTTTTAACATGTTCAAAATTCCCACCTACCGTAACATTTCTGTAGTTCTTATGCTACCTCACCACCACATTCAGTCTTATTCTGTCTCTTTTTGTGTGTATAGTGTCTGTTCTGTGTCTTGTCTTTTGTCAAAAAACGGCTATTATCCTCCCCGCATTTGATTCTGTTCTGCAACCATGATGTAGCTGGTCTTTCAAGATGATCCCAGAAATCCCAGGTGTTAAAAGGACTAATATACATGAGGATATTACACAGGAGATAGAGCATTTATGATCTCTTTTTGCAAGCTGTCTATGTTCACCATAACTAATATGTCTGTAGTATAACTGGAGCATGACTGGAGAAGTGTGAACCCACCATTAGCTGGGACACATGTCTGTGGCAGTTTGACTGCAGAATTATAACCAGAGCTGACATTTTTGTGTTTTCTGTGGCAACAAGAAGCTTTTATTTGTATTCTACAGTTGTACTTATAAAAGATAAAACTTAACATCTATATAAACGTTTAAGATAATTGTAGACCTCAACTCTTTAGGCCCTGTTCCCACAGTTCTGTGAGGTCTTTGTATTTTAATTTTAGTCCACGAGCTGTCCCATAAAAGGAACTCGTATCTTAGCACTGTATGTTGTAAAACAAGCCTCCCCATAATGTAACACCAAACCCCCTTCACCCCCTGCTGCCTGTGCATTCTAGTTCAGCATGTAAGAGCTCATCAGAGGTCTTTCAAACATGTTTTAAAAGCCAAGATGAGCTGGAAACACTGTCCATATTGTATCGAATGCTTCTAATCCAAATACAAATCCTGGCTTATTAAACGCTATGGACATTAGCAAAATATGAAACACATAGAGCCAGAAACAATACCAGATGAGTTAAATATTTTACGTTCATATATAGTTGTGAGGCCAGTATAGAATAGTATGATAGCTAGGTATAAAAATCATATTATAGAATATTGTATTTAGTCTGGTGTTAAATTAGCAGAAATATTACTCTTTGGAATCTCTTTAACAAGGTTATGGATAAAAAGCCTGATATCACTGAGAGTTCTTGTATTAACCTGAAAGTAGACCTCACTGTGATAATTGCATTTGTATGTGTGTGTTTTTCAGTGTTTAACTTTATTTAAATAAAATTTAATCAAATAGTTAAATTTTAATCGTGTTATCACAATGTAAAATATAATCAAAAGTAGTAGACTGAAAAGTAATAGTAATTCATATGAAATTTAGCAATTTAGTAATAGCAAAACATTGCTTGTTATATAGCCTTATCTGCATATTTCTACGCAATATTCATACAGATGTGTAAGTTTTTTGTATCCTGCCCAAATCTCGCTCAAAGAAATCAGTTTTTGCATTAGACATTTTCCTTTTATTTACAGTTGGACTACATATAATATCTTTACATTTAGCTCATGTCACAAAACATGCAATTACAATTATGTTCGGGTTAGTCTTGCTTTTTGTCAGAGCAAACTAACTGCAATCTCAGTTGGTCTAAAAGGCTCCTGCGGTTGAGCTTTTAATGTCATTCCTGGCATGGAGCTAAATAATTCAACTGTCACACACACTGAAGCCACGCTAAGAAAATAACTCTGCAAAACACCGGAGATTCTCTGAAAATGATTACTACAATGCTCTCCAAGATGTTATGGCCATCTCACAGTTATCCGTTACAACAAGCATGTTTCTGAAAGTTCTGATTTGAATGGGCTGGTCAAAGCATGGTAGAAAAGTGGACTCATACTTTAACTTTTGATGTTGATTTGGAACCGTAACATTGCACAAAGTTTTACACAGATGTTCATGCTTCTAACTTGGTAGAAATGTTCACATAGATCTGCATAGTTCTGACGGTGTTGAAAATTTTTCATAGATCTATGGATTTCTAACATTTTAAAAAGCTTTACATAGATATAATGTTTCTAACGTTGTAGAAAGGTTTACATAGATCTGCACAGTTCTAACATTATATATAAAGGTTCACATAGACCTACATAGTTCTAACATTATATATAAAGGTTTACATAGCCCTACATAGTTCTAACATTATATTTAAAGGTTTACATAGACCTAAATAATTCTAACATTGTAGAAATGTTTACATAGATCTGTGTACTTCTAACATTGCGGAGCACATCACTTTATTGTGAAAACGTACATAAAATTATAGTAAATTATATTTCTGAGAAGTTAAATGTCTTTAATACCATATGTTGCGATATTGCACACACAGTCTCTAAACTGGAGTGATTAGCTGTGGCAGTTACAGGATTGTCCTGTTTCTGGTTAGTGTGGCAGTCACAGTAATTTTTTTCATATTTAACCGGTTGTGGATTTAGTATGGAGAAAAGTGACATCGGTTTAAGCAAATGGACATGTTAAGAGATACAACCTTTCTTAATTGGGGAAGAAATATCTTCCCTATAAAAAAGTTTTGACATCTTTAGAAGACAACGGTTACTCATGTTTCTTCAAAAAAAGGTATACAAGATATTTGAAATATCATCTTCTTGTAAATTGAATTCCCGATTATCTTTTTTTAATTCTTAAAGTTACTTTTGTTGAGTAAGATGTTATTAATTTTTAAATTATATCAGACTTGATATACGACCATAAAACAGAACAGATTTATCATGGCCCGAGTGACGTAATTGGTCATTCACAGTCTTCACCTTCCACCAAGCAATTATTTGGAATAAAAATTGACAGCAGTAAGTTTTCGATGAAAACTCTCTTGCTACAAACTCAAAAAAAGAAAGCGACTTTCAGTAAATCAGCGTACATCTTACAAATTATAATATGTATATATCAGTATTCCTGATGGGCTTGAATTTAATTTATAGATTAGTTCATTTTGTAGCAATTTCAGGCAGGTTCTGAAGTACCAACCAAGCCAAACAGTATATCCAGGCACCTTACCAAATAATTGTGAATCGGGAATATATGCTATGTATTTGTGTGACCAGTCCGAATCAATCAATAAACACTACCGTTGTATTTTACTGGAGCTGTTACAGAATAATCTTTGTGTCTAAATGACCCAGTTCAAAAGGCTATAACAATCAGGTTGAATTCTGGGACTTCTGCATGCACAAGGCTTGTAGGTCTTGTCGTGTCCAACACAGAGTTCTGAGCGAAGAAACATCCTGATCATGCCTTATTACAAATGGGCAATATCCAGACATGACAAAAATTGATATACAGCTAGAAACGTGACCCATCCAGTAAACCGGAGAAAGACAGAGTTTTGATATCTTGTGGTGACTGTAGTTTTGACCAAGGGACTTTCCATGTTGGTTATTTTTCAACAAACCTTCATTTCATCAGATTTCTATGCTAGGTTTGTTTCTCTTTTTCTTTTTTTTCTTTTTTTTTTTTTTTGGGGGGGGGGGGGCGGTAATTGAAAGCAGACATGCAATAGATAACATCAAAGCTTAATTTCATAGGTATATGAAAGTTGTAAGCACAGAACAAAAGTGTGTGTATTCTTTAAAATTGGAGCATGTTTGGTTATCTTTGCTTTGAGTACAGTTCAACCTAAATTTAATTAGTTTTATGGTTCGTTAACCCTGTTTACCGTTGTGGGAAGTTTGGACAACAACAAAAAACAATCTACGTAGAAAAATCAATTGCAGGATTGAAAAGGAAAGTTATATAACCAAAAACACAAGTCTTAACAATGTTACTACTGACAAGATCAATGCAAGATGTTTTATTTAAATTCTTTCAACTGTGTGGTTTACCTTTGTATAAAGATTGATAAACAGAAAAACGGTCTTGATTTGGAAAATTCAGTTGTTCAACTGAACATCTAAGTGTCAACAGTATTACATCTTACAAGATAATGAAGAATAAAAATGAATGAAGAAAGTTTAATAGCTGAAACACTTAACATGTATCTTGCAAAAATGTCTATTACCACAAACCTACTTCTACAAATGAACTTTCGCAAAATTGACGAGTTTGGGGTATTCTTAAAGGTACCACCTTTCTATCAGCAAATTATAATATCTTACAACTTGTGTAAAACTATAAGACCAATTAACAAGATGAATACTGTAGAAATTCTGTCACAGCCATTGTGGGGTAATGAATATTTCAAATCAAAAGGCAAATGTCTTTATTACAAAAACTGGTTAGAAAGTGGGTTTCTATATGTAAAAGATCTTGTTGAACATGATGGCTCGTTTATATCAGAACATAATATATTACAGAAACTAATAATTAAAACTAATTGGATGAGTGAAGTCTTCATATTGAAAAACATTATCAGCAAAAATGCACTGAGGCATTGTGACACTACTGTATGTAGGTTTACCCAAGTTTCACTTTACCAAAAATTAACATTATGCACAAAGACAAAAATTTTCAATCCAAATGAAATTAATTCCAAAGAAATGTATGTGGTACTTTTGGGCAAAAAAACTGAAAGACCATACACAGAATACATGTGGCAAAGGAAATTTCAGGATGAAATAAATAAAAATGACTGGGAAAATCTTTATCTCACCAATTTTAAGATACTCAGATACAAAAAATTTTCAGAGTTTAAGTACAAAATATTGCTAAATATACTGCCCTGTGGGGAAAAGCTAGGAAAATGGGGGAAAAGTTCCTCAACAAAATGTACTTTCTGTGGTGAATCAGAAGATATTAGTCATCTGTTGTACAGTTGTCCAAGGATTAAACATATTTGGTGTATACTGAGCAATTGTCTCAAGCTAAATATTACCCTTAAGCATATAATATTAGGTATACCTTGTCAGAATTATTTAAGTGAAAATAGAAACATATGTATAGTTATTGTGAGTTATGCCATTTTCAGTACGTAGTCTAAATGTAGTTGGAACAATTCAGACTATAAATCAGTGAATATTGCAAACATAATAAAAGAACGGTTATCTTTTTATGGAGAGGTTTTTGATTCTTCATTACTTAATAGTAACCAAAGAAAAAGCATGAAAAATATGATTAAATGTATGCTGTTTCACTTATGATAGTTATAAAACTGCTTATTTTTGGTCCTTCGTATTCATTTTAACTGTCAGACTGTTTTCAAATGACTTTAGAAAAGGCTCTTGCAAATATTAATTGGATGTATTGGTTTTTTGAAGTGAAACAGTGGAAATAGTTTTCCATACTTCAGCAGCAAAAGGCTTAACTGGGGGTGGGACTATCTTGCTGTGCTTCACTTCTGCGTGAATTAGAATGTACACTGTATTACAAATCTTATAAAAAGACTTTATGTGCTAATTTAAAAACATTTTTGTAATTGTCTATCTTTTCGTAAATCTTTACAATTATCTTAGTTTTAGAAAACAATCTGTCTTGATATACATGGTATATTTGTTAACAGTTATTAAGACCATGTGAACAGGGTTTTCATTTATTAAATCAATTTAACAAACACCCTACAAAGTATCAAATATCTTTGTTAGTATACTAAAATTCATTTTTCATACTGCGTATGAAATGGCACTGGAAGTACACCTTGATGGAGGGTTTGCTACCCTCGCCCTCCCAAGGTTGTCTTGCACCAATATTGTTACAAAAGGGTAAATAAATTTTGTGTGAAAAAAAAAATTTTTTTTTTAAAAATCTTACAAGATAAAACACAAAAATTTGGAACAGAGAGGTCCATTTTGGAAAGGTTTTTCAAAGTGTGTGAAAAATGTAACAAAGGTCTTCACTTGACCTTTAAATCTCATGAGATATGTTGTCTGACTGACAACATTCTGCTACCAACAACATTATCAAAGTGTTGTGGTCATTCTCTGGTGTCAATGAAAAATGGCTATGAATATATTATGTGAGAGTGTCATAAATGGTTGTTGGAGCTCAATTGAGGAGTCATCCCATTTTAAGATGAGCTTTAGTCCAACTTATAATGCTACGCTTGGCAGGCAATCTTAGCATTAAGATGTATTAGAACAGATCAGCTCAACTTATGATAATAAAACTCAGGAATGATTTTTTTTAAGCTAGCAATGATGTATACCTATACTTTTTCACTTGTTTCTGTCCGTGCACCTGTAACTTTATCCAAGATATTTGTAATATGTAGATGTGAACAGGGTTTTCATTTATTAAATCAATTTAACAAACACCCTACAAAGTATCAAATGTGAACAGGGTTTTCATTTATTAAATCAATTTAACAAACACCCTACAAAGTATCAAATATCTTTGTTAGTATACTAAAATTCATTTTTCATACTGTGTATGAAATGGCACTGGAAGTACACCTTGATGGAGGGTTTGCTACCCTCGCCCTCCCAAGGTTGTTTTGCACCAATATTGTTACAAAAGGGTAAATAAATTTTGTGTGAAAAAAAAAATTTTTTTTTTAAAATCTTACAAGATAAAACACAAAAATTTGGAACAGAGAGGTCCATTTTGGAAAGGTTTTTCAAAGTGTGTGAAAAATGTAACAAAGGTCTTCACTTGACCTTTAAATCTCATGAGATATGTTGTCTGACTGACAACATTCTGCTACCAACAACATTATCAAAGTGTTGTGGCCATTCTCTGGTGTCAATGAAAAAGGCTATGAATATATTATGTGAGAGTGTCATAAATGGTTGTTGGAGCTCAATTGAGGAGTCATCCCATTTTAAGATGAGCTTTAGTCCAACTTATAATGCTACGCTTGGTAGGCAATCTTAGCATTAAGATGTGTTAGAACAGATCAGCTCAACTTATGATAATAAAACTCAGGAATGATTTTTTTAAGCTAGCAATGATGTATACCTATACTTTTTCACTTGTTTCTGTCCGTGCACCTGTAATTTTATCCAAGATATTTGTATTATGTAGATCACTGTAGTTTTCTTTAGCATTGAAGAACCAGGTTCCAGACCATTGACCTTGGACACTAATAAGCACACAACTTTCACCAGGATCCCATAAGCTTGAATCAGACAATAACATATTTACACAGACTGAGATGTTTATGATGATGAAAGTTCCAAATAGATAATTGATGTTCAAAGTAAAAAAGACCATATCTGTTATGGTGACACGTTATAAACTGGTCGATACAAGGGGTCAGGATGATAATTTCAAAAGATAAAATGATTATATATTTACAAGAAAATGTTGCAAAAAATGGTAAATGTGAAAGTTTTATTATAATTTTTTACCTGTGATATAAATAAAGTTTAAGAATCTATCAATGCAGTGATAAACGTTTCTCCATTAAATTAAAGCTTTTATTTTGAATGTTGACATTTTGTTGCTGATATGTCAATTTTGTAGTTTTTCAATTACCCAACACATTTCTGTCACACTCTAATGTATGTACATATGTTTATCCTTTGATACAGTAGTTACTTCTTCCACAACTTATAGGAGTTGGTCCAATTTAAGCAACAAAATTCTACATGAAAGGTTGACTTTCATTTGTATGCCTTTCTCGCATGGACAAAATTGCACTTTTGAAAATTATTGTGATATATCTTCCTAATAAGTACATATTTTTGTTGGTGATCTAAATTTGCAGTCATAATATGGTAGATCTGTCATAATGACAAACGCCCGTTCATAATTTTGATGGAGGATAAACTGTTCTCAGCTAAAAATCGGAAACCCAAATCACAATGGTGGAAAAAATAAAGAAATTAACAGAATATCTAAAGAAGAAATACTTGGAATTTTATAACTACAAATTTTAAGACTTTGTTAAACTTTCACATTCCATCACAAGACCTTCATTTCAAAATTATTGTCCTGCTATGTCCAATACTGGGGGAAAAAGCAGAAAAAAACTGTGTCCTTCTCATTAAAAAACATATGTTGTTACATACATATTGCCACATCCTACGATCTGCTCTCACTGGACTGAGTGGGGCAAACAGGCCATATTGCTTTGTGATTTTACACCCTCACTACCAGGCTTCAGAAAGGTAACTAGTAAACATTTAAATATAATCACAAACATAACTCGGATCAATGCTTTGACAGAAAGAATTACAGAAAAATAGATTTCCTGAGGTTAGTTCGACCCTCCTGAAACTGCAGACAGCAGCAACAAGGCCCACCTTACTTGCTTACACAAAAAGTGTATGTAGAGAGCCAACAACTACAATTAGGATGGCACCAAGATGAATTCAGCAGACACTAAGGTGCTTAAAGCTTTAATTAAAACCATGGAAATACAGATAGAGGCTTTCCAGTTCTCAGATGCATCTAAACAATGGGAGATAGGGAAGAACTTGGACACAGGAGAGTAAAACCAGGGTTCTGTATCAGGCTCTGGCTCCAGGGAAGGCAGAGATATAGACACTGTAATGCACCCACGCCAGAGTTGGAGAAGCGGGCTACCCAATCAGAGGAGCACTGGTGGTTGGTCTGCAGTTGGCAGCCACACTTAGACATCTTGCCATTGAAGAGAGTTACACCTGCACAACATCTTCAAGAGTTCAAACTGTGATATGACCCAAAAACTTGATGCAAAAAGAAGCTGTCTTGGATGAAAACACATAACGATGAAAGCTGCATGAAATCAATTTTTTAAATCCTTTTTCATCCTGGTACTAATCAGTGCCAATACAGGCTTACATATAGTGTACAAGTTGATATTATTTCCAGTGGTTTCTAATCAGATGCCCAGATATTCAACCATTTAGAGCTGAAGGGCAATATAAAAATAGGTTGAAAGCAGAAATCCTGGTAGACAAATGAAACAACAGTTGGGTTTCCTGGTGGACATTTTTACGAATGATGGGGCAAATGGATTGAACAAAGACTTTCCCCTCACACCATCAGCCAGAGCCAGGACTGAGCATTAGAGATAAAAAGGCCTTTTTGAGTGTCACTTAAATGTTCCAATAAAAATTTATATGCTGGTATTGCCAAATTAAGCCTCACTTTTTGCATCACAATAATAGAAAATCATGTCACTCACATAATCCATATTAGATTATAATAATACTAACTGGATGCGGATAGTTCATCATGTTTCCAAATCACTGGTGTTGTGTAAGATATTTCGCATCTCACTCTTTGGCAAGGAACACAGTGTTTGTCATTATGTTGTTACAGCAGTCCCTTTCCTGAATCTTGCATTTTTTCTAACATATCCTATGATGTTTGACTTAAGAAATTAAATGTCTGAATGAACCACTGTTGTTTTGTCAATTTTGTAAAGTCACTTGCCAAATCTCCTAATTAATTACCATACATCTTTTGCTGTGACTGTGTCTACTTTTTCAACTACTAGGGGATTAAAGTTCTTTGATGACATAATTTCCCTCACAACTAGTCTTTCTTCTATGCGTCGCTTCTTCAGCAGAACCCTTTTAGTGTACAAATTAACTTCATGCTTCTGCAAGAAATCAGCAATGGCTTTCCATCTTGGTTAGTGAAGCATATGCAGTCTTCAGTTTCTTTTTAGTTCTAGATAACACTGCAACTCTGCATAACTCAGGAGTCTCACTTCCTCTTCTGATCAGTCCTACTCCTCCTGGTTCTTAGCATCCTCCTGGATCTGAGCCTTTTGGCTTGGTGCCTCCTACCTCGAGCTTTCTGGAATATAAGTAGGAGCAACCAGCTCAAACTGTGATGTCTTCTCAACAGTTGTCATCTTCCTACCAATCCCACAACTATTGATTGTAACATGTAAAAATGATCCTATAAGTGATATTTGTAGTTGTAAGATAAACCAACTTACCATTACAGTGACACAACTTTTCTGTACTCTGATGCAACAACATCTCTCTGGGGGATGAGTGGAGTTGCGGGTAACACGCTCACCTCCCACCTCTGAGGTCAGTGGTTCAAAACCTGGGCCAGATCCTTATGTAGGAAAGTTGGTTGTTGCTTACCAATGCCTGGAAGTTGTCAGTTCAGAATCTTAAACAACTAATATGTACTGGTTTCCCTCACCCTTAAAACTACCCAGAGTGATATAACTTTTACAATATATTGACTTTGATGTTAAACCCCACTAAATGCAATATTTGTTAAATAATACAAACTATGTTTTCACTCTAATACATTGATAAGGTTCAAGTAATCCTCAAAAAGCCCTGATCAGTCTTGGGAGAAGAGATCAACGAAAATACCTCCAGCAATGTTGCAAGTTTTGGTTGACTATACCAAATGTTTCCACATTTGTTTACATTTTTAGGAAAATTAACTTTGCCGTCATAAGAGTGGAACGCTGTGTCATATGACCAAAAATATAAGTCATAATACAGTAATATGATGACCAGAGAAAAAAAGAGGCATTCAATACAGAGACTCCCACTCGCAAAATTTTTATCAATCGTGTTTGAACCATAAGAATGACTATGTTGGCAACTTTGAAGACTGAGAACATAATCACCAAAACAAATAATTTGTTCAAATAAACGGCTATTTTATTGTCAGAAAAATACGAGATCGAATAAACAACTTTGGTTTCTTATGCAACAGGTCAAACTGTTTCTTCCAGAATGTTCAAACTATATAGCAGATCCCGTCAATTGCAGGTAATAAATACATGATACTTGGGTAATTACACATAAAATAGTGCGAAATTATGTATGCTTCTTCGTTAAAATGACCGGCATGGTGGGCGATAATAAGGCTTTTGTGGTATTATCGATCCTCTGCTCCAAGTTATGCCCCCCCCCCCCCCCCCCCCCTTGTTTTACCATCGGAAATCAAAGATATATATCAGGATACATAAGTAATGAGCCATGATATTTTACTGGTAGAAAAATTTTATTAATTCCTGTGATACTTTTTTTGCTGGCTGTTGAAAACAACGTAAAATTGATCTTACGTACCTTTGAATTTGGCGATGTTGCAGATCAGTTTCAATTTTAAACTGTCCACATGCAGTTTTGGATTTCCCAAAAGATATTTACACATAAGTGTAAAACTCATTATTTAAACCTAAAAAGTTTTTTAAAAAGTTATTTGCAGGGATCAGTTAGGCATTATAGGTGCCGGACACATAACTTTTACCCAACCCCATGTCAGGGGCCCGATTTATATTCGGCAAGGTTATGTCCCAGGATGTCCCGATATGTAACATATTGGCTATATGTCAGGTAGTGCTAAATCGTGAGAACTGAGAAGTGCTTCATATATAGGGAAGACTGATAAAAGATATAATACATCAAGAATAAATACAATATATCAGAAAATCTCATGAGTTCACATATTTCTGTGGGGTTTTCTAACAATATTTTATGAATAGGAAGACTACTAAAAGATAAAATACTTCAAAGTTGTGGACTTGTGTATGCATAGCATGCAAATTATGGATGTTAATGAGGAATTATGATTTCATAAAATTCTCTGGTGTTTCTAACAATATTGCAAAGATCAGATACTTCAAGTTTGCGGAAACATTGCACACATCTCATTAATATAAATGTGGAAATACGAAGTTCCTTGGGGTTTTCTAACAATAGTTTATAAATAGTTGGACAGCTTGAAGATCAAATACTTCAAATTTGCGGACATATCCTCCACTGATGTATAATATCCTCATTCACCATCAGGGACCTGACACATAAGTAAACAATTAGACATCATGTTCCCAATTCTTAAGTTCTTGCAAAATTATTTTTACAATATTGCATGCATGTTGGAACATTTACTTCTGAGTTTCTGTGTCACAACATTTTATCATACTTAACAGATCCATCCTGCTGATGATTTTATTAATTAATAAAACCCAGACTGGTGACCCTCCTATTGTGTCAACTCTCCATTATTTTTGTATAATGGAGAGTTAACACTACATTATTTTCTTACAGTGACATGTGGTTTAGTTCAGTGGGCAGTCTGTCAAATACAAAAGGGTGTTTGCCAGTCGTTCTCAGCACAATGCGTCCAATATTGAATTTTTTTTCCACAACTTTTTTATATTAATTAGTTCAGTGGGTACATTTATAGTCTCTTTGAATTCTGCATGGAATTTTTTAGTTTATGGAAAAAACTAGTAATTTGATTTGTAAAGCTGGACTTTTTTTAAGTCTTTGGATTTTCTTTATAATATGACTTTACAATAACCGTCTGTGTATTTAAATGCAAGAGCAGCTACCCTTTCACACATAACCAGGTCAGGTGAAAGCTACTAATGATATTTACACCAAAGCAAATAGTGCAAAGATTATATAGGTTGACCATTTAGTAAATGGTGTCAAATTATTCAATTAATTAATTGGTTTCACTTCAAATGGTTTTATAATAGATAATTGCCTTGTGGCACATTGTTATGTAAACTTAATGGCTCTTTGGCAATTCAGGCCTCATAGGCCATTAAGTTTAATGGAGTGCCACTTGGCCATTATCTATACGAAAACACCACAGACAATGATACATTTGTTTCCCCAAAACTTGACAAGTACATATTACAGCTGGATGGCTGACACTTAATATTTGCTGACACACATAAAATTAATACCTAGTACAGCTTGATGTGAATGTTGCACAATGTTCATTCACTAAAGACAATCATCCTACAATCTCTACAATTCTGTTTATTTTTCTCATTCCAAACTTTAAAATAAATGAAGTTACAAATCTGTCAGAAACAAGAAAATGATACTTGCTGGAAGTTGCTGCATATTCATTTATTTTGTCTTTTGTGTAACTGTAGAAGTTGATGAACTATCAAGTACACCAGCAGGTTAGGCAAAGATCTCACCTTCCATTCAACACTGTGATTGTATTTGTACCACAACAGGAGGCTTGGATTGTGGAAAGGTTTGGAAAATTTAACAGGACTCTAGAACCAGTAAGTTTTTATCATACAGAAATAGACATTTACATTTAGGACTTAAATATGTTGTAATTTTGTTGAACAAAAAATCTACAGTCTTTTTCAGAGATCTGGCATGATTATCTGTCAGAAGTTACTGAAAAAGGATTTGTGACAGTTTAATTAGTCTTATGAGATTTTTTGCAAAAGATTATATCAGACAAGAAACAAGTATTTGTTTCTTAATTTTGTAATTGTTTACTATTCTATCAAGTACTGCTGCATTAGTTTAAGTAACAATATTCTTTAAAATGAAGAAGCAAATACCATCCAATAAAGTAACAGTAACAGTGTAATCACAAAAAAAAGTTAAATGTTGGATGGAAGCCTCTCAAATTTGCATTGGAGCATAGAAAACCTTGAGATATTGATACATAGAACCTTGACCCTGAACCCTTTTCATCCTACCTTCGAATTCAGGGTCAATTCATACAGGATCAACTTAGTCTTATCAACAATGCCATGCATCTCCTTTTTTCTTATTGGTTGTGAATCTGTTTTTAGGGATTAGATTTGACCTTTGGCTCTGCTTCAGGTGGACCTTTGGCCTCTGTTTCAAGGTGGAACTGGGTTCACTTACCAAAAAAGCCTTGTGTCTAAATTAATATTTGCCCCAGGAGTTTGTAAAGTGAAAACATCTCATAGGAAAACATGGGCTGCAAATCTTTTCATGTCGTCAGATTTAATCTTTAATCCCTGCTTCAACCAGAATTGACTTATTAAAATTTCTTTATGTCTCCAAAACCTTAAGCTTGGAATCTTCTGATAATGTCATATGATCTGTGACCTCTCCCTCAAGATTGAATGAGATCAACATACTTGGGAGCCCTTGTACCTCACTTGGAGAAATTGTTTTTTATATTGGGCTAAATTTTTCATGTCCAGGCATGTACTGTGTCAAAGATACAATGTCTAGTTTTTCCTGGATTATTGTTTTTAATACAATCTTTTTTTTAATTTTTTTTTTTTTCAGGGATTAAACGTCCTTGTTCCATTGATTGATTCCATATCATATGTGCAGAGTTTAAAAGAAATTGCTATAGACATTCCCCAGCAAAGTGCAATAACAGCAGACAATGTGACCTTGCAAATAGACGGGGTTTTATATCTTAGAATAAGGGATCCTTACAAGGTAAAGTTTTATAATAATAACTTAACACGATATCATGACCCAAAAATAGCATAAAAGTATCACCTAATTTTCACAATAATTTCACAAAACCATCTCGGTTTTAAAGCACTGATGTTATTTTTGTTCATGTACTGCCATTTTGACAATAGAATGAAAACAATAAGGGAAAAAAGACAAAATATGTAGAGTAATTTCATAATTACAATTTTCAAAAATTTTAAGCATCTAAATAATTATTTACAGTATTTTATTTTTTTTCATTTTTATTGTTTCCCTTATTATCTCCCACCCGGCTCGCCGGCGGGAGATTATAATTTGCACCATGTGTGTGTGTGTACGTACATGCGTGAGTGTGTCACGCAGTTTTCTCTGAAACTACTACAGTTACACATTTTGGGTAAATTACTTGTCCTAATAACTTTTTACGCTCTTCAATATTTTTTGGCTTTGGTGAACTTTGGCCTACTTTTGAATGAGTAATAGCACTTTTACCTAATATAATTACATGACTTATAACTCTCAAACTATTGCATTTAGAGTATTTTGTTCCAATATGTTGTTCAGGTACTTTCTCCACAGCTACAGCATGGTCAGTAGTTTGGAAGTGTATCTCCATAGCTAAGTGAGTAATAGCTACTTTGTCAATTTTTAATGGTAACCATAATGAGTAAATGGCCTATATCTTCAAAAGTATTGCAGCTACACAATTTCTATCAAATCTGTTTTTCATCTACTTCTTTGTGAACTGTGACATATTTAAGTTTCACACCTGTTGCTCAATGTACAAGTGAGTAATGGCTACTTTATTGCTACTTTTAGTGGAAATGTGAAAAAATCACAAATATCTCAAAAACCGTAAGAGATAGAGCGATTTTGAGTAAATTTTTGACCCACAGGGTAGTACGAGAGTATCCTATGCAGAGGGGAAAATTTTCAATTTTCGCCACTTTTGGCGGCCATCTTGGATTTCCGCGTAAAATAAAACATTGCAAATATCTCGTAAACGGTAAGAGATAGAACGATTTTGAGCGAATTTTTGACCCACAGGATAGTACAAGAGTGTCCTATGCAAAGAGTAAAAATTTGAATTTTCGCCACTTTTGGCGGCCATCTTGGATTTTTGCGGAAAATGAAAAAGTGTGAATATCTCGAAAACCGTACTAGAGCGATTTTGAGCGAATTTTTGACCCTCAGGGTAGTACAAGAGTATCCTATTCAAAGGGGAAAAATTTCAATTTTCACCACTTTTGGCGGTCATCTTGGATTTTAGCGGAAAATGAAAAAGTGTGAATATCTTGAAAACCTTACGAGATAGAGCGACTTCGAGCAAATTTTTGACCTACAGGGTAGTACAAGAGTGTCCTATGCAAAGGGGAAAAATTTCGATTTTCGCCACTTTTGGCGGCCATCTTGAAAAATTGGCTCTGTTGACAAATATTGTAAAGCTCTTTAGTAGTTGCAGGGAATACAAACAAAAAATATGACCTGGTCTGTGTGTCCCAATATTTAGGTCAAGTTTGGTGTGTAGTGGATAATAATTGTTAAAATTACACTTGTCAGACCAGTTATGGTTGACATACATGATCACATGACACACTTTAAGTAAGTTGTAGCTGATATACTCAAGGACATTATACATTTCAGGCCAGTTATGGAGTGGAAGATGCAGAGTATGCCATAACTCAGTTGGCTCAAACAACCATGAGGTCCGAGCTGGGAAAGATACAACTGGATACCGTGTTTAAAGAGAGGGAGAGTCTCAACTACAGCATTGTTGGTATGCAGCTTCTAGTGCAGAATTAAGGCCTCAAAGGCTTAGCAAGTCTTTGGTATTTCATCACTTTGCCCTCACTTCCATGGTTGTGGGTTCAAATTAAGCTTAAGGTTCTATGTGGATTTCATAGAGGGCCTGTCATGATATACCTTACATGTTGAAACTGCCATAAAAAACTCTTTTTCTTTGTAGACTAAAGATGATTTTTCTTGCAAGATTAATACAGCTCTGAAGATGGCTGCCATCTTGAAACCAGTTTTTATTGCTTTAATAGACAGCCATTGCTTGGTAGTGAGTTGAGGCCAATTCCGAAAAATAGAAAATTGCAGCCATCTTGAAAGTGGATTGCACTTATCTGCACAAAACCATTGCAGATTATTCTCGCCAAATTTGATTTTTTGTTGTCTATTAATATGTCAAATGCCAGCTTTGTGCTGCTTTTAAGTCCATTTGGTTAAAAATATGGCCACCACATGGAAAGTGGTTTCCTTTTATTTCAATAACAATAGGAATGTTATGGTTTAGGTGGCGTGCATTTGTCTGTTTCTTTGCAAAATAACCCAAAAACTTATGGATGGATTTTCATGAAATTTTCATCTAAAATGGGAAAAGAAACCGATAATTCACTTTTGGTTGTGATCCTGATCACTGTCTGGACCCATGAAAACATTATTAAACGATTTTTTGTCATTGCACTCATAGGCAATAGAGGATGAATCATTTAATGATATCATCAATATTTATTGGTTTTGGAGAATTTTACCAATACTGGTGTGATAATGAATATATCATTATCAGCATTTTATTCATAAATTAAACTGAAACAAAAAATATTGAAAACAAACTTTAAAACTGGAGAAATTATAAACTTTTATCTCATATTTTTGTAGATATTAAGGCATACCTGATCAGAACTCTCAAGTTTTGTTTTGATGAACTTTACTTCCTGTTTGCAAGTCTATTTGATTTGGGATATGTTAGGATGCAACTTTGTTTTCCAATCCTTGATTGGAATAATTTCGAGGCAATAATGTTCTGCTAGTATAGGTCAATATTGAAATATTTTGAGATATTTTTACATTGAATGTCGATGTATGCACAGCCAAATAATGAACCCAGTGATAAGCAATATTTGAGGCCCTGGGCTTGGACATAGGTTTGTGGCTCTCCAGGCACTCTCGTTTTATCAATGTGAAATACACATTAGCAGGTTTTTTGAATATTTAGCACTAAGTTTCTCCTTTTACTAGTGTATACAGTATATTTTTACAATTATTATAGTAACTTTACAGTTAAGTACAAAATTCAGTCATACACCTTTATGTAAATCTCAGATTAATTCAAAGTGTATATAAAGAATAATAAAAATGAATTTCTCAGGTCCATTAGAGGACACTCTCATTGAAATTTAAATTGTTGTTTGAAATCCTGATAGTAGAAGTATCTTTTGGTTGTGTTTGAGTCAACAACTTTTTTTGGGCTGTGTAGATCCAGAAGTATTAATTGACACCTTGTGTGAAAGTTGCTGCTGGATTCCCAGACTGATAATTGTTTCTCCTACAACATTAGTGTTTATTCTGTCAAATGATCTCTAGAATAATCTTTTATAAATATTTTTTTCTTTGTTGAATGTGTTTACTTTTTTTAACAGAGGCTATAAATAAAGCAGCAGAAAGTTGGGGTATAGATGCCATGAGATATGAAATTCGTAAGTATGATGTTTTTATGTGACATTTAAATATGTCAAGTCTATGCCTGCTAAAATTCTGATTGCACGATAAACTTACATTAAGACCATTGTGATGTCCAATATACATCTTAAAGCGTGACATCTCCAAGGCTCATGCTTTTAGGGATCATCTTTTTTTCTGAACTTTCATGAAATCTGTGTTACCAGTATGGAATCTGCCCTTCCAGTTTGCCGTGCTCATGTTTCTGAGTACTTCCAGGCTCTGATGTCAGTGTCTGACTGATGGCTTTCTGGCTTGCACCTGTAGATCGAAAGACCTTTCAGCCTTGTTTCAGAGTCTTACAATGTGGTGCTTCAGTAAAAACTTCATAAAGATAATGTTAAGTCAGACTTTGTTGTAATTTTTCAATTCGAAAGAACAATTCAGTTACAGTGAACGCTGACGCAGTACTGTTTAACCCAGTTTACTGTTGTTTTACAGGTGATATGACACTTCCCCATCGAGTTCAAGAGGCCATGCAAATGCAGGTCGAAGCCGAGAGAAAGAAAAGAGCTTCAATCCTGGAATCAGAGGGTATTTGCTCCTGTTTGTAAACTGTGTAATAATATTTCATGCACTTTTGTTCATTGATAACTTAATATGATTTGTGGGACAACATAAATCTTACCTTGATGCAATTCACTAAATGTCCAGGTACATGAACAAATGTTGTGCACTTCTGTATTCAGTTATTTATTAAATGTTAGATTTATCACCAGTTAACAGGAAGTGGCTATTTTCAGTGGATATTTTCAGTGGATATATATTTATGGTTTAGAACAACAGGAGTACTTTATGAATATATACTTTATCCAGGATATTGAGGAAATTGATAAGGTTATTATGACCATTAAATCAATAAAGAAAAAGGTATGTAATTGATTCTAGATCAATCACCAGTCAACAAAATGAGATATAGTTATCCTAAGGAAATTGGAGGCATTTGCTAATGCGAGTTTGTTCCAATTTGTATAATACTGAGTGAAGCGGGACCATGTTTGCTTGTTAAAATCTCATTGATTTGGAAAATGGTAATACCAATATCAACTGTATAAGATACTTACAAATCAATTTTTGTATGATTCACTGAGAGTTCAAATGAAAAAAAAAATTATGTTGTTTTTTTTTTTGCAGTGCAGTATTGGCGAAAAAATATGTCAAAAAGTGAAATTAAACTCGAATGAATCAGGTGAAATCATGTGTTGTGCTAAGTATTTTTTTTTACTTACTCAGGAATGCGTGAGGCTGAGATTAATGTTGCTGAAGGAAAGAAGAAGTCACGCATTTTAACATCAGAGGCTTACATGGCGGAGGCAATAAATCAGGCTAAGGGAGAGGCTGAGGCAGTCCTGCGTCAGGCTGAAGCCAGGGCAGAAGCCATAGAGAAAGTGGGCAAGGCTCTCGGGGAGAAGGTAAAGCAGGCTGGAGTAGTTCCTATAGAAAATGGTAAACTGGATCCCTCATAAACAAATACAGGGATCGCTCATTGTTACACCCGTAGGCGATAAAGATGGATTTTTGTGGAAGTGGGGTTGAGCTTTTAATTGATCATACGTGAAGCAATAAAACACCCTTAATTTCAGTTTTCTTTGATTGAGCATGTGTTTTCTGTGGTTTTTATAGCCATTTTATCCTTTCTTAATTGAACAATTTACAGTTTTTCTTTTGGTAAAGAAATGATCACATTACTTACGTGAACAGGAAGTGCATTCAGTACAGTTGTAAAGCAGAGATCTAAGCAAAAGGGCATAAAAATTTTGGTATTTTAACATGTTTTAGTGATTTACGGTATATAAAATAGCATAGTTTATGTCTGACATTGTGTGTTCGAACCATTTTCCTTAATTTTTCATACATTTTACAAAAGCTGTGGAGGGGCGTTTACTCAAGCATGGGTGTAAGGATGAGAGATCCTGGTAAGTTATCCCAGGGAAAGGTAAACAGACTCCTCCTTAGGTAAATAAGATATTGGAGGTAAAGTTAAAATGGGTGTTCAGTTAATAATAGTAATTAATATAGGAAAAGGTAAACTGGGTTCTTACTAAGCATGAGTTGGTCTAGATAAAAGTCAATTTTGTCCTTAATATGCTGTTGTTTATGCAGGTAAAGTAGACTTTCTTCTTTACAAGTATCAGTTGTAGTAACTTATTGGTAAACTAGATTTTTAGTAAGAATAAGTAGTTATAGGTAAATGTAAATTGACTTCTTCAATAAAACAGAATTGGTTATCATAGATAACATTAAACTGGGCGGTTGCTGAGTCATCATCAATTGCAATATTGTGGTTTCATCATGCAGCTATGGTAGGTCTACTTATTTCAAGATTTATGTATGTTAGAAAATACTGTTTACACCTTATCTGAGAAATCTCCATATTTTTTGGATTTTGTTAGAAAATTAAAAGGATTAAAAACGGAATAAAGGAAAAGATTAAGGATAAGAATTTCTCAAGAATTACTGTGAAAATGTGTTTTCAGTAAAATTGATTATGTAGAATGCAGTTGTTAACAAATGTCATTGACATATAAAATCTTATCTTGAAGGTAACTTGAAGAGGTGTCAAGGGAATTATCGTGGTCGTATTTTTCAGTATGGTCATCACGCAGTATCTGTGTCCGTGGCTGAGAAGTATATTGCAGCATTTGGAAACCTGGCAAAAGAAGGCAACACAGTACTCCTCCCCACAAACTCAGGAGATGTCACTGGCATGGTGGCACAGGTATGAACTTAGATTTTTTTAACCTCGGTACCATCATATTTTAAGTAGTAGTAATCCAATGACAACTCTGACCTGTTTGCATTTGGCCACTAGGTGAGTGAAGGATCTGAAGTATAAAATAATCAAGGAGATAAAATATTTGGAAAAACTATTTTTGAACAAGTATTATAGACTGAGGAATATAAAATTCACCAGAGATCTAAAATTCGTCACTTCTAAAACCTTACTTAATTCAATGAAAAAGTAATGGCTTGTCTTACACTTGGTATTCTTCAGTTCAAAAGAAACTTAATTTACTATACATTCAATAAATCTTACCTCAGTTCATTTATTTTATTAGTAGTCCCACATGTGGCGAATTTCAGATGTGTGGTGAATTTTAGAATTCTTACTCTAAATAAAAACAAGAGCATGTGGAGAGTGAATACCTTTACCAAGGTCCAAAACCTCTACCACTGCTGTGTACATTAACCAAAATCCTTTGGAAAAAAAACTCATTCCTAAAATTGAATCAGTTCTAGGTTAGGCTAAACCCACCAACTGTGAAAATTTGATTTAAGTCTGTGTAGAAGTTTGTTTTTTTTTCAAATATTGCCAACTTAAAACCAAACAGATTCCAGTGATCACATAATCTCTATTAAAAACTAAGGAATTTAAGAAAAGAAAACAGATTAAACTTCTTGTATACAGAATACATAGAATGACCTCCCACCTATCATAACCCTGATTAACCCAAAATCTGGCCTCACCAAACTTTTTATTGTTTCCCATATTCTTGTTTGGTTGATTCTGACGGGCTATAATTGTTCATTTCTTTCAAATCGTCTTATTTATGTAACTGTGTATCATAAAAGTCCATTACATAATCTATTTACCCAAAGTATTTATTCCCCGCCTTTGGTTTAATTTAACATAAGGTAATTCTTTTAAGTAATGCCCTTTTTGAGTCAGTCCCTGGCCTCAGTGGCAAGAACACTTCATGTTTCTTTTAAATTCAGAAAAAGGTAGATCCAGGGTTTGGTTTAGGAGATTTGCACTAATTAGACTTCCAGTAAATACCATAAAAAATCACAAGATGACTTGAATGTTAAGAAAAAAGCAGCGTCTTTTCTTGGTGAATGTATGTTTATGAAAACAACAAGAATATATTGAAATGCATTAGTCCAGCTTTCTGAACTTTGCACTTATCCTATATTATGTCTCCAAAGAAGTTTGGATAAGTGAAAGTCCACTATATGTAAATAACTTTTAAATACTGAATGATGTTCAGCAGGGAATCCTGCTTTTCATATAAATAATATTTTCAGTCTGAATATTTGAGACTGGAATAGTTTCCACTTCATACTGAATAAACAATAGCTTAAGCATGTTAAAGTCAATCTGTAACATGTAGAAATATTGTATATTCTGAAAATACAAGGGCAAAAATGTACAGTACATGTATACAGTATTCTTTACTTTGTATTCCAGGCCATGTCTATCTACACAAACTTAAACAAAGACTCCAAACGAAAAGTCCCACAGACAGAAAAGTTAACACAGGACCTAAATGAAGAAAGCCAGGATACTGTGCTAGAATTAGGAGAAGACTTTAATGACTTGCATGACAACCCTACGTCGAAAGATACTCAATAAATTTTTACAACATACAATAGACTTTATATATTAAGAACCTCCAATATACATTTCTTTTATTTCTGTGTGTAATGAACTCCTTACTAGAGCTGTAAGGATTGGATTTGTATGGTTCACCGAGTATCTATTCAAGAACAAAATAAACATATTTATTATCCACCGTGAGTCGTGTTTGACCCGTATATGGGGGGGGGGGGATATACGGAGCAGGATATATTTTTTACGTGCGCAACGGCGCCTCCATACCATGGATAATGAGTGTGAATAACTTCCAGTTTTTTCAACAATATCTCGGAAAGCATGCAACCTATAAATATGTATTATATATCAATAGAAAGGTCTTCTTACAGCGCTTCTGCTTGTGTTCGTTGCATAAAAATCCATACAGAAATGACTGAGATATTGCAAGTTAAAGATTGGGGTTTTTTATTTCCATTGTAGCCCATGCTTTTTGACGGCCTTTTTTCATATTCTCCCCTTAAATATTCATTTATTTAAGTCATAAATCATACAAAATGGCGGATAATGAAAATAAAAACATCCCTCATTAGACATATACAGACAAAATATATTACTCATGAAGATTGACAATGTAATACTTGTGGTACATACTCGCATAATATTGTTATCTTATTCTTGATATTTTTTTTTCTGTATATGTCATTCGGGAAGTTTTCCTATTTTAGCAATAGAATGATGTGAAACATTGTTCCACTCTTTACTTTATATTTTCACCTGGGGGCATTACTAGGGACAATTTTGGTATTTATCAAGAGTGAAGTGTAGCCTCATTACATATACAGTAGTGAAATCCTGTGCATTTTGGTTGTTTTACCTGTACATCTTCCATGTTGTAAGAAAAGTATTTGCATCACAAGGTGTAATAAAATACTTTGTATGAATAGAACTGTGGTTCAGGTTTCTCAGACACCAAGTAACAGTTACATCAGATGATAAGACATTTTGTTTCTCTTTCAACATTAAAACCTCACATTTGCCAGATGTTCCAACATCCAAAATTTGGACATGATTTTAGTCAGTAAGAACTCTACAGGTTTTGGGTTTGTCAGTGTAACTTGCTGCCCATGAGTGCAATCCTTGGGGTGATGCAAGAATTTGAAAAATTGCAGAAAAAAAAATTCACCAGCAGAAATGTACAAGAGTTTCCTTACGTGATAGAACTAAATAAGTGATACAGGCACTGCTGCCTCATTGCTAATGATTTCCCCAATAGCTCACCTAGAAGAGTGTCAAGATAGAGAGGTTGTTTGGTTGGAGTGACCTGGAAATCTTTTCCTATGACAAGTTGTTATGATGTTTTGTGTGTGTGTGCTAGTGCATTGCTTTGCAGGAATTTACATTCACAGCAACAAAATAAAATGAGAGAAAATGTTCAGGGAATGAAAAAGTGTATGTGCCTTTCCTTATGTAACTACAAATTTAGAGTAAGAAATCTAAAATTTGCCACCTCTAAAACCTTAGTTAATTTTATAAAGAAAATGATGTTTTGTCTTAAAATTGGTATTTTTCAGTTCAAAAAGCTTTAATTTACTGTACATTCAACAAATCTCACCTCAATTTATTTATTTTATAAGTATTTCCACATGTGGCGAATTTCAGATATGTGGCGAATTTTAGATTTCTTACTTTACTGTAATTATTTGTAAGTTATAGCAAAAGTTCAATGAAAGTAAAAAATTTGTTTTTCTCTGTAGTTAATTGCTTGGGATTTGAAGTATAACTGTTGGATTGTAGTTTCAGAGGATTGGGGATTAAGTTATTGAAATTGTCGAAACATTTTTTGTGGATAAATTTAAATCATTACGTGGGTGGTCACTTAGATAAATGGTTATAGAGATAAACGGTCTTCAGAAATTATTACACCAAAAATGGTTAAAAGGTTAACATTAATATAACGCAAACCAAATATGATAATGCATTGTTTAAGTATACTTTGTAATTTAGTTTTTGCGATATTGTTATTTACACTACATAGATCTGAAAGGTTTGAAGACAGCTATCTTTGTGACCACCCGTGTACTTGTCAATAAAAGTTGAAAGTCCAGGGTAAATTTTTCTCCTATCAACACTTAATAGCTTAAACCTAAAATACACCCAATGGATTACAAAATAAATGTTTGGGATTTTGATACATGTTAAATATATAACTATGTAGGGGTAGGGTATATCCAGAAACTTTCCTATTTGTGACCTTCACCTTTAATGACAACAAAGATGCAGAATACATGTGCTTTCAGTATAAAAACATGTCAGGTAAAGTGTTTTAATACTCTGGATTTCGTAATAACGTCACAAAAGGTATAACAATTTCTTTCTCTTTGTCATTTGTGTTTGTTTACATCCTCATATAAACACACAGGCCGTGAAAAACTAAAGAACATTCAAAGCTTCCAATTTGGTAGTTACGAACTCAGAAGTGCTGTGCAAGGGCTCACAACCTTCTTCAGAACACAGCATTAATATTTTTTTTTACATCCAACTTCACAATAAAAGGTATTATATAGTTGATATTCTTTTTATTGACATTTTATCTCTATCTTGGCTTTGGTTATAATAAGTCTAACTCAACCAGATGTACTCAAAAGTGCTACAGATATTAAAACTATTCCACAACAATGATCACTCAATCCAACATATTTCATTCATTATGCAGAATTACCATACACACTTCTTACTTAAGCTGTAAAATTGGGACTGTACTGTGATGTAAAAATTGCATCAACATTAGATAACATAATCAAAATCAGATGCAAATCAGCAACAAAAATACTGGATACCGGTCCAGAAAATTACTTGCATATGGCATTCTTATCAGAAGGAAACTGGGACTTCAGTTCCAACAAACCGAAACTTTTAAAACAAGAGAAGCATTCCACTAAACCCTTTGCTTTGCCTATATGGGATCTACATATGGAAAAGTGCCCCCTATCTCTCTCCTGGAGCCCTGTATGACTTCCATTCAAGAAAAGTATAAGTGGAAATTTTACCTGAAACTTTCACTAATTTCCACTAATAGAAGATCTCCGGAATTAAATCATTTTCATTCAGTTAATTTTCTCATGCCGAATAGATTAATACAGATTTAAAATTTCACTTGCAGTTAATTTTCATTGTTCAAGTTTATTACCTAAAATATGTGAAACTACTACCCAGAAAAAGTATCCACTTACATAGATGTTCCCTCATAGACAGGGCAGTTGGTTTTTTCAATATTTGATCAAGAAAGTTGCACAAGCATTCATACATTACCAAAAACACCATACACTGAGACAGGTAATATTCTTCAATTACTTACTAAACAGACATTAAACATTACAATATAATTCATCAAGATTTAATAAAGGAGAATCCTGTTTACTTTTAACAATTTTAGGTTAGGTTTCATGGTCAATTTGGTCCTGTACATGTCATGTCTTCACTATCATATAAATTTACATAGCTTTATTTTTAGCAGCATAAATTTACAAAGCTTTATTTTTGGCAGTACAAATTTACATGGTTTCATTTTTAGATACATAAATGTACATAGCTTTATTAGTTTTACCAATGTATCATTTAACATTTTTGAGCTTGAACAATGTATACACTGCATAGCTTACCTAGAAAATAAAAAAATGTCCTGGATATGTACTTTAAACCAGAAATGCAACCAAAAAAATCGCATTCAATATCTTGCGAATTTTAGCTAGTGCAACATGCACGAAAAACAAGGAATCTGTGACTGTGAACGGGCTTTGTGTCAGTTGACTGTGTTTTAAGCTTCATAGTACAAGTGAAAGTAGAACAGGACAAAAAAGTTGTGTGCTGCAAATGGTATTCAGAAGTAAAGTACAAAGTTAACTGTTAAGCTGCTTCCTAAAAAACTACTGACGACCTGGTCAAGATACATACAGGTTACTCAACTATGACATAATAAAAGTAGCTGTTATACACTTATATATTGAGCAACAAGTTTGAATCTTCAACATGTTATTGTTCATCAAAAAGTAGATGAACAACACCTTCAAAGAAATTGCTTAGCTGCAATACTTTTGAAGATACAAGCCATTTACTCATTAGGTAACTGCTGAAAAGTGTGAAAGTAGATATTACTCACTTAGCTATGGAGATAGACTTCAAACTTCTGACCATGTTGTAGCTTAGTAAACAATAGAAAAAGCAGCTGATCAATGCATTTCAACAAAATGATCTAAATGCAACAGTTTGCAAGTGATTTTATTCATTATGGCAGGTACTGAAAAGTTAGAAAGTAGCAGATCTGAGTTACAGATCTACTTAAACTATGTGTACTGTAAAGAGAGATTACTGTTTGGTTCTGCTGGGATTACACACAGAAATAAACATTAGTCTAGCTCGAAAACCAGTTGAGAGCTAAAGGGGGATCCCTGGAAGCCCAGGTGTCAACAGAACTGATATACATGAGGATATTACATATGGTAATACCATGCACAGCCAACAAAGTACACTCTCTCGCAACAGAAAGATTATTACAAAAGCAAGTTATATACACAACTGCACGAGTTCTTTATGTCCCAACTTTTATCTGACCTTGCTTTCTTGGGTCAATTATAACAAGGTCACCTCTACATGCTACGGAGTTCCAGCTGGTTATACGTAAACATATTATTCTGGTGTTACTAGTGCAGTACTGGTTTAAATGACTGGTCTCTTTCCTGGGTGACAGATACACAACTATCAGACAATTTAGCCATATTTCACAGTAAAATATCCCATCAGATCATTTATAATAAAGACAGCAAAAACATTGATTACTGGATATAGGTTTATGAAATAAAGGAAATTATTTGATGAGCTATTTGTGTAGGCTTTGAATTAATATGGCTGAACAGTACGGAAATATGCCAAAAGCTTCCAGTTATGGTTTGTTAATAGTTTGTACACTTGTGACTTAGATCCACTGAAATTCTTCAATCAAACAAAAATTTGAATCAGAAATAAACAATGATATCCGTAATATAAATAAAGACATAAAACACATTCAATGAAATAGTATAACATTCAATTTTTTTTACAAAATAAAATACTACAGTCAAGACTTCAAATGTTGCAGGTATTTTTCCAAATCATATCCATATTTATAGCAAGCAAATAACAAAGCCATGTTGTACACTTTAATACAATTTTAACGATTTGTCAAAAATCTATGAATTTTCAATTTTTGATTTTTTTTCCTTTTTCCATTTTCAAAAGTTTTTGAAAAATATTAAAATAAAATAAACTAGATGATCCCTTGCAAAAAAAATAGATAATGTTTTTGCACAGCAAAACAAAGCGTCCCGAAAAGGGTATAAAGGCGAGTGCTAAAGCATTGAGAAAATGCTCTGCTTCTAGCCTTATACTGTTGTGGCAACCAAAGTTAGCGTAGTCTGCTCTAGCACAGTTTTCACGATATAAGCATTTTTGTGTTTTGCAATTTTTGCAAAAAATTCAAAATGACCGCCATTTTTTTGGCAAAACAAAAATTTTTTGAAAATTGGCATGGCTACTCTGCAGGGAATAACCTGTGGTTCAAAAATTTCGTCGAAATCGCTCTATCTAGCACGGTTTTTGAGATACAAGCATTTTTGTGTTTTGCAATTTTTGCGAAAAATTCGAAAATTGGAAATTGCTGCCATTTTTGGGCGAGACAAAATTTTTTTAAAAACTGGCATAGCGACTCTGCAGAGATACCCTGTGGGTCAAAAATTTTGTCGAAATCACTCTATCTAGCACGGTTTTCGAGATATAAGCATTTTTGTGTATTGCAATTTTTGCGGAAAACTCAAAATGACCGCCATGTTTGGCGAGACAAATATTTTTTGAAAATTGGGACGACAACTCTGCAGAGATACCCTGTGGGTCAAAAATTTCGTTGAAATCCCTCTATCTAGCATGGTTTTCGAGATATAAGCATTTTTGTGTTTTGCAATTTTTGCCAAAATTCGAAAATTCAAAATGGCCGCCATATTTGGCAAGACAAAAATTTTTTTAGAATTGGCACAGCTACTCTGCAGACATACCCTGTGGGTAAAAAATTTTGTCGAAATCGCTCTATCTAGCATGGTTTTTGAGATATAAACATTTTTGTGTTTTACAATTGTTGCAAAAAATTCGAAAATTCAAAATGGCCATCATTTTTGGCGAGACATGCATGGCTACTATGCAGATATACCCTGTGGGGGAAAAGAAAAATTTCGTAGCAATCCTTCTATCTAGCATAGTTTTCGAGATATAAGCATTTTTGTGTTTGGCAATTTTTGCATAAAATTCGAAAATTCAAAATGGCCGCCATATTTGGCGAGACAAAAATTTTTTGAAAATAGGCATGGCCACTCTGCAGACATACTCTGTGGGTCAAAAATTTTGTCGTAATCGCTCTATCTAGCACAGTTTCTGAGATATAAGCATTTTGTGTTTTGCAATTTTTGCGAAAAATTCGAAAATCCAAAATGGCCGCCATTTTTGGCGAGACAATTTTATTTTTGAAAATTGGGATGACTACTCTGCAGAGACGCCCTGTGGGTCAAAAAATTTCGTCGAAATCGCTCTATCTAGCACGGTTTTCGAGATATAAGCATTTTTGTGAAAAATTCAAAATGGCGGACATTTTGGCGTGATAAAATTTTTGGGATGACTACTCTGGAGAGATACCCTGTGGATCAAAAATTTCGTCGAAATCGCTCTATCTAACACGGTTTTCGAGATATAAGCACTTTTGTGTTTTGCAATTTTTGCGAAAAATTTGAAAATTAAAAAATGGCCGCCATTTTTGGCGAGACAATTTTTTGAAAATTGGGTTAGCTACTCTGCAGAGATACCCTGTGAGTCAAAAATTTCGTCGAAATCACTCTATCTCGCACGGTTTTGGAGAAATAAGCAATTTTGTGTTTTCCTTATTTGGAAAATTCGTAATGATTAATTAATCATTAATTACTCGGCCATTTCTTAACCAATCAATGCCAAAATCTAATGATTTCCAGATTTCAATAGAATGAATGTATTTGCCAAGTTTCAGGTGAATTAATAAAATCCCTTTCAAGTTATCATCCGGACAAGCTTACCCATCGAAAAAACACATTTTCGGTCATGCGACCTCGCTGATTGGTCAAAATGTCACGGCAGCATATTCCATAAAATTCCCCTGGGCTACTGCATACACCTAACACGCCAAATTTGAAAAGAATCTGCCCAACGGTCACAGTTATAAGGAAAACAAAATGCAGAGCTTACGGAGCCGGCGGAGCCTGATTTCCTCCTATACTCAAACAAGCATCCCTTGCGGGACGCTTAATGATACAATTCCATTTCTTCAATAAGTTAAATATTTATGTACATATCAATAATTTAGTGTAAGGAACTTCTAATTTGTAATTGTCCGAGACTTGCTTATAAATACACATATACCTTGGACATCACATTTATACATCTCTTTAACATTCACAATGGCCCAAGGTCACAGCTGGAGTTTTTAATCACTTTTAGCAGCTACAATCATACCAGGACAAGTCTTTATGGAATCTTATATATTGAATCCTACATGTTACGATGAGGTGGACTGACGTAAGAGCCTCCAGAGATGGCAAAATTGCTTACCACTCTGCCATAATATTCACAATGGCAACTTTTAATACAGTCCAAAACAGCAAAATATTATTTACTCAATATAACCTTTCACTCTTTTAAATGAAATGTTCTAGACATTTGCAATATTTGAACATAGTATCGGAGATGCCTGTACTCCACAGCCTGGGGAAATAATTTTCAACACCATGAGATATAGAAGTAGTAAAACAGTACAAAGATTGGGATACTTTCAGAGCAGTGTCAGTTATATAAAGGTCCAACTAATGTTTAAGTAGAGAAAATAATGTTTAAGAGAAAGAAAATGTATGTAAAGATGAAGTATTAAAAAAAAAAGATAATGCAATAGCAAAATTACAATATTAATCAGTAAACTAAAATTTATGACACTATAAAATTTATTAACTGGAGAATGGATGTCAATGGAAAACAGCACAATTATATAAAAGTACATATAATAATCTGTTGCAGCAATCCATACATCTTTGTCCAAAGAAAAACATGTCTCAAATATGGCAGGTGAATGCACTTTGGCAGAGCTAAAGATCACACCATGATGCACACCTACTCCCCCTAACAGGGTTCAAAACTAGAGATTGCGTCTCGACGCAAGGAGGCCTAAGTGTTTATGGGAGCAACTTGTACTGACACTAAGTAAACAAAATGTTTTCTTAATGAAAGATACAAAATGTAACTAGACGTTCTGCATCAAAGAACCAATGCAAATTGTATCCACCAGAAAGAAAACTCGCCAATCAACCGTCACTTAACCTTGAAGGAGGAGCCCGAGGTAAAATCTGACCACATCAAAAGATTCTTAGCCCATGATTTCCAATAGGTTGGTGTGACATTGCACACCTCTAGGAACACAAATAAGCGAGTTATAAGCACTTTTAATTTTGGCTATCCTCATTTGACCTTGAAAGAAGGGCCAAAGCTCAAATCTGATCACATCAAAAGATTCCTAGCGCATGATTTCCTATAGGATTCTTTCACACTACAAACCTCTAGGACCAAGAAAAAGTGATTTATAAGCACTTTAGATTTTGCTATCCTCGTTTGACCTCGAAGGAAGGGCCCAAGGTCAAATCTGACCACATTAAAAGATTCCCAGCCCATGATTTCCTATAGGCTGGTTTCACATTGCAAACCTCTAGGACAAATAATAAGCTAGATATAACCACTTTTAAGTTTGGGTATCCTTGTTTGACCTTGAAGGAGGGGTCCAATGTCAAATCTTACCACATAAAAAGATTCCCAGCCAATGATTTCCCATAAGTTGGTTTACTATCCCAAACCTCTAAGACCAATAATAAGCGAGTTATAAGCATTTTAAGTTTGGCTATCCTCGTTTGACCTTGAAGGAGGGTCCAAGGTCAAATCTGACCACATCAAAAGATTCCCAGCCCATGATTTCCTATAGGTTGGTTTACCATCCCAAACCTCTAGGACCAATAATAAGCAAGTATAAGCATTTTAAGTTTGGCTATCCTCGTTTGACCTTGAAGGAGGGGTCCAAGGTCAAATCTGACCAAACCAGAAGATTCCCAGCCCATGATTTCCTATAAGTTGGTTTACCATCCCCAAAAATCTAGGACCAATAATAAGTGAGTTATAAGCACTTTTAAGTTTCGCTATCACGTTTGACCTTGAAGGAGGGGTCCAAGGTCAAATCTGACAATATCAAAAGATTCCCGGCCCATGATTTCCTATAAGTTGGTTTCACATTGCAAACCTCTAGGACCAATAATAAGCAAGTTATGAGCACTTTCAGGTTTTGCTATCCTTGTTTGACCTTGAAGGAGGAACCCAAGGTCAAATCCGACCACACCAAAAGATTCCCAGCCCATGATTTCCTATAGGTTGGTTTTCCATCCCAAACCTCTAGGACCAATAATAAGGGAAATATAAGCACTTTTCTTGACTGACGAAAAACTCCCGTGGCAGCCATCTTGTTTTTCAAAATACGGCCAAAAATATTTCCAGTCAAAATTTTGTAATGCGGAACATATTCTGCGAATTTGAGATCTCTACCTATAATACCCTTTACTCTAGAAGGCCAACCAAAGTCCTTGCTTTAATTAGAATAAAAGTCCCTGGCGGCCATCTTGTTTTTCAAAATGAGGCCAAAAATATCCCCAACCAAGATTTTATGGTTATGAATATATCCTGCTAATTTGAGAAGACTAGGTATAATATTTTTTTTTTGTTAGAGCAGTAACAGCCAATAGTAAAGGAGGTATATGGCCTCACAGTCTAAGGTACCATTTTGAGTCATTTTAGCAGTCCTAAGGTGACCTTGAAAAGTTGAAAACAATAGCCAAGGTCAACAAACTGGATGCTGGTACTCCATCATGTACTCAACCTCCAAAGCCATTTTCAATAGATTCCATGCAATATAGTCAGCATTCCACAGTTCTGTAAAAACTCATAGGAGCTGGCAGAACTGGGCGAATTAGACTACGTCTCAGCAGGGGTAGGCTTATATGAAACTAACTGCCTTCTTCCTGTCCATAACTGTGGAATCAGCAGATTTTCTCTGTAACCAACAATCCTCTGTAACCAGTAAGCCTGGATGCTAGCTGGTACTCCATCTTGTACTCAACCTCCAAAGCCATTTTCATTAGTTTCCATGTAATATAGTCAGCATTACATGAAAATATCTCCAAAAAGGCCAAAAATGGCCTCGGTCAGGTACTTTGGAGGTCTGTGGATGACCTTCAATGAAGAGCTTCAAGGTCAAATTTATGCATGCTTACAGAGGACATATATATGTATTATATATAACAGCCATAGGATGATCTAACTTTCTGTATATGAGAAATGGGCCAAATGTGAAAAAATGGCCAAAATCTAACCTTTAAGAAGCCACCATTGACCTTGAAATTGAAGGTCAAGGTCACAAAACAATAGCGTTTGTGGCATTGCCCATATATACCCACATACTAAATTTGAAAGGTCTAACTAAAACATTTTTTTAAGTTATCGCGTCCAAAAGGAAATCTCTGCGGCAGTGGCGTGACCGTACTGAATCCTAAGTATCCCCGACTTTCGTCCAGGGATAAAATAAACAAAAATCTGACTGACAGAAATACCTTCAGGTCAAAAATATTAAGAACCCCCAAGTCTGTTTGTTATGCAAGCTGTTTATATACACACATCTTGCGCAGTCGAATTACGGTTGGGATGTTTTGAATATTGTCCAAACATACCAAAGCGACCTAACCCATCTTTACATATGTTTTGTATGGTCGAATTATGGTTTTAATTTTTGGAATATTACCCATACATACAGATGTGGCAATACAATGCCCCTACCAAGTATCAATTTCATATACCTTACGGTCTCGGAGATATAGTCTGGACAAGATTTTATAGTTCAAGGTCACTACAGCAAGGTCAAAGGTCAAATCAAGGTCACACCATGACGTTGCATACCTACACACCCTAACCAATGTCCCTACCAAGTATCAACTTCCTACACCTTACACACAAATTCAAAGTTGGTGTTTTTACATCCCTTTCAACAACTTACGTCATACCAGGACAGCACCTTAGTTCATCCAACATAATATAATGACCTAGAGCCTCTGCTTTCATAAAAATACACACTCCCAGTTTTTTCACAATGACACAGACCACTGTATGTGACCTCATTTTCATCAAAAAATAAGCATCTGTCACCACTATCTTGATAAGCAATAAAGAAACAGAAGCATGTTAGGTTTGAATACTTAAAATCACTGTTCTTCTGTCACGACAAATCATGATCTTGTTGAAAAGGGGCTCAAAACTTAGGAAAAAAAACAATCATTATGTGTCATTTGATGATTTGTCCCACGTAAAAGATCCACTCCAAACAGCCAAATTTGTAAAAAAGATTTGCTTCAAACAGCCAAATATGTAAAAAGATCTACTCCAAACAGCCAAATTTGTAAAAAGATCTAACAATGATAACATCAAACAAAACATTTTGAGAGGGAAATGCTCACTCATAAAGTTTTTTAGTCACATTTAAGAAATGAGATGAGAACCTACAATAATGATAATTTCATTCCCAACCTTCACCAGTGAAAAGATCACTCATATCTGTATAATCAGGTTGATCAGTAAGCAAACTGACAACAGTAGAACAGGGGTGTAACTCATAAATTGCAAGACTAACAAAAATTAAATTGACATTTAATCTCAATACTTGAATACAAAGAAAAACACATACATAAACATTCATTCACATGAATTTCAAAACATGAACAAGTATGAAACAGCATTAAACAGAGCTTTCCTCTTCATATAATCACGTACATCAGTTAACTGAAGCAATAGCATTTTAATTTTTCTATGGTGAATACTAAAAGTAATTTAACGTTTGTATGCTGACACAAGTACTTGTGCTAAAAATGACAAAAAACTGAGGAAACAGATTCAAACCTGAAGCCACTATGACACTTCAGCAATAAAATATTTTACCAACAGACTCATAACCTTAGTTTTAAAGACAATGTTACATAAACTAGTATAAACCCAGGAACAAATACTATAATAATAACTAATGTTTCCACAATACTTTAAGTGTAACATATGGGTTGACCTTCGGCATTTAGTAAAGTAACATGGTTTTTATGCTTACTTAAGAACCATAACATTTTGCCGACAAAAAAATCACACAAATTGACACAGTTAAACATTAAGTACAATGCACACTGTGCGTCACTGTGTTGTGAGCCAGTCTAGAGTTTTCTCTTCATCCAAATCACAATTCAGTAGTCCCTCCTTCACCTTACCATCGTCAAAGCCAAACTCTTGGAATCTTTTACTCAATGCCAAGAAACTCTGAGCCTGAGAAAACAGAAAATAACACAGAGAAACCAGCCTTATATTAACATATGTACCAAGTTATATGATATGGAACAACTGAGTATGTTCATGGGAGAACAATGAGAAATCCGATATAATAACCTATCTATTCCTGTAACCAATCTACAGATCCACTGGTGATTGCTTGAGAGATGTAAAAAAATGTCAACTGAAATACTACTATTTTTGTAATAAAAGCCTGGCCCTGATGTATTTTCTAAACAGGGTTGTGTTTTTAAGTTTAAGTTCTCTCTCTATTAACACCTAACAAGCATAGATGACAAAAATAATTTTTTTGCAAAGGTACTTTTACTTCATATTCTTAACAGTGAACAGATACAGAAAAAAATGCATATGGTTACATTAAACAAATATATTATACTTATTTATGTTCTATTTACATTTTGCCACATGTGTATTACATGTAAGATCCAAACTGAAACACTGTAAAATTTAAGAAGTTCTAATTTGTCTTTTCACAAATGAATACTCTTTGCTTTAACTTTTGACCCTGAAAAGAATGTCACTGAAAACTTTTGCTAAAAATGTTGAGAGAGTCATAATTAGAGCAGGGGCATTAATTACAGAAAGTTATGGTATGTCTTTTTCTCTTTAGAAAATAGCTGAATTTTTCATTTTAAAGTTATGAAATTCCAATGCAAATTATTTTAATAATCTTCCCAGAACAGTCTCATCAACACACACAACATAAATTTTTTTTCGGGAGAAATAAATGTCTTGTCTCTGTAGAGCCCTTTTCCACTGAAATCACCAACTGTTATTTAGAATCCCTATTAAGTAATAGTATCTTTCTAGTCCTTTGCATTTTGACTGAAATGGATTCTTCTGTCAAATCTTAAGTGTAAGCTTGGTTTATTTAATATATTACCTTTTTGTGGTCATTCTGCAGTAATATCAATACTTCTTCTACTTCAGATTCCGAAAAACCTTTGTCCTTTAATCGTGTCATTCCACAAAGAAAGTCAAGTACCTAGAAAAAAACTGAATAGGTCAATTTTCACTGATGTTATTATTAATTATTCCCGCCATCCTCATTTTAAATACCTGTCAATTTAGCACTTAAATTTTATTACAGACTAAAATAAACTTTAACTCATACATACTAACTTGGCTATGATTAAAAGTATAAACTAAGTACAAACTTTGTCTTGCATTTTCAATTGGCTACAGATTCATTATTAATTTCATTACTAACACAACTGCCAAAACCAAAGTTTCCTAGATTTGAATTACTGCAAACATGCATTGAATTTTAACAGGGTACATAACAACACATCCAACTAATATTAATCCACAAACAACCACTTTACACAGCTCTCCCTTTACAGATGTCTCCCTGTTGATTAGTTAGTGATATCCTACATCCCCAATTGGGTTGTCTATCTATTGCAATCATGATTTATTTTCTAAGTCAAAATTGCTATGATACAAACTTTTGTGTGCTTTTTTTGTTTTGTTTTTTTGTTTTTCTTTCTTTTGACATGAACGCATTTGACAAAAGAAGTAGTCAATTATATCTTCTGTATTGTAATAGAAAACACTGGGCTTTATACACCAGATGGAAAAGATTTTATACACAAATGTATTTAACAGGATTGGGTTTTGACACGATGGCATCGAAAACTGGTTTAAACTGTCAACAACTGGATGAAACATATGCTATGTTTGTTGCTATGTTTGTACCAAGTGACTTGCATTCCTCTAACTGAAAGACAGAGGCTCAAGGATGACCATTTATCAACATCTTTGAGGTTCCTTAGCCTGCCACTGGGGATAGGACCCAATGACAGAGGACTAGAGCTGTAATCATCAGTGATTTCTGTAGATCGACGCTCGCTTGTTAGATGCGAGTTGAACTCGAGTTGAACTCGAGTAAATGACACAAATATAAATAAAATAATAATGTCCAAATATTGTCATCAAGGGATCCGCCATTAACGTATTTAATACCATTTTATTGCAAGGAAATATATTCTGTTGCCGACAGGTATGTATGAGCACATTATGGAACATCCACGTAAATAAGGAAATAAAAATAAAACGACCATTGCTCATTAAACTTTTTGTCTTTATGGTTAGATAAACTGTAAAAGTGCTGGTTTTATAACAAGACTTGTATATTATAAGTTATTTCTTAAAAACTCGAGTTTAAATTACGTAAATCGATGTCATCCCAAATATCGCCCACCGAGTTACGACTCGAGTTTCGGTCAACTCGTTACAGCACTACAGAGGACAGCCATTTTAAGTGGTCATCCGAGCCACTATGTATCTGCCTGTACCTGGGTTTGAACCCACATCCTGTGCACTCCTAGGCGAGTGTGTTACCCGCTAGGCCACAGTGGCAGATGTAATATGACTAATACAACCTGTAATATGACTAATACAATCAACGATTAAACTGCAATTCATATTTATGAAACTCATTTGTAATTGTATCCTGCATAAGTATTTACAAAAGTGAAAGTAGAACACTTTTAACATATATAATTGTTACTCCTTTCAATCTTCACAATAACACATACTAGTACATTTATGATGAAACCTGTTAGAATATAAACATTACCTGTTTTTCATCCCTCCCTATCCTTTGTACAGCTTTCGAAACAATTGCCCTTTTAAAACCCATGTTTGTGATGCTATCTACAAATCTTTGGTCATCACGTGGCAACTGTCTAAAAAACCAAAGTTATGACTTTATAAGGATACATATTTTGCATTTTGTTTTCCATACCATGTAACAACATTCAAAATTTACACATTTACAAAAGTCCAAAGTAACCAAAACTTTTCATATTGTCTATATATTTGTATGCACAGGCAATTATTTATACATTTTAATCAAGCCTTCATATGAAGTACTTAGTATTACAGTATTATTATACCAATTCTATATACACATTACTTCAATTAACAAAATCTAATTAACTAAACCTCAACTAATCAAGTTAACAATACAAAGTTTCTTACAATACAGATAACAAGTTTCATGTCTTGGGAGTTAATACGTGTAGTTGAAAGTTACCATTTCTATTGGTCACTTTTTCATTGACAAGGTATTGCATTTAAATTTATATCATACTTAGCTTTCCCTGCTTTAGATTAATCCATATATCAGTACAATAAATATACATGTATTACATTATTACATGACTGGATTTATACCTATATGGATCTGTAACTCCCGTAGACAGAACATTTTTCTGAGATGTTTCACTTTTGGCTACCTGAATAAAGCATCAAAATAATGTGAATAATGATAAATAAAAAAATATTTTCTTTCCAAAAACTACAATTTAATAATTAATTAAAATGAAATAATTTTCAAAAAACTGCAAAGAAAGACTAGAGGATCGCTTGCAAAACAAAGCAATTATTCTTTACAACTTGGAAAGGCTAGTCTTCACAGACCCCCTGTGGGTCAAAAAATTTGGCAAAATTGCTCTATGTCGCACTGTTTTCGAGATAAAAGTATTTTTTGTGAAAAATTCGAGAATTGAAAATGGCGGCCATTTTGACAGTCAAAATTTTTTGGAAAATTGAGTGGATCAAAAATTACGTTGAAATCGCTCTATCTAGCATGGTTTTCAAGATACAAGTATTTTTGCGATTTTTGCGAAAAATTCGAAAATTCAAAATGGCCGCCATTATTGGCAAGTGAAATATTCGTTGAAACTTGTAAAGGATAGTCTTCACAGATACCCTATGGGTCAAAAATTTTGCCAAATTCATGCACTCTGGCACGGTTTTCGAGATACAAGTATTTTTGTGTTTTGCGAATTTTTGGCAAGTGAAATATTCATTGAAACTTGTAAAGGATAGTCTTCACAGATACCCTGTGGGTCAAAAATTTTGCTGAAATCGCTCTTGCACGGTTTTTGAGATAAAAGCATTTTTGTGTTTTGCGGCAGAGGTATCAGCAGAGGTATCCTGCAGGGCAAAAAATTTGAAATATCAAAATGGAAAGGCTAGTCTTCACGGATACCCTGTGGGTCAAAAATTTTGCCAAATTCACGCACTCTGGCATGGTTTTCGAGATACAAGTATTTTTGTGTTTTGCGATTTTTGAGAAAAATTCGAAAATTCAAAATGGCCGCCATTCTTGGCAAGTGAAATATTCGTTGAAACTTGTAAAGGATAGTCTTCACAGATACCCTATGGGTCAAAAAATTTGCCAAATTCATGCACTCTGGCACGGTTTTCGAGATACAAGTATTTTTGTGTTTTGCAAAAAATTCGAAAATTCAAAATGGCCGCCATTTTTGGCAAGTGAAATATTCATTGAAACTTGTAAAGGATAGTCTTCACAGATACCCTGTGGGTCAAAAATTTTGCCGAAATCGCTCTTGCACGGTTTTTGAGATAAAAGCATTTTTGTGTTTTACGGCAGAGGTAGAGGTATCAGCAGAGGTATCCTGTGGGTCGAAAAATTTGAAAAATCAAAATGGAAAGGCTAGTCTTCACGGATACCCTGTGGGTCAAAAAATTTTACCAAAATCCCACTAGTAAATTTTTTATTTTATGAAGAAAATGGTTCCACAAAGTACTCATATATCACTTTGTATTGTTCTATATGTGTACCTTATGAATCTATATTTCCAATTTTGTGTTTGCATATTTTCTCAAAAATTCAAAAATTAAATATGACCCCATTTTTGGAGAGGAGAAATTTTTGGGAAAATTGGAGAAATTAGTTTGTTCAGATACCCTTTGGATCAAAAATTTCGACGAAATCGCTCTACCTCACACGGTTAAGGAGATACAAGCAGTTTTGTGTTTTACTTGTTAAGAAAATTGTTAATGCTTAATTAATCACCAATAACTCAGTCATTTCTTAACCTATCCCTGCCAAAATTTAATGTCGCCCAGATATTTATATAAGGAAGGTATTTCCTAAATTTCAGGTGGATAGATAAAATGCTTCGTAAGTTACCATCCGAACAAGGACGCCCTTCCAAAAAACATATTTTTGGTCATGTGACCTCTCTGATTGGTAAAAATGTCATCGCAGCATATTCAGAAAAATTTCCCAGGGCTACTGCATACACCTGCCAAATATGAAAAGAATCCGCCTTATGGATGCGAAGCTATGGCGAAAACAAAATGTGGATCTGGTGGAGTCGCTTCTCCCATATACAAACATATATCGTAACCTACATGTGGTACACTCCGAGAAGGAATTTTTTAAGTATTGGTCAGTTTTAATACATACAGATTATAGAAGCTTCTTAAAGAGTGATTTATCTACAAATAACACACAAATACATATAGTCTAATCTCATTTGCTGCACATTTAGTCTTTTTATACATTCCTTTTTCCTGTGTTGTTTTCTTCCTGTGCTGTGTTCAACTGGAAGTATTATTGTACATGTTTAAATGATTATTATGCAAACTTAATGAATAAATAAACTTTAAAAAGACATTTTCCCACAAGTACAAAAAGAAATCTAGAATTTTGGGTGATGATTTGGGAACTTAAGTGATTATAAAACTCTTACATAGAGACATACTTACAAAGTTATCACATGTTTTGACTGTTGTGGCAGTAGTTCTGGTTTTTAACACAGATGCGGAGGGTGAAGTAGTATTTACTGTTGTTTTAACAGGTAGTTCTTTATTAGGGGTATTCTCTAAAGAAGCTAGATCTGGAGTACTTTTGGCACCTCTCAGACGAGGGGTTTCTGGTAGTGTTGGCGTATGGCTTCGAGAATTAGCCTGGGATTTAGAGCCAGATGTATTAATAGTATCTCTGTTCTGGTAAGTCACATTAACATATCCATTGGGAAAAGTGTTTGACGTACTATATAAAACACCATCCATGGAAGGGTTATGGCTGCTTGAAATATTGGTACCATTACTGTTCTTCTGTAAAAATTCCCTCCATATTTCATACTGGTTCATATTATTCACTGGCTGGTGGTTTGTACTAACAATCTGATGACTCTGTGGTGCTTTGTTATTTAAAATAGTACTACTGTTACTATACACACTATTAGACGAGGTTAGACTTGCACTTCCAGTAGCAGTCTGTCCATTTGACAATGCTCCATATGTTGCACTACTTACATTATTATAGGAAACTGAACTAGGGAAAGAATTTACACCAGTTTTTGTTGGTGGTGGTGGTTGTATGAAGGTATTACAGCTGGAAACAGGTATGTCTTGTGTTTGATGATTCATATGGCTAGTGTTACTGTTCATATACTCTACTGGGCCTGGCTTATAGCTCACTAAATTGGACTGTGTATTTATCCCAATGACTGCACTATTTTGTGGCATGGCATCACTGTTATTAGGAAAACAGTGGTCTTTTGGTGGTACACTTCCACTATGTTTAGGCTCCTGTAATACTGATCCAGTGAGACAGTTATCAGCTTCTAACTGTGTGCCTTTGGCTTGTGATCCTGAACCATTTAACTGTTGTGGAGCCTTGTCTTTGACAAAGTTTTTGCTTTCAACTGAGATGTGTACATTCTGTAGAACCTGGTCTAACTCCTTCATATCATCCAAAGTCTTCAGTTCAAGTCTATCAAATGGATCTAGTTCAGTTTCAAAGTCTTTGGGATCAAAGGAAGAATTCCTTCTGTGAGTATTTAAATGTCCATCAGCTTTCACAGCGGGTAGTGGCTGCAGGATACCTGTGCTAGCACCAATGTAAAATGGTTGATTCACTGGCACAAATGGAGCAGCTACTAACCCTTGTGAACTTGATGTAGCTGATGCTTCACTTGCATTAGAATACTGAACAATTTTGTCTTTTATATCTATCATTTCACTTTCTTTGCTCTCCCCAACTTCTAAAGAACCACCAGGAAAACAAGGTTCCACACATTCCTCGGACTCTGCTAGGTGATTCTCCTGAACATCTTTTGATTTTGAACTTGTTTTAGCTTCAGATTCTTCCAATAACGTCTTGGCTTCTACCTCTGCTGCTTCAGCAGCTAAACGTTCTTTTTCTTGTTCTTCTTTCAATCTTCTTTCTCTTTCATCAGTCCATGCCACTACACGTTCTTCAAGACTGAAGTCATACTGAATAAAAATAAACACAACTATATAATACTGTATTCATAATGAAACAATTTCTTTCTGCTTCAACATATAAACAGCTTGTCAGTTTCAAATGGCAATTATTTTAAGAGGGATCTCAGCTTTTGCTAAACATCAAATATGTGAGATACAGTAAAAGGTGCCAAGTGAAACACTATCAGGAAACATATTGTGGAGATATTTTGTTGGGTTTTTTTGCATTTTTTCCTGGTACATTAATGCCTACACACCAATACCCACTGAACTTCTGCTGAGTAAAAATATCTTTAACCCCCTACTGAAAATACTGCATTTGGTTCCTCTTTAACAGAATTTACTTTATCTGATACCCATTAATGGCTTTTATATACAGATATATAGGAAGATTTTATTGAACAAAATTATATTAACTTCAAGCTGGTAATTTTGCAGAACATTTTTAAGTTCCAGATGTCTTTTAAAACATGTTGTTTTTTTCACATTTGCTAACTTTACAATTTATGTCATGAAGCATTTTACTCACATCAAGGAACAATACTTCTGTTGGATTGCCTATTTCAAATTTTGGTGGCAGAGTTACCTGAAATTCACAAGACTATTATTCAAACAAGATCATATTTTTGTTTGTACAGCATATCAAATTTTCACAAAGTAAGCTACACAAAATAAGATCATAAGCCAAGATATTAATAAATTCTTAATACAACATGTACCAACCCTATTTGTACCTTATATAGACAGTAAGGATATACCACTTTTTTCCTTATTTCTTACATGAAAGTTCTATCTTAATTCAGAAAGTTTAAAGAAAAAGTTACTTGTTAGCCTTACATAAATTGACTTTATTTTCAATTAATTAGAAAAAAAATGTGAAAAGGCAAACCTTAGGAGGAGGCCTAAAGCTGTCACTGATCTTCACTGGAACACCATCAATATAGACCGGTCCAAAAACTGTACAATATAAAGGACAAAGCATATCACCCCCTTTAAAATATAAGTTGCAATGGTGTGGATTCCAAATTATATTAATATCCATTAGTATTGGAAGTTTTAACCATAAAGCTACAGAAACTTATACTTTATCACAATGCTAATAATTTACCTGAAGATATGAACATTTAAAAAATTATTATGCATTAGTATACAGAGGTTATGCTGCAAAAAAGTGATACTTTATACTCATGTTAATAATTTTCTGAAAATATTATCCACAACAATTTGAATTTTAACAAATATATCACTGAGATACTTGTCCATGTTACATAATATTTTCCCTGATAAATATTTCATTTGACATATCTTACCATTAAACCCTGCCATGGCCACCTTTATTCAGAAGAACTATGATAAAATAGAAGAATTGTGCACATGTAAGAAACAGTTAAATTGGCTTTAGGCTGAATAGCGCTGTCAATACAGCATACATGTCATTTTACAAAGGGCAGCTCACTGGTAGAGGAGTGAAAGGTAGTAGGTCCAAGACTTGATGTACAGGTCACCAGATAACCTCATACAAATGTACTATTTTATCAGTTTCACAGTATTAAATAATTAAGTGGACTGACTGCAATCACATTTCATGTGGCGGTAAAGCAGCTCTTGACTTTCATGTTCCTTTGCCTTCACACACAAACACAGAGGATATATCACTAATCTCAAAGATAAATGAGCAAAACAAGCTTTCACATGTTTGGTTATTCTAAAAACAACTAGATTGCACTGACTCGAAAAAACATATCCCCAGACAGGCCACCTCTCACACCACAGACATTCACTGAGTATTTTTTGTAACACCCATTTTGTGTGATTCACAATTATTATAAACCATTGTTTTTGGGGGGATTTTTTTTGGTCAAACCATTTTTTTCCATTTTTGTTTCTGTCAATCTTCCTGCAATGATATGATTAATCATTTTAAAAATTATTTAAATGGTTTTTAGTGCTTTCTAAAATAGTATTCCAGCTAAACAGCTTAGATTTGCACATAATTTATATTAAAAAGTAGGGTAACTCAGTTTATGTTAATTTGGAAGTTATGAGCAAGATAAGACAAAAAACAGTAAAAATCTTTCTACAATCACTTTCCAAACAATCACTTATCACCTGACTGATCCTAATATTGACTGGGATGGGGTACATATAGAGTCATGTTTCTACCAAAAAGGTGATCCAAAAGGTATAGACTGGGTCCCTGTAGTAATATTAGAAACTTTAATGTGACCTTACAATTAAAACTATAGGGCTCAATTTTTCCATAAAGAAAGATCCCATATACAAGTTATATCCACTGTAGTTTGAGTCTGGTCAGATTTACCACTTCCAAGTTATAAGGCAAGATATGTGAAAAATGCAGAAAAAAATTGTTCTTGGGCCTATTACAGGTTAAATGTCTCTTTAAAAGTCTTAATTTTACCTCATGTAAAAAGAACATAGTAATATATTCCCAGATGAGATTTCAACTCTATCAGTCACATAGTATGACTGCTATAGGACTTAAAAGTGACAAAAGTCCATAAATTGGGTCTCTGTGGGCATTTAGAGAACTTAAGGTGACTTAAAATTAAAGCTACAGACTTCCTACTTTCCACAAACAAAGATTACATTTACAAGTTATATCTGATACATTTTGAGAATTGTCCGACTTACCATATTTAAGTTACAGGGCAAAAATATTTTTAAAGTGTCAAAAAAGGTCATTCGGGTGGATGTTTTGGTCCTCTTACACAGCTTGAATATCTATTTAACACCTTGATGTTTGGCACATGTAAAAAAAACATATTAATATATTCCCAGATAAGATCTTAGCTCTATGAGTGACATAGTATGACAGCTATAGACCTTAAAATTAAAGCTACAGACTTTAATGAAGTCATATCCAATACAGTTTGAGTCTGGGAGACTTGTCAGACTTGCCATTTCCAAGTTATAGGGCAAAATATGTGAAAAATGTATAAACAAATGTTTAAGTAGGGTCTTTATGGGCCTCAAACACAATTTTAACACCAACACAAAGTCTTAATTTTTGGCATATGTAAGAACAATACATTAGTCTGTTCCTAAGTAAAATTTGAGCCAGATTAGCAACATAGTTTTTGATTTCCATGTAAGGTTACAGAAATCATGTCGTGCATAAGCCATTTCACACTTTTACAGTAAAAGAATTTTTTAGCTTATAAATGTCATTTATTTTCACTGAACCATGTTTCAATGTTAAATGGGAATATAACATAATAGTTGTGGAAATATTTTGGTGAACACATTTTTAGTTATTTGTATTTGAAGCCAATCTCCAGTTTTATGTGGAGCCGTGCCCCAGCTCTACATGCTACTGCCTTGCTACCAATTAGCACTAGCTACCAAATATCGCAAGGAAGAATTAGAATAGACCTAGCTATCTTTGTAAAAAGCACAATAATGTAGCAAATAAGGTAAAACTGTTTCCAAGCTGAATGGAACAAACACACCAAAACACTTTAAAGATATGAGGCTGTTACTGCCATATAAACATTTTATTTAGGGCGACACCTAATTGGTAGCAAGGCAGTGCTGTAGTAAACATGCACCACCATAACGCTGTGAAGTAGACCGAGTTTCTGTCCCGTCACGCATTGCTGTTGATATTTCTGACGGTACCCAGTGGCGAGGGACAGAGCTCACATGTACTTGTTTTCTGTGTAAATTTTGAACGGCATATTTGTATGCATATTACCACAAGTATAAAGTATTATAATACTATTATTTGTATTCTTTGAGGTATCTATATTTGCCGTTCACTAATATTTAATGCCAATTAAACTGCCATGCATACCGTATTTTTCCAAAATATGGCCCGGGCGTTAATTATTTTCAAATGGCATCAGACAAGGCGTTAAATTGAACCAGGTGCTTTTGAAATACAAAAACAGTGTTATAAATTGTAAACAGCGTGCTTGGTACTAGGTCTTAATTTGAACCAGGCGTTTATTTGAACATGGGCGTTATTTTGGAAATTTACGGTATATTTCAACCTATTTTTAAGGTATACGAGCATCTCGTGACCACGGCAGCTCGTGACCAACTACTCGTACCCACAACTCATTCCCAAGATTTCTTTTTAAATATTGCAGGAAACCCCACCGACTTCTGTCTGCTCATGTTTTTTTTTTTCAATTTTGTATACACATATTTTATTTTAAAATATTGCAGGAAAATCCACGGACTTCTGTTTCCTCGCGTTTTATTTTATTTTATAATACTTCTAGGAAGAGCTCTGGGAATTCCATGACCTCACGTTTTCTAACTTGCATATTTTATCTCATAATATTGCTAGGCAACCCCCACGGAAGTACGAGAATTTGAAGTATTTGATCTCTAACTGAACAGACGTTCTTACATAAAATACTTGCTCTTCAAGCAGCATTTCTATTTATTAAATATAAAATATTGTTAGAAAACCCCATGTTATTGGGTGATCTCATATTTCTTCATAAATTATATGAACTGCATATTCAAGTATTTATTCTTATAAAATGTTTGTGTACGAGTTGTGGGTAAGAGTTGTTGGTCACGAGATGCCGTGGTCACGAGTTGCATGTAAATCATTTTTAAATGTAAACAAACCCTTAACATTACATAGTTATCTACAAAAGAAATTCCTGGCTTGTAAAAGCAGTTTTGTTTAACAACATATGTATTATAAACTGGACACAGCTATATAGACATAACAAGGACTTTTTAAAGTAAATGAAATAATTTCCCACAGTTCGAGATTTACACAGAAAACAAGTACATGTGAGCTCTGTCCCTCGCCATTGCGTACCATCAGTATGGCGACGGGACAGAAACTCGGTCTACGCTGTGAGGATATAATTGCAATTTAATTCACTATCACTTTATGGTGAATAAAATAGTAATAATTAGGGCATTTTCACTGGAAAATGTCAATGTATATAAAGATAAAAATACATTGGCGATCATATGATTTGGTGTTGCTGACGAACAACCAAAAATAGAAATGCAGGAGGTCTTTTTGAAGCTGTAGAACTAATTGGACAATCCTATTTTTAAAATAAAATAGCTATTACATGATCTAACTATTAAAATCACAACAAAATTTAGAAAAAAATGGTATAATAAATCATTTAATAACTTCCAATTTAATAAAACGAAAAATATAAAAACACTTTTTTAATATCCATCATTTCCGTATTTACAAAATCCATATCCGTTTCCTTTATGGTGCATCATCTAAAACTATAAAATACCGAATATATAGATCCCTGAGCAACCTTTTTGCAGAGTTGACGGAATTTTTTTGCTAAGCCAATTAATGTGCATGATAAGTAATTTAACAAGCAACAGAAATATTGGTGGTGATGTACAGGGGAACTTAAATTGATTTGGGTATTTTTGAAAATACCAACCAGAGAGAACAGCAGGGGGAGATGGCAACTAATAAGAAGACAGCAGAGTAGGAGGACTGACCCAGCAGGCACACACCTTGAAATATCATCGATTTAGAGTTGAAAACAGGTCCTGATGTTGAAATCCACATTATCAACTACTTAAGCTAAGTTAGTTTTCTGACATGAAAAAGTAGTGATATTTTGACCAGAAATCATGGTGATTTTTGGTTGAAAAATTGACACTGACACAATTTCAAAACTATTTCAAAGCCAGATTTCTGACTGAAAAAAGTAGTGATACTTCATACAAAAATCAACAGTGAATCAAGTTAGGTTTTCCGACATGAAATCTTAGTCATGTTATTGAACAGAAAGCAGGTTGAATGTTGGGAAACAAATGACTAGTGATCGTTAATTGAAAATTCTTTTTCTAGAACTATTATTGCAATAGTTTTTCAATTTGTAGGTATTTGTAAAGCAAAGACTAATTTTCAGACTTAAAATTATAAAGATGATAAAGATTATGTGTGCATGTACTTATACATTTTTATCCATTCTCCTTATTAATTTATAGCAACAACAAAACTGATGCACCCAAATATAATTTTTATAATTTATAATTATATTTTAATTAATGCAATTCCTGATAATTAAAAAAAAGCTTTGAAGTCAAACTTATCTTTAATAAGAAAAGATAATTCAAACTTATTCATCAAAACTTAGTAATTTGAATTTGTTTCTCAATGCTCCCATCCTCAAATAACTAGTTTTCAGTTTGCAACTTTACACTGAAAACTTCTCTACACAGACAACTTAAGCTATAACATTTTATCACACAGCAGTGAGCTAGGTCATGGGGGTTCCTGGTTTTTCTTATCTGTACCCTGCTACACAGAACATTAAGCCTGTGACTAAAAGTAATTAGATAACACAGCAGGGGTGGAGGTGGGGCTTTACCCTTGTTCAATTGCATGCATGGTGTTTACTTCTTCAGGTCTGTTTTTGTGGTCAGAACTGACAACTAATTAAGGTGGGGAGTAATGGGTGGAGTTATACAAATGTGGCTATTCTTGTGGGTTTTTTTCAGTTTGTGAGACACAAGCATCTGAACTGAGCATTGTGGCTTTGCTACTTGATTATAGCTTCTTAATAATTACAGTATAATTATAGCCAACCTAACAAAACATTTCAAAGAAAGTCATTGGATAAAATACTGAAGATATAAATAATGTCACAATTGTTTGTTTTTATAAAGAAAAAAGTATAAATTTATTTTAAAATTTCACAAAAAGAATTTCAATTGAAGACATTGAATATCACCGGTACTATTAGTGACATCAAAATGAATATCTAGTTGGAAAATATGGATTTACATATCTTGAGCCGTTATATTTGAAAGCTAATGCAAAATTATGTGCCATTACAATGTCATCAGAAATAGAATATTGAATATATAATGATTCATAAAAACATGTCATCTTGGAAAGAATTAATTACTTTGAAGTTGTATCCAAATTGTAAAATATGTACAGGGTTTGCAAAGTACCTCTAAAATATGGAGTCCAACGGACTACATGACCTCCAAAAAATGGAGTCCCAATCATTTTTTTCCAAGTCCAGTCTTTGCGCAAGGGTTATCAAATGTTGGGTACCTTGTACCTTATGGCACATCAAAAATGGGGTACCATTGAGAAAATCAGGTGCAAATAATATTTTTCTCCCTTATTTCTGGATACATTTAAATATATAGAAGCATTGTTCAATTTCCTTTCTACTGGAAATTAATATGTATCTGTCGATAAGTCATTTTTAAAAATATTTTTAAAAGCTGAACCCCAGACAACAAACTTCATTTTAGTGCAATAAGAGTGAAATTCGTTTTGTATGATTATTTTATTTAAGCCACAAATATGGTATTTATACTGTTTGAAAGAAAAATATTTGTACTGCCTGTTGCTTTTTGTTTGAGTTCCAGAGATATAGTTCTTTTGATAATTCCCTATTGAATATATGTTACAGCTTTTATTATTTTCCAAGGGACTTTCCGGGGTTAAATATCAAGCGTTTCCGAGATTATTATAGTTCGTCTCCCACAAAAGTTCACCGTCCTGGCTTGTTGTTTCGATTGTTTCCGTGCAGAGATCAGGCTTACTTTCGATATATAACATTTTGAGTAGATTTGCTAGTGTATGACACCAGCACTCACTGGCTGTTTTGAAGGATCTCGTCATGCATGAAATCTCGCTTAACAATGGTGTACGTAAACAACTTGCCAGGAAATCACTGGAAACCATTTAATTTTAAAATATAAAGCTTATCTTCAGTGTTATATATATTGCGTGCATATCTACGCCTCCTGCCAACTGAAATTTGCTTCTAAAGCAGAAATATTTTCTACATAAAAATCGCGTCCCGACGGATGCACTGACAACTGAAATTCGCGTCCAAATCTGAAATACCGCGTGTTTAACATACTCAGACGGTGTAATCGCAAACCCTGATGTATATGGATAGTTATTGTATAATATCATTAAGAAGTATAATTATGACACACAAGCTACAATGATTCAAATAAAGAAGACAGTGTAAATGACCTGATTTCACCCATGGAATTCAACCCTATTTCATACATTGAATTCAACCTAAAATAGTTTCAACCAGATTTCACCCATTGAATTCAACCTAATTTCAATGTTGGTTTCAACATGATTTCATTGGTTGGATTCAACCAAAAACGGTTTGCAAAATCTACACGTATTTCAACCAGATTTCTATGTTGGATTCAACCAAATTTCAAACTTGCGTGCCTGCTGGGGAAGAATCCTCTCACTGTTATTCTGGAGACAGAGAAGGCTGAGAGGCGAGAGACCCATACCAAGGAAGAGGCTGAACCAGATGAGGAGATGCTCCAAGACCTGACTTGATGGCTTCACATTAAGACAGGAAGTCTCCAAGATGGCGGAGACAGTGGCTGGAAACATTCAAAGAACTGACAGGAGTGAAAGTGAAATGGAATCAGAGGGTGGAGGGAAGGCCAGCCAAACAGCTACTCAGTGCCAATCCAGGCCCAAAAATGGACATACAGCAAACATTTATTTGACAGACTCAGACGAGGAGGCTATAGTAGACTTTGTCAAGGATCATAAGGAGCTTTACAAAAATACCAACAACTAGTTAAAATACAAGGCCAGGAAGGATTACATATGGAAAAGATTCCCAAGCAGCCGCAAAATCTCAGTGAAAGTGTGCAAGACTTGCTTCGAATCCCAAAGAACTCACTATAGAAAATTAACGTAGTCCAAGTCTGGCCAGGCTCCAAAGGAAATTATAGCAAAGCAGCACTGGATTCAGGATAACTTTATGTTTTTGAAGAGCAACACAAGAGGGAAGGGCCTTGGCAAGTCTTCAGGATTTAAGTTACCACAGAGAGGAGAGCTAGTGCTTAGTGCTAGTGAGCCTCAACCCATGATATGCTATGAGGATCAATGGATACAGACAGTATGGAGACCAGCATTCGCTCTGAAAAAAAAACGGCCATCCTTTCCCACACTATCAGTGCACACCTAGATGTTTCCTCCAACATGTTCAGCAAGCTAAGTCATACAAGCAGTTCAACCAGACCAGGGGTGTCAGGAGGATAACAGCACAGAGGGCAGCAGACCTCATACTTAGTTGTCAACAATTAACAACCTGGGACTTCATCAAGACAGCTACTCGGATGAATAAATCTTTTGGGAAGATTTTCCATAAGACCTTCAACCCACCATCTGTAGCTTCGGTCACTGGAGAAGAAACTTCACACAATATCTCAGCTAGGCCTCTATAGCCTTTTGCGAATATGCAGTCAATCATGAACTACCAGCAGATGGATGCACCTCAACCATTTACACCAGTGACTAGCATCAACACACTACCTTTCCTCAAACCACCCAACAGCAAGAACCTCCTCAGCAGCCAGTCCAGCCCCTTTAGCAGTCTTAGGAGTCGAAGCAGCAGCAGCAGCAGCAGTAGACTTACTGCAACTACCTCTAAAACTTTCTTTTCAGGACCACTGCTGTAAAAGGTCTTTTTCAGGATCACTACTGATTCAAAGGTCTTTCTCAGGACCACCTGAATCTTCCCAAAACAATTATTCGAGTGTTTAAAAATATTGCCAGTTTGTTCTGTCCCAAGTGTAGGTCCTTGTCACATCTCAGATCCTCTCCTCCTGCCCTGCCAATGCACCAACATTGTTGAAGTAATCCATGAGCAGGTGTCACACTAGCTTCGCCACCCTGCAGGTTTCATCAGCCACATTTATTACTAGTTCATTTACTATGACTTCATACAACTTCATCCTGTGGGGTGGGTGCCCTGGCTACTCGGCCTTGGTGTGCCCTTAGCATCCTGTGCAACACAATGTTTCTAACAATGTTTGGCCTTTGCTCCATTGTGCCTAGTAGTACCCTAAATCTAATCTCTATGATTCTGATTCTCCACTACCCTCCTGCCTCTGGAGATCCAGTAGTTTATTCTCTCTTTCCTAGTGAGTTGTCTTCAAAGTGAAGGCATCATCATCCAGCAAAAATAGTGCAAAGGCGGCCTTCCTTTCAGGTGGCAGGAGCCCCAAGACACCATCTTCAATCTTTTTCTTCAACTTGGGGCAGTTAATTATCTATGCATCTGATGAAGATCCACTTGACCCACCATCTTCCCACAGGAATCTGTATTCGACATCAACCAGAGAAAGAAGCCCTTATGATTGGAAAATTTATTAAGTAAATTTAATTTTTATAAGTTAATACCTCACCTAGTGAACAAATGCATATGCCCAGCGTGCTGTCGGTCTCTCCAAATGTAAGAAAATGTCCTGAGTTGGGCTCTGGCGAGGACCAGTAGTGTCCTGTTCATTCACCAGGTGGCCACATTTCCCCTACCTCTAGCTAGATGGAGCAATGTACTTCCTCTTTTTGTTTCCTACACTTAGTATATCCTTTGTTGTAGAAATAATCCATGAGTGATGATGGTTTTACACGGCATTTAACCATGGCACTTCCGATAATAATTTTACGAAGCCAAAGGCTTATTTCTATTCTAACATGACATTTAAGCTTATTTTTGAGACTTTTTAAAAAAATTATGAAATTTTTACACAGAATAAATTGTTCCACATAGATTTGGTGACCTTAGCAACCGGCTGTTCCATCCATTGTAGCTTTATATTAATTTGATATAAAATATGTGCAAAAAAATATATAAATCACTATAAAACAACACTATAAAATAAACCATTATAAAATCTGACACTATTTCACACAATAAAATTTGACATTATAAAATTTGTAAAAAATATGAACGCAGGATGGAAGGGCAGTGCGAATGTTGTTGGATAATGTGTGTGCATAGAACTGAAAACTCGATTTTGCACACCTCGTTATGTTAGAATGAGCTGTATATAGACCTATTCAATAAACAAATGCACTTTCAGTCACATGGCCTAGAGATGGTCAACAAAAGATATGCTGTGTGCTGCCTTTCAACATAGTTTTCAGTGTACTGCTTTAAACTGTTTTAATACTGGTACTATTAAAGGCATATCCTTTCATTCTTTTCCAAGAGATAATAAAACAGTAAAAGTATGTACATTTTTTTATTTATATACATTTCAAAACAACATATGTAAAACCAAAAAAAAAATATAAAAGGGTCAAACTAGTACACATGGTGGCATATTTTGTGGGAGAAAAAACCTCACAAAGGGGTGGTAATTACCTCTGTAGGTGACAAATTTGATTTCACCTTTTCTTAGTTTAGTCATTTATAGCATATATACTTAAATTTTATATGTTATATTTTATTATTGAGACCACAATACTCTTTCTGATATTCTAACAATCCATAAGAATACTATTCCTTGCTACTAATATGAACATGAACAACATCCCTTTATGTTTATCTACTTACATTGTCTTGATCTGATATTTAGATTAACATTTACTTTTACATTATTGTGAAGAATAAAATTATCTGTAAAATTACTTTATTTTTGTTTATATTACACTGCTTTGGGAGCCTGTGTCTGTTCATTACATTGGCTTCTGTCAGCTAAGAATTGTAAACCATAATTCAAATAAAATTATGTTAATTTGGGAAAAGAGTACTTTGCCAGTAAGCCCGATTGAAACCAATCCTTTCAATGTTAATACCAACATTGGTGAATACACCAAAACCATACATATCTAATCCACTAATTGCTAATTGTCCTTGTACATCAGCAAAATATTTATTTTGCTTTAGACACACTTTTCTTGCAGAATTTATTACAAGGCAAACTTCACAGATTGTAACATCATGGCTGTACTTTTATTGATATTTTCCTCCTCTATATATCTCTGACTTTGTTCTCTGACTTGATTCCACGATTCATATATTTTGACCATGGAATATTCTAGTCAAAAAGGCTTTCGATGGTATGGCTTTCCTCATCAAGATGTTATAAAAATTTAGATGCAGTTAAGTGACACTGTCTCTCTTCTCTCCAAGTTTAACATAAATATTGTTGCTTGGTTACAGCTTTTAGGTTTTTGGACTCATCCATACCAATCTGTTTCTTATGAAACATTGATGCTTAATCATCCCTATTGGTAACAATATTCATATTCAGCAAAGTGAAGCCCATTTTGATGGTAAAGATGGAATTTCATTTTCTTGATTATTTATTGATACAAGAGGTATGTTAATCCATGTGAATTCAAACTTTGGCTTTAAATCATGTAATGGAGTGAAAGCTGAAGACTGAGCCAACTGGGACAACACCAAATTTTGTGTGGACTGGTATACTTCATCAACTTCAGAGGAAAACAGATCTGCAAATGGGACTTCTTTGCAGCCAGATATTCGTGGATTTCTATGAGGGACAGGCTTCCATTTTCTTTCTTTGCTCACATCAATTGATGCTTTTGCAAAATTTAGCTCTATCACTGGTTCAGACTGAATGGAAGGGCCCCTTGGTTCATGCCATGTCATAAATCACAACTACATGACTGCAATGACAAACTTCACGTAGAAAGCAACAAAAATGAAGTTGTTAAAAACTTTGGCTTCCGTATTTTGCTTAAAGCAATGGTTACATGTATAGTTTTACATTTTTATTATCACTTAACATTTTTAATCTATTTTTTGAGATAGTCCCTACAATTAACAAGAAGATGTGTGTACTTGTACATGCAGACAGAAAACAGTTCAGGGTATCACTATTTATATCATCATGTTCAGGGTGTCACTATTTATATCACCATGCCTCATATTAAAGTAGAAAAAAGTTTATATATATATATATATATATATATATATATATATATATATATATATATATATATATATATATATATATATATATAATAACTTGGAAAATGTTATTTAAATACTTAACCTTGCTTTACAATTGCATTTCCCACTCACAACTTACAGTACCATCTTTTGATATTATTGCAAAATGAATTTGAATAAATTAATGTACATCTTTTTTGTGAAGCAAAGCATTTGTCTTATAAAGAGTTTCTCCCCTCTCTTGTCAGATATCCAGATATCAAGAATATACTTCTCAAGAAAGTACTGATGGGTCTTTTCATTCATCTTTCCCCCAATTTTTTACTGGTATATTCTCATGATAACTAGAGAAAAATCTAATTTGAGTGTTATTCCCTAAGTTATATCACTGAAAAAGGGGCAATTTAATAACATAATTAATTTGCCAGTTAAAACAAAAACTATTTCTTAAAAAAGTAAATTAATCTAAATAAGTTATTTTAAAATGATGAAGCACTCACAGTACTAGCTCACGCATCAATCTGAATAGTAATTACTTGGATAAGAAAGGACTTGCTGCTTGTCTGGATTGACTTTGTTTGCCAACTGTAGGTCGCATGACCTGCTTGTTGAATAGGTCTATTGCGAGGACGGTAGAAATCCATTTGTCCACTACGTAATTTATTAAAATTTAATTTAAGTATTAAATTTTCCATTTTATTGCGTTGATACATCTTACCTAGTGAACAAATGCAGAATAACTACCCAGTGAATAGAGGGTAGCTAACAAATGGACTCTGGTTACCTGATCTTGTTTCAGGGTACGAGGCTTACTGGTTCAGCCAGGTGCAAGACTTGCGTGTCCCCCAATTTTCACCACTCTGATCCAAGTGTAGAAGGAAGGTAGGAAAAAAAAAGAATTCATTTTCGAGGATTTCCGAAGAAGATGAACAGGAAAGAAGGCCTTCTCCCATCTGCCACTTTTATTCATGACAGGATATAAAGAAAGGTGGGAATCTGTACCCTCGTCCATCACTTTTCTTCATGGCAGAATGTATAGGGACAACAATTTCCTCAAGCAAAAAAGAAGCATTTTTTTATACACACTTGTACGAGCTTCTTCATATACACTATGTACAAGGCAGCGAAGTGCAGTTACTACCAGTTACTAGGATAGTGCTTGGTTGAAATTTATTTTTCTACTGAAAAAGATATGGGAGAAAATCCGAAATCTGCATTGTAGAGGGTGACCTGAAATCCACCTGATTAGATTTGCACCATTTGACAAACAAATGAAGTGTTGAACGTCTCTGAGGAGCCTCCCCAGCAGGCACACGCCTTGAAATGTCATTGATTTAGAGTTGGAAACAGGTCCTGATGTTGAAATCCGCATTATCAACTACTAAATCTAAGTCAGTTTTCTGACATGAAAAGGTAGTGATATTTTGACCAGAAATCATGGTGACAATTGACACTGACACAATTTCAACACTATTTCAAAGCTGGATTTTTGACTGGAAAAAGTAGTGATACTTCATGAAAAAATCACCACTAAATCAAGTTAGGTTTTTCGACATGAAATCTTAGTCATGTTATTGAACAGAAAACAGGTTGAATATTGGGAAATGAATGACTAGTGATCATTGATGGAAAATTCTTTTTCTAGAGGGTGATATAGTGATTAAGTCTAACTTTTTGAAAGAACTATTATTGCAATAGTTTTTGAATTTGTAGGTGTTTGTAAAGCAAAGACTAATTTTTAGAGATTATAAAGATGATAAAGATTATGTGTGCTTGTACTTGTACATTTTTATCCATTCTCCTTATTAATTTATAGCAACTTACAACAAAACTGATGCACCCAAACATAATTTTTATAATTTATAATTATATTTTGATTAATGCAATTCCTGATAATTAAAAAAAAACATTTTGAAGTCAAACTTATCTTAAATAAAAAAAGATAAATTCAAACTTATTCATCAAAACTTAGTAATTGGAATTTGTTTCTCAAATTTTCCCACACACAAATAACTAGTTTTCAGTTTGCAAGTTTACACTGAAAACTTCTCTACACAGAGAACATAAGCTATAACATTTTATCACACAACAGTGAGGTCATGGGGGTTCCTGGTTTTCTTCTCTGTACCCTGCTACACAGAACATTAGGCCTGTGACTAAAAGTAATTAGATAACACAGCGGGGGTGGAGGTGGGGGTTTACCCTTGCTCAATTGCATGCATGGTGTTTACTTCTTTAGGTCTGTTTTTTGTGGTCAGAACTGACAACTAATTAAGGTGGGGAGTAATGGGTGGAGTTCTACAAATGTGGCTTTTCTTGTTTTTTTTTTTAGTTTATAAGACAAAGTTATACGAGACACAAGCATCTGAACTGAGCATTGTGGCTTTGCTACATGATTATACCTTCTTTATAATTACAATATAATTATAGCCAACTTAATAAAACATTCAAAAGAAACTGATTGGATAAAATACTAAAGATATAAATAATGTCACAATTGTTTGTTATTTACAAAGAAAAAAAATGTTTTAAAATTTCACAAAAAGAATTTCAATTGAAGGCACTGAATAATACCGGTCCTATTATTATAAAGACCGGAAGTGCGCAGACCACACAAAACAATGCAGTACGCATATCTGAGGCAATAAATGGACGATCGCCGATAATAGAGAACCAAACGATACAGGCAAAATATAGTACGACAAATAGGTGTGTAGAAAAACATATTTACAATAATATTTATGGATTAATAAAAGATACTGGTCTTTATAATAGAAATAAAGTCCTCAGGTTCATACTTTATGACCTTTATAAAAGGACGAAAGTTCCGGCATATTGGACTTGCGCTCCTCATTCGTCCATTATCCGCCGGAAGTACTGTCCTTTTATAGAGGTGATAAACTATAAACCTGAGGACTTTATTTCGACAATAACATAAAAATGGATATCTAGTTGGAAAATATAGATTTACATATCTTGAGCAATTATATTTGAAAGCTGATGTAAAATTATGTGTTATTACAATGTCATCAGAAATAGAATATTGAATATACAATGATTCATGAAAACATGCCATCTTGGAAAGAATTAATTACTTTGAAGATGTATCCAAATTGTAAAATATGCATATGGATAGTTATTGTACAATATTATTAAGAAGCTATAATTATGACACACAAGCTACAATGATTCAAATAAAGACAGTGTAAACAACCTGATTTCACCCATTGAATTCAACCCTATTTCATACATTGGATTCAACCAAAAACGGTTTGCAAAATCTACACGTATTTCAACCAGATTTCTATGTTGGATTCAACCAGATTTCAAAGTTGCGTGCTTGCTGGGTCAATTCTTGTTGCCACCTTGGTCAGAGTATAGCTCAGTGTAGACATTTAGGGGAATGTCACTTACTTGTGAGTTGGGGCTGTACTTGTGCAGTCGATTGGTTAAATAGCGCTTTGAGTCCTGTAGTATATGGAGATATTGCGCTGAGTATAAATACACAATACAATACAATACATCTAATTTCCACACTTTGTGATTTGGAACAGGGTATACAAATTTGGGAAGTTTGTGGTTGAACCTAGTGGATTCACTTGAGGAGTGTGCCACCTTGTACACAAGTGGTTGAACACCACCCTGGAGAAGAGACCACTCTGAATTACCTGTTTGTGTCTGGACAGCTTCTCTGCTTTCACATTCAGGCACCCCAGAATGTGCCTGGCCCTTAGCACTATCCGCCTGAGGTTGCACCATGAGAGTAGTCTCCAGAGGAGGGCACACAGACAGCCTGATCTCATACCCCCTCCTTGTTTATGTACAACACAACTGTTATTTTGTCCATTGCTACCAGAATGGTCTGGCCTCAAAATAAGTGCTCGAATTTCTTGAGGGAGAGTAGGACTGCTTTGAGTTCCCGAAAATTTATGCACAATTTGCTTTCTGGCTTTGACTAGAGACCGTTTGCAGTGCAGTCCCCTAAGTGTGCAAACAAACCTTTGTTTGACACATCTGTAAACAGCTGCACAGCGTGTCAAAGGGGGTGCGGGGGTTGGCCACCCTTAACTTAGGGTGCCATTACTGTCATATCATCTGCATATATTAAGTGATTTAATGACTTGTTTACAGAATGCCGCCCTGCCTCAGCCCATTAAACATCTTAAAAAAGCATGAAGCTGTATTGCCCCATTTGACACAAAAAGACTTCATTAAACCAGTACATAAGAATACGTATAACAAAGAGTAGTATGTTTCTCTCTGTGAGCTTTTTCAACAAGTGCCAGTAATTTATTTTGTCAAAGGCTTTGCTTGCGTCAAGGAAGTACACAGAACTTGACAAATTTCTGTAATGTTTGATAACTTATTTGAAAGTAAAAAATACACATGTCAGTTGATGATTTGGCCGAACTGGTTATCCCTAGTTAACAGAAAGTGACTATCTGTTGAGTATAATAATTTCAAATAGCTTGGAAATCACTGAATTGACAGCAACTAGTCTGTAATTATCTTTTGATATTATATCACAAGCTTTATTTTTGACTAGTGGAACTATTGAGCTTTATATAAATCCCTTCAGTAAATAGCCATGTACGAAGATCATTGTAAAGAGCAAAAAGAGACGAGTTCAGCAATGTTTTGTAGTGCTGACCCCACATATCAGCAATATTTTGGATACCAACAGCACCATCAACTGTATCAGATAGACATTTACTTTGAATATGTTTTCTTACAGTGTCCCAAAACTGTCATAATCTTTAGCAGACATTTCTGCAGCCATTTTATCTGACAAAATTACAGCTTCCTGAGATTTACAAAAATGCTGAGTATACTTGAAGTTTGTTCTAGCTTTCCTATATATTGTGTAGACAGGACCCTTCTTGGGTTTACCACAACCCCTCCAGAGAAGAAATGTTTCTCTTTCTTGTTTGTATGAATCCCTACACGTCATTACAGCCAGCCTTTTGTTTATTAAACATGCTGATGACATTTCAAAAACCCCCAACTACACTGTGTCAAGCTGTTTACCATAGTGTCATACAGATCATCAATTTTTCTGTGATGATCAACATTTCCACAACTTGGATCATTACAAGTTAAAACATTGATTTCGACTAAACAGCTTTTGAGACATCTATCTGTAAAGTTTTGGTACTTATTTAATTTACTCCATTTTAAGTGTGGTTTGCTCATATTAAAGCAGTTTGTAACACTTTCTGCTTGCATACAAGACATCCATGGTAGGAATATTGTTGTGACCTACTACATTACTCACAATGGTCCAACCATGATGTAGTGTGATGTACTTCACTAACAAATGTGAATGGACCTCGTTTGTTTGCTAGGAACACCATGTCTGAGATTACAAAACCATTATCTTCACATAGATACTAATTCCTCACCAAATTTCCTGTTTTTTTGCATTAGTATCCCCACTCTTAATGTGGGCATTATTCCCCCAATGGCGTATACAAAGTTGCATGCGGAAGATGAAAATATCAAGACTATTTTATCCTGATAATGCAAGAAACTGTCATAATTTTCATAACTCTCAAAAGGCATATACACATTAAGAAAGAGATATTTCATTTTTCTACCATCAGTGAACTCTGCATCAACTAGCCACCACAGCAGGTGAGGATGGAGAGATCTGGGCAGAGGTATAATCTTCTCCAACGATTCCGGGACATGCCAATGATTCTTCAGTTGCCACGGAATGGGTCTTATATGAAGATGTCCCAAAACCACCTGCTTTTCTATGACTGTCAACAGACCTATCATGAACATGAACTACCCGATTGAGCAGGTTTCTTGGCCCATGAGTGTGTGTATGTTCTGAGTCGGGGCATCCCACCTCTCTTGGGTGGACTTCACCAGACCTTGGGAGAGGTTGAGCTGATATCCGACAAACTGGTCAACTAACCAGTCATTGGAAGATAAGGCAACAGAAACTTTTTTGGAGGGCCTAGGGTTCTTTCTTTTCTAAGGGGTTATTCTCTCTCTCCCAATCCTTGCCACTGGTGAAATCAAACTCAGGGATATGGGTCCATCCCATAAAACTGTGTACAGACCTACTAGTTTCCCTATAACTCCTTGTTGACCTCCTGATCACTGGAAGTAGAAAGAAGTTCTGTGTCATCACCGGGTTCAGAGTCTGACTGGTGACCAGTAGAAAACATTGGCTCATTTATCCATAGACCGGTCCGGAAGACTGCCTTGGCTGGTGAGAGGGGGACACTGACCATTAACAGATGATGACACAGGCCCTGCAGCAGACTGGGATGCACCGGCAGCACTGGCTGAACCAGTTGGGGGTAGAGCATCCACAGGTGCCTTGTCACTTTTCAACTTGCTGGAAGTACCTGAAGATCTAGACAGTAGATAAGAAAGGTTTGGGTTCCTTCTTGTAGTTTTTCTTTCTATCCTTCTTATGCTGGTGTCGGTCTTCTTTGTGACCCTTCTCATTGGCTGGGAGTGTCACCGGACCAGTAGCCAAGGCTGATGAGGGGTTAATGAAGGGTGTATCAGACACTGGTGGTTGTTGTTTTGTTGAAGGAACAGGCATAATGGGGGTGGGGATGTTACCTTTGGATAAGAGGGCTTCGAATCTTGCAAATCTCTCATCCCACTTGTCATTCAGTTCTTTAAGTTAGTGTTCGGTATGCGCACAAGGATGCACAGTAGACTGGTGACCGGTATGCGCATGCGCAGTAGAATCAAAGGCCACATCATTGTCTTCAACACCTTCTGCTGGGCCCACAGATGTAACATCCTTGGAGGCAACCAGTGAACCAGCTTTCTTATCTGTGCAAATTTTATATTTCCTTCTTAGATGGGATGAATTATTCACAAATCTTATAAGATTTGTTAGCAATGCACAAATCTTGGCCCAAACCTTTATCTTTGCATTTAGCACACTTTTCACGAGCATCAAATGCAGTCATGATGTGGCCACAAGAACCTCCTAGTTGTCCTGGTGATCCCATAACAAGATTCAACTTATTACACAAGAATCTTCACAAAAGATCTAATCTACTACTTTGCAGGCACGCAATATCTTCCCCACATAGAACTCAGTGTGCTAGTTAAAAAAATTCACTCATAAGGAGAGTCGAGGGGTGGTCAAGGTCAGTGATCTGGAGTTATGGGTGTGACCAAAAGGGAATTAAGGAGAATAAGTTGGGAAATTGGAGTTGAAGAGGCGGGTTTTGAGGTGTTTCCTGCATGATGTGACAAAGGGGCTATTTTTTATTTGGAAGGGGAAAGAGTTCCAAAGAACTGGGGTATAGTGACCGACAGAATTAGAAAAATGATTTATGAACTGTACGGCCAAAAGTGGGGGTATGAAGGAACTTGTATATAGATATACACTCAGATTAACAAAAAGTTCTCTTAAAAATTCCTCATATGTAAACTGCTTTGTGAGGTCTTCAGTAGCCTAGTGGTTAGCAAGTTTGGCATCTAATCATAGGCCTCTTCACATGGGTGTCACCTCTGTGGGTTCGAATCCCACAAGTGACAATGCTGAGGACCTGTCCCAGTGTAACCCTGGCTGTTGAACAGCGACGTTAAACCTCAATTAACTTTGACTTTAAACTGCTTCGCGCCAAACCAAAAGAGGAAGTATGTTGCTCCATCTAGCGAGAGCTAGGGGCATCCTCACAAAATTCTGGTAACCTGGTATATAAATCTGTACCAAGTCCACCAGAAGGTTGTTATAAGATCTTTTTTTCTCTTTGAAGGATCCATTGCATGACCCGGGGGTTTTGGTTTTGTAGCCTCTTTCTTGATCTGGGTGGTGTTGCTGGCTGTATGGCAGGTGCTGGTCCTGTGTTCAGATGTCTCTTTTTTGTCTGCAAATCAGAAAATCAAAATATTTAACTCCATATAAACAACAGCGCCCTACGCCTCTGTACAAAGTCTGTGATGTTGAGCTGCATCTTTGCAGTTCTAATTGGTGAGGGTTTATAAGGGGTTTATAGTGTTGCTTGGGTCTAAACAGGTGATCCTGACTCCAGAAATTAATCAATCTGGTGGATTGAGACACTACTCAAGTCTTGTTGGTTTGTCACTACAGCTTATCGTGACAAGATACTTGTTGGTTTGGCAAGGCATATCAAGCCCAAGTCAGGTTGGGATTTGGATCAAACAAGCCAGGATAAACTATGACTATGTCCTGTTGAGTAGGTGAAACTGATCCATATTTTCCCCCTCATTTTTTCTGAAATTTGTTCCTGATCCCCAACTTGACTAACCGACTCTTGAGTCAGGAAGGGTTGGCTCCATTGGAACATCTACTTGAGGTTTATCATTACTTGCCTTATTTTAAATAGAGGATTTCGACCTTATCACATAGCTGTATTCAAATATCAGGCAGAAGTCCAGCAGAAGTGCCACCAGATGTCACAGCAGCCAGTACACAACCCACAGTTTACCAAGTTATACCACATGGAACCACCTAGTCAGTGGTTACCCGGTATTAAATTTTATGACCTCAGGGCCACCTGTCCACCATTTTCAGAATAACCCCAATGTTCCAAGTCGAATAAGAGTTTTACATCCCATTTAACAGCCAGCTGGGGTCACCTTGTGACAGATCTCCAGATTGTGAAGGGTAAAGAGACACCTTTGACCAGTGAAGGGTACAGACACCTTTGACCAGTCAGACTAGTGTCTGATGTTGTTGTTTTGCCAAGCGTGGATCTCACCCCTGTGTTTGCCCAAGCCCAGGAGGAAAACAGTTAAATGCTTCAAGTGGGCCTCTTTTATTGGTTCGAATGGAGCCTTTGTCAACTGGTACAAAACCAGGAAGAGGTTCCAGGAGGGGATGCCCCTCTGACCTTTAGATCTGTCTCTGTGAAAACTATCCAGGGGACGAGTTAGATTCTCATCTTTTTTGCTGACATTTATGCCCGTTTGTCGGCAATGGCTGATCTGTAGCTGAGTAGCTGAATTGTAGCCATCAATGGTACTTGGCTGTAACTTCCTGTCCTGGGGATGCAGTGATCTGGGGATGGGGATCACCTTTTCTAGTGATTGAGGTACCCTCTATTTGTTTTTCAGGTGCCACTGTATGGGCCTCATATGTAACTGGCCCAGGTGGGCTTTCTCTGGCTGTCAGAGAATCTGATCTGATCTTGGATCTTTGCTGTTAAGATCTGCCAACGCTCTAGGGTGGGTCTGACATTGCCCTCTTTCAGGTAAAACTGGTAATCTACGAAGTGGAATACTTGTTTGGGGACCAGCTCTGACTTTCCCATGTTCAATAACCAACCCAAATCCTGGCATATAGCTAATAGAGTAGAACCTCAAGACTGACTTTGAATGGGTATATGGAAGTAGGCATCGATCTATGGAGGTCACACACTCCCTTGTCTGGAGGGAGGCCCTTATTGCTTCTAGTGTCTCCATTTTGAATTTTCTCCCTTGAGGAATTTGTTCAGATTGTTGAGGTCTAACGTGGGTCTCCACCAGGTGTTTTGGGACCCAAAAATAGTCGGTTGTAAAATCCCAAAGATTCTTGAATTCTGACCAGCTCTACTGCATTTTTGTTCATAATCTGATGTAAAGCCTCCAGCAAGTAGAGGTTCCTGTGGAGATTGACATAGCAGCTTATGATGGTCAATGACCTTGTCAAGTTTTGTCAGGTTCTGAAGGGAAGAGTGTAACCTTCTTTGAGTATTTTTAGTACTTCCGGGCCGGCCCCAAGGCTGCCCAAGTTTTCCAAAACTGGTGTAGTCTTGCCCCTACAGGTAGATCTGAAGCAACAGTTTGGATATTTAGTACAAGATTTACAGAACTCAAGTGATCGACACAGGAAACATTGTTCACATATTTTAATGACTGACACTGTCTTACAATAGCCGGACTTACGCCTTTCTTTTGTAGCTGCCCTTTTACAATATGTGCATGAGTTACAACAATTGAGTTTGCAAAATCTATCACTGGCTGACAAGTCTTTAATGTCTTTCCAGACTCTGGCCGCGGCTGGTTGTACTGAACACAATTTACAGTCTTTGGTCTGGTGACACTGATTTACATTTAAAGTCTGTTTGCTCCTGGCCAGTCTTCTTGAGAGCAGAAAATTTACACAGTACTGCGAGGACTTGCCCTTCCTTTTCTGGCTTAAGAACCAATGGTTTTCCAAGCTGGTTTGCCGGACTTCGGTTCCCTCGATTTGTCAGTTCTTTGATAAGGGTGATAACGTTCTGTCTTATGGCTGGAGGAAGAGTGAGTTGAGTGACCTTTGTTCTCATGCTGGGCGATGTCTTCCTCAGCCTTCTTCAATATCTGGTCTGGCAACAGAGTTGCCAAATGCAGCGGGGCCTGTCTGAGTGCAGATATCTTGTTTAATTCCTGCTTCAACAAGTGCCAAATAAGCGTCTCTCCTAGCCAAGGTCATGTTAGCAACATTTATGAAGACAAACTAAGAAAGATGCTCCATAGTTTTTACAATGCACTGGGAGAGATACTGGAGCTAAAGTTCAGTAGATACTGAAACTCATCTGTAGCAGTGCTGGTCTTTTCTGAGGACTTTCCCTTCGACTTTTCAGCCTGGATCACACTGAGCTGTGCTTGCATGCTTGACTGAACTTTACTGAGATATCTACTGAAACCGGCCGTCTGGTTGCATATGTATGTCGATTCGCAAGCCAACTTTTCCCATCTCCTCAGTGTATCCTGGCTAATTGAACGCAATGCTGGTGCAGGGGTAGACAGGCCTGATGACCAGGCAATTCTGCTGTAGCTGGAGTTTAACTTCACCGACTCACTGCCCAAAGAAGACACGCTGACTAGATAGGAAGGAAGTACGATGCGCCACCTAGCAAATGCACAGATCGTGACTGGCCTAGCGGGTGGAAATACAGGATGACTTTTTCCGTCATTTGGCTGGCTGGTACCCATCCGACCAGATTAGCAATTGTCCATTGTGTAGGATGTATTTACGCAATAAAATGGGTAATTACCGTTTATTCCAAATACAATATATTTTTTAAAAGAGTGACCCCACAAATGATATACAAACAAGAGTGTCAGAGATGCCCCAAAAGGCCGGTTGCGCAGGAAATATTGACGGACAGACAAACGGACAAAAAATGGACAAATGAACAGACAGAAGTACACCAATTTCGAAAGCAACCTAGCTATGATGATCTATCTCCCTGTCAAGTTTGAATTAGATTGGACAAAGCAATTTTGAGCAAGAGTACAGAAATGAAAATGTTGACCCCCAGACAAACGGACGGACAGAGTTACACCAATTTCGAAAGGAACCTAGCTATGATCGTGACCTATCTCCCCGTCAAGTTTGAATTCGATTGAACAAAGCGTTTGCGAGTTAGAGTCCAGAAACTGAAATGTTGATGGACAGACAAACAGACAAAAAACAGACAAACGAACAGACAGAATAACACCAATTTCGAAAGGAACCTAGCTATGATGGCTACGATTTACAGTATGTCCCTGTAAAGTTTGAATTCGATTGGACAAAGTGTTTTTGAGTTAGAGTCCGGAAACGGAAATGTTGACGGACAGACAAACGGACAAAAAACGGACAAACGAACAGACAGAATTACACCAATTTCAAAAGGAACCTAGCTATGATGGTGACCTATCTCCCTGTCAAGTTTGAATTCGATTGAACAAAGCGTTTTCGAGTTAGAATCCGGAAACAGAAATGTTGATGGACAAATGGACAAAAAACGGACCAACGAACAGACGGAATTACACCAATTTCGAAAGGAACCTAGCTATGATGGCGACGTATGTCCCTGTAAAGTTTGAATTCGATTGAACAAAGTGTTTTCGAGTTAGAGTCCAGAAACGGAAATGTTGACGGACAGACAAACGGACAAAAAACGGACAAACGAACAGACAGAATTACACCAATTTCGAAAGGAACCTAGCTATGATGGTGACCTATCTCCCTGTCAAGTTTGAATTCGATTGAACAAAGCGTTTTCGAGTTAGAGTCCGGAAACAGAAATGTTGACGGACAAAAAACGGACCAACGAACAGACGGAATTACACCAATTTCGAAAGGAACCTAGCTATGATCATGATTTATCACCCTGTCAAGTTTGAATTCGATTGAACAAAGTGTTTTCGAGTTAGAGTCCAAAAACGGAAATGTTGACGGACAAACAGACAAAAAACGGACAAACGAAAGGACAGAATAACACCAATTTCGAAAGGAACCTAGATATGATGGTGATGTATGTCCCTGTAAAGTTTGAATTCGATTGGACAAAGCGTTTTTGAGTTAGAGTCCGGAAACGGAAATGTTGACGGACAGACAAACGGACAAAAAACGGACAAACGAACGGACAGAATTACACCAATTTCGAAAGGAACCTAGCTATGATGATGACCTATCTCCCTGTCAAGTTTGAATTCGATTGAACAAAGCGTTTTCGAGTTAGAGTCCGGAAACAGAAATGTTGACGGACAAATGGACAAAAAACGGACAAACGAACAGACGGAATTACACCAATTTCGAAAGGAACCCAGCTATGATCATGATCTATCTCCCTGTCAAGTTTCAATTCGATTGAACAAAGCGTTTTCGAGTTAGAGTCCAGAAACGGAAATGTTGACGGACATACAAACAGACAAACGAAAGGCCAGAATAACAGCAATTTCGAAAGGAACCTAGCTATGATGGTGATGTATGTCCCTGTAAAGTTTGAATTCGATTGGACAAAGCGTTTTTGAGTTAGAGTCCGGAAACGAAAATGTTGACGGACAGACAAACGGACAAAAAACGGACAAATGAACAGACAGAATTACACCAATTTCGAAAGGAACCTAGCTATGATGGTGACCTATCTCCCTGTAAAGTTTGAATTCGATTGGACAAAGTGTTTTTGAGTTAGAGTCCGGAAACGGAAATGTTGACGGACAGACAAACGGACAAAAAACGGACAAACGAACAGACAGAATTACACCAATTTTGAAAGGAACCTAGCTATGATGGTGACCTATCTCCCTGTCAAGTTTGAATTCGATTGAACAAAGCGTTTTCGAGTTAGAGTCCGGAAACAGAAATGTTGACGGACAAATGGACAAAAAACGGACGAACGAACAGACGGAATTACACCAATTTCGAAAGGAACCTAGCTATGATCATGATTTATCACCCTGTCAAGTTAGAATTCGATTGAACAAAGTGTTTTCGAGTTAGAGTCCAAAAACGGAAATGTTGACGGACAAACAGACAAAAAACGGACAAACGAAAGGACAGAATAACACCAATTTCGAAAGGAACCTAGATATGATGGTGATGTATGTCCCTGTAAAGTTTGAATTCGATTGGACAAAGCGTTTTTGAGTTAGAGTCCGGAAACGGAAATGTTGATGGACAGACAAACGGACAAAAAACGGACAAACGAACGGACAGAATTACACCAATTTCGAAAGGAACCTAGCTATGATGATGACCTATCTCCCTGTCAAGTTTGAATTCGATTGAACAAAGCGTTTTCGAGTTAGAGTCCAGAAACGGAAATGTTGACGGACAAACAGACAAAAGACGGACAAACGAAAGGACAGAATAACACCAATTTCGAAAGGAACCTAGCTATGATGATGACCTATCTCCCTGTCAAGTTTGAATTCGATTGAACAAAGCGTTTTCGAGTTAGAGTCCGGAAACAGAAATGTTGACGGACAAATGGACAAAAAACGGACAAACGAACAGACGGAATTACACCAATTTCGAAAGGAACCCAGCTATGATCATGATCTATCTCCCTGTCAAGTTTGAATTCGATTGAACAAAGAGTTTTCGAGTTAGAGTCCAGAAACGGAAATGTTGACGGACATACAAACAGACAAACGAAAGGACAGAATAACAGCAATTTCGAAAGGAACCTAGCTATGATGGTGATGTATGTCCCTGTAAAGTTTGAATTCGATTGGACAAAGTGTTTTTGAGTTAGAGTCCGGAAACGAAAATGTGGACAGACAGACAGACGGACAAAAAACAGACAAACAAACGGACGGAATTATACCAATTTCAAAAGTAACCTAGCTATGATGGTGATGTATGTCCCTGTCAAGTTTGAATTTGATTGGACAAAGCGTTTTTGAGTTAGAGTCCGGAAACGAAAATGTGGACGGACAGACGGACGTCGGACACATCAATCTAATAGGCGGGTTGGTCACACACAACCCACCTAAAAATAATCCTAAATATATGTCAAAAATATAACTAACATTTATCTGGAGATGTTAGTAAAATATTTTCCTGGACAAATCAAAACAAATCAAACAACATCAAGATCTGGTTTTGAATGATGATATTCAATGTTGTTTTATCCCTTTAAAGACATATCTGGATATGTCAAAAATATGTTGCCATATACATAATGTAAGTAATCTAAAAAAAAACTAGATTGGGCCAACTCGGCGCCAACATATCCCCAGACAGGTCATCACTCACGCCACAGGTTTTGATCGGGAATTTTTAAAAACATAATTACCCATTATTATATGAACTTCAGCACATCAATCTACTCTGTTTATATCTTCCAAGGAAGATGGTGTATCCCCAGACGCCGAATACATAACTCAAATTATATTTTCAATCTTCCTGCAATGATAACTCTAAACCTATTTTCAAAGTATTTAAATGATTGATGATTGAATGTCCATTCTAAAATAATAATCCCAAAAGAGCATATCTGTTTCTATATTTGTTGACAAATAAAATATTATTTTTAACTCAATTCATCATACTTTTCAATCTTCCTTCAAAGTATTTAAATGATTGATGATTCAATGTCCATTCTAAAATTCATAATCCCAAAAGCGCATATCTGTTTCTATATTTGTTCACAAATAAAATATTATTTAAAAAAAAATTATTTATATTATTATTTTATTATATTATTTTTAGAATTTGCAAATTGTTTTCAGTTATTCATTTCCTCTATACCTATATATGTGGTCCATATATATGCAACCTAAATATGTGACACAATCTCAGTTCTGACTCCCCTTTGTGTTATATGTAATGAAGCCCACCACCTCCCACCCCCACCCCTCTCCCCTTCTCCACACCTCTCTCACTATTACACAAGATCTGCAACCCCATTGAGTTCTTTGTTTCTCATCTGATATCATTAAATACCTTTGTTTATTTAGTGTCACTCAATATAGCTGGAGGTCCCAGAGGTGGGTGGGGGGAATCCGGGTGGGGATGTGGGTTGAGCATAAATGGTAAACAAACAATCTATATAAAAGGGGTACTCAAATACAAAAAGAATTGAGAATTTTAAGTATGTGATTATCAACTGAAATGAGTTCATAACTGTAGGAGCTGTGCCAAAATTAACTGAGGCAAGTTGAATAAAACTGGGCTAGTTGAGGGTTAAAAATCCCCTAGTTTTACTACATAAGGATATAATTTCATTAATATTGGGACTTAAAGCTCACTTAAAGTGTCCATTTTGTCTACTTCAATATGTTTCACCAGTTTCATTTTAAAAAGTGAAAAACTCAGCAAGCAGAGGTGGGTGGGGGGAATCCGGGTGGGGGATGTGGGTTGGGACTTAGTTTAGTTTATTAGTTTATTATAGTGACATGTATTATGTTGACAAGGATTATACAAAAACTATTGAAGTAATATCCAGCCCTATATGGGCTTATAAGTCACTTTAAATAGAGAGTTAATAACAAACAGAGCAAACATATTTTGAGGTAAGATACAGTAAATAAAGACAGCAATTCAATACATAAAAATTAACAATATAATTTACTTTTTCTTTCTTGCCACAAATCAAAAATAAAATTAATAACCATATTGACATTCATATGAGTTAATACCCTTGATAATTGATCTATTAATAATTCAGATTTATCTATATTTAAAATTTTGAAATATTTCATACGAATCAGCTCTAAAGCTGGACAAACACAAACAAAATGTATCTCATCTTCTACATCTTTTTTACACAGTTTACATGTTCTCTCAAAGAGATGGAGTGCTACAGCAAAAATGGTAAACAAACAATCTATATAAAAGGGGTACTCAAATACAAAAAGAATTGAGAATTTTAAGTATGTGATTATCAACTGAAATGAGTTCATAACTGTAGGAGCTGTGTCAAAATTAACTGAGGCAAGTTGAATAAAACTGGGCTAGTTGAGGGTTAAAAATCCCCTAGTTTTACTACATACGGATATAATTTCATTAATATTGGGACTTAAAGCTCACTTAAAGTGTCCATTTTGTCTACTTGAATATGTTTAACCGGCGTTTAACCAGTTTCATTTTAAAAAGTTAAAAACTCAGCAAGCAGAGGTATAACACACAAAAATAAGTTCTTAAAAGACTAAGATAGCCATAACATTATTAATATTCAAAATTTAAATAGACAGGCATTTCCTTTTAAAAATTCAAAGATTTCAGCTCTATAACCCACATAGTTTGACAGTTACTGGGCTTTAAAGTGGCATAATGTCCATAAATTGGGTTTCTGTGGGCATTTTACAATTGTTAAAGAGACCTTAGCAATTAAACTACAGATCTGAAACTTTTTGGGGGACATACATAACAAACAAAAATTATATATAATACAGTTTAAGACTTGTCACACTAAGCATTTCCAAATAACAGGGCAAAATACGGAAACAAGAGGAGAGTGCCCGTGAACGGGCACTGTGTCAGCTGACTGAATGTTTTTGATTTGTGATGGTGATAATGAGAGGAAAGCATAATTATCAGGGAAAGGGCTGTACAGAAATACAGTAAATGGCAACTGAACAGCATGTTCGAAAGATATTCCGAAGCTGACAGAAGAAAAGGACAAAAAAGTTGTGCCCTGCAAATGGTATTATGAAATAAAGTAACAAGGTAATTGTTTAAGTGTAAAAAGTAGGTTAAAAATATTTAAAGAAATACTATAAATGCAATATCCTCGTTCGACCATGAAGAAGGGATCCAAAGGTCAAATCTGACCATACCAAAAGATTCCCAGCCAAAGAATTTAGGATGGTTTACCATCACAAACCTGTCGGACCAATAATAAGTGAGTCATAGGCACTTTTTAAGTTTGGCTATCCTTGTTTGACCTTGACGGAGGGGTCTAAGGTCAAATCCGACCACACAAAAAAATTCCCAGCCCATGATTTCCTGTAGCTTGTTTACCATCCCAAACTTGTAGGACCAATAATAAGTGAGTTATAAGCAATTGTAAGTTTGGCTATCCTCAATTGACCTTGAAGGAGGGGTCCCAGGTCAAATCTGACCACACCAAAAGAATCCCAGCCCATGATTTCCTATATGTTGGTTTACCATCCCAAACCTCCAAGACCAATAATATGCGAGTTATAAGCACTTTAAGTTTGGCTATCTTCGTTTGACCTGGAAGGAGGGGTCTAAGGTGAAATCCGACCACACCAAAAGATTCCCAGCCCATGATTTTCTATAGGTTGGTTTTCCATTCCAAACCTCTAGGACCAATAATAAGCGAGTTATAAGCACTTTTAAGTTTGGCTATCCTCATTTGACCTTGAAGGAGGGGTCCAAGGTGAAGTCCGACCACACCAAAGAATTCCCAGCTCATGATTTTTTATAGGTTGGTTTTCATTCCAAACCTCTAGGACCAATAATAAGCGAGTTATAAGCACTTTTATGTTTGGCTATCCTCATTTGACCTTGAAGGAGGGTTCCAAGGTCAAATCGGACCATATTAACAGATTCCCAGCCCATGATTTCCTACAGGTTGGGTACAATGATTTACTCAACAGTGAGAACCTGAAAGAAGCTTTGCTCAGCTATGCCATGACATAGAGGTCTGCAATTTCACTATGTTATAGCTGACCAAAACGTCTGTGAATAACATATTTAACAAAATACTCTAAATGTAATAGTTTTCAAGTTACAACTGATTTACTCAACAGTGAGAACCTCAAAGGAACTATTACTCAGCTATGCAATGAGCTACATGTCTGAATTTTTGCTCTGTTATAGCTGACCTAAAAGTAGGTGAACAACATATTTAAGCAAAATACTGTAAATGCAATAGTTTTCAAGTTACAACTGATTTACTCAATAGTGAGAACCTGAAAATAGCTATTGCTACGCTATGCCATGAGCTATAGGTCTGTAATTTCACTATGTTATAGCTAACCCAAAAGTAGGTGAACAATATATTTTAACAAAATACTCCAAATGCAATATTTTTCAAGTTATAGCCGATTTACTCAACAGTCAGTGCCCGAGAATAGCTATTGCTCAGTTGTGCCATGAGCTACAGGTCTGTAATTTCACTATGTTATAGCTGACCCAAAAGTAGCTGAATAACATATTTGCACAAATTTCTGTAAAGGCAATAGTTTTCCAATTACAACTGATTTACTCAACAGTGAGAACTTCAAAGTAGCTATTACTCAGCTATCCAATGAGCCACAGGTCTGGAACTTCACTATGTTATAGCTGACCCCAAAATAGGTGAATAACATATTGCAACAAAATACTCTAAATGCAATAGTTTGCAAGTTATAAGTGATTTACTCAATAGTGATGACCTAAAAGTAGCTATTACTCAGCTATGCCATGAGCTACAGGTCTGAAATTTTACTATGTTATAGCTGACCCAAAAGTAGCTGAATAACATATTTATACTAAATTCTCTAAATGCAATAGTTTTCAAATTATAAGTGATTTACTCAACACTGAGAACTTCAAAGTAGCTATTACTCAGCTATGCAATGAGTCACAGGTCTGGAACTTCACTATGTTATAGCTGACCCCAAAATAGGTGAATAACATATTGAAACAAAATACTCTAAATGCAATAATTTCCAAGTTATAAGCAATTTACTCAACAGTGATAACCTCAAAGTAGCTATTACTCAGCTATGCCATGAGCTACAGGTCTGAAATTTTACTATGTTATAGCTGACCCAAAAGTAGGTGAACAACATATTTAAGCAAAATACTGTACATGCAATAGTTTTCAAGTTACAACTGATTTACTCAATAGTGATGACCTAAAAGTAGCTATTACTCAGCTATGCCATGAGCTACAGGTCTGAAATTTTACTATGTTATAGCTGACCCAAAAGTAGCTGAATAACATATTTATACTAAATTCTCTAAATGCAATAGTTTTGCAATTACAACTGATTTACTCAATAGTGAGAACATCAAAGTAGTTATTACTCAGCTATGCAATGAGCTACAGGTCTGAAATTTCACTATGTTATAGCTGACTCAAAAGTAGGTGAACAACATATTTAAGCAAAATACTGTACATGCAATAGTTTTCAAGTTACAACTGATTTACTCAATAGTGATGACCTAAAAGTAGCTATTACTCAGCTATGCCATGAGCTACAGGTCTGAAATTTTACTATGTTATAGCTGACCCAAAAGTAGCTGAATAACATATTTATACTAAATTCTCTAAATGTAATAGTTTTGCAATTACAACTGATTTACTCAATAGTGAGAACCTCAAAGTAGTTATTACTCAGCTATGCAATGAGCTACAGGTCTGAAATTTCACTATGTTATAGCTGACCCAAAAGTAGGTGAATAACATATTCAAGCAAAATACTGTAAATGCAATAGTTTTGAAGTTACAACTGATTTACTCAATAGTGATGACCTAAAAGTAGCTATTACTCAGCTATGCCATGAGCTACAGGTCTGAAATTTTACTATGTTATAGCTGACCCAAAAGTAGCTGAATAACATATTTATACGAAATTCTCTAAATGCAATAGTTTTCCAATTACAACTGATTTACTCAATAGTGAGAACTTTAAAGTAGCTATTACTCAGCTATGCAATGAGCCACAGATCTGAAACTTCACTATGTTATAGCTGATCCCAAAATAGGTGAATAATATATTGCAACAAAATACTCTAAATGCAATAGTTTCCAAGTTATAAGCGATTTACTCAACAGTGATAACCTAAAAGTAGCTATTACTCAGCTATGCCATGAGCTACAGGTCTGAAATTTTACTATGTTATAGCTGACCCAAAAGTAGCTGAATAACATATTTATATGAAATTCTCTAAATGCAATAGTTTTGAAGTTATAAGCGATTTACTCAATAGTGATAACCTAAAAGTAGCTATTACTCAGCTATGCCATGAGCTACAGGTCTAAAATTTTACTATGTTATAGCTGACCCAAAAGTAGCTGAATAACATATTTATACGAAATTCTGTAAATGCAATAGTTTTTCAGTTACAAGTGATTCTACTCATGATGGAAGTTACTGAAAAGCCCAAAAGTAGCTATTACTCACTTAGCTATTGAGACAGGCACCCAACTTACTCACCATATTGTAGCTATGAAAAAAGTAGCTGAATAACATATTTTAACAAAATGCTCTAAATGCAACACTTTTCAAGTTATAAATGATTTTGTGCATGATTTCATGAATTTTAATGCATTAAAAATTATTAAAAAAATTTATTAAAAAAAAAGTAAGACAGATCCAGGTCTCATACTCACACAAGAGAATCTACCTGTGGCCTAGTACATATATGCAAGATATGATAGAAATCCCTGCAATAGTCACCGAGAAAATTGTGATTAAGTGTTGAAATTTTCACACTTTTGGTGGGGGTACCCCCCTTGTAATGTCTCTAGCAAACAGACGAACAGACAGATTTGCATGCCTTGAACAATTTTTCATCCTCGATAGATAAGGTATCTTTTAAAAAAAACAGCACGTCTCTAGGCCTTGTAGTTTTGGAGGAGAAGTTGTTCACGCGGACGCGTACGCGGACGCGTACGCGGACGCGTACGCGTACGCCCACGCCGCAGAGTGACGACATAATGTCAGCTGACTGACAAGTCAGCTGACATAAAAATGTCCAAAAAGGCACTTGGGCGAGTGTCTATGGCCCTCATACACAGGTTAAATGTCTACTAAAAACCTTGATTTTCGCCATATGTAAAAAGGACATAATAATGCATTCCCAGATGGGATTTCAGCTCCATCAATCACATAGTTTAACAGTCACAGGGCTTAAAGGTGGCAAAAAGTCCAAATATTGGGTCTCTGTGGGCCTTTTAGAGATCTCGATGTGGCTTTCAAATTAAAGCTTCAGACTTAAAATTTGTTACATACTAAGATTACACATAGAATATGTATCTAATAAAGTTTGAAACTTCTCAGACTTACCATTTCCAAGTTACAGAGCAAAATATGTGAAAAATGTCTTAAAAGGGTCACTCAGGTGGGTGTTTAAGGTCCTCATACACAGGTTAAATGTCTACTTGAAGCCTTGATTTTTGGCACATGTAAAAAGAACATAATAATGTATTCCCAGATGAGATTTCAGCTGTATCAGTCACATAGTTTAACAGTCAAAGGCCTTAAAATTGGCAAAAAGTCCAAATACTGGGTCTTTATGGGGCCTTCTAGAGACCTAAATGTGGCCTTCAAATTAAAGCTTCAGACTTAAAATTTGTCACATACTAAGATTACACATAGAATATGCATCTAATACAGTTTGAAACTTCTTAGACTTACCATTTCCAAGTTACAGGGCAAAATATGTGAAAAATGTCTAAAAATGGTCACTCGGGTGGGGATTTATGGTCCTCATACACAGGTTAAATGTCTTCTTAAAGCCTTAATTTTTGGCACATATATAAATAACATACTAATATCTTCCCAGATAGGATTTGAGCTAAATCAGTCACATAGTTTGACAGTCACAGGGCTTAAAAGTAGCAAAAAGTCCAAATATTGGGTCTTTGGGAGCCTTTTAGAGACCTCAATTTGACCTTCAAAATTAAAGCTTCAGACTTAAAATCTGTTACATACTAAGATTACACACAGAATATATATCTAATACAGTTTGAAACTTCTCAGACTTACCATTTCCAAGTTACAGGGAAAAAGATGTGAAAAATGTCTTATAAGGGTCACTCGGGTGGGTGTTTATGGTCCTGATACACAGGTTAACTGTCTATTAAAGGCCTAAATGTTGGGGCACATATAAGAAAACACATAGATATATTCCCAGATGATATTTAACTTAGATGAGAGACATAGTTTTAAAGCTACAGTGCTTGAAAGTGGCAAAAAGTGCATAAATTGGGTCTCTGTGGGCACTTTTGAGACCTTAAGTCGACCCCTTTGGGTAAACCTACAGCCCTAAAATTTTCTACAGACAAGGATTACATATCAAAGTTATACCTAGCACAGTTTGAGACTCATCAGAATTACCACTTCCAAATTATAGGGCAAAATATGTGAAAAGTATAGCAAAAAATCCCTAAGTGGGGGTATTTATGGGCCTCAAAGACAATTTTCTCCTCAACTTAAAGTCGTGATTTTCGGCACATGTACTAAGAACATATTAATGTGTTGTCAGGTAAAATTTCAGCCAGCTGAGCATCATAGTTTGTGACCTACAGGGCTCTAAGTGGCCAAAAGTCCAATTTCTGACCTTAAGGTGGCCATAAGTTCTTATTTACCGGGAGTTTAAGGTCACCTTAAAATAGGGATCTTCCTTTGGGCACCCTTAACATGTGTACCAAGTTTGAAAAAAAAATATTAATTTGTTTTTGAGTTATCGCGTCCACAAGGAAATTTCTACGGCGGCGGCGGCGGCGGCGGCGGCGGCGGCGGCGGCGGCGCGACGGACCTGAATCCAATATATCCCCGACTTTCGTCTGGGGATATAATAAATAAATAAAATGGTCAAATTTAACATATCAATCATATATCACAGATTACCATATCAAAAGACCAACTAATTTAGTCACGTTATGTCAAATCAACAATTCAAACTAACATATATTTACACAAATATTTAACAATACAAACCTTGTACTTAAAATAAAGCATCTTGTTTGTAAATATACTATCAAAAACAAATTTAAACAAAATATACTCTCATATAACCAAAAACAATTTCAGTACATACATTATTTTGTAGTAAGTTAATTCTAACATATGCTTAATGTTCACTATAATTCACAGCATATGGTTGCTGATTTCAGGACAATAATCTACATAATACCAACTTTCGGGTCAATTCTTTCAGATCTCCACACAACAAAATGGTACCACTATGTCACAGTATGACTAATACGTGGGCATACATGACTGACTAATTTTGACTTCAAACTAATAATGTACATGGGCATACATGACTGAATAATTTTGACTCAAACCAACAATGTCGCCTAGCTTTCTTACAACTATACATTTCATCTCTACACAGCATTATACCCAGAACAGACTGATTATTCACAATTCACAGAAAATTCTCCCAAGTAAGCTTCAGGGCCTCCCAGGTATGTTAATGTCATTTGATTATGAAGCAAATGCCACAAGTCAAAATCCCTAGAAGATTTGCAGCCCACAATTTCCTGTAACTTGTTTCACATTCCAAATAATTATAAGCTAAAATATGGCTAAGAGGGTTTCGGGTGGCCAGTTTTGTGCTCCCCTGTGACCTTAAATGAAGAGACTCAAGGTCAAATTTCTGCTGGTTTACAGAGGAGATATATATACCCGTTATACACATTTACCATAAGATAATGGTACTCATGTCTCTGATGGCTTTGTTGCTGGCGCTAGTAGACCGAAACCCCTTTCGACCTTTTTTTCCAAAATGCACCTCTTCAACGCCAGCAATCCACTGCCATCCATGATTTTAAAGTCTTACAGGGACTAAGTTAAATCCAATTAAGCTCAGAATCCATCAAAACTAAAACATGGCAACAACACATCTGATCAAATTTAGCTAGAGCTATGTGCACTGGCTTTCTCTTCAAATGAAAAGCAAGTGGAGAAACTTAATTTATAGTTCCAAAGGCCTAATTCTCGGAGACGTGGAATCCATGAGAAAATCTCTTCAACTCTCCCATTTGGAGCTCCATACTTAGCTGAAATAGATTAAAAAGACATACACAATTAACTTAAGTATGGCCTTGTGAATTTGCCCAAACTACTATTTCTCTTTAAATTTCAGTAAACTTAAACTTTCGCATTTTATTTCACTTTTTTACACGTTTTAATTTTTTTTTGGAAATGAGTAACACACTTTAATACAATGTTCTAACTGAATAAACCACTTAACAGGATTTGTTCTGGTGTTGTACAATTAGCAAACTGTGTCACAACATTCACCATTCAAAACAGGATTGTCTCGGTGGAATATGAAACTAAATCACAATAGAAATTTGTAACACACGCAATGCAATAACAGGCCTTTAAAAGTACAAAGGAATTATTAATGTGCTAAACATATAGGAATAAAATTTGCAAATTACAATGCACATCTTGGAACAAATTCATGTTTTATTGCGAAAAATACACTTACCATTTCCTGACCATAGCTATTTGTTGGTGCCATCCAACTCACTGGCCAACGTTGAGAAACGTTTTATACTACCTTAAGAAGCCAGTGAGTGAGTGTGGAAGTAGGAAGCCCCCCAATGGTCATGTGACCACGCCAATAGGCGCCATTCATTGTTTTTGTTGGCCATCATAGAGTGTGGATGTGTTTTGGAATATTTCGTTTTTTCTTACGATTTTCAAGTATTTGCAAGTTTGCTTTTTATTCTGTATTAGGCAGGAAATGGTAAGTATTTATCTAATAAAAATTAAAATTACAACAAAATTTTTCAATTTAATGCAACAACATCACTGCAGTTAAAACCTGTCGTTTAACAAAAGTAACCAACTGAAAAAAGACCACTCCTTCACCAAAAAAATAAACTACCTGTTGTGTAGGATCTGAATGCTTCCAAGAGGTTTTGTCGGATTTTCTCTAGTATATCTTTGCTTTCTAGCTGTGGGAAATCTGGGAAAAGATACATAGGTGTGCAAGTATCGCATTCAGTTATGTAATTTGCATTTCAAGTGTTAAATCTGTGAAAAATTTGAGAGAAACAATATAGGCAAAACAAGAAAACAGCCATGGAGATCATCTTGTTTTTCCCAATGAGGCTACAATCATTCACAAGAAAGCTTTACATATCATTGAATATATGGTGAAATGTTGTGCAGTTAGAGTGAGAAATCTAAAATTCATCACATATCTGAAATTCACCGCAAGTTAAAAAACTAATAAAATAAACTAGAACAAGGACGCATCTGTGGCCAGATGCAAGATGTATCCACCGGAAAGGCCAACTAACATAGTCTAGAAGATAAACAGCATTTTTCAATAATAAGCAAGTTGAAAGCACTTTTAAGTTTGGCTACCCTCATTTGACCGTGAAGGAGAGGCCCAAGGTCAAATCTGACAACATCAGAAGATTTCCAGTCTATGATTTCCCATAAGTTGGTTTCACATTGCAAACCTCTAGGACCCATAATAAGCAAGTTATAAGCACTTTTAAGTTTGGCTATCCTCGTTTGACCTTGAACGAGAGGCCCAAGGTCAAATCTGACCACACCAAAAGATTCCCAGCCCATGATTTCCTATTGGTTGGTTTACCATCCCAAACCTCTAGGACCAATAATAAGCGAGTTATAAGCACTTTTAAGTTTGGCTATCTTTGTTTGACCTTGAACAAGAGGCCTAGGGTCAAATCTGACCACACGAAAAGATTCCCAGCCCATGATTTCCTATAGGTTGGTTTACCATCCCAAAACTCTAGGACCAATAATAAGTGAGTTATAAGCACTTTTCAGTTTGGCTATCCTCGTTTGACCTTGAAGGAGGGGCCGTAGGTCAAATCCGACCACACCACAAGATTCCCAGTCCATGATTTCCTATAGGTTGGTTTACCATCCCAAATCTCTAGGACCAATAATAAGCGAGTTATAAGCACTTTTCAGTTTGGCTATCCTCGTTTGACCTTGAAGGAGGGGCCCAAGGTCAAATCCGACCACACCAGAAGATTCCCAGCCCATGATTTCCTATAGGTTGGTTTGACATTCCAAACCTCTGGGACCAATAGTAAGGGAGATATAAGCACTTTTCATGACTAAAAAGAAATGCCCGTGGCGGCCATCTTGTTTTTCAAAATGAGGCCAAAATTATTTTCAGTCAAGATTTTGTAATGATGAACATATCCTGCGAATCTCTACCTATAATTCCCTTTGTTCTAGAGGGCCAACAAAACTCCTTGCTGAAAGTCGAAAAACGCCCGTGGCGGCCATCTTGTTTTTCAAAATGAGGCCAAAACTATTCCCAGGCAAGATTTTATGGTTATGAATATAACCTGAAAATTTGAGAAGTCTAACTATAATACCCTGGCCTCTAGAGGGGTAACGAGAAAATCTCTACACACTGCGGCGGCAGTGTACTCCTGCGTAATCCATAGTATCCACCAGATGCTATCCGGTGGATACAATGAATTGAGGTGAGATTTGTTGAACGTTTAGTAGATTCAGGCTTTTTGAACTGAAAAATACCAAGTTTAAGACAGAACATCATTCTTTTTCATAGAATAAAGTAAGGTTTTGGAGGTGGTGAATTTTAGATTTCTGGCGAATTTTACATTCCTTACACTACATAAAAAGTTTTTTTTTTGAGAATACAGTATTTTCAATAGTAATTTCAATAGAAAAAAATATTTTGGTGACTCTTTATTTATTTTACTCATGGGGAATTCTAATTAGTACAACTTCTAATAAAGGGAGTTCAAATGTACACCTGGGCATTGTGGTTATAGCAAAATGATGCATGATTCAAGGTATAATCACTCAAGCTTAAGTCAGCTGGACATGTTTGTCATATTTGTGGAAATGGCAAAATGACGCACTATCTAAGTTATAATCATTAAAGTTTATGTCAATTGGACATGTTTCTCACACATGTAGATCTGGTAAAATGATATACTACCCAAGTTATAATCAGGTAAGCTTATGTCAACTGAAAATGTCTCTCACATTTGTGGTGATGGTAAATTGATGCATGACCCAAGTCATAATCTCATAAGCTTATGTCGGCTGGACATATCTTTCATATATTGTAAGATTTGTTGCGTAGTTGCAGCAGAATTGTGCTGCTATAAGATACAACCTACCAGTAGCAATTGCCATACAGGCATTCATCATGGAAGATTCTATGAAGTCACAGCCAAGTTCTTGGATGTCGCGCCCAAACTTTAGCAGAGCATGTCTGAAGTGATAGTGTGGATGCTCGGGGTGGAATTCAAAGTTGTAGAAATTAGTAAAGTTGTTTTGTTCTGGATCATATTGGTGAATGGCAGTGGCTAACATAATGCCCATCATCCCAGCAAGACGCACTATGGTGAACTGGTCTCCAGGGGTCACATTTACAAAGTCTAAAAGGTTGACAAATATACAACACTGTAATTTTTTTACACACAGTGCATACTTGTACAAACTGAGAACAATAGTTAAATGGTCAAAGCCTGTGAATACTGGACTCTCATTCCTGAAAATCACTTCTAGTAAACCTGGAAATTCCGGTAATAGGATCATTGCAATGGCAAAGGAGTTTGATTTAATACACTTCTTTCAACATTGTCTTATCTTTTTCACAAAATGTTCTGTCAGCATATACCACTTTATATTTCTAGTCAATGCTGTAAATATCAATGACATCAGAAGACATCTGAGATCAAGATATTATAACTGCAATTTCAAGACTGGGACGGCATAACTATTCAAAATATTCTATCTGTTAGAAAAACATTAAACCTATTCAGTATGTAGGTGCTAAAACCTTTGTAAAAGTGCCAAATCTTAATGAAATATGTATCCATATCTTGTGAAAAAGTTTATAAATTGTTTTAGTTCTTCCCGAATCAAAATTGATACAAATAAACATTTTGGAGTTATAATTACTTCTCAATACTGTAATAACACTAACTTTTTAATTGTGATGACATTGTGATATCATCTACAAATTTGCTGATTTTGTGATGCCACTCTTTAAGTAAGGTTGACTTCTAGTTTTCTTGTTACATTTTGTATATTTTGTAAAGAGTATTCAAGTACATATTGAACATAGAATAAACAGTATGTTCTTTTAGGTTAACTTCTAACAGTTTACGCAGATTATGATGTGAAATGAATTAAGTTTAGACAAATTTAGATGATAATGAGCTATTTTTGCTGTTCATCAGTCAAAAAAGGTTGTGGTTAAAAAAGTTCTCCAGTGCTCAAACAACTATTTATCCAGCCCTATTTTTAATAAATAAATGTACAAAATGTTTGTCACTTGTGTGATTTTTAACTCACCAGGAATTGCCTTTATAAATGTGATCCAGTGAGACAAATTACGAATGGTTCTTTTCCTCACAATATCCATAGGAAACTGGTCAGGCTAGAAATGAACATGAAGAAAGATTTACTGGGCTAATTTAAAAGGAAAGTGACATAGAGATCATACAAACACTGTATAAGTAATCACAGTTACTATCTATCTATATGGCCCCCAAAAATTTTTTAAAAAATTATTCACTTTAAGACTTCAAAAAATACATTAGTTTTATAAAACAAATTAATAATAGTTATATCTTCACACATTGTTCTTAGCAATTAGGCAAAAATCAATGGTACTGAAACGGTCAAAATAATTTAATTATATTTGATTAAGATTGATCACTCAATTAGAAAGCACTTGTACAATGCAGCCTGTATCTGGCTATGTTTCCGAAAATATGGGATTTTCGTATCCAGTATATGATCCAGATTTTTCCTAAAATAATAGCTGTTTCACCCTCACTCCCTGTTGAAGAGTGAGTATTACCCTGATAAAAAAAAATTCAGAAAGATCTGTTCATAACTTTTGAATTTACAGCAAACTTAACAATCAAAGAGACAAAGACAGACAAAGACACCCAAAAACATAACATCCTGTGGAGGTAACTAGGTCTGTCTCCATAGGTTACATTAAAGATAGTCTTTTAGAGTTGCTTATTCTGCTTCTTTTTATAGTTTTATTTGCAGGAAAAGATATTACATCAGAAAGAAGCATTCTGACGCATGCAATTATCTCCCGCCATATTAATTAGACGTACTAAAGATAGTGGAATATAAATTTTCTTGTGAGATCTCAGCTATTCAAAAAGCTATAGATCTGATTTGCCATGTGGTACATCACCCAATAGTAGGTGAATGACTTAATTATCACTGAAATTGCTCTATCTTGCATATCCTAAAAATTTCCTCAAAATCTGTCCATAACTTTTTAAGCTATCTGTGTTTAAAAATTATATTTCATGGATCCAGAAGATCCAGATAGTGATAAGGACCACTCCAAAAATTGAACCATTTCTTCCTTTTACCTTTCCAGACATATCCTGAAAATTTCATAGAAATCCATCCATACGTTTTTGAGTTATCTGTCTTTAAAAATTACATTTCATGGATCCAGAAGATCCAGACAGTCATCCATATATAATGGAAGGAAGAGTTAAAATATCAGAAACATACCCAAAATCTGAAGAAATTATAAGCTTTTATCCCATATTTTCGTCCATTTACAGACTTTTTTTGTGCTAAGCGATACGTTGAGCAGAACTGCCATGTTTTGGTTATGACACTTTATAACCTCAGTTTCGCTTGTCAACTCATATAAATAAAGGAAAACTTAAAATACTGGAAAGAAACCAGAAATATGAAGACATTATACGTTTTTATCAGATATTTTGTGCATTTATGAGCTTTTATTGCGATGTCGTTGAGGAAACGTCCATGTTTGTTTGGGGTGAACTAAAACGCGGAGTCCCGAATTCGGTATGGTTTTGCATTGGCGACATCCCGATCTACATATTTTTCATACCGACCCATCCCTATCCGGAACACACCAAAAATTGAATCATTTCTTCTTTTTACCCTTTGAGACATATGAACAACATATTTGAAAAGATTAGCCTAACTGTAATACTTTTTAAGATATTTCACATTTACGTCTGTCATTAATCATTATTTCGCTACAAATAACAAAATAGCTATTACTCACTTATGGCATACTATGAAACTCCAAACTATATGTCATCTTATAGTTAAGGACAAAGTAGCTGAACAACATATTTTAGGAAAATACTGTAACTGCAAGAGTTTTGGAGTTACAAAGGGTTTACTCAATGGTAAGAATTTTAAAGTAGCTATTTCTCAGCTGTACAATGTGGGACAGCTCTGAAACTTTACCATGTGATAGCTTACCCAAAACTAGATGAACAACATATTTGAAAAGATAAGCTTAACTTTAATACTTCTTAAGATATTTCACATTTACCTCTGTCATTATTTTGCTACAAATAATAAAATAGCTATTACTCACTTATGGCATGCTATGGAACTCCAAACTCTATGTCATCTTATAGCTAAGGACAAAGTAGCTGAACAACATATTTTAGGGAAATACTCCACAATAGTTTTAGAGTTACAATGGCTTTACTCAACAGTCAGAATTTCAAAGTAGCTATTACTCAGCTATCCAAGTTGCAACAGGTCTGAAACCTTCCTATGTGATAGCTTACCAAAAAGTAGATGGACAACATATTTGAAAAGATTTCCCTAACTTTAATACTTTTGAAGATATTTGACATTTACTTCTTTTGTTATTTAGCTACAAATGAGAAAATAGCTATTAGCCACTTATGGCATGCAATAGAACCCCAAACTATTGTACCATCTTATAGCTAAGGACAAAGTAGCTGAACAACATATTTTAGGGAAATACTCCAACTGCAATAGTTTTGGAGTTACAATGGTTTTACTCTACAGTCCGAATTTCAAAGTAGCTATTACTCAGCTATCCAAGGTGCAACAGGTCTGAAACCTTCCTATGTGATAGCTTACCAAAAAGTAGATGGACAACATATTTGAAAAGATTTCCCTAACTTTAATACTTTTGAAGATATTTGACATTTACTTCTTATGTTATTTAGCTACAAATGAGAAAATAGCTATTAGTCACTTATGGCATGCAATAGAACCCCAAACGATGTACCATCTTATAGCTAAGGACAAAGTAGCTGAACAATATATTTTAGGAAAACACTCTAACTGCAATAGTTTTGGAGTTACAATGGCTTTACTCAACAGTCAGAATTTCAAAGTAGCTATTACTCAGCTATCCAAGGTACAACAGGTCTGAAACTTTACTGTGTAACAGCTTACCAAAAAGTAGATGGACAACATATTTTGAAAAGATTTCCCTAAGTTTAATACTTTTGAAGATATTTGACATTTACTTCTTTTGTTATTTAGCTACAAATGAGAAAATAGCTATTACTCACTTATGGCATGCAATAGAACCCCAAACTATGTACCATCTTATAGCTAAGGAAAAGTAGCTGAACAACATATTTCAAGAAAAAACTCTAACTGCAATACTTTTTGAGTTATGAGTCCTGTACTCAAAGTAGCTAAAATTGCTATTACTCACTTATCTTTAGGCCTAAGTCCACAAAACCAAAAAAAAATTCAAGGGCATGAAAATTCATTAGGACAATTAATTTACAAAAAATCTGTAGCTGTAGCAGTTTTGGAGAAATCTGTGTGACACACTAACACACACATGTACGTACAGGATGCATTTTATAATCTCCCTCCCGGGCTAAAGCCCGGCGGGAGGTAAAAAGACCATCAAAGTCATATGTGTAGTATAGACAAGAATTCAGAAGAATTGTACTGTGTCACCAGCTTTGGTTTAAAGACTGAAGTGGATGAAATTCAAAGGGACAAAAATTATGCTGAACATAAATTAGTTGGCTGACTGGCAGTATTTTTGCATATCCAGACCATCCTTAAGAAGTACCTTGTTGAAAAATATAGCCTTGATTCAATGTACAGGTCAATGTCTGTCCAATGTCCAAGATACTGTCTGGAAACGGAAAAACTTAAAATCAATATAAGCATGTTACTAGTGGGAGTTTAAGGTCACCTTAAAATAAGACATATCTTGAGGATCAGTTACATCCACATGCCAAATTTGAATTTAGTCAAAAATGGAAAAATAGAAAGCTTAAAAGCATAATTCTTTTATACATAGGAGTTTAAGTTACGACACACCTTGAATACCAGTTACAACCACATGCCAAATTTGAATTTAATCCATCATGCCATTTTTGAGATAATGTGTGGAAAGTGTGACAGTCAAAATGTGTTATTACTGGGAGCTTAAGGTCACCTTAATGTATGCCACTTACCTATGGCCAGTTACATATACATGCAAAACTTGAATGAAATTTCTCAAATTATCTTCAGTATACTCTATGCAAAAATTAAAAAAACTTAAAACTCAACATAATTCTTTTATTCATGGGAGTTTATGGTCACCTTAACATAGGACACACCTTGAATACCAGTTACAACCACATGCCAAATTTGAATTGAATCCATCAACCTACTTTTGAGATACTGTCTGGAAATGGAAAAACTTAAAATCAATATAAGTATGTTACTAGTGGGAGTTTAAGGTCACCTTAAAACAGGGCTCACCTTGATTACGAGTTACATCCATATGCCAAATATGAATTTAATCCATCATGCCATTTTTGCAATACTGTCTGGAAAGGAAGTGTGACGACGACACTGACAATGTGTTATTACTGGGAGTTTAAGGTCACCTTAATATGTGGCACTTATCTATGGCAAGTTACAGATACATGTAAAAATTGGAATGAAATTTCTTAAGTTATCTTCAGCAACCTCTGGAAAAATAAAAAGCTTTAACTCAACATAATTCTTTTATACATGGGAGTTTAAGGTCACCTTAAAATAGAACACACCTTGAATACCAGTTACAACCACATGCCAAATTTGAATTGAATCCATCAACCTACTTTTGAGATACTGTCTGGAAATGGATAAACTTAAAATCAATATAAGTATGTTACTAGTGGGAGTTTGGGGTCACCTTAAAACAGGGCACACCTTGAGTACGAGTTACATTCATATGCCAAATATGAATTTAATCCATGATGCCATTTTTGAGATACTGTCTGGAAAGGAAGTGTGAAGACAACACTGACAATGTGTTATTACTGGGAGTTTAAGGTCACCTTAATGTATGCACTTATCTATGGCCAGTTACATATACATGCAAATATTTGAATAAAATTTCTTAAGTAATCTTCATCAACCTCTGGAAAAATAAAAAGCTTTAACTCAACATAATTCTTTTATACATGGGAGTTTAAGGTCACCTTAAAATAGAACACACCTTGAATACCAGTTACAACCACATGCCAAATCTGAATAGAATCCATCAAACCATTTTCAACATACTATCTTCGAAACGGGAAAACTTAAAATCAATATAAGTACATTACTAGTGGGAGTTTAAGGTCACATTAAAACAGGGCACACCTTGATCACCAGTTACATCCACATTGCAAACTTGAATTTAATCCATCATGCCATTTTTGAGATACTGTCTGGAAAGGAAATGTGACGACAACACTTACAATGTGTTATTACTGGGAGTTTAAGGTCACCTTAATGTATGCACTTATCTATGGCCAGTTACATATACATGGAAATATTAGAATAAAATTTCTTAAGTAATCTTCATCAACCTCTGGAAAAAAAAGCTTAAACTCAACATAATTTTTTTACACATGGGAGTTTAAGGTCACCTTAAAATAGAACACAACTTGAATACCAGTTATAAGCAAATGCCAAATTTAAATAGAATCCATCCAACCATTTTCAACATACTATCTCCGAAACAGAAAAACTTAAAATCAATAGAAGTGCTTTACTAGTGGGAGTTTAAGGTCACCTTAAAATAGGGCACACCTTGATCACCAGTTACATCCACATGCCAAATTTGAATTTAATCCATCATGCCATTTTTGAGATACTGTCTGGAAAGGAAGTGTGATGACGACACTCAAAATGTGTTATTAGTGGGAGTTTAAGGTCACCTTAATGTAGGCACTTATCTATGGCCAGTTACATACACATGCAAAACTTGAATGAAATTTCTTAAGTTATCTTCAGTATACTCTATGGAGAAATAAAAAGCTTAAACTCAGCATAATACTTTTATACATAGGAGTTTAAGGTCACCTTAAAATAGGACACACCTTGAATACCAATTACAATCACATAACAAATTGGAATTGAATCCATCAACCTCTTTTAAGATACTGTCTGGAAACGGAAAACCTTAAAATTAATATAGGTATGTTACTAGTGGGAGTTTAAGGTCACCTTAAAATAGGACACACCTTGAGTACCAGTTACAACCACATGCCAAATTTGAATTTAATCCATCATGCCATTTTTGAGATACTGTCTGGAAAGGAAGTGTGATGACACTGACAATGTGTTATTACTGGGAGTTTAAGGTCACCTTAATGTATGGCACTTATCTATGGCCAGTTACATATACATGCAAATATTTGAATGAAATTTCTTAAGTTATCTTCAGCAACCTCTGGAAAAGAAAAAGCTTAAACTCAGCATAATTTTTTTACACATAGGAGTTTAAGGTCACCTTAAAATAGGACACACCTTGAATACCAGTTACAATCACATACCAAATTGGAATTGAATCCATCAACCTCTTTTAAGATACTGTCTGGAAACGGAAAACCTTAAAATTAATATAGGTATGTTACTAGTGGGAGTTTAAGGTCACCTTAAAATAGGACACACCTTGAACACCAGTTACAACCACATGCCAAATTTGAATAGAATCCATCAACCAATTTTCAACATACTATCTTCGAAATGGAAAAACTTAAAATCAATATAAGTACGTTACTAGTGGGAGTTTAAGGTCACATTAAAACAGGGCACACCTTGATCACCAGTTACATCCACATTGCAAATTTGAATTTAATCCATCATGCCATTTTTGTGATACTGTCAGGAAAGAAATGTGACGACGACACTGACAATGTGTTATTACTGGGAGTTTAAGGTCACCTTAATGTATGCACTTATCTATGGCCAGTTACATATACATGCAAATATTTGAATGAAATTTCTTAAGTTATCTTCAGCAACCTCTGGAAAAGAAAAAGCTTAAACTCAACATAATTCTTTTACACATGGGAGTTTAAGGTCACCTTAAAATAGAACACACCTTGAATACCAGTTTCAACCACATGTCAAATTTGAATAGAATCCATCAAACCATTTTCAACATACTATCTAAGAAACGAAAAAACTTAAAATCAATATAAGTACTTTACTAGTGGGATTTTAAGGTCACCTTAAAACAGGGCACACCTTGATCACCAGTTACATCCACATGCCAAATTGGAATTTAATCCATCATGCCATTTTTGAGATACTGTCTGGAAAGGAAGTGTGATGACGACACTAAAAATGTGTTATTACTGGGAGTTTAAGGTCACCTTAATGTATGGCACTTATCTCAGTGTCACAAATTCGCAGTCGCCAACTCGCCCACGGCGACTTTATTGGACGAAGGTCGAGTAGAAACGCTTTTATTGTCGCCCCGCTGGCGAATTTAAAATGAAGTGAACTCGGCCAGTCCACGTTTTCTAACATATTTCTTGGATCTACGACTCCGCCATTTTATAAACAAAGCACACTCACGGTATTTCTATTCATGTATTAGTTTCAAATCGAGGCGTGTCGTGACGACAGCCAGTAAAAAGCTAACATACATCTAGTAAGAGATCGATGTCATTTCTTTTCTGGCATTTCATTGGTTAAAATAATAAAATCGCGTTTTGAATGTAAAGAAACGAAAGTCTTTTTATTTTATATTTCTTCCGTGACTAGTGTTTTGAATGCAAATATCAGACATACATGGAATCACGTTTTGAATGTAAGGACACGGAAGTCCTTTTAGTTTAAAAATCTTCCGTAGCCCAGTGTTTTGAATGCATGGAAGGTGCTTTTTTTATTCATTTATTTTTGGTTACTTGTACAATGTTCATTTAGTATTGGTAACGAATACATTCAGACACAGTGCAAGACACATTACAAAAATATATTAAAAATTGGTGACATAGATATGGATGTTTTTTTTTTCATTTATTATTGGTAACTTATATTTTACCGCGCAATACTTTATAAATTTTTTTTCAACATTGGTGACATAGATATGGATGTTTTTTTTTTCTCTCTCTCTTGTTTTTTTTAAAAATTATTGGTAACTTATATATTTACCATGCAATAAATTATAAATTATTTTTAAACATTGATGACATATAGATGGGATGTTTTTTTTTGTTTTTCATTTATTATTGGTAACTTACCTGTATATATTTTACCATGCAATACATTATAAATTATTTTTAAACATTGGTGACACAGATGGGGATATTTTTTATTTATTTATTATTGGTAACTAGAGTTACGATTGAAAGTAAATATGAAAACTGGGTCTTGAAAACTGTAAAATTGTCTGTAGATGTACCAACAGATGACTCCCACCTAAGTGAGTTTATATTCACACATAGTTTATTATTCAGAAATATGATACCATAATCCAGTCCATTTTAGATTATTCTTAATCCTTGATTCTAGTTGAGTTTTTGCATCAAAAGTCACTCAAATCATATCTAGTCAAAAGTAGTCATCCATGATACTCTCAACAAGGTAGCCTAAAATATGTAGATGTAAAGGCATTTGAAGTATTTTCAAAAAAAGAAGGACCGCTTAATATTTGTAAGGGCCACTTAAGTCTCAAAGTTACTGGTCCTGCTGGCCACCATTATTTTCGCACGAGTCTGTGAGCCTGAACTTATCTATAGCCAGTTACATACACATGCAAAACTTGAATGAAATTTCTTAACTTACCTTGAGTATACTCTATGGAAAAGTTAAAAGCTTAAACTCAACCTAATTCTTTTATACATGGGAGTTTAAGGTCACCTTAAAATAGGACACACCTTGAATACCAGTTACAACCACATGCCAAATTTGAATAGAATCCATCAATCTACTTTTGAGATACTGTCTGGAAACGGAAAAACTTAAAATCTATATAAGTATGTTACAAGTGGGAGTTTAAGATCACCTTAAAACAGGGCACACCTTGAGTACGAGTTACATCCACATGCCAAATATGAATTTAATCCATCATGCCATTTTTGGGATACTGTCTGGAAAGGAAGTGTGACAATGACACTCTCAATGTGTTAGTCCTGGGAGTTTAAGGTCACCTTAATATGTGGTACTTATCTATGGCAAGTTACAGATATATGCAAAAATTTGAATGGAATTTTTTAAGTTACCTTCAGTATACTCTATGGAAAAGTAAAAACTTAAACTCAACATACTTCCTTTATACATTGGAGTTTAAGGTCACCTTAAAATACGACACACCTTGAATACCAATTGCAACCACAAGCCAAATTTGAATAGAATCCATCAACCCATTTTCAACATACTATCTGGAAACGGAAAAACTTAAAATCCTTCAGTATACTCTATGGAAAAGTTAAAAGCTTAAACTGAACATAATTCTTTCAGACAGAGGAGTTTAAGGCCACCTTAATATAGGACACACCTTGAATACCAGTTACAACCACATGCTAAATTTGAATTGAATCCGTCAACAAATTTTTGAGATACTGTCTCGAAACGGAAAAACTTAAAATCAATATAAATACGTTACTAGTGGGAGTTTAAGGTCACCTTAAAATAGGGAACACCTTGAGGACCAATTAAATGCACATGCCAAATTTGAATTTAATACATGATGCTATTTTTGAGATATTCTGTAGTGTAGGAAGTGTGACAACGACACTGATCATATTTGTCCTACAACATAGCTGCTAGTGACACAAAAGTAATGCAACCTTAAACTCATAAGATTATCAAATATCAGGAATTTACCTTACAAAAGAGATTTTTTTGTGTAGACAGATGTACATGATGGATATCAAAAGCTTGAAGTCTTAATTAGCACATCAAATATCTTTCAAACACCAAAAATTGTCCCAACCTTAAACTCAAAGTTAGTTTGCTGCTGTAACGAAGTTTAAGGGAATCTTTTCCTGTAGGTTTTGTTCACGGTTTGTTACATCCACAACTTGAAAAATGCTTAGAATTGCACAGTGTTTGAAATACTGTTGAAAAATTGCCAAACTTAAAGTAAATATAATTTTGTTATTACTAGGAGTTTAAAGTCACCTTATTGTAACGCACTTACCTGGGGCCAGTTACATATACATGCAAAACTTGAATGAAATTCCCAAGTTCTTTCCAGTATACTCTATGGAAAAATAATGTAAACTCAATATAACTTTTTAATACACGAGAGTTTAAGGTCACCTTAAACTAGGGCACACCTTGAAAACCAGTTACAACCACATGCCAAATTTGAATCAAATCTGTCTACAATTTTTTGAGACACTGTCCAGAAACAAAAAAACATTCAAATCAATATAAGCATCTTACAACTGTGAGTTTAAGGTCATCTTAAATAGGGCACACCTTGAGGAAAAGTTACATCAACATGCCAAATTGGAATTTAATTCATCAAGCCATTTTTGAGATACTCTCTGCAAAGTAAGTGTAAAGACGACAATGACCATGTATGTCTTCCATCAAAGCTGCTAGTGACACAAACCAATGCAACCTTAAACTCATTAATTTATAAAATATCAGCAATTTACTATAACCTTACAAAAGAGACCATTTTCTTCTTGTGGAGATATATGTACATGATGAATATCAATGTAAAAAGTCCTAATTTGCATATAAAATATCTTCCAAACACCAAACAAGAGGAGAGTGCCCGTGAACGGGCACTGTGTCAGCTGACTGAATGTTTTTGATTTGTGATGGTGATAATGAGAGGAAAGCATAATTATCAGGGAAAGGGCTGTACAGAAATACAGTAAATGGTAACTGAACAGTATGTTCGAAAGATATTCCGAAGCTGACAGAAGAAAAGGACAAAAAAGTTGTGCCCTGCAAATGATATTATGAAATAAAGTAACAAGGTAATTGTTTAAGTGTAAAAAGTAGGTTAAAAATATTTAAAGAAATACTATAAATGCAATATCCTCGTTCGACCATGAAGAAGGGGTCCAAAGGTCAAATCTGACCATAGCAAAAGATTCCCAGCCAAAGAATTTAGGATGGTTTACCATCCCAAACCTCTCGGACCAATAATAAGTGAGTCATAGGCACTTTTTAAGTTTGGCTATCCTTGTTTGACCTTGACGGAGGGGTCCAAGGTCAAATCCGACCACACAAAAAAATTCCCAGCCCACGATTTCCTGTAGCTTGTTTACCATCCCAAACCTGTAGGACCAATAATAAGCGAGTTCTAAGCAATTGTAAGTTTGGCTATCCTCAATTGACCTTGAAGGAGGGGTCCCAGGTCAAATCTGACCACACCAAAAGAATCCCAGCCCATGATTTCCTATATGTTGGTTTACCATCCCAAACCTCCAAGACCAATAATACGCGAGTTATAAGCACTTTAAGTTTGGCTATCTTCGTTGGACCTGGAAGGAGGGGTCTAAGGTGAAATCTGACCACACCAAAAGATTCCCAGCCCATGATTTTCTATAGGTTGGTTTTCCATTCCAAACCTCTAGGACCAATAATAAGCGAGTTATAAGCACTTTTAAGTTTGGCTATCCTCATTTGACCTTGAAGGAGGGGTCCAAGGTGAAATCCGACCACACCAAAAAATTCCCAGCTCATGATTTTCTATAGGTTGGTTTTCATTCCAAACCTCTAGGACCAATAATAAGCGAGTTATAAGCACTTTTATGTTTGGCTATCCTCATTTGACCTTGAAGGAGGGTTCCAAGGTCAAATCGGACCATATTAACAGATTCCCAGCCCATGATTTCCTACAGGTTGGATACAATGATTTACTCAACAGTGAGAACCTGAAAGAAGCTATTGCTCAGCTATGCCATGACATAGAGGTCTGCAATTTCACTATGTTATAGCTGACCAAAACGTCTGTGAATAACATATTTAACAAAATACTCTAAATGTAATAGTTTTCAAGTTACTACTGATTTACTCAAGAGTGAGAACCTCAAAGTAACTATTACTCAGCTATGCAATGAGCTACATGTCTGAATTTTTGCTCTGTTATAGCTGACCTAAAAGTAGGTGAACAACATATTTAAGCAAAATACTGTAAATGCAATAGTTTTCAAGTTACAACTGATTTACTCAATAGTGAGAACCTGAAAATAGCTATTGCTCCGCTATGCCATGAGCTATAGGTCTGTAATTTCACTATGTTATAGCTAACCCAAAAGTAGGTGAACAATATATTTTAACAAAATACTCCAAATGCAATATTTTTCAAGTTATAGCCAATTTACTCAACAGTCAGTGCCTGAGAATAGCTATTGCTCAGTTGTGCCATGAGCTACAGGTCTGTAATTTCACTATGTTATAGCTGACCCAAAAGTAGCTGAATAACATATTTGCACAAATTTCTGTAAAGGCAATAGTTTTCCAATTACAACTGATTTACTCAACAGTGAGAACTTCAAAGTAGCTATTACTCAGCTATGCAATGAGCCACAGGTCTGGAACTTCACTATGTTATAGCTGACCCCAAAATAGGTGAATAACATATAGCAACAAAATACTCTAAATGCAATAGTTTCCAAGTTATAAGTGATTTACTCAACAGTGATAACCTAAAAGTAGCTATTACTCAGCTATGCCATGAGCTACAGGTGTGAAATTTTACTATGTTATAGCTGACCCAAAAGTAGCTGAATAACATATTTATACTAAATTCTCTAAATGCAATAGTTTTCAAATTATAAGTGATTTGCTCAACATTGAGAACTTCAAAGTAGCTATTACTCAGCTATGCAATGAGTCACAGGTCTGGAACTTCACTATGTTATAGCTGACCCCAAAATAGGTGAATAACATATTGAAACAAAATACTCTAAATGCAATAATTTCCAAGTTATAAGCGATTTACTCAACAGTGATAACCTCAAAGTAGCTATTACTCAGCTATGCCATGAGCTACAGGTCTGAAATTTTACTATGTTATAGCTGACCCAAAAGTAGGTGAACAACATATTTAAGCAAAATACTGTACATGCAATAGTTTTCAAGTTACAACTGATTTACTCAATAGTGATGACCTAAAAGTAGCTATTACTCAGCTATGCCATGAGCTACAGGTCTGAAATTTTACTATGTTATAGCTGACCCCAAAGTAGCTGAATAACATATTTATACTAAATTCTCTAAATGCAATAGTTTTGCAATTACAACTGATTTACTCAATAGTGAGAACCTCAAAGTAGTTATTACTCAGCTATGCAATGAGCTACAGGTCTGAAATTTTACTATGTTATAGCTGACCCAAAAGTAGGTGAACAACATATTTAAGCAAAATACTGTAAATGCAATAGTTTTCAAGTTACAACCGATTTACTCAATAGTGATGACCTAAAAGTAGCTATTACTCAGCTATGCCATGAGCTACAGGTCTGAAATTTTACTATGTTATAGCTGACCCAAAAGTAGCTGAATAACATATTTATACGAAATTCTGTAAATGCAATAGTTTTCCAATTACAACTGATTTACTCAATAGTGAGAACTTCAAAGTAGCTATTACTCAGCTGTGCCATGACCTACAGATCTGAAATTTCACTATGTTATAGCTGGCCCAAAAGTAGCTGAATAACATATTTATACGAAATTCTCTAAATGCAATAGTTTTGCAATTACAACTGATTTACTCAATAGTGAGAACCTCAAAGTAGTTATTACTCAGCTATGCAATGAGCTACAGGTCTGAAATTTTACTATGTTATAGCTGACCCAAAAGTAGGTGAACAACATATTTAAGCAAAATACTGTAAATGCAATAGTTTTCAAGTTACAACTGATTTACTCAATAGTGATGACCTAAAAGGAGCTATTACCCAGCTATGCCATGAGCTACAGGTCTGAAATTTTACTATGTTATAGCTGACCCAAAAGTAGCTGAATAACATATTTATACGAAATACTCTAAATGCAATAGTTTTCTAATTACAACTGATTTACTCAACAGTGAGAACTTTAAAGTAGCTATTACTCAGCTATGCCATGACCTACAGATCTGAAATTTCACTATGTTATAGCTGGCCCAAAAGTAGCTGAATAACATATTTATACGAAATTCTCTAAATGCAATAGGTTTTAAGTTACAAGTGATTTACTCAATAGTGAGAACTTCAGAGTAGCTATTACTCAGCTATGCAATGAGCCACAGATCTGAAACTTCACTATGTTATAGCTGATCCCAAAATAGGTGAATAACATATTGAAACAAAATACTCTAAATGCAATAGTTTCCAAGTTATAAGCGATTTACTCAACAGTGATAACCTAAAAGTAGCTATTACTCAGCTATGCCATGAGCTACAGGTGTGAAATTTTACTATGTTATAGCTGACCCAAAAGTAGCTGAATAACATATTTATACGAAATTCTCTAAATGCAATAGTTTTCAAGTTATAAGCGATTTACTCAACAGTGATAACCTAAAAATAGCTATTACTCAGCTATGCCATGAGCTACAGGTCTGAAATTTTACTATGTTATAGCTGACCCAAAAGTAGCTGAATAACATATTTATACGAAATTCTCTAAATGCAATAGTTTTTAAGTTACAAGTGATTTTACTCATGATGGAAGTTACTGAAAAGCCCAAAAGTAGCTATTACTCACTTAGCTATTGAGACAGGCACCCAACTTACTCACCATATTGTAGCTATGCAAAAAGTAGCTGAATAACATATTTTAACAAAATGCTCTAAATGCAACACTTTTCAAGTTATAAATGATTTTGTGCATGATTTCATGAATTTTAATGCATTAAAAATTATTAAAAAAATTAATTTTAAAAAAAGTAAGACAGATCCAGGTCTCATACTCACACAAGAGAATCTACCTGTGGCCTAGTACATATATGCAAGATATGAGAGAAATCCCTGCAATAGTCACTGAGAAAATTGTGATTAAGTGTTGAAATTTTCACACTTTTGGTGGGGGTACCCCCCTTGTAATGTCTCTAGCAAACAGACGAACAGACAGATTTGCATGCCTTGAACAATTTTTCATCCTCGATAGATAAGGTATCTTTTAAAATAAACAGTACGTCTCTAGGCCTTGTAGTTTTGGAGGAGAAGTTGTTCACGCGGACGCGTACGCGGATGCGGACGCGTACGCCCACGCCGCAGAGTGACGACATAAAAATTGACCCAACCTTAAACTCAAAGTTTGTTTGCACTGTTGTATATTGTAGCGAGTTTAAGGTAATCTTTTCCTGAAAGTTTTGTTCAAGGTTTGTTACATCCACAACTGAAACACCTAGAATTGCACAATATTTGACTTACTATTCAAAAATTACCAAACTTAAAGTGAATATAATTCTCTTATTAATGGGAGTTTAAGGTTACCTTAATGTGTGGCACTTACCTATGGCCAGTTACATATAACTGCAAAAGTTGAATGAAATTTCTTAAGTTACTTTCAGTATACTCCATGGAGAAAGAAAAAACGTAAACTGGCCATAGGTTTTTTATACGTGGGAGTTTAAGGTCACCTTAAGATAGGGCACACCTTCAAAACTAGTTACAACCACATGCCAAATTTGAACTGAATCCATCAAGTTATTTTTGAGATATTGTCCGGAAACGAAAAAACTTAAATTGAGTTTAAGTATTTTTCTAGTGGGAGTTTAAGGTCACAAAACTATACAGCACACCCCCAGGACCAGTTACATCCATATGCCAAATTTGAATTAAATCTGACAAGCCATTTTTGAGATACTGTCCGGAATACAAAGTGTATCGACGACAGACGACGACGCCACAAATTTGGATGACGAAGCGATCCCTATATGCCACGCAGCATAAATGCTGGTGACACAAAAAGTATGTATATTTTTATCTCCCGCCGGCCGACCGGGAGATTATAAAACGCATTCCGTGCGTGTGTGCGTGTGTTCATGTGTTATTGAGTGTGTGTGTCACGCTTTTATAAAGGGCTGTACATCACACTGGTTGTTTCTCCTTGGCCTTTTCAATGTTTTTTATGACCTTATTGCTTATGTCCTTTCATTTGATGCTGTTATTTCACACCTAGGACCATAGCTAAGTGAGTAATAGCAATGGTGGCTACTTTGAGTAAAGTGCTCATAACTCCAAAACGACTGCATTTAGAGTGTTTCTGTAAAAATACGTTGTTCAGCTACTTTCTCCATGCCTACAAGATGGTACCATTTTTAGGGTTCTATCTTCATAGCTAAGTGAGTAATAGCTATTTTCTGTTATTAACAATGAGCAAAATGAGTAAATCGATTTTGTCTTTGTAACTGTTACTTACAATATTGGTCTGAAATATGTTGTTCAACAACTCCTTCATGTACTATATCGTGGTGAGGTGTCCAAGGTGTAGCACCATAGCTAACTGAGTAATAGCTATACTAAGTTTAACATTTGACCATTGAGCAAGTCACTTATAACTCAAAAACTATTGAATATAGAGGATTTTTGTCGAATATGTTGTTCACCTATCTTTTGGATATACTGTATTGTGAATTTTCACAACTGTAACTCCATAGCTAACTGAGTAATAGCTACTTTGATGATAACCATAATGAGTAAATGGCTTATATCTTCAAAAGTATTGCAGCTACACAATTTTGTTCCAATATGTTGTTCAGCTACTATCTCCACAGCTACAACATGGTCACTAGTTTGGAAGTGTATCTCCATAGCTAAGTGAGTAATAGCTACTTTGTCAATTTTTAATGATAACCATAATGAGTAAATGCCTTATATCTTCAAAAGTATTGCAGCTACACAATTTCTCTCAAATATGTTGTTCATCTACTTTTTTAAGTCATTCATCTACTTTTGGGAGAGCTTTCACATGGTGAAGTTTCAGACTCGTAGCTAATTACTCACCTACTGAAAATGAGTAAATGCTATTGAGTGTGTGTCACGCTTTTATAAAGGGCTGTACATCACACTGGTTGTTTCTCCTTGGCCTTTTCAATGTTTTTTATGACCTTATTGCTTATGTCCTTTCATTTGATGCTGTTATTTCACACCTAGGACCATAGCTAAGTGAGTAATAGCAATGGTGGCTACTTTGAGTAAAGTGCTCATAACTCCAAAACGACTGCATTTAGAGTGTTTCTGTAAAATACGTTGTTCAGCTACTTTCTCCATGCCTACAAGATGGTACCATTTTTAGGGTTCTATCTTCATAGCTAAGTGAGTAATAGCTATTTTCTGTTATTAACAATGAGCAAAATGAGTAAATTGATTTTGTCTTTGTAACTGTTACTTACAATATTGGCCTGAAATATGTTGTTCAACAACTCCTTCATGTACTATATCGTGGTGAGGTGTCCAAGGTGTAGCACCATAGCTAACTAAGTAATAGCTATACTAAGTTTAATATTTGACCATTGAGCAAGTCACTTATAACTCAAAAACTATTGAATATAGAGGATTTTTGTCGAATATGTTGTTCACCTATCTTTTGGATATACTGTATTGTGAATTTTCACAGCTGTAACTCCATAGCTAACTGAGTAATAGCTACTTTGATGATAACCATAATGAGTAAATGGCTTATATCTTCAAAAGTATTGCAGCTACACAATTTTGTTCCAATATGTTGTTCAGCTACTATCTCCACAGCTACAACATGGTCACTAGTTTGGAAGTGTATCTCCATAGCTAAGTGAGTAATAGCTACTTTGTCACTTTTTAATGATAACCATAATGAGTAAATGCCTTATATCTTCAAAAGTATTGCAGCTACACAATTTCTCTCAAATAAGTTGTTCATCTACTTTTTTGTGAACTGTAACATATTTAAGTTTCACAACTGTTGCTCAATGTACAAGTGAGTAATGGCTACTTTATTGCTACTTTTGGTGAAAATGTGAAAAATGACAAATATCTCGCAAACCGTAATAGCTACTTTGTCAATTTTTAATGATAACCATAATGAGTAAATGCCTTATATCTTCAAAAGTATTGCAGCTACACAATTTCTCTCAAATAAGTTGTTCATCTACTTTTTAAGTCATTCATCTACTTTTGGGAGAGCTTTCACATGGTGAAGTTTCAGACTCGTAGCTAATTACTCACCTACTGAAAATGAGTAAATGCGAATTATCTCTAAAAGTATTGCAGATAGCCAATTTTTCTCAAATAACTCATTCACCTACTTTTGGGAGAGCTTTTACTTGGTGAAGTTTCAGACCCATAGCTAATTACTCACCTACTGAAAATGAGTAAATGCGAATTATCGCTAAAAGTATTGCAGATAGCCAATTTTTCTCAAATAACTCATTCACCTACTTTTGGGAGAGCTTTCACTTGGTGAAGTTTCACACCCATAGCTAATTACTCACCTACTGAAAATGAGTAAATGCGAATTATCTCTAAAAGTATTGCAGATGGCCAATTTTTCTCAAAATAACTCATTCACCTACTTTTGGGAGAACTTTCACTTGGTGAAGTTTCACACCCATAGCTAATTACTCACCTACTTAAAATGAGTAAATGCGAATTATCTCTAAAAGTATTGCAGATAGCCAATTTTTCTCAAATAACTCATTCATCTACTTTTGGGAGAGCTTTCACATGGTGAAGTTTCAGACCCGTTGATAATTACTCACCTACTCAAAATGAGTAAATGCGAATTATCTCTTAAAAGTATTGTTCTTAGCCAATTTTTCTCAAATAACTCATTCACCTACTTTTGGGAGAGCTTTCACATGGTGAAGTTTCAGACCCATAGCTAATTACTCACCTACTGAAAATGAGTAAATGCGAATTATCTCTTAAAAGTATTGTTCTTAGCCAATTTTTCTCAAATAACTCATTCATCTACTTTTGGGAGAGCTTTCACATGGTGAAGTTTCAGACCCGTTGATAATTACTCACCTACTCAAAATGAGTAAATGCGAATTATCTCTTAAAAGTATTGTTCTTAGCCAATTTTTCTCAAATAACTCATTCACCTACTTTTGGGAGAACTTTCACTTGGTGAAGTTTCACACCCATAGCTAATTACTCACCTACTCAAAATGAGTAAATGCGAATTATCGCTAAAAGTATTGCAGATAGCAAATTTTTCTCAAATAACTCATTCACCTACTTTTGGGAGAGCTTTCACTTGTTTATTAAAATATAATGCAAACATTTTGACGATCTGGTAAGTCTACCTTAATACTGTAACGGATTTTACATGACACTACATATTTCTAATTTATTTTCACTTATTATTCAGTCACATCTTGCAATAAGTGCCTTACAGTAGTTCACAAGGCAGTGACAGGTGGTTTTAATTTAGCATGTTCTTTTGTCTATAAACAAGGTAAAAACTTTTACAGAACAATGATAGCAATAAATAAAAGAAAGTCAAGTTGTTTGGCCTTAACTGCCTCTTAAAAGAGTGAGTCTGGTTAAATAACAGGCATTCTTGTTCCCTTATGTTTCAAACACAAAAGTCACAAAGACCCTTTCTTTATTTATGACAGTCAAAAAAAACAATGATTCAGATATTGTAACCATTCCTTTTGTTTTTACATAAATAGAAAACAATAAAGGTCAATTGCAGGTATTCCAATTTTATACACCTTTTTTCACAGTACAGAAGACAGATCTTTCTTACATTTATTCATTGCAAAATATGATTCTACTTTTCTTTTTTATTTTAATCAAAACTAGGTTGGGTAAGCTATTGCAAAAGACTAAAATTTCAACTACTCTCTAAAGGAGAAACCTTTCTACACATAACTTCAAATCCAAACTTAGGGTCTCTCTTTTGCTAAATTAATGACTAAAATATATTTGATGAAATGGGAAACAAAAGAAAACACAAGATAATCATACATAAATTGCTCTCGCACAGATTGGCAACCATACTAAAATATTTCTACCGTTTTCTTCTTGTAGCTTTAAAAAAAGTTTCTTCGGTCTAAAATTAAGAACTGACAGGGTGACAAACATTTCATTGAACATGAAACAAACAGGAAAAACACGAGAATTTCTCCGTTGTAAATGGGCAACTGTATATAATATTAAACTGCTGGTTTTTTTTCTCTTTTATCTGTTTTTTTTTTCATGTTCAGGCAGTTGAGTGACACAATGGACTAGAACGAATATACTTTTGTACAAAAGGAAAGTCTTTACACACCTGTGTATCTTTAGTTTTCAATGTCTAACATGTAATGTCTAACATATTATATCATGCAAAATAAGTGCACACTGTAACCTGAACTGTAAGAACTGATTTTATTAAAAAGGTACCAAAACAAAACACAACTCACCCTTGTGGCTTGTTGTCTTTGAACCTCTACCTTCTCATGCATGATCATGATGAGATGGTTGTAAGCCGAGCCGACAGTTTCCAATAAAGTTTTATTAGTCAGATCCAACATAATCCTCTCCCCTGGCAAATTTGGCTTTAGCCAATACTCGGGAGGAAACACATGGTTTTCAAAATTGATATTTGGTTTCGGCTGAACTTCTTGAATGCCAAATACCTTGAGTAGCATCCTTAGTCGATCTATTGTCTGTGTGCAGGCTTCAGGGGTTGGGTGAATGTGTTTGTGTGATGCTAACATACCTTCTCTCTGGTCCATCATATTTTCCAGCATGGTGGTGAACTGGGACACATTACTAGCTTCAAGTGTTCCAGGTTTGATATGGATTTGAGAGAAAACCTTTGGACCATCTGATCCAAATGAGAGACTATCTTCTTTATCCTTTGTTTCATTGGAATGCGGAATTTGCAAATTTTTGAGGCAGATGCAATTGGAACTGGATGGAGGGATGTGAGAAAAGGTCATTGGAGTGGACACACTTTCCTGGAAGTGTACAAGGCACACTGCATCAGATCCATCAGAATTAGGTTGGGCTACTGCAGATGCTTTTGAATGACTCAGTGTCTCTGTAAATTTATCACTTGTATCTGTCCCACGTGAACAGAAGGGGCACTTGATATTTTTGAACTTTTCTAGCATGCTTAACATGTTCATAGGATTATGAAACGACTTTCCCGAAATATCTGCTGAATTTCTCATGGTGCTCAGATCATTAGTTTGATTGGAAACACTCTCTTGTATTAAAGCAGGCTTCAACTCCTGTGTACTGTTAATTCCTGGTACTTCACTCATCATTCTCATCATTCCTGCTGCACCAGACAACATTCTGAGGCCTGAAACTGTTGTTGGGGTCCTTCCGTCAGATTCAATCTTTTGTATCAGCATGGTTTTCATTGGCAATGGCACATTCATATTCTCTATTGCGAGTCGGCGCAGTTTGTGGCAAGAGCACCCATTCTCTTTGTCTGATAACTTGTGCTTTGCCACCTTTAAATCACCATGATGCCCCCTTGACATCATAGAGGGGGCAGTCAAAGGTTCATCTCTCAGGGCAAGTAAGTTTAGTGTATCAAATTGAGAATGCGAAGCAGTAGTTTTATGCTTACTTAATTCAGGCATTGTCCCAGATATACCCTGTTCATCGGAACTAATTGAACATGAAGTCTGTCGTGTGTCAAAACCTCCTTTGACCGTTGCTTTTAAAATGGAAGGCTCTTGTATGAATCCTCCTTCATAATTTGTGTCGCTGGGAACCCTATCACTGAATGCATCTACATAATTATATTGAGATTGATGATCTACTGCCCAGTTTCTATAACCTCTGTAACCGTTATCATTCCCCACACTATTGTCATTGCTATTCAATTTTCTATCAATACATGGCTGGTTAATTTCCTCATGAATCAGATAATTTCCATCAAGAGCTGGTGTTTGTGAGACAATGAGATGATCAGACTCTGTATGTAAACTATCGGGATTTGAGTCATAACTTTGCACTGTTTCTTTGGTTGTAAACAATGGATTGCTCTCAGATTTTTCTGCAATACCAGCAGGCCAATTGCTCCGTGATTGGTTGGTAAGATTTAAGACTACCTCTTTCTTTGGCCTTCCGATTTTTACTGGAAACAACAAATACACTTTTATTTCCTTTTGAAAAAGGGTAATAAAAGTTAACACATCTACTTTGAATGTTTAGTGATTGGGGACCAGCTTAAAACCAAGTTGCTGTACTTAACATTTCATGGTCATTGTGGTTATAATCATTATACTTTCATCAGACTTTGAAGTAAAATTAGAAACCTTTAATTAGTAACAAAAAAAAACTTCATTTTCATCTTCACCAAGCAGGTTATGTGTAGATTCTGTTCTCTTGTTAGCAAGATTACAAAAAAAAACATTCCATGGATTCACATCAGTTTTATAATAGGTGGTGCTTGGTCTAACATAGAACTGATTTAATTTTTCACATGATTAGCAGCTAATCCTGGATATAGGATTTTTTTAAACACAATGTTTTATGGTTCAACTCATATGCAATATTGGTGGTGTTGGGTGTTGGAAGAGGTATGCTCTCTACAAACGCTCTTGTTGTCCATGTGTGTACACACCATAAATACTAGTGCATGCCCATGCATAATATGTACTACTATTTTCCGTTAACAAATAAACATAAGGACATATTAGGTGGGTATCAACCGATCTCTTGATATGATTCAGTTTGTAGTCGCTCAATAAAACCAAAGTAATATATTTCCTTTCAATATTACTTTAACACATTTATCAAACCCTATATTTTGACAACATTCGAACTCAAAATGTACAGAAATCTTTTTTTAACATACCATCTTTTGACATCCCTTTACTGAGGCACTTCTGAAACCTACAGAATCTGCAATCATTCCTTGTTCTCGGATTTATAGCACAATCCTTGTTGTACCGACAGACATATCGACTGCTTTCCTTAAGACTCCGGCGAAAGAATTTCTATAAGAACATATAAATGTAAAGTTAGTTGATGTATTTGTCATATTTTCAACTCAACAAATACAAATTACTTCTTATGTAGATTAATCCACTCAATGAACTAATTAATATCAAGACATCTTAAAACTGGTCACATGTCTCTGACATTGCAAAATAAAAATAAGTTCTATCTTGAACACTTGCAAAGAAGGCCCACTCTCCACAATAAGGCTGTGACAAAAGTTATTTCACAATGCAGCATTCACATGGTTTAGTATGCACATTTTTTTCTCAATAAACAAAATGGTGACCATTTCTAGTACAACTAACTTAGAAAAGTATTAAGTTCAGAAGATTTACTTAATTCTCATTCAGCTCTTAATCCATAGGACTTAATAAAGCAATTGTTTTTTTAACAGGCTTTTATAAAAACTTGACAAGCTTGTGCAAAATAACATAATGGTGCTGTTGTGTCAACTTATCAGGACTTCCAATACTTCAGTACACAAAATAAGCTCACTTGCAACTTATGACCTGTCATTTCAAATGTTTAATTTTCACTTGGAAGTATCAATTTTTGTAATTAAACTTTTGTTATCCTTAAATTTCACATAAAACATTGTCAGGACTTGGACAATACTTTTTGCAAAATTTGACTAATGGCAATCCTACTAAATAGAAACTGCTGTATATAAATATTTTAATCAATCCAGGCTAATTATTCAATTAGTTTTATTCCAGTATAACCTTTTCTTGATGTATGCAATTAATCCTTAAAAGTAGGCTGGAGTTCTATGCCTCACTCATGGGTTAGAAAACAGGTACTTCATTTGCCTGAAGACATTCTGTCATATTGTGAAGACGTACGGGAATTATATAAAATGTAATCTCAGTTTTTGCTTTATACTTTTAACAATTACAATTTACCTTGCAACCCTCACATGTTAGGGCTCCAAAGTGTACTCCATTAGAGATATCCTGACATACAGCACAAAGTTCTTGGTTAGCAGCTGCTTGGACTACCTCTGGCCTTACTAAAATATAAAACAGCTTCATAAAAATCAAACTTATGGTTATAAGTTCTGACAGTAGTGCTACTTTACATATATATCTAAGATTCTGTATTAAATAACTTCTGATACTGTATTGGCCTACACCAGAAGCAGCAATTCTTTTCACTTAATATTCATTAAGGTTTCATTTTTAATAACCAGTGACTACTAAAATATATAAAGACCAGATCCAGCCAGAAAATTTGCCAATCCACATTGTAACAGGTCAATCGGGTTCCATGAAAATAAAGTTCTTTCATTTGGAATTACATAAACTGTGTGTTCAGTGTTGTTTACAAAATACAACTGAAACTAGATACTGTGTCTGGACACAGCATATCCCAAGGAATAGGACCAATTCAACTCAATATAGAGAGAATTTCACCAAGTGAGGTACAAAGCAATAAGGCCTTTATGTTAAGTCCACTCCATTTAATCTTACCTACCAAAAAGATTCACGGCTAATGAATTCCTGTAAGTTATTTTCAAATTCCAGCCTCCCAGTGACCAATAATAAAAGAGATGCAAGGCATTTTTGCAAGTTCAGCCCATTTGACCTCGAAGAAGGGGACAAAGGTCAAATCTGACCATGAAAAGATTCAAAGCACATTTTACATTGGGCTTTGGACACTGCAAACCTCAAGGATCAATACTAAAGGAGATACAACAGATGTTTACTAAGCTGTTTGACCTCTGAACAGGGGTTCAAGCCCACAGGAACATTTATTAAAATCCTACTTAACGTCAAAGCATGGGTCAACATGCAAATAACATTGCAGCCCATGATTACCTATCACTAGTTTGACATTCCATACCTAGGAATAATATGGGAGATACAAAGCCCTTTTTGCATGAAAACCTGTATGGTGAAAGGTTAAATCTGACTTTGTGAAAGGATTTACAGCCCACAATTTCCTAAAAGCAGGGTTTAAAGATCAAATCAGATATAAACAAAGGTAATGCCACTGGGCATCTAAACTTCATGGTTTTCTCAAACTCCATTACAAATGCTGAATAGCTTCCATTGTGCATTTCCATAACTACAAGCTATAAACAAAAACACAACTAAAATGGTTTTGGTGGAGAAATTTTACCCTCTGTGACTGACCTTAATGAGATTCAGTGACAAAAAATAGCATCAGAGATGCCCGTGCCCCACAGCCTAGGGAAATATTTTTAACACCATGAGATATAGAAGTACTGTATCAGTACAAAGTTCAGGATACTTTCAGGGCACTGTCAGTTATATAAAGGTCCAAACAATTTTTAAATAGAGAAAATAATGTCTAAGAGAAAGATAATGCATGTAAAGATGAAGTATTAAAACAAGACAATTCAATAACAAGATGACAGCATTAATCAGTAAACTAAACATTACGAGACTCTTTATCTACATCTGGCATGGCCGACTTATGGTTTGGATGTTTGGAATATTACCATGCATACAGAAGTGGTAATACATTCAATGAATGCTTATGTGTGGTGTTGGAGCACAATCTGTGGCTCACTTGATGAAATTCCATCTGTTACAATGGGAAGCTGTAAAAGTAAAATTCTTAATGAATTCTACTATGACTTTAACAGTGCTTAATCTGCATCAAAAGACAGACCCAAAGGTGCAACAAGATTTTAAAGATCACTACGACAAGGTCAAAGGTCAAATGAAGGTCACACCATGATGATGCATACCTACAACCCTTAACCAATGTCCCTACCAAGCATCAACTTCCTACACCTTACGGTTTCCGAGATATAGCCCGGACAAGATTTTCAAACTCAAGGTCACTACGGCAAGGTCAAAGGTCAAATCAAGGTCAGACCATGACGTTGCACACCTACACATCCTAACCAATGTCCCTACCAAGTATCAACTTCCAAGTAACACCAACATCAACACCAAGTAATATACTATCTGTCTTCCCCATTTATACACCCAAAGAATATAGAAAAGCTCCAGGTCAAATACCGTGTGATAGTGTCTGAAAGGAAATCTCTATGTCTGTGGCATGGCAGGCTCAAAACCAGTTTATCCCTGACTTTCACACAGGGATATACCCAGTTATATGTTGTAAGCACTAATAAGGAGAAACCTTGAACAGTATCCGAGAGAGCAAATTTAACTGAAGC